>JAUKNK010000382.1:192500-942500 GCA_030765055.1 Mantis religiosa | reverse complement strand
TGATGGTAGAGGTGATGATGGTAGAAGTGATGATGCTAGAGCTGATGATGGTAGAGGTGATGATGGTAGAGGTCATGATGTTAGAGGTAATTATGAGGTGTTGATGCTAGAGGTCATGATGTTAGAGGTGATGATGCTAGAGGTGATGATGCTAGAGGTCATTATGTTAGAGGTGATGATGCTAGAGGTGTTGATGCTAGAGCTGATGATGATAGACGTGATGATGGTAGAGGTGATGATGCTAGAGGTGATGATGCTAGAGGTGTTGATGCTAGAGGTGTTGATGCTAGACGTGATGACGATAGAGGTGATGATGGTAGAGGTGATGATGATAGAGGTGATGATGATAGAGATGTTGATGCTAGAGGTGATGATGGTAGAGGTGATGATGCTAGAGGTGTTGATGGTAGAGGTGCTGATGCTAGAGGTGATGATGGTAGAGGTGATGATGGTAGAGGTGATGATGCCAGAGGTGATGATGGTAGGGGTGATGATGATAGAGATGATGACGATAGAGGTGATGATGACAGAGGTGATGATGGTAGAGGTGATGATGGTAGAGGTGATGATGACAGAGGTGATGATGATAGAGGTGATGATGATAAAGGTGATGATGATAGAGGTGATGATGCTAGAGGTGATGATGGTAGAGGTGATGATGACAGAGGTGATGATGACAGAGGTGATGATGGTAGAGGTGATGATAGTAGAGGTTATGATGGTAGAGGTGATGATGACAGAGGTGATGATGGTAGAGGTGATGATGACAGAGGTGATGATGGTAGAGGTGATGATGGTAGAGGTGATGATGGTAGAGGTGATGATGACAGAGGTGATGATGGTAGAGGTGATGATGGTAGAGGTGATGATGATAAAGGTGATGATGATAAAGGTGATGATGATAGAGGTGATGATGCTAGAGGTGATGATGGTAGAGGTGATGATGACAGAGGTGATGATGGTAGAGGTAATGATGATAAAGGTGAAGATGCTAGATGTGATGATGTTAGAGGTGATGATGCTAGAGGTGTTGATGGTACAGGTGATGATGCTAGAGGTGTTGATGATATAGGTGATGATGCTAGAGGTGTTGATGGTAGAGGTGATGATGCTAGAGGTGATAATGATAAAGGTGATGATGATAGAGGTGATGATGACAGAGGTGATGATGATAAAGGTGATGATAGAGGTGATGGTAGAAGTGATGATGGTAGAGGTGATGATGCTAGAGGTGATAATGGTAGAGGTGATGATGCTAGAGGTGATGATGGTAGAGGTGATGATGCTACAGGTAATGATGATAGAGGTGATGATGATAGAGGTGATGATGATAGAGGTGATGATGCTAGAGCTGATGATGGTAGAGGTGTTGATGATAGAGGAGCTGATGCTAGAGGTGATGATGCTAGAGGTGATGATGGTAGAGGTGTTGATGCTAGAGGTGATGATGATAGAGGTGATGATGGTAGAGGTGATGATACTAGAGGTGATGATGATAGAGGTGATGATGCTAGAGGCGATGATAGCAGAGGTGATGATACAGTTGGCGATGGTAGAGGTGATGATGCTAGAGGTGATGATCATAGAGGTGATGATGATACAGTTGGCGATGGTAGAGGTGATAATGATAGAGGTGATGATGGAAGAGGTGATGATGGTAGAGGTGATGATGGTAGAGGTGATGATGGTAGAGGTGATGATGGTAGAGGTGATGATGACAGAGGTGATGATGATAGAGGTGATGATGGTAGATGTGATGATGCTAGAGGTGATGATGGTAGAGGTGCTGATGCTAGAGGTGATGATGGTAGAGGTGATTATGTGAAAGGCGATAATGCTAGACGTGATGATGGTAGAGGTGATGATGATAGAGGTGATGATGCTATAGCTGATGATGGTAGAGGTGATGATGGTAGAGGTCATGATGTTAGAGGTGATTATGCTAGAGGTGTTGATGCTAGAGGTCATGATGTTAGAGGTGATGATGCTAGAGGTGATGATGCTAGAGGTCATGATGTTAGAGGTGATGATGCTAGAGGTGTTGATGCTAGAGGTGATGATGATAGACGTGATGATGTTAGAGGTGATGATGGTAGAGGTGATGATGCTAGAGGTGTTGATGCTAGACGTGAAGACGGTAGAGGTGATGATGCTAGAGGTGATGATGGTAAAGGTGATGATGACAGAGGTGATGATGGTAGAGGTGATGATGATAAAGGTGATGATGATAGAGGTGATGATGGTAGAGGTGATGATGATAGAGGTGACGATGCTAGAGGTGATGATGATAAACGTGATGATGACAGAGGTGATGAAGGTAGAGGTGATGATGATAAAGGTGATGATGATAGAGGTGATGATGATAAAGGTGATGATGACAGAGGTGATGAAGGTAGAGGTGATGATGATAAAGGTGATGATGATAGAGGTGATGATGGTAGAAGTGATGATGGTAGAGGTGATGATGCTAGAGGTGATGATGGTAGAGCTGATGATGCTACAGGTGATGATGATAGAGGTATGATGATAGAGGTGATGATGCTAGAGGTGATGATGGTAGAGGAGTTGATGCTAGAGGTGATGATGGTACAGGTGTTGATGCTAGAGGTGTTGATGCTAGAGGTGATGATGATAGAGGTGATGATGGTAGAGGTGTTGATGCTAGAGGGGATGATGGTAGAGATGTTGATGATAGAGGAGCTGATTCTAGAGGTGATGATGCTAGAGGTGATGATGGTAGAGATGTTGATGCTAGAGGTGATGATGATAGAGGTGATGATGG
Organism: Mantis religiosa; assembly: GCA_030765055.1. Lineage (NCBI taxonomy): Eukaryota > Metazoa > Arthropoda > Insecta > Mantodea > Mantidae > Mantis > Mantis religiosa. Next base: position 939,718 of record JAUKNK010000382.1, on the reverse strand, counting down.
TAGAGGTATTGATGCTAGAGGTGATAATGGTAGAGGTGTTGATGCTAGAGGTGATGATGATAGAGGTGATAATGGTAGAGGTGTTGATGCTAGAGGGGATGATGGTAGAGGTGTTGATGATAGAGGAGCTGATGCTAGAGGTGTTGATGCTGGAGGTGATGATGGTAGAGGTGTTGATGCTTAGGTGATGATGATAGAGGTGATGATGCTAGAGGTGATGATGATAGAGGTGATGATGATAGAGGTGATGCTGATAGAGGTGATGATGCTAGAGGTGATGATGACAGAGGTGATGAGGATAGAGGTGATGATGACAGAGGTGATGATGCTAGAGGTGATGATGTTAGAGGTGTTGATGCTAGAGGTGATGATGATAGAGGTGATGAAGCTAGAGGTGATGATGATAGAGGTATTGATGATAGAGGTGATGATGTTAGAGGTGTTGATGCTAGAGGTGATGATGATAGAGGTGATGATGGTAGAGTGATGATGCTAGAGGTGATGATGCTAGAGGTGATGATGACAGAGGTGATGATGACAGAGGTGATGAGGATAGAGGTGATGATGCTAGAGGTGATGATGCTAGAGGTGATGATGACAGAGGAGATGAGGATAGAGGTGATGATGACAGAGGTGATGATGCTAGAGGTGATGATGTTAGAGGTGTTGATGCTAGAGGTGATGATGATAGAGGTGTTGATGCTAGAGGTGATGATGATTGAGGTGTTGATGCTAGAGGTAATGATGATAGAGGTGTTGATGCTAGAGGTGATGATCCTAGAGGTGTGGATGCTAGAGGTGATGATGGTAGAGGTGATGATGGTAGAGTGATGATGCTAGAGGTGATGATGCTAGAGGTGATGATGACAGAGGTGATGATGACAGAGGTGATGAGGATAGAGGTGATGATGCTAGAGGTGATGATGCTAGAGGTGATGATGACAGAGGAGATGAGGATAGAGGTGATGATGACAGAGGTGATGATGCTAGAGGTGATGATGTTAGAGGTGTTGATGCTAGAGGTGATGATGATAGAGGTGTTGATGCTAGAGGTGATGATGATTGAGGTGTTGATGCTAGAGGTAATGATGATAGAGGTGTTGATGCTAGAGGTGATGATCCTAGAGGTGTGGATGCTAGAGGTGATGATGGTAGAGGTGATGATGGTAGAGGAGTTGATGCTAGAGTTGATGATGATAGAGGTGTTCATGCTAGACGTGATGATGTTAGAGGTGTTGATGCTAGAGGTGATGATGCTAAAGGTGATGATAGTAGAGGTGATGATGATACACTGGCGATGGTAGAGGTGATGATGCTAGAGGTGATGATGATACAGTTGGCGATGGTATAGGTGATGATGGTAGAGGTGATGATGCTAGAGGTGATGATGGTAGAGGTGATGATGACAGAGGTGATGATGATAGAGGTGATGATGGTAGAGGTGTTGATGGTAGAGTGATGATGCTAGAGGTGATGATGGTAGAGGTGTTGATGATAGAGGTGATGATGATAGAGGTGATGATGATAGAGGTGTTGATGCTAGAGGTGATGTTGCCAGAGAAGATGCTGGATGTGATGATGGTAGAGGTGATGATGGTAGGGGTGATGATGGTAGAGGTGTTGATGCTTGAGTTGACGATGATAGAGGTGTTGATGCTAGAGGTGATGATGGTAGAGGTGTTGATGCTAGAGGTGATGATGCTAGAGGTGATAATGGTAGAGGTGATGATGCTAGAGGTGATGATGCTAGAGGTGATGATGGTAGAGGTGATGACGCTAGAGGTGATGATGGTAGAGGTGTTGATGATAGAGGTGATGATGATAGGGGTGATGATGATAGAGGTGTTGATGCAGGAGGAGTTGATGCTGGAGGTTATGATGCTAGAGGTGATGATGGTAGAGGTGATGATGGTAGAAGTGTTTATGATAGAGGTAATGATGATAGAGGTGATGATGATAGAGGTGTTGATGCTAGAGGTGATGATGGTAGAGGTGATGATGCTAGAGGTGATGATGGTAGAGGTGACGATGGTAGAGGTGATGATGCTAGAGGTGACAATGATAGAGGTGATGATGGTAGAGGTGTTGATGATAGAGGTGATGATGGTAGAGGTGATGATGATAGAGGTGGTGATGATAGAGGTGATGATGCTAGAGGTGTTGATGGTAGAGGTGATGATGGTAGAGGTGTTGATGATAGAGGTGATGATGGTAGAGGTGATGATGCTGGAGCTGTTGGTGCTAGAGGTGATGATGCTAGAGGTGATGATGATAGAGGTGATGATGGTAAAGGTGATGCTGCTAGAGGTGATGATGATGGTGTTGATGCTAGAGGTGATGATGATAGAGGAGATGATGGTAGAGGTGATGATGCTGGAGGTGTTGATGCTAGAGGTGATGATGATAGAGGTGATGATGTAGAGGTGATAATGATAGAGGTGATGATCATAGCAGTGATGATGATAGAGGTGAAGATGAAAGGGGTGATGACGCTGAGGTGATGATGATAGAGGTGTTGATGCTAGAGGTGATGATGCCAGAGATGATGATAGAGGTAATGATACTTGAGGTGATGATGATAGGGGTGTTGATGATAGAGGTGATGTTGCCAGAGATGATGATAGAGGTGATGGTGCTAGAGGATATGATGATATGTGTGATGATGATAGAGGTGTTGAGGCTAAAGGTGATGATGGTAGAGGTGATGTTGCCAGAGATGATGATAGAGGTGATAATGATAGGGGTGATGATGATAGAGGTGTTGATGCTAGAGATGATGAAGGTAGAGGTGATGTTGCCAGAGATGATGATACAGGTGATGATGATAGAGGTGATGATGGTAGAGGTGTTGATGCTAGAGGTGATGACGCCAGCGATGATGGTAGAGGTGATGATGATAGGGGTGATAATGATAGAGGTGTTGATGCTAGAGGTGATGTTGCCAGAGATGATGATAGAGGTGATGATGCTAGAGGTGATGATGGTAGAGGTTATTATCATAGAGGTGATGATGCTAGAGGTGATGATAGCAGAGGTGGTGATGATACAGTTGGCGATGGTAGAGGTGATGATCATAGAGGTGATGATGATACAGTTGGCGATGGTAGAGGTGATGATGGTAGAGGTGATGATGCTAGAGGTGATGATGGTAGAGGTGATGATGACAGAGGTGATGATGACAGAGGTGATGATGGTAGATGTGATGATGGTAGAGGTGATGATGACAGAGGTGATGATGGTAGAGGTGATGATGGTAGAGGTGATGATGACAGAGGTGATGATGGTAGAGGTGATGATGATAGAGGTGACGATGGTAGAGGTGTTGAAGATAGAGGTGATGATGATAGAGGTGATGATGGTAGAGGTGATGATGGTAGAGGTGATGATGCTGGAGCTGTTGATGCTAGAGGTGATGATGATAGAGGTGATGATGCTAGAGGTGATGATGATAGAGGTGATGATGGTAGTGGTGATGCTGCTAGAGGTGATGATGATAGAGGTAATGATGCTAGAGGTGATGATGATAGAGGAGATGATGGTAGAGCTGATGATGTTAGAGGAGATGATGGTAGAGGAGATGCTGCTAGAGGTGATGATGATAGAGGTGTTGATGCTAGAGGTGATGATGGTAGAGGAGATGATGGTAGAGGTGATGATGATAGAGGAGATGATGGTAGAGGTCATGATGTTAGAGGTGATGATGCTAGAGGTGATGATGATAGAGGTGTTGATGATAGAGGTGATGATGGTAGAGGTGATGATGATAGAGGTGTTGATGATAGAGGAGATGATGGTAGAGGTGATGATGATAGAGGTGATGATGCTAGAGGTGATGATGCTAGAGGTGATGATGATAGAAGAGATGATGGTAGAGGTGATGATGATAGAGGTGATGATGCTAGAGGTGATGATGCTAAAGGTGATGATGGTAGGGGTGATGCTGCTAGAGGTGATGATGCTAGAGGTGTTGATGTTAGAGCTGATGATGGTAGACGTGATGATGGTAGAGGTGATGATGCTAGAGGTGTTGATGCTAGAGGTGTTGATGCTAGACGTGATGACGATAGAGGTGATGATGGTAGAGGTGATGATGATAGAGGTGATGATGATAGAGATGTTGATGCTAGAGGTGGTGATGGTAGAGGTGATGATGCTAGAGGTGTTGATGGTAGAGGTGATGATGCTAGAGGTGATGATGGTAGAGGTGATGATGACAGAGGTGATGATGGTAGGGGTGATGATGATAAAGGTGATGATGATAGAGATGATGATGCTAGAGGTGTTGATGATAGAGGTGATGATGTTAGAGGTGATGATGACAGAGGTGATGATGGTAGAGGTGATGATGATAAAGGTGATGATTATACAGGTGATGATGACAGAGGTGATGATGGTAGAGGTGATGATGACAGAGGTGATGATGGTAGAGGTGATGATGATAAAGGTGATGATGATAGAGGTGATGATGCTAGAGGTGATGATGGTAGAGGTGATGATGACAGAGGTGATGATGACAGAGGTGATGATGGTAGAGGTGATGATGGTAGAGGTTATGATGGTAGAGGTGATGATGACAGAGGTGATGATGGTAGAGGTGATGATGGTAGAGGTGATGATGACAGAGGTGATGATGGTAGATGTGATGATGGTAGAGGTGATGATGATAAAGGTGATGATGATAGAGGTGATGATGCTAGAGTTGATGATGGTAGAGGTGATGATGACAGAGGTGATGATGGTAGAGGTGATGATGATAAAGGTGAAGATGCTAGATGTGATGATGTTAGAGGTGATGATGCTAGAGGTGTTGATGGTACAGGTGATGATGCTAGAGGTGTTGATGATAGAGGTGATGATGCTAGAGGTGATAATGATAAAGGTGATGATGATAGAGGTGATGACGACAGAGGTGATGATGATAAAGGTGATGATAGAGGTGATGATGGTAGAAGTGATGATGGTAGAGGTGATGATGCTAGAGGTGATAATGGTAGAGGTGATGATGCTAGAGGTGATGATGGTAGAGGTGATGATGCTACAGGTAATGATGATAGAGGTGATGATGATAGAGGTGATGATGATAGAGGTGATGATGATAGAGGTGATGATGCTAGAGCTGATGATGGTAGAGGTGTTGATGATAGAGGAGCTGATGCTAGAAGTGATGATGGTAGAGGTGTTGATGCTAGAGGTGATGACGATAGAGGTGATGATGCTAGAGGTGATGATGATAGAGGTGATGATGATGTAGGTGATGATAGCAGAGTTGATGATACAGTTGGCAATGGTAGAGGTGATGATGCTAAAGGTGATGATCATAGAGGTGATGATGATACAGTTGGTGATGGTAGAGGTGATGATGGTAGAGGTGATGATGGTAGAGGTGATGATGACAGAGGTGATGATGATAGAGGTGATGATGGTAGAGGTGTTGATGGTAGATGTAATGATGCTAGAGGTGATGATGGTAGAGGTGCTGATGCTAGAGGTGATGATGGTAGAGGTTACTATGTTAAAGGCGATAATGCTAGACGTGATGATGGTAGAGGTGATGATGATAGAGGTGATGATGCTAGAGCTGATGATGGTAGAGGTGATGATGGTAGAGGTCATGATGTTAGAGGTGATTATGCTAGAGGTGTTGATGCTAGAGGTCATGATGTTAGAGGTGATGATGCTAGAGGTGATGATGCTAGAGGTCATGATGTTAGAGGTGATGATACTAGAGGTGTTGATGCTAGAGGTGATGATGATAGACGTGATGATGTTAGAGGTGATGATGGTAGAGGTGATGATGCTAGAAGTGTTGATGCTAGACGTGAAGACGGTAGAGGTGATGATGCTAGAGGTGATGATGGTAGAGGTGATGTTGCCAGGGATGATGATACAGGTGATGATGATAGAGGTGATGATGGTAGAGGTGTTGATGCTAGAGGTGATGACGCCAGCGATGATGGTAGAGGTGATGATGATAGGGGTGATAATGATAGAGGTGTTGATGCTAGAGGTGATGTTGCCAGAGATGATGATAGAGGTGATGATGCTAGAGGTGATGATGGTAGAGGTGATGATCATAGAGGTGATGATGCTAGAGGTGATGATAGCAGAGGTGGTGATGATACAGTTGGCGATGGTAGAGGTGATGATGATAAAGGTGATGATGATAGAGATGATGATGCTAGAGGTGTTGATGATAGAGGTGATGATGCTAGAGGTGATGATGACAGAGGTGATGATGGTAGAGGTGATGATGATAAAGGTGATGATTATACAGGTGATGATGACAGAGGTGAACGATGGTAGAGGTGATGATGACAGAGGTGATGATGGTAGAGCTGATGATGATAAAGGTGATGATGATAGAGGTGATGATGCTAGAGGTGATGATGGTAGAGGTGATGATGACAGAGGTGATGATGACAGAGGTGATGATGGTAGAGGTGATGATGGTAGAGGTTATGATGGTAGAGGTGATGATGACAGAGGTGATGATGGTAGAGGTGATGATGGTAGAGGTGATGATGACAGAGGTGATGATGGTAGATGTGATGATGGTAGAGGCGATGATGATAAAGGTGATGATGATAGAGGTGATGATGCTAGAGGTGATGATGGTAGAGGTGATGATGACAGAGGTGATGATGGTAGAGGTGATGATGATAAAGGTGAAGATGCTAGATGTGATGATGTTAGAGGTGATGATGCTAGAGGTGTTGATGGTACAGGTGATGATGCTAGAGGTGTTGATGATAGAGCTGATGATGCTAGAGGTGATGATGGTAGAGGTGATGATGGTAGAGGTGTTGATGATAGAGGAGCTGATGCTAGAGGTGATGATGCTAGAGGTGATGATGGTAGAGGTGTTGATGCTAGAGGTGATGATGGTAGAGGGTTGATGCTAGAGGTGATAATGGTAGAGGTGTTGAAGCTAGAGGTGATGATGATAGAGGTGATAATGGTAGAGGTGTTGATGCTAGAGGGGATGATGGTAGAGTTGATGATGATAGAGGAGCTGATGCTAGAGGTGATGATGCTGGAGGTGATGATGGTAGAGGTGCTGATGCTAGAGGTGATGATGATAGAGGTGATGATGCTAGAGGTGACGATGATAGAGGTGATGATGATAGAGGTGATGCTGATAGAGGTGAAGATGCTAGAGTCGATGATGACAGAGGTGATGAGGATAGAGGTGATGATGACAGAGGTGATGATGCTAGAGGTGATGATGTTAGAGGTGTTGATGCTAGAGGTGATGATAGAGGTGATGATGTAGAGGTGATGATGATAGAGGTGATGATGGTAGAGGTGATGATGGTAGAGGTGATGATGACAGAGGTGATGATGGTAGATGTGATGATGGTAGAGGTGATGATGATAAAGGTGATGATGATAGAGGTGATGATGCTAGAGTTGATGATGGTAGAGGTGATGATGACAGAGGTGATGATGGTAGAGGTGATGATGATAAAGGTGAAGATGCTAGATGTGATGATGTTAGAGGTGATGATGCTAGAGGTGTTGATGGTACAGGTGATGATGCTAGAGGTGTTGATGATAGAGGTGATGATGCTAGAGGTGATGATGGTAGAGGTGATGATGATAGAGGTGTTGATGGTAGAGGTGATGATGCTAGAGGTGATAATGATAAAGGTGATGATGATAGAGGTGATGACGACAGAGGTGATGATGATAAAGGTGATGATAGAGGTGATGATGGTAGAAGTGATGATGGTAGAGGTGATGATGCTAGAGGTGATAATGGTAGAGGTGATGATGCTAGAGGTGATGATGGTAGAGGTGATGATGCTACAGGTAATGATGATAGAGGTGATGATGATAGAGGTGATGATGATAGAGGTGATGATGATAGAGGTGATGATGCTAGAGCTGATGATGGTAGAGGTGTTGATGATAGAGGAGCTGATGCTAGAAGTGATGATGGTAGAGGTGTTGATGCTAGAGGTGATGACGATAGAGGTGATGATGCTAGAGGTGATGATGATAGAGGTGATGATGATGTAGGTGATAATAGCAGAGTTGATGATACAGTTGGCAATGGTAGAGGTGATGATGCTAAAGGTGATGATCATAGAGGTGATGATGATACAGTTGGTGATGGTAGAGGTGATGATGGTAGAGGTGATGATGGTAGAGGTGATGATGACAGAGGTGATGATGATAGAGGTGATGATGGTAGAGGTGTTGATGGTAGATGTAATGATGCTAGAGGTGATGATGGTAGAGGTGCTGATGCTAGAGGTGATGATGGTAGAGGTTACTATGTTAAAGGCGATAATGCTAGACGTGATGATGGTAGAGGTGATGATGATAGAGGTGATGATGCTAGAGCTGATGATGGTAGAGGTGATGATGGTAGAGGTCATGATGTTAGAGGTGATTATGCTAGAGGTGTTGATGCTAGAGGTCATGATGTTAGAGGTGATGATGCTAGAGGTGATGATGCTAGAGGTCATGATGTTAGAGGTGATGATACTAGAGGTGTTGATGCTAGAGGTGATGATGATAGACGTGATGATGTTAGAGGTGATGATGGTAGAGGTGATGATGCTAGAAGTGTTGATGCTAGACGTGAAGACGGTAGAGGTGATGATGCTAGAGGTGATGATGGTAGAGGTGATGTTGCCAGAGATGATGATACAGGTGATGATGATAGAGGTGATGATGGTAGAGGTGTTGATGCTAGAGGTGATGACGCCAGCGATGATGGTAGAGGTGATGATGATAGGGGTGATAATGATAGAGGTGTTGATGCTAGAGGTGATGTTGCCAGAGATGATGATAGAGGTGATGATGCTAGAGGTGATGATGGTAGAGGTGATGATCATAGAGGTGATGATGCTAGAGGTGATGATAGCAGAGGTGGTGATGATACAGTTGGCGATGGTAGAGGTGATGATGATAAAGGTGATGATGATAGAGATGATGATGCTAGAGGTGTTGATGATAGAGGTGATGATGCTAGAGGTGATGATGACAGAGGTGATGATGGTAGAGGTGATGATGATAAAGGTGATGATTATACAGGTGATGATGACAGAGGTGAACGATGGTAGAGGTGATGATGACAGAGGTGATGATGGTAGAGGTGATGATGATAAAGGTGATGATGATAGAGGTGATGATGCTAGAGGTGATGATGGTAGAGGTGATGATGACAGAGGTGATGATGACAGAGGTGATGATGGTAGAGGTGATGATGGTAGAGGTTATGATGGTAGAGGTGATGATGACAGAGGTGATGATGGTAGAGGTGATGATGGTAGAGGTGATGATGACAGAGGTGATGATGGTAGATGTGATGATGGTAGAGGCGATGATGATAAAGGTGATGATGATAGAGGTGATGATGCTAGAGGTGATGATGGTAGAGGTGATGATGACAGAGGTGATGATGGTAGAGGTGATGATGATAAAGGTGAAGATGCTAGATGTGATGATGTTAGAGGTGATGATGCTAGAGGTGTTGATGGTACAGGTGATGATGCTAGAGGTGTTGATGATAGAGGTGATGATGCTAGAGGTGATGATGGTAGAGGTGATGATGGTAGAGGTGTTGATGATAGAGGAGCTGATGCTAGAGGTGATGATGCTAGAGGTGATGATGGTAGAGGTGTTGATGCTAGAGGTGATGATGGTAGAGGGTTGATGCTAGAGGTGATAATGGTAGAGGTGTTGAAGCTAGAGGTGATGATGATAGAGGTGATAATGGTAGAGGTGTTGATGCTAGAGGGGATGATGGTAGAGTTGATGATGATAGAGGAGCTGATGCTAGAGGTGATGATGCTGGAGGTGATGATGGTAGAGGTGCTGATGCTAGAGGTGATGATGATAGAGGTGATGATGCTAGAGGTGACGATGATAGAGGTGATGATGATAGAGGTGATGCTGATAGAGATGAAGATGCTAGAGTCGATGATGACAGAGGTGATGAGGATAGAGGTGATGATGACAGAGGTGATGATGCTAGAGGTGATGATGTTAGAGGTGTTGATGCTAGAGGTGATGATAGAGGTGATGATGTAGAGGTGATGATGATAGAGGTGATGATGCTAGAGGTGATGATGATAGAGGTATTGATGATAGAGGTGATGATGTTAGAGGTGTTGATTATAGAGGTGATGATGATAGAGGTGTTGATGCTAGAGGTGATGATGATTGAGGTGTTGATGCTAGAGGTAATGAGGATAGAGGTGTTGATGCTAGAGGTGATGATCCTAGAGGTGTTGATGCTAGAGGTGATGATGGTAGAGGTGATGATGGTAGAGGAGTTGATGCTAGAGTTGATGATGATAGAGGTGTTCACGATAGACGTGATGATGTTAGAGGTGTTGATGCTAGAGGTGATGATGCTAAAGGTGATGATAGTAGAGGTGATGATGATAAAGTGGCGATGGTAGAGGTGATGATGCTAGAGGTGATGATCATAGAGGTTAAGATGATACAGTTGGCGATGGTAGAGGTGATGATGCTAGAGGTGATGATGGTAGAGGTGATGATGACAGAGGTGATGATGATAGAGGTGATGATGGTAGAGGTGTTGATGGTTGAGTGATGATGCTAGAGGTGATGATGATAGAGGTGCTGATGCTAGAGGTGATGTTGGATAGAGGTGATGATGATAGAGATGATGATGATAGAGGTGTTGATGCTAGAGGTGATGTTGCCAGAGAAGATGCTAGATGTGATGATGGTAGAGGTGATGATGGTAGAGGTGTTGATGCTAGAGGTGATGATGATAGAGGTGATGATGGTAGAGGTGATGATGGTACAGGTGTTGATGCTAGAGGTGTTGATGCTAGAGGTGATGATGATAGAGGTGATGATGGTAGAGGTGTTGATGCTAGAGGGGATGATGGTAGAGATGTTGATGATAGAGGAGCTGATGCTAGAGGCGATGATGCTAGAGGTGATGATGGTATAGATGCTGATGCTAGAGGTGATGATGATAGAGGTGATGATGGTAGAGGTATTGATGCTAGAGGTGATAATGGTAGAGGTGTTGATGCTAGAGGGGATGATGGTAGAGGTGTTGATGATAGAGGAGCTGATGCTAGAGGTGTTGATGCTGGAGGTGATGATGGTAGAGGTGTTGATGCTAGAGCTGATGATGATAGAGGTGATGATGCTAGAGGTGATGATGATAGAGGTGATGATGATAGAGGTGATGCTGATAGAGGTGATGATGCTAGAGGTGATGATGACAGAGGTGATGAGGATAGAGGTGATGATGACAGAGGTGATGATGCTAGATGTGATGATGTTAGAGGTGTTGATGCTAGAGGTGATGATGATAGAGGTGATGAAGCTAGAGGTGATGATGATAGAGGTATTGATGATAGAGGTGATGATGTTAGAGGTGTTGATGCTAGAGGTGATGATGATAGAGGTGATGATGGTAGAGTGATGATGCTAGAGGTGATGATGCTAGAGGTGATGATGACAGAGGTGATGAGGATAGAGGTGATGATGCTAGAGGTGATGATGACAGAGGAGATGAGGATAGAGGTGATGATGACAAAGGTGATGATGCTAGAGGTGATGATGTTAGAGGTGTTGATGCTAGAGGTGATGATGATAGAGGTGTTGATGCTAGAGGTGATGATGATTGAGGTGTTGATGCTAGAGGTAATGATGATAGAGGTGTTGATGCTAGAGGTGATGATCCTAGAGGTGTGGATGCTAGAGGTGATGATGGTAGAGGTGATGATGGTAGAGGAGTTGATGCTAGAGTTGATGATGATAGAGGTGTTCATGCTAGACGTGATGATGTTAGAGGTGTTGATGCTAGAGGTGATGATGCTAAAGGTGATGATAGTAGTGGTGATAATGATACACTGGCGATGGTAGAGGTGATGATGCTAGAGGTGATGATGATACAGTTGGCGATGGTAGAGGTGATGATGGTAGAGGTGATGATGCTAGAGGTGATGATGGTAGAGGTGATGATGACAGAGGTGATGATGATAGAGGTGATGATGGTAGAGGTGTTGATGGTAGAGTGATGATGGTAGAGGTGATGATGCTAGAGGTGATGATGGTAGAGGTGTTGGTGATAGAGGTGATGATGATAGAGGTGATGATGATAGAGGTGTTGATGGTAGAGGTGATGATGACAGAGGTGATGATGATAGAGGTGATGATGGTAGAGGTGTTGATGGTAGAGTGATGATGCTAGAGGTGATGATGGTAGAGGTGCTGATGCTAGAGGTGATGATGGTAGAGGTGTTGGTGATAGAGGTGATGATGATAGAGGTGATGATGATAGAGGTGTTGATGCTAGAGGTGATGTTGCCAGAGATGATGCTGGATGTGATGATGGTAGAGGTGATGATGGTAGGGGTGATGATGGTAGAGGTGTTGATGCTTGAGTTGACGATGATAGAGGTGTTGATGCTAGAGGTGATGATGGTAGAGGTGTTGATGCTAGAGGTGATGATGCCAGAGATGATGATAGAGGTAATGATGCTTGAGGTGATGATGATAGGGGTGTTGATGATAGAGGTGATGTTGCCAGAGATGATGATAGAGGTGATGGTGCTAGAGGATATGATGATATGTGTGATGATGATAGAGGTGTTGAGGCTAAAGGTGATGATGGTAGAGGTGATGTTGCCAGAGATGATGATAGAGGTGATAATGATAGGGGTGATGATGATAGAGGTGTTGATGCTAGAGATGATGAAGGTAGAGGTGATGTTGCCAGAGATGATGATACAGGTGATGATGATAGAGGTGATGATGGTAGAGGTGTTGATGCTAGAGGTGATGACGCCAGCGATGATGGTAGAGGTGATTATGATAGGGGTGATAATGATAGAGGTGTTGATGCTAGAGGTGATGTTGCCAGAGATGATGATAGAGGTGATGATGCTAGAGGTGATGATGGTAGAGGTGATGATCATAGAGGTGATGATGCTAGAGGTGATGATAGCAGAGGTGGTGATGATACAGTTGGCGATGGTAGAGGTGATGATCATAGAGGTGATGATGATACAGTTGGCGATGGTAGAGGTGATGATGGTAGAGGTGATGATGCTAGAGGTGATGATGGTAGAGGTGATGATGACAGAGGTGATGATGACAGAGGTGATGATGGTAGATGTGATGATGGTAGAGGTGATGATGACAGAGGTGATGATGGTAGAGGTGATGATGGTAGAGGTGATGATGACAGAGGTGATGATGGTAGAGGTGATGATGATAGAGGTGACGATGGTAGAGGTGTTGATGATAGAGGTGATGATGATAGAGGTGATGATGGTAGAGGTGATGATGGTAGAGGTGATGATGCTGGAGCTGTTGATGCTAGAGGTGATGATGATAGAGGTGATGATGCTAGAGGTGATGATGATAGAGGTGATGATGGTAGTGGTGATGCTGCTAGAGGTGATGATGATAGAGGTAATGATGCTAGAGGTGATGATGATAAAGGTGATGATGATAGAGGTGATGACGACAGAGGTGATGATGATAAAGGTGATGATAGAGGTGATGATGGTAGAAGTGATGATGGTAGAGGTGATGATGCTAGAGGTGATAATGGTAGAGGTGATGATGCTAGAGGTGATGATGGTAGAGGTGATGATGCTACAGGTAATGATGATAGAGGTGATGATGATAGAGGTGATGATGATAGAGGTGATGATGATAGAGGTGATGATGCTAGAGCTGATGATGGTAGAGGTGTTGATGATAGAGGAGCTGATGCTAGAGGTGATGATGGTAGAGGTGTTGATGCTAGAGGTGATGACGACAGAGGTGATGATGCTAGAGGTGATGATGATAGAGGTGATGATGATGGAGGTGATGATAGCAGAGTTGATGATACAGTTTGCAATGGTAGAGGTGATGATGCTAAAGGTGATGATCATAGAGGTGATGATGATACAGTTGGTGATGGTAGAGGTGATGATGGTAGAGGTGATGATGGTAGAGGTGATGATGACAGAGGTGATGATGATAGAGGTGATGATGGTAGAGGTGTTGATGGTAGATGTAATGATGCTAGAGGTGATGACGGTAGAGGTGCTGATGCTAGAGGTGATGATGGTAGAGGTTACTATGTTAAAGGCGATAATGCTAGACGTGATGATGGTAGAGGTGATGATGATAGAGGTGATGATGCTAGAGCTGATGATGGTAGAGGTGATGATGGTAGAGGTCATGATGTTAGAGGTGATTATGCTAGAGGTGTTGATGCTAGAGGTCATGATGTTAGAGGTGATGATGCTAGAGGTGATGATGCTAGAGGTCATGATGTTAGAGGTGATGATGCTAGAGGTGTTGATGCTAGAGGTGATGATGATAGACGTGATGATGTTAGAGGTGATGATGGTAGAGGTGATGATGCTAGAAGTGTTGATGCTAGACGTGAAGACGGTAGAGGTGATGATGCTAGAGGTAATGATGGTAGAGGTGATGTTGCCAGAGATGATGATACAGGTGATGATGATAGAGGTGATGATGGTAGAGGTGTTGATGCTAGAGGTGATGACGCCAGCGATGATGGTAGAGGAGATGATGATAGGGGTGATAATGATAGAGGTGTTGATGCTAGAGGTGATGTTGCCAGAGATGATGATAGAGGTGATGATGCTAGAGGTGATGATGGTAGAGGTGATGATCATAGAGGTGATGATGCTAGAGGTGACGATGGTAGAGGTGTTGATGATAGAGGTGATGATGATAGAGGTGATGATGGTAGAGGTGATGATGGTAGAGGTGATGATGCTGGAGCTGTTGATGCTAGAGGTGATGATGATAGAGGTGATGATGCTAGAGGTGATGATGATAGAGGTGATGATGGTAGTGGTGATGCTGCTAGAGGTGATGATGATAGAGGTAATGATGCTAGAGGTGATGATGATAGAGGAGATGATGGTAGAGCTGATGATGTTAGAGGAGATGATGGTAGAGGAGATGCTGCTAGAGGTGATGATGATAGAGGTGTTGATGCTAGAGGTGATGATGGTAGAGGAGATGATGGTAGAGGTGATGATGATAGAGGAGATGATGGTAGAGGTCATGATGTTAGAGGTGATGATGCTAGAGGTGATGATGATAGAGGTGTTGATGATAGAGGTGATGATGGTAGAGGTAATGATGATAGAGGTGTTGATGATAGAGGAGATGATGGTAGAGGTGATGATGATAGAGGTGATGATGCTAGAGGTGATGATGCTAGAGGTGATGATGATAGAGGACATGATGGTAGCTGTGATGGTGATAGAGGTGATGATGCTAGAGGTGATGATGCTAGAGGTGATGATGGTAGAGGTGATGCTGCTAGAGGTGATGATGCTAGAGGTGTTGATGTTAGAGCTGATGAAGGTAGACGTGATGATGGTAGAGGTGATGATGCTAGAGGTGTTGATGCTAGAGGTGTTGATGCTAGACGTGATGACGATAGAGGTGATGATGGTAGAGGTGATGATGATAGAGGTGATGATGATAGAGATGTTGATGCTAGAGGTGGTGATGGTAGAGGTGATGATGCTAGAGGTGTTGATGGTAGAGGTGATGATGCTAGAGGTGATGATGGTAGAGGTGATGATGACAGAGGTGATGATGGTAGGGGTGATGATGATAAAGGTGATGATGATAGAGATGATGATGCTAGAGGTGTTGATGATAGAGGTGATGATGTTAGAGGTGATGATGACAGAGGTGATGATGGTAGAGGTGTAGATGATAAAGGTGATGATTATACAGGTGATGATGACAGAGGTGATGATGGTAGAGGTGATGATGACAGAGGTGATGATGGTAGAGGTGATGATGATAAAGGTGATGATGATAGAGGTGATGATGCTAGAGGTGATGATGGTAGAGGTGATGATGACAGAGGTGATGATGACAGAGGTGATGATGGTAGAGGTGATGATGGTAGAGGTTATGATGGTAGAGGTGATGATGACAGAGGTGATGATGGTAGAGGTGATGATGGTAGAGGTGATGATGACAGAGGTGATGATGGTAGATGTGATGATGGTAGAGGTGATGATGATAAAGGTGATGATGATAGAGGTGATGATGCTAGAGTTGATGATGGTAGAGGTGATGATGACAGAGGTGATGATGGTAGAGGTGATGATGATAAAGGTGAAGATGCTAGATGTGATGATGTTAGAGGTGATGATGCTAGAGGTGTTGATGGTACAGGTGATGATGCTAGAGGTGTTGATGATAGAGGTGATGATGCTAGAGGTGATGATGGTAGAGGTGATGATGATAGAGGTGTTGATGGTAGAGGTGATGATGCTAGAGGTGATAATGATAAAGGTGATGATGATAGAGGTGATGACGACAGAGGTGATGATGATAAAGGTGATGATAGAGGTGATGATGGTAGAAGTGATGATGGTAGAGGTGATGATGCTAGAGGTGATAATGGTAGAGGTGATGATGCTAGAGGTGATGATGGTAGAGGTGATGATGCTACAGGTAATGATGATAGAGGTGATGATGATAGAGGTGATGATGATAGAGGTGATGATGATAGAGGTGATGATGCTAGAGCTGATGATGGTAGAGGTGTTGATGATAGAGGAGCTGATGCTAGAAGTGATGATGGTAGAGGTGTTGATGCTAGAGGTGATGACGATAGAGGTGATGATGCTAGAGGTGATGATGATAGAGGTGATGATGATGTAGGTGATGATAGCAGAGTTGATGATACAGTTGGCAATGGTAGAGGTGATGATGCTAAAGGTGATGATCATAGAGGTGATGATGATACAGTTGGTGATGGTAGAGGTGATGATGGTAGAGGTGATGATGGTAGAGGTGATGATGACAGAGGTGATGATGATAGAGGTGATGATGGTAGAGGTGTTGATGGTAGATGTAATGATGCTAGAGGTGATGATGGTAGAGGTGCTGATGCTAGAGGTGATGATGGTAGAGGTTACTATGTTAAAGGCGATAATGCTAGACGTGATGATGGTAGAGGTGATGATGATAGAGGTGATGATGCTAGAGCTGATGATGGTAGAGGTGATGATGGTAGAGGTCATGATGTTAGAGGTGATTATGCTAGAGGTGTTGATGCTAGAGGTCATGATGTTAGAGGTGATGATGCTAGAGGTGATGATGCTAGAGGTCATGATGTTAGAGGTGATGATACTAGAGGTGTTGATGCTAGAGGTGATGATGATGGACGTGATGATGTTAGAGGTGATGATGGTAGAGGTGATGATGCTAGAAGTGTTGATGCTAGACGTGAAGACGGTAGAGGTGATGATGCTAGAGGTGATGATGGTAGAGGTGATGTTGCCAGAGATGATGATACAGGTGATGATGATAGAGGTGATGATGGTAGAGGTGTTGATGCTAGAGGTGATGACGCCAGCGATGATGGTAGAGGTGATGATGATAGGGGTGATAATGATAGAGGTGTTGATGCTAGAGGTGATGTTGCCAGAGATGATGATAGAGGTGATGATGCTAGAGGTGATGATGGTAGAGGTGATGATAGCAGAGGTGGTGATGATACAGTTGGCGATGGTAGAGGTGATGATGATAAAGGTGATGATGATAGAGATGATGATGCTAGAGGTGTTGATGATAGAGGTGATGATGCTAGAGGTGATGATGACAGAGGTGATGATGGTAGAGGTGATGATGATAAAGGTGATGATTATACAGGTGATGATGACAGAGGTGAACGATGGTAGAGGTGATGATGACAGAGGTGATGATGGTAGAGGTGATGATGATAAAGGTGATGATGATAGAGGTGATGATGCTAGAGGTGATGATGGTAGAGGTGATGATGACAGAGGTGATGATGACAGAGGTGATGATGGTAGAGGTGATGATGGTCGAGGTTATGATGGTAGAGGTGATGATGACAGAGGTGATGATGGTAGAGGTGATGATGGTAGAGGTGATGATGACAGAGGTGATGATGGTAGATGTGATGATGGTAGAGGCGATGATGATAAAGGTGATGATGATAGAGGTGATGATGCTAGAGGTGATGATGGTAGAGGTGATGATGACAGAGGTGATGATGGTAGAGGTGATGATGATAAAGGTGAAGATGCTAGATGTGATGATGTTAGAGGTGATGATGCTAGAGGTGTTGATGGTACAGGTGATGATGCTAGAGGTGTTGATGATAGAGGTGATGATGCTAGAGGTGATGATGGTAGAGGTGATGATGGTAGAGGTGTTGATGATAGAGGAGCTGATGCTAGAGGTGATGATGCTAGAGGTGATGATGGTAGAGGTGTTGATGCTAGAGGTGATGATGGTAGAGGGTTGATGCTAGAGGTGATAATGGTAGAGGTGTTGAAGCTAGAGGTGATGATGATAGAGGTGATAATGGTAGAGGTGTTGATGCTAGAGGGGATGATGTTAGAGTTGATGATGATAGAGGAGCTGATGCTAGAGGTGATGATGCTGGAGGTGATGATGGTAGAGGTGCTGATGCTAGAGGTGATGATGATAGAGGTGATGATGCTAGAGGTGACGATGATAGAGGTGATGATGATAGAGGTGATGCTGATAGAGGTGAAGATGCTAGAGTCGATGATGACAGAGGTGATGAGGATAGAGGTGATGATGACAGAGGTGATGATGCTAGAGGTGATGATGTTAGAGGTGTTGATGCTAGAGGTGATGATAGAGGTGATGATGTAGAGGTGATGATGATAGAGGTGATGATGGTAGAGGTGATGATGGTAGAGGTGATGATGACAGAGGTGATGATGGTAGATGTGATGATGGTAGAGGTGATGATGATAAAGGTGATGATGATAGAAGTGATGATGCTAGAGTTGATGATGGTAGAGGTGATGATGACAGAGGTGATGATGGTAGAGGTGATGATGATAAAGGTGAAGATGCTAGATGTGATGATGTTAGAGGTGATGATGCTAGAGGTGTTGATGGTACAGGTGATGATGCTAGAGGTGTTGATGATAGAGGTGATGATGCTAGAGGTGATGATGGTAGAGGTGATGATGATAGAGGTGTTGATGGTAGAGGTGATGATGCTAGAGGTGATAATGATAAAGGTGATGATGATAGAGGTGATGACGACAGAGGTGATGATGATAAAGGTGATGATAGAGGTGATGATGGTAGAAGTGATGATGGTAGAGGTGATGATGCTAGAGGTGATAATGGTAGAGGTGATGATGCTAGAGGTGATGATGGTAGAGGTGATGATGCTACAGGTAATGATGATAGAGGTGATGATGATAGAGGTGATGATGATAGAGGTGATGATGCTAGAGGTGATGATGGTAGAGGTGTTGATGATAGAGGAGCTGATGCTAGAAGTGATGATGGTAGAGGTGTTGATGCTAGAGGTGATGACGATAGAGGTGATGATGCTAGAGGTGATGATGATAGAGGTGATGATGATGTAGGTGATGATAGCAGAGTTGATGATACAGTTGGCAATGGTAGAGGTGATGATGCTAAAGGTGATGATCATAGAGGTGATGATGATACAGTTGGTGATGGTAGAGGTGATGATGGTAGAGGTAATGATGGTAGAGGTGATGATGACAGAGGTGATGATGATAGAGGTGATGATGGTAGAGGTGTTGATGGTAGATGTAATGATGCTAGAGGTGATGATGGTAGAGGTGCTGATGCTAGAGGTGATGATGGTAGAGGTTACTATGTTAAAGGCGATAATGCTAGACGTGATGATGGTAGAGGTGATGATGATAGAGGTGATGATGCTAGAGCTGATGATGGTAGAGGTGATGATGGTAGAGGTCATGATGTTAGAGGTGATTATGCTAGAGGTGTTGATGCTAGAGGTCATGATGTTAGAGGTGATGATGCTAGAGGTGATGATGCTAGAGGTCATGATGTTAGAGGTGATGATACTAGAGGTGTTGATGCTAGAGGTGATGATGATAGACGTGATGATGTTAGAGGTGATGATGGTAGAGGTGATGATGCTAGAAGTGTTGATGCTAGACGTGAAGACGGTAGAGGTGATGATGCTAGAGGTGATGATGGTAGAGGTGATGTTGCCAGAGATGATGATACAGGTGATGATGATAGAGGTGATGATGGTAGAGGTGTTGATGCTAGAGGTGATGACGCCAGCGATGATGGTAGAGGTGATGATGATAGGGGTGATAATGATAGAGGTGATGATGCTAGAGGTGATGATAGCAGAGGTGGTGATGATACAGTTGGCGATGGTAGAGGTGATGATGATAAAGGTGATGATGATAGAGATGATGATGCTAGAGGTGTTGATGATAGAGGTGATGATGCTAGAGGTGATGATGACAGAGGTGATGATGGTAGAGGTGATGATGATAAAGGTGATGATTATACAGGTGATGATGACAGAGGTGAACGATGGTAGAGGTGATGATGACAGAGGTGATGATGGTAAAGGTGATGATGATAAAGGTGATGATGATAGAGGTGATGATGCTAGAGGTGATGATGGTAGAGGTGATGATGACAGAGGTGATGATGACAGAGGTGATGATGGTAGAGGTGATGATGGTAGAGGTTATGATGGTAGAGGTGATGATGACAGAGGTGATGATGGTAGAGGTGATGACGGTAGAGGTGATGATGACAGAGGTGATGATGGTAGATGTGATGATGGTAGAGGCGATGATGATAAAGGTGATGATGATAGAGGTGATGATGCTAGAGGTGATGATGGTAGAGGTGATGATGACAGAGGTGTTGATGGTACAGGTGATAATGCTAGAGGTGTTGATGATAGAGGTGATGATGCTAGAGGTGATGATGGTAGAGGTGATGATGGTAGAGGTGTTGATGATAGAGGAGCTGATGCTAGAGGTGATGATGCTAGAGGTGATGATGGTAGAGGTGTTGATGCTAGAGGTGATGATGGTAGAGGGTTGATGCTAGAGGTGATAATGGTAGAGGTGTTGAAGCTAGAGGTGATGATGATAGAGGTGATAATGGTAGAGGTGTTGATGCTAGAGGGGATGATGGTAGAGTTGATGATGATAGAGGAGCTGATGCTAGAGGTGATGATGCTGGAGGTGATGATGGTAGAGGTGCTGATGCTAGAGGTGATTATGATAGAGGTGATGATGCTAGAGGTGACGATGATAGAGGTGATGATGATAGAGGTGATGCTGATAGAGGTGAAGATGCTAGAGTCGATGATGACAGAGGTGATGAGGATAGAGGTGATGATGACAGAGGTGATGATGCTAGAGGTGATGATGTTAGAGGTGTTGATGCTAGAGGTGATGATAGAGGTGATGATGTAGAGGTGATGATGATAGAGGTGATGATGCTAGAGGTGATGATGATAGAGGTATTGATGATAGAGGTGATGATGTTAGAGGTGTTGATTATAGAGGTGATGATGATAGAGGTGATGATGGTAGAGGTGTTGATGGTAGAGTGATGATGCTAGAGGTGATGATGATGGAGGTGCTGATGCTAGAGGTGATGTTGGATAGAGGTGATGATGATAGAGATGATGATGATAGAGGTGTTGATGCTAGATGTGATGATGTTAGAGGTGATGATGCTAGAGCTGATGATGGTAGAGGTGATGATGGTAGAGGTCATGATGTTAGAGGTGATTATGCTAGAGGTGTTGATGCTAGAGGTCATGATGTTAGAGGTGATGATGCTAGAGGTGATGATGCTAGAGGTGATGATGCTAGAGGTGTTGATGCTAGAGGTGATGATGATAGACGTGATGATGTTAGAGGTGATGATGGTAGAGGTGATGATGCTAGAAGTGTTGATGCTAGACGTGAAGACGGTAGAGGTGATGATGCTAGAGGTAATGATGGTAGAGGTGATGTTGCCAGAGATGATGATACAGGTGATGATGATAGAGGTGATGATGGTAGAGGTGTTGATGCTAGAGGTGATGACGCCAGCGATGATGGTAGAGGAGATGATGATAGGGGTGCTAATGATAGAGGTGTTGATGCTAGAGGTGATGTTGCCAGAGATGATGATAGAGGTGATGATGCTAGAGGTGATGATGGTAGAGGTGATGATCATAGAGGTGATGATGCTAGAGGTGATGATAGCAGAGGTGGTGATGATACAGTTGGCGATGGTAGAGGTGATGATGATAAAGGTGATGATGATAGAGATGATGATGCTAGAGGTGTTGATGATAGAGGTGATGATGCTAGAGGTGATGATGACAGAGGTGATGATGGTAGAGGTGATGATGATAAAGGTGATGATTATACAGGTGATGATGACAGAGGTGATGATGGTAGAGGTGATAATGACAGAGGTGATGATGGTAGAGGTGATGATGATAAAGGTGATGATGATAGAGGTGATGATGCTAGAGGTGATGATGGTAGAGGTGATGATGACAGAGGTGATGATGACAGAGGTGATGATGGTAGAGGTGATGATGGTAGAGGTTATGATGGTAGAGGTGATGATGACAGAGGTGATGATGGTAGAGGTGATGATGGTAGAGGTGATGATGACAGAGGTGATGATGGTAGATGTGATGATGGTAGAGGTGATGATGATAAAGGTGATGATGATAGAGGTGATGATGCTAGAGGTGATGATGGTAGAGGTGATGATGACAGAGGTGATGATGGTAGAGGTGGTGATGATAAAGGTGAAGATGCTAGATGTGATGATGTTAGAGGTGATGATGCTAGAGGTGTTGATGGTACAGGTGATGATGCTAGAGGTGTTGATGATAGAGGTGATGATGCTAGAGGTGATGATGGTAGAGGTGATGATGGTAGAGGTGTTGATGATAGAGGAGCTGATGCTAGAGGTGATGATGCTAGAGGTGATGATGGTAGAGGTGTTGATGCTAGAGGTGATGATGGTAGAGGGTTGATGCTAGAGGTGATAATGGTAGAGGTGTTGAAGCTAGAGGTGATGATGATAGAGGTGATAATGGTAGAGGTGTTGATGCTAGAGGGGATGATGGTAGAGTTGTTGATGATAGAGGAGCTGATGCTAGAGGTGATGATGCTGGAGGTGATGATGGTAGAGGTGCTGATGCTAGAGGTGATGATGATAGAGGTGATGATGCTAGAGGTGATGATGATAGAGGTGATGATGATAGAGGTGATGCTGATAGAGGTGAAGATGCTAGAGTCGATGATGACAGAGGTGATGAGGATAGAGGTGATGATGATAGAGGTATTGATGATAGAGGTGATGATGTTAGAGGTGTTGATTATAGAGGTGATGATGATAGAGGTGTTGATGCTAGAGGTGATGATGATTGAGGTGTTGATGCTAGAGGTAATGAGGATAGAGGTGTTGATGCTAGAGGTGATGATCCTAGAGGTGTTGATGCTAGAGGTGATGATGGTAGAGGTGATGATGGTAGAGGAGTTGATGCTAGAGTTGATGATGATAGAGGTGTTCATGATAGACGTGATGATGTTAGAGGTGTTGATGCTAGAGGTGATGATGCTAAAGGTGATGATAGTAGAGGTGATGATGATAAAGTGGCGATGGTAGAGGTGATGATGCTAGAGGTGATGATCATAGAGGTGATGATGATACAGTTGGCGATGGTAGAGGTGATGATGCTAGAGGTGATGATGGTAGAGGTGATGATGACAGAGGTGATGATGATAGAGGTGATGATGGTAGAGGTGTTGATGGTAGAGTGATGATGCTAGAGGTGATGATGATAGAGGTGCTGATGCTAGAGGTGATGTTGGATAGAGGTGATGATGATAGAGATGATGATGATAGAGGTGTTGATGCTAGAGGTGATGTTGCCAGAGAAGATGCTAGATGTGATGATGGTAGAGGTGATGATGGTAGAGGTGTTGATGCTAGAGGTGATGATGATAGAGGTGATGATGGTAGAGGTGATGATGGTACAGGTGTTGATGCTAGAGGTGTTGATGCTAGAGGTGATGATGATAGAGGTGATGATGGTAGAGGTGTTGATGCTAGAGGGGATGATGGTAGAGATGTTGATGATAGAGGAGCTGATGCTAGAGGCGATGATGCTAAAGGTGATGATGGTATAGATGCTGATGCTAGAGGTGATGATGATAGAGGTGATGATGGTAGAGGTATTGATGCTAGAGGTGATAGTGGTAGAGGTGTTGATGCTAGAGGGGATGATGGTAGAGGTGATAATGGTAGAGGTGATGATGAGAAAGGTGATGATGATAGAGGTGATGATGCTAGAGGTGATGATGACAGAGGTGATGATGACAGAGGTGATGATGGTAGAGGTTATGATGGTAGAGGTGATGATGACAGAGGTGATGATGGTAGAGGTGATGATGACAGAGGTGATGATGGTAGAGGTGATGATGGTAGAGGTGATGATGATAGAGGTGATGATGCTAGAGGTGTTGATGGTACAGGTGATGATGCTAGAGGTGTTGATGATATAGGTGATGATGCTAGAGGTGATGATGGTAGAGGTGATGATGCTAGAGGTGATGATGACAGAGGTGTTGATGGTAGAGGTGATGATGCTAGAGGTGATAATGATAAAGGTGATGATGATAGAGGTGATGATGACAGAGGTGATGATGATAAAGGTGATGATAGAGGTGGTGGTAGAAGTGATGATGGTAGAGGTGATGATGCTAGAGGTGATAATGGTAGAGGTGATGATGCTAGAGGTGATGATGGTAGAGGTGATGATGCTACAGGTAATGACGATAGAGGTGATGATGATAGAGGTGATGATGATAGAGGTGATGATGCTAGAGCTGATGATGGTAGAGGTGTTGATGATAGAGGAGCTGATGCTAGAGGTGATGATGCTAGAGGTGATGATGGTAGAGGTGTTGATGCTAGAGGTGATGACGATAGAGGTGATGATGCCAGAGGTGATGATGATAGAGGTGATGATGATAGAGGTTATGATGATGGAGGTGATGATAGCAGAGGTGATGATACAGTTGGCGATGGTAGAGGTGATGATGCTAGAGGTGATGATCATAGAGGTGATGATGATACAGTTGGCGATGGTAGAGGTGATGATGGTAGAGGTGATGATGGAAGAGGTGGTGATGGTAGAGGTGATGATGGTAGAGGTGATGATGGTAGAGGTGATGATGGTAGAGGTGATGATGACAGAGGTGATGATGATAGAGGTGATGATGGTAGATGTGATGATGCTAGAGGTCATGATGGTAGAGGTGCTGATGCTAGAGGTGATGATGGTAGAGGTGATTATGTTAAAGGCGATAATGCTAGACGTGATGATGGTAGAGGTGATGATGATAGAGGTGATGATGGTAGAGGTGATGATAGTAGAGGTCATGATGTTAGAGGTGATTATGCTAGAGGTGTTGATGCTAGAGGTCATGATGTTAGAGGTGATGATGCTAGAGGTGATGATGCTAGAGGTCATGATGTTAGAGGTGATGATGCTAGAGGTGTTGATGCTAGAGGTGATGATGATAGACGTGATGATGTTAGAGGTGATGATGGTAGAGGTGATGATGCTAGAGGTGTTGATGCTAGACGTGAAGACGGTAGAGGTGATGATGCTAGAGGTGATGATGGTAAAGGTGATGATGACAGAGGTGATGATGGTAGAGGTGATGATGATAAAGGTGATGATGATAGAGGTGATGATGGTAGAGGTGATGATGATAGAGGTGATGATGCTAGAGGTGATGATGATAAACGTGATGATGAAAGAGGTGATGAAGGTAGAGGTGATGATGATACAGGTGATGATGATAGAGGTGATGATAAAGGTGATGATGACAGAGGTGACGAAGGTAGAGGTGATGATGATAAAGGTGATGATGATAGAGGTGATGATGGTAGAAGTGATGATGGTAGAGGTGATGATGCTAGAGATGATGGTAGAGCTGATGATGCTACAGGTGATGATGATAGAGGTTTGATGATAGAGGTGATGATGCTAGAGGTGATGATGGTAGAGGTGTTGATGCTAGAGGTGATGATGGTAGAGGTGTTGATGCTAGAGGTGATGATGGTACAGGTGTTGATGCTAGAGGTGTTGATGCTAGAGGTGATGATGATAGAGGTGATGATGGTAGAGGTGTTGATGCTAGAGGGGATGATGGTAGAGATGTTGATGATAGAGGAGCTGATGCTAGAGGCGATGATGCTAGAGGTGATGATGGTATAGATGCTGATGCTAGAGGTGATGATGATAGAGGTGATGATGGTAGAGGTATTGATGCTAGAGGTGATAATGGTAGAGGTGTTGATGCTAGAGGTGATGATGATAGAGGTGATAATGGTAGAGGTGTTTATGCTGGAGGTGATGATGGTAGAGGTGTTGATGCTAGAGGTGATGATGATAGAGGTGATGATGCTAGAGGTGATGATGATAGAGGTGATGATGATAGAGGTGATGCTGATAGAGGTGATGATGCTAGAGGTGATGATGACAGAGGTGATGATGCTAGATGTGATGATGTTAGAGGTGTTGATGCTAGAGGTGATGATGATAGAGGTGATGAAGCTAGAGGT
Source organism: Mantis religiosa (assembly GCA_030765055.1). Taxonomy (NCBI): domain Eukaryota; kingdom Metazoa; phylum Arthropoda; class Insecta; order Mantodea; family Mantidae; genus Mantis; species Mantis religiosa. The sequence goes on along the minus strand of JAUKNK010000382.1, from coordinate 913,279 downwards.
GATGATGATAGAGGTATTGATGATAGAGGTGATGATGTTAGAGGTGTTGATGCTAGAGGTGATGATGATAGAGGTGATGATAGTAGAGTGATGATGCTAGAGGTGATGATGCTAGAGGTGATGATGACAGAGGTGATGAGGATAGAGGTGATGATGCTAGAGGTGATGATGACAGAGGAGATGAGGATAGAGGTGATGATGACAGAGGTGATGATGCTAGAGGTGATGATGTTAGAGGTGTTGATGCTAGAGGTGATGATGATAGAGGTGTTGATGCTAGAGGTGATGATGATTGAGGTGTTGATGCTAGAGGTAATGATGATAGAGGTGTTGATGCTAGAGGTGATGATCCTAGAGGTGTGGATGCTAGAGGTGATGATGGTAGAGGTGATGATGGTAGAGGAGTTGATGCTAGAGTTGATGATGATAGAGGTGTTCATGCTAGACGTGATGATGTTAGAGGTGTTGATGCTAGAGGTGATGATGCTAAAGGTGATGATAGTAGAGGTGATGATGATACACTGGCGATGGTAGAGGTGATGAAGCTAGAGGTGATGATGATACAGTTGGCGATGGTAGAGGTGATGATGGTAGAGGTGATGATGCTAGAGGTGATGATGGTAGAGGTGATGATGACAGAGGTGATGATGATAGAGGTGATGATGGTAGAGGTGTTGATGGTAGAGTGATGATGCTAGAGGTGATGATGGTAGAGGTGCTGATGCTAGAGGTGATGATGGTAGAGGTGTTGGTGATAGAGGTGATGATGATAGAGGTGTTGATGCTAGAGGTGATGTTGCCAGAGATGATGCTGGATGTGATGATGGTAGAGGTGATGATGGTAGGGGTGATGATGGTAGAGGTGTTGATGCTTGAGTTGACGATGATAGACGTGTTGATGCTAGAGGTGATGATGGTAGAGGTGTTGATGCTAGAGGTGATGATGCTAGAGGTGATAATGGTAGAGGTTATGATGCTAGAGGTGATGATGCTAGGGGTGATGATGGTAGAGGTGATGATGCTAGAGGTGATGATGGTAGAGGTGTCGATGATAGAGGTGCTGATGATAGGGGTGATGATGATAGAGGTGTTGATGCAGGAGGAGTTGATGCTGGAGTTTATGATGCTAGAGGTGATGATGGTAGAGGTGATGATGGTAGAAGTGTTGATGATAGAGGTAATGATGATAGAGGTGATGATGATAGAGGTGTTGATGCTAGAGGTGATGATGGTAGAGGTGTTGATGCTAGAGGTGATGATGGTAGAGGTGATGATGGTAGAGGTGATGATGCTAGAGGTGATGATGATAGAGGTGATGATGGTAGAGGTGTTGATGATAGAGGTGATGATGGTAGAGGTGATGATGGTAGAGGTGGTGATGGTAGAGGTGTTGATGCTAGAGGTGATGATGGTAGAGGTGATGATGGTAGAGGTGATGATGCTAGAGGTGATGATGATAGAGGTGATGATGGTAGAGGTGTTGATGATAGAGGTGATGATGGTAGAGGTGATGATGGTAGAGGTGATGATGGTAGAGGTGGTGATGATAGAGGTGATGATGTTAGAGGTGATGATGCTAGAGGTGATGATGATAGAGGTGATGATGGTAGAGGTGATGATGGTAGAGGTGATGATGGTAGAGGTTATGATGGTAGAGGTGATGATCATAGCAGTGATGATGATAGAGGTGATGATGAAAGGGGTGATGACGCTGAGGTGATGATGATAGAGGTGTTGATGCTAGAGGTGATGATGCCAGAGATGATGATAGAGGTAATGATGCTTGAGGTGATGATAGGGGTGTTGATGATAGAGGTGATGTTGCCAGAGATGATGATAGAGGTGATGGTGCTAGAGGATATGATGATAGGTGTGATGATGGTAGAGGTGTTGAGGCTAAAGGTGATGATGGTAGAGGTGATATTGCCAGAGATGATGATAGAGGTGATAATGATAGGGGTGATGATGATAGAGGTGTTGATGCTAGAGATGATGAAGGTAGAGGTGATGTTGCCAGAGATGATGATACAGGTGATGATGATAGAGGTGATGATGGTAGAGGTGTTGATGCTAGAGGTGATGACGCCAGCGATGATGGTAGAGGTGATGATGATAGGGGTGATAATGATAGAGGTGTTGATGCTAGAGGTGATGTTGCCAGAGATGATGATAGAGGTGATGATGCTAGAGGTGATGATGGTAGAGGTGATGATCATAGAGGTGATGATGCTAGAGGTGATGATAGCAGAGGTGGTGATGATACAGTTGGCGATGGTAGAGGTGATGATGATAAAGGTGATGATGATAGAGATGATGATGCTAGAGGTGTTGATGATAGAGGTGATGATGCTAGAGGTGATGATGACAGAGGTGATGATGGTAGAGGTGATGATGATAAAGGTGATGATTATACAGGTGATGATGACAGAGGTGATGATGGTAGAGGTGATGATGACAGAGGTGATGATGGTAGAGGTGATGATGATAAAGGTGATGATGATAGAGGTGATGATGCTAGAGGTGATGATGGTAGAGGTGATGATGACAGAGGTGATGATGACAGAGGTGATGATGGTAGAGGTGATGATGGTAGAGGTTATGATGGTAGAGGTGATGATGACAGAGGTGATGATGGTAGAGGTGATGATGGTAGAGGTGATGATGACAGAGGTGATGATGCTAGAGGTGTTGATGGTACAGGTGATGATGCTAGAGGTGTTGATGATAGAGGTGATGATGCTAGAGGTGATGATGGTAGAGGTGATGATGATAGAGGTGTTGATGGTAGAGGTGATGATGCTAGAGGTGATAATGATAAAGGTGATGATGATAGAGGTGATGACGACAGAGGTGATGATGATAAAGGTGATGATAGAGGTGATGATGGTAGAAGTGATGATGGTAGAGGTGATGATGCTAGAGGTGATAATGGTAGAGGTGATGATGCAAGAGGTGATGATGGTAGAGGTGATGATGCTACAGGTAATGGTGATAGAGGTGATGATGATAGAGGTTATGATGATAGAGGTGATGATGCTAGAGCTGATGATGGTAGAGGTGTTGATGATAGAGGAGCTGATGCTAGAGGTGATGATGGTAGAGGTGTTGATGCTAGAGGTGATGACGATAGAGGTGATGATGATAGAGGTGATGATGATGGAGGTGATGATAGCAGAGTTGATGATACAGTTGGCAATGGTAGAGGTGATGATGCTAAAGGTGATGATCATAGAGGTGATGATGATACAGTTGGTGATGGTAGAGGTGATGATGATAGAGGTGTTGATGGTAGATGTAATGATGCTAGAGGTGATGATGGTAGAGGTGCTGATGCTAGAGGTGATGATGGTAGAGGTGACTATGTTAAAGGCGATAATGCTAGACGTGATGATGGTAGAGGTGATGATGATAGAGGTGATGATGCTAGAGCTGATGATGGTAGAGGTGATGATGGTAGAGGTCATGATGTTAGAGGTGATTATGCTAGAGGTGTTGATGCTAGAGGTCATGATGTTAGAGGTGATGATGCTAGAGGTGATGATGCTAGAGGTCATGATGTTAGAGGTGATGATGCTAGAGGTGTTGATGCTAGAGGTGATGATGATAGACGTGATGATGTTAGAGGTGATGATGGTAGAGGTGATGATGACAGAGGTGATGATAGTAGAGGTGATGATGATAAAGGTGATGATGATAGAGGTGATGATGTTAGAGGTGATGATGATAGAGGTGATGATGTTAGAGGTGATGATAATAAACGTGATGATGACAGAGGTGATGAAGGTAGAGGTGATGATGATAAAGGTGATGATGACAGAGGTGATGAAGGTAGAGGTGATGATGATAAAGGTGATGATGATAGAGGTGATGATGGTAGAAGTGATGATGGTAGAGGTGATGATGCTAGAGGTGATGATGCTAGAGGTGATGATGGTAGAGCTGATGATGCTACAGGTGATGATGATAGAGGTATGATGATAGAGGTGATGATGCTAGAGGTGATGACGGTAGAGGTGTTGATGCTAGAGGTGATGATGGTAGAGGTGTTGATGCTAGAGGTGATGATGGTAGAGGTGATGATGCTAGAGGTGATGATGGTAGAGGTGTTGATGCTAGAGGTGATGATGATAGAGGTGATGATGGTAGAGGTGTTGATGATAGAGGAGCTGATGCTAGAGGTGATGATGCTAGAGGTGATGATGGTAGAGGTGTTGATGCTAGAGGTGATGATGGTAGAGGGTTGATGCTAGAGGTGATAATGGTAGAGGTGTTGAAGCTAGAGGTGATGATGATAGAGGTGATAATGGTAGAGGTGTTGATGCTAGAGGGGATGATGGTAGAGGTGTTGATGATAGAGGAGCTGATGCTAGAGGTGATGATGCTGGAGGTGATGATGGTAGAGGTGTTGATGCTAGAGGTGATGATGATAGAGGTGATGATGCTAGAGGTGATGATGATAGAGGTGATGATGATAGAGGTGATGCTGATAGAGGTGAAGATGCTAGAGTCGATGATGACAGAGGTGATGGGGATAGAGGTGATGATGACAGAGGTGATGATGCTAGAGGTGATGATGTTAGAGGTGTTGATGCTAGAGGTGATGATGCTAGAGGTGATGATGCTAGAGGTGATGATGATAGAGGTATTGATGATAGAGGTGATGATGTTAGAGGTGTTGATGCTAGAGGTGATGATGATAGAGGTGTTGATGCTAGAGGTGATGATGATTGAGGTGTTGATGCTAGAGGTAATGGAGATAGAGGTGTTGATGCTAGAGGTGATGATCCTAGAGGTGTTGATGCTAGAGGTGATGATGGTAGAGGTGATGATGGTAGAGGAGTTGATGCTAGAGTTGATGATGATAGAGGTGTTCATGATAGACGTGATGATGTTAGAGGTGTTGATGCTAGAGGTGATGATGCTAAAGGTGATGATAGTAGAGGTGATGATGATAAAGTGGCAATGGTAGAGGTGATGATGCTAGAGGTGATGATCATAGAGGTGATGATGATACAGTTGGCGATGGTAGAGGTGATGATGCTAGAGGTGATGATGGTAGAGGTGATGATGACAGAGGTGATGATGATAGAGGTGATGATGGTAGAGGTGTTGATGGTAGAGTGATGATGCTAGAGGTGATGATGATAGAGGTGCTGATGCTAGAGGTGATGTTGGATAGAGGTGATGATGATAGAGATGATGATGATAGAGGTGATGATGATAGAGATGTTGATGCTAGAGGTGATGTTGCCAGAGAAGATGCTAGATGTGATGATGGTAGAGGTGATGATGGTAGAGGTGTTGATGCTTGAGTTGACGATGATAGAGGTGTTGATGCTAGAGGTGATGATGGTAGAGGTGTTGATGCTAGAGGTGATGATGCTAGAGGTGATAATGGTAGAGGTGATGATGCTAGAGGTGATGATGCTAGAGGTGATGATGGTAGAGGTGATGATGCTAGAGGTGATGATGGTAGAGGTGTTGATGATAGAGGTGATGATGATAGGGGTGATGATGATAGAGGTGTTGATGCAGGAGGTGTTGATGCTGGAGGTGATGATGCTAGAGGTGATGATGGTAGAGGTGATGATGGTAGAGGTGATGAAGGTAGAAGTGTTGATGATAGAGGTGATGATGATAGAGGTGATGATGATAGAGGTGTTGATGCTAGAGGTGATGTTGCCAGAGAAGATGCTAGATGTGATGATGGTAGAGGTGATGATGCTAGTGGTGTTGATTCTAGAGGTGGTGATGATAGAGGTGATGATGATAGAGGTGATGACGCTAGAGGTGATGATGGTAGAGGTAATGATGGTAGAGGTGTTGATGATAGAGGTGATGATGCTGGAGCTGTTGATGCTAGAGGTAATGATGATAGAGGTGATGATGGTAGAGGTGATGATGCTAGAGGTGATGATGATAATGGTGTTCATGCTAGAGGTGATGATGATAGAGGAGATGATGGTAGAGGTGATGATGCTGGAGGTGTTGATGCTAGAGGTGATGATGATAGAGGTGATGATGAAAGGGGTCATGACGCTAGAGGTGATGATGATAGAGGTGTTGATGCTAGAGGTGATGATGCCAGAGATGATGATAGAGGTGATGATGCTTGAGCTGATGATGATAGGGGTGTTGATGATAGAGGTGATGGTGCTAGAGGATATGATGATATGTGTGATGATGATAGAGGTGTTGAGGCTAAAGGTGATGATGGTAGAGGTGATGTTGCCAAGATGATGATAGAGGTGATGGTGCTAGAGGATATGATGATAGGTGTGATGATGATAGAGGTGTTGAGGATAAAGGTGATGATGGTAGAGGTGATGTTGCCAGAGATGATGATAGAGGTGATGATGATAGAGGTGATAATGATAGGGGTGATGACGATAGAGGTGTTGATGCTAGAGATGATGAAGGTAGAGGTGATGTTGCCAGAGATGATGATAAAGGTGATGCTCATAGAGGTGATGATGGTAGAGGTGTTGATGCTAGAGGTGATGATGCCAGCGATGATGGTAGAGGTGATGATGATAGGGGTCATAATGATAGAGGTGTTGATGCTAGAGGTGATGTTGCCAGAAATGATGATAGAGGTGATGATGCTAGAGGTGATGATGGTAGAGGTGATGATCATAGAGGTGATGATGCTAAAGGTGATGATAGCAGAGGTGGTGATGATACAGTTGGCGATGGTAGAGGTGATGATCATAGAGGTGATGATGATACAGTTGGCGATGGTAGAGGTGATGATGGTAGAGGTGATGATGGTAGAGGTGACGATGCTAGAGGTGATGATGGTAGAGGTGATGATGACAGAGGTGATGATGACAGAGGTGATGATGGTAGAGGTGATGATGTAGAGGTGATGATGACAGAGGTGATGATGGTAGAGGTGATGATGGTAGAGGTGATGATGGCAGAGGTGATGATGGTAGAGGTGATGATGATAGAGGTGACGATGGTAGAGGTGTTGATGCTAGAGGTGATGATGATAGAGGTGATGATGGTAGAGGTGACGATGGTAGAGGTGATGATGCTGGAGCTGTTGATGCTAGAGGTGATGATGATAGAGGTGATGATGCTAGAGGTGATGATGATAGAGGTGATGCTGCTAGAGGTGATGATGATAGAGGTGTTGATGCTAGAAGTGATGATGATAGAGGAGATGATGGTAGAGGTGATGATGTTAGAGGAGATGATGGTAGAGGAGGTGCTGCGAGAGGTGATGATGATAGAGGTGTTGATGCTAGAGGTGATGATGATAGAGGAGATGATGGTAGAGGTGATGATGATAGAGGAGATGATGGTAGAGGTCATGATGTTAGAGGTGAAGATGCTAGAGGTGCTGATGATAGAGGTGTTGATGATAGAGGAGATGATGGTAGAGGTGATGATGATAGAGGTGTTGATGATAGAGGAGATGATGGTAGAGGTGATGATGATAGAGGTGATGATGCTAGAGGTGATGATGCTAGAGGTGATGATGATAGAGGAGATGATGGTAGAGGTGATGATGATAGAGGTGTTGATGATAGAGGTGATGATGCTAGAGGTGATGATGCTAGAGGTGATGCTGCTAGAGGTGATGATGATAGAGGTGTTGATGCTAGAGGTGATGATGATAGAGGAGATGATGGTAGAGGTGATGATGATAGAGGAGATGATGGTAGAGGTCATGATGGTAGAGGTGATGATGCTGGAGGTGTTGATGCTAGAGGTGATGATAGAGGTGATGATGATAGAGGTGATAATGATAGAGGTGATGATGATAGCAGTGATGATGATAGAGGTGATGATGATAGAGGTGTTGATGCTAGAGGTGATGATGTCAGAGATGATGATGTCAGAGATGATGATAGAGGTGATGATGGTAGAGGTGATGCTGCTAGAGGTGATGATGATAGAGGTGATGATGCTAGAGGTGATGATGATAGAGGTGGTGATGGTAGAGGTGATGCTGCTAGAGGTGATGATGATAGAGGTGTTGATGCTAGAGGTGATGATGATAGAGGAGATGATGGTAGAGGTGATGATGCTGGAGGTGTTGATGCTAGAGGTGATGATGATAGAGGTGATGATGATAGAGGTGATGATGATAGAGGTGATGATGAAAGGGGTGATGACGCTAGAGGTGATGATGATAGAGTTGTTGATGCTAGAGGTGATGATGCCAGAGATGATGATAGAGGTGATGATGCTTGAGGTGATGATGATAGGGGTGTTGATGATAGAGGTGATGTTGCCAGAGATGATGATAGAATGTGATGGTGCTAGAGGTGATGATGATAGAGGTGTTGATGCTAAAGGTGATGATGGTAGAGGTGATGATAGAGGTAATGATGATAGAGGTGATAATGATAGGGGTGATGATGATAGAGGTGTTGATGCTAGAGATGATGAAGGTAGAGGTGATGTTGCCAGAGATGATGATAGAGGTGATGATGCTAGAGGTGATGATGGTAGAGGTGATGCTCATAGAGGTGATAATGATCCATTTGGCGATGGTGGAGGTGATGATGGTAGAGGTGATTATGGCAGAGGTGATGATTACAGAGGTGATGATGGTAGAGGTGATGATGGTAGAGGTGATGATGGTAGAGGTGATGATGACAGAGGTGATGATGGTAGAGGTGATAATGGTAGAGGTGATGATGCTAGAGGTGATGATGGTAGAGGTGATGATGCTAGACGTAATGATGATAGAGGTGATGATGATAGAGGTGATGATGATAGAGGTGATGATGATAGAGGTGATGATGCTAGAGCTGATGATGGTAGAGGTGTTGATGATAGAGGAGCTGATGCTAGAGGTGATGATGCTAGAGGTGATGATGGTAGAGGTGTTGATGCTAGAGGTGTTGATGGTAGAGGTGATGATGGTAAAGGTGATGATGCTAGAGGTGTTGATGATAGAGGTGATGATGCTAGAGGTGATGATGGTAGAGATGATGATGATAGAGGTGTTGATGGTAAAAGTGATGATGCTAGAGGTGATAATGATAAAGGTGATGATGATAGAGGTGTTGATGACAGAGGTGATGATGGTAGAGGTGATGATGACAAAGGGGATGATGATAGAGGTGATGATGGTAGAAGTGATGATGGTAGAGGTGATGATGCTAGAGGTGATAATGGTAGAGGTGATGATGCTAGAGGTGATGATGATAAAGTTGAAGATGCTAGATGTGATGATGTTAGAGGTGATGATGCTAGAGGTGTTGATGGTAGAGGTGATGATGGTAAAGGTGATGATGCAAGAGGTGTTGATGATCGAGGTGATGATGCTAGAGGTGATGATGGTAGAGGTGATGATGATAGAGGTGTTGATGGTAGAAGTGATGATGCCAGAGGTGATAATGATAAAGGTGATGATGATAGAGGTGATGATGACAGAGGTGATGATGGTAGAGGTGATGATGATAAAGGGGATGATGATAGAGGTGATGATGGTAGAAGTGATGATGGTAGAGGTGATGATGCTAGAGATGATAATGGTAGAGGTGATGATGCTAGAGGTGATGACGGTAGAGGTGATGATGCTAGACGTAATGATGATAGAGGTGATGATGATAGAGGTGATGATGCTAGAGCTGATGATGGTAGAGGTGTTGATGATAGAGGAGCTGATGCTAGAGGTGATGATGCTAGAGGTGATGATGGTAGAGGTGTTGATGCTAGAGGTGATGACGATAGAGGTGATGATGATAGAGGTAATGATGGTAGAGGTGATGCTGCTAGAGGTGATGATGATAGAGGTGTTGATGCTAGAGGTGATGATGATAGAGGAGATGATGGTAGAGGTGATGATGCTCGAGGTGTTGATGCTAGAGGTGATGATGATAGAGGTGATGATGAAAGGGGTGATGACGCTAGAGGTGATGATGATAGAGGTGTTGATGCTAGAGGTGATGATGCCAGAGATGATGACAGAGGTGATGATGCTTTGATGCTTGAGGTGATGATGATAGGGGTATTGATGATAGAGGTGATGTTGTCAGAGATGATGATAGAGGTGATGGTGCTAGAGGTGATGATGATAGAGGTGTTGATGCTAAAGGTGACGATGGTAGAGGTGATGTTGCCAGAGATGATGATAGAGGTAATGATGATAGAGGTGATAATGATAGGGGTGATGATGATAGAGGTGTTGATGCTAGAGATGATGAAGGTACAGGTGATGTTGCCAGAGATGATGGTAGAGGTGATGATGCTAGAGGTGATGATGGTAGAGGTGATGATCATAGAGGTGATGATGATAGATTTGGCGATGGTAGAGGTGATGATGGTAGAGGTGATGATGCTAGAGGTGATGATGGTAGAGGTGATGATGACAGAGGTGATGATGACAGAGGTGATGATGGTAGAGGTGATGATGGTAGAGGTGATGATGGTAGAGGTGATGATGGTAGAGGTGATGATGACAGAGGTGATGATGGTAGAGGTGATAATGGTAGAGGTGATGATGACAGAGGTGATGATGGTAGAGGTGATGATGGTAGAGGTGATGATGACAGAGGTGATGATGGTAGAGGTGATAATGGTAGAGGTGATGATGGTAAAGGTGATGATGCTAGAGGTGTTGATGATAGAGCTGATGATGCTAGAGGTGATGATGGTAGAGGTGATGATGATAGAGGTGTTGATGGTAGAACTGATGATGCTAGAGGTGATAATGATAAAGGTGATGATGATAGAGGTGATGATGGTAGAGGTGATGATGATAAAGGGGATGATGATAGAGGTGATGATGGTAGAAGTGATGATGGTAGAGGTGATGATGCTAGAGGTGATAATGGTAGAGGTGATGATGCTAGACGTAATGATGATAGAGGTGATGATGATAGAGGTGACGATGATAGAGGTGATGATGCTAGAGCTGATGATGGTAGAGGTGTTGATGATAGAGGAGCTGATGCTAGAGGTGATGATGCTAGAGGTGATGATGGTAGAGGTGTTGATGCTAGAGGTGATGACGATAGAGGTGATGATGATAGAGGTGATGATGATAGAGGTGATGATACAGTTGGCGATGGTAGAGGGGATGATGCTAGAGGTGATGATGGTAGAGGTGATGATGACAGAGGTGATGATGATAGAGGTGATGATGGTAGAGGTGTTGATGGTAGAGTGATGATGCTAGAGGTGATGATGATAGAGGTGCTGATGCTAGAGGTGATGTTGGATAGAGGTGATGATGATAGAGATGATGATGATAGAGGTGATGATGATAGAGGTGTTGATGCTAGAGGTGATGTTGCCAGAGAAGATGCTAAATGTGATGATGGTAGAGGTGATGATGGTAGAGGTGTTGATGCTTGAGTTGACGATGATAGATGTGTTGATGCTAGAGGTGATGATGGTAGAGGTGTTGAAGCTAGAGGTGATGATGCTAGAGGTGATAATGGTAGAGGTGATGATGCTAGAGGTGATGATGCTAGAGGTGTTGATGGTAGAGGTGATGATGCTAGAGGTGATGATGGTAGAGGTGTTGATGATAGAGGTGATGATGATAGGGGTGATGATGATAGAGGTGTTGATGCAGGAGGTGTTGATGCTGGAGGTGATGATGCTAGAGGTGATGATGGTAGAGGTGATGATGGTAGAGGTGATGAAGGTAGAAGTGTTGATGTTAGAGGTGATGATGATAGAGGTGATGATGATAGAGGTGTTGATGCTAGAGGTGATTATGCCAGAGAAGATGCTAGATGTGATGATGGTAGAGGTGATGATGCTAGTGGTGTTGATGCTAGAGGTGGTGATGATAGAGGTGATGATGATAGAGGTGATGACGCTAGAGGTGATGATGGTAGAGGTAAAGATGGTAGAGGTGTTGATGATAGAGGTGATGATGCTGGAGCTGTTGATGCTAGAGGTGATGATGATAGAGGTGATGATGGTAGAGGTGATGATGCTAGAGGTGATGATGATAATGGTGTTCATGCTAGAGGTGATGATGATAGAGGAGATGATGGTAGAGGTGATGATGCTGGAGGTGTTGATGTTAGAGGTGATGATGATAGAGGTGATGATGAAAGGGGTGATGACGCTAGAGGTGATGATGATAGAGGTGTTGATGCTAGAGGTGATGATGCCAGAGATGATGATAGAGGTGATGATGCTTGAGGTGATGATGTAGTAGTAGTAGTGGGGCTTAGGGGCGCACAACAGCTGAGGTCATTAGCGCCCGAGCTCAGACTAGGAAAAACCCACCTGAAATGTAAATGCTAAAAAAAAAACAATAAAATCCACTAAGAGGTTCAAAAACACAAAAAAAAAAAACAAAAAAAACATAAGAGATGCTCAAACTGTTAAAATAGCTAAAATAGGAATGTCGAGATGAATCTAAAATGAGGCACGGCGAGGGAAGTTGAAATCATATAGAACGAAGCATGCCGCTGCGCTGTAAAAAGTCGAAGAGGCCCTCCACAGCAGCAATATCATCCCTCAACATTGCGCTGAGGTTGGAGGCCAAACCCAAGGAGGAGCGCAACGTTGAGTAAAATCGGCACTCCACTAAAAAGTGCTGCACCGTCAAGGGCTCACCGCAGTGAGAACAATGAGGTGCTGAGTCCTGGCGTAACAAGTGTTGATGGCTAAAACGACAGTGCCCGATGCGAAGTCTAGCTAAAATAACCTCTTCCCTGCGAGAAGAACGTGAAGATGTGGCCAAGGGAAGCGGAAGAGGTTTAACCTCCCGGAGTTTGTTCCCAACGAGGGCGGACCAGTCATCATGCCAGCGAGTGTTGATGGCTCGGCGAAGGGAAGCACTAAGATCCTCGAAAGGAACAGAATTGCTAAAAACAGTGGGGGATAAAATAGCAGACTTCGCGGCGGCATCAGCAGCCTCGTTGCCCGGAATGCCTACGTGTCCGGGAACCCAAACGAACGACACGTGGAACCCTGAATTAGCGAGCGAATGCAGCCGATCCTGCATTCGCTGTACTAGGGGATGGCTGGGGTACAGCGAACGAATGCTCTGTAGAGCACTCAGAGAATCGCTACATATGGCAAAGTGGTTAGAGTGCTGCTGGCTGATAAAAAGTAGGGCTTGATAGATACTAAAAAGTTCAGCGGTAAAAATCGAGCACTGTCCGGAAAGACGAAACGTAAAACTCTCCGCAGCAACTACGAAGGCACAGCCAACACCTCTGTCTGTTTTAGAGCCGTCCGTAAAAATAAAACTGTAGTTCTTAAAATGCTGCTGAAGTTCTAAAAATGCGGATTGGATGCCAGTTGTCGGAAACGCAGATCTGGGCATCGACGTCAACCCAAGGTGGAATAGGGTGTCATACCGCGACCAAGGAGGAAAATTAGATTCCCTCCGAGGTAATACTGGCGGTAGTGTGGCGTCCAGGGCCCGAAGAAGCAGGCGAAAGCGAACACCGGGCGGAAGTAATGCAAGGGGGCTGACAGCGTACTGGCGATCAAGAGACGAGTCAAAGAAAGGCTTGTACGTTGGGTGCGTGGGTAGAGAGGATAGACGGCATGCATAGGTGCCTAAAAGAATATCTCGCCTATAGCACAGGGGAGGTTCAGCTGCTTCAGCGTACAGACTGGGGATGGGGCTGGTTGGAAAAGCACCAGTAGCTAGACGTATACCCCGATTGTGCACAGGATCCAAACGGCTCAAAATGGAAGGCCGTGCCGACGAATATACCACACTCCCATAGTCAAGCTTTGATCGTACCAGGGACCGATAGAGCTGTAAGAGCACGGTCCGATCAGCTCCCCAGGATGTACCTGATAAGACACGTAAGATATTGAGGGACCGGGCACAGCGACCTTTCAGGGAAGCGATATGAGAATCCCAGCTAAGCTTCCTATCGAACACCAATCCTAAAAATTTAGCTTCCTCTGCAAAAGGAAGCGTATGGGGGCCGAGGTGGAGTGAGGGTGAATCAAACGCCTTACGGCGCCAAAAGTTCACGCACACGGTCTTCTCGGTGGAAAAATGGAAGCCGTTGTGGAGGCTCCAAGTGTAAAGGCGATCTAAACAGACCTAGAGCCGACACTCCAAGATACTCGTCCGCCGAGAGCTACAATATACGGCGAAGTCATCAACAAATAACGAAGAGGATATTCCAGCGGGAATACACTCAGTGATAGGATTGATGGCGATGGCAAAGAGGGTAACGCTGAGGACCGAACCCTGGGGTACCCCGTTTTCCTGATGGAAAACGCGGGACAAATTACACCCCACCCTAACACGAAAGGACCGCTCCATCATGAATTCCCGGAGGAAAATGGGAAGTCGACCACGAAGACCCCACTGATGTATGGTGCGTAGTATGCCAGTCCGCCAACAGGTGTCATAGGCTTTCGTAAGGTCAAAAAAGACGGCCACAGTTTGGCAGCGGCGCAGGTAGGCGTTCATGATATGAGTCGAGAGGGAAATCAGGTGATCAGTGCTGGAACGGTAACGGCGAAATCCGCATTGGATGTTGCACAGAAGGTTCTCCGACTCAAGCCACCATCGTAAGCGCCCATTAATCATGCGCTCCATCACCTTACATACTGTACTGGTGAGGGAGATGGGGCGGTAACTGGAGGGCAAACGGCGGTCCTTACCCGGTTTTGGGACCGGAATGATAGTTGCCTCGCGCCAAGCTGTAGGGAAAACTCCGTCACGCCAGATGCGGTTGTACATGCGTAGCAGAAAGTCTTTACCAGCAAAGGAGAGGTGTTGAAGCATAGCCACGTGAACACCATCAGGCCCAGGAGCGGATAAGGGAGAGGAGCATAACGCCCAGTCCAGCTCCCGGAAGCTAAATTCTGCGTTGTAGCACTCCAGGTTAGCTGAGCGGAAAGATAATTCCTGGGCCTCAATCTGAGACTTGAGGACCCGAAACGTCGAAACGTAGTTGGCAGAGCTGGAGGCGGCAGCAAAAGTGCTACCCAGGCAGTTAGCAACATCAACCGCATCAACAACAGTGAGAGATCCATCCTGAAGTCCAGGAATGAACGAGGGTGGCCGTTTACCGGCAACACGACGGAGTTTCTCCCAAACCACAGAAGAAGGGGTGGTGTGCGAGAAAGAGGCAACAAAGGAGGTCCAGGACGCTCTTTTGCTAGCCCTAAAAACACGTCGGGCTCGTGCGCGCAGCTGTTTATAAGCTACCAAGTTCTCGACTGTGGGGTGATGTTTAAATACCCTAAGAGCTTTCCGGCGTGCGCGAAGGGCATCGCGGCACTCAAGAGTCCACCACGGGACAGGCAAACGCCGAGGCTCCGTGGAGGATTTCGGAATAGATTGCTCGGCAGCGGAGACAACAACTGAAGTGAAATGGTCGACCAGAAGGTCAATAGTAGTAAATTCTGATTCCTTGAATGTGGCAGCTTCGGAAAAGAGCGCCCAGTTAGCCTTGGAGAGTTGCCATGAGGCTGCACGCGAGCGGGGAACATTGTGGGAGAGCAACGTTAGCACACATGGGCAGTGATCACTGGAATGAGTGTCAGATACTACATGCCATTGGAAACAATGAGCAAGCTGTGTGGAGCAGAGAGAAAGATCGAGGTGGGAGGGAGTACCAGTGGAATCGGAAAAGAATGTGGGTTCACCAGTGTTCAAAACAAGGAGAGGAAACTGGTCAAAGAAGTCAGCAAGTAGGGTTCCCCTTGCACACGCTCTAGGAGAGCCCCAACACGGATGATGGGCATTAAAATCCCCCAAAAGAAGAAAGGGTGTGGGGAGCTGCGAAGCGAGTTGAGAGAGGTCGGCAGCAAGGACGGAGTCTGAAGGGGGGAGGTAAACTGTGCATAAGGTAAACGATAAACCTGGAAGACTGAGCCGAAGAGCAACAGCTTGCAAAGTAGTGTTAAGGGGTAGAGGTTGACCAAAAACATCAGCACGTGTAAGGATCATGACACCACCATGAGCAGGAGAGCACACTTCTGGCACAAGGTCGAAGCGTACCGGAATGTAATGACGCAAATCAAAAGCATCATGAGGGCGAAGTTTGGTCTCTTGTAAACAAACCGCTATGGGGTTGTAGGACCGCAACAAGAGCTGGAGCTCTGCCCTATGTGAGCGCACACCACGAATGTTAAAAGAGCCATGGAAAAGGACTAGGGGGAGCGGCGGTTTTAATGAGAAAATTCAACATACCAAGAGCGCGAGGATCAGGTAGTCGGACGCCGTTTCTCTTTTTTTCGCACTTTGGCGGACTTGGGACCGACAAACGGTCATTCCATGGGCGACTCTTCAGATGTGCGGGAGTCTGAAGAGTCCCTTCGAGAAGGGGATCGGGAAGCCGACTGAACAGAAGCCCTGCCGGTTCCTCGAATGCGACTACGGGAGCGGCAGCCCGTAGAACTACCGGGAGTAGTGCTTACCGACACGGAACGTGAAGCTGTAGCTGGGGCAGTAGAGGAGCTAGAAGAGGCAGCTGGTGCAACGCCTTAAAAGGAATGGCAGTCTCCAGCAAGTCGCATTGCGTTGAAGCATCCGAAACATTGAGGGTCCGTGTGGCAACAGACTGCGTCGCCTGCACAGGAGAGCGACGAACTGCTGATGCGTAACCCAAGCTGGCAGCGGGTTTCAGTTGCTCAAACCGTCTTTTTGCCTCTAGAAAGGTCAGACGTTCTTTGACGCGCAGTTCCTGAATGGCCTTCTCATCAAGAAACTGCGGACACTGCCGGGAGCTGGAGGGATGCGGACCACCGCAATTGGCACAGACCGGGTCACGAGTACATATAGCATCGCCATGGGGAGGTAAACCGCAACGGTCGCATACAGCGTCAAAGGTACAGCGGGCCTGAGTATGCCCACACCGCTGACACCGAAAACAGCGCATGGGGTTTGGGACATACGGTCGCACTGCAGCACGTTCGTACCCACAAAAGATTGCGTCCGGCAACGCGGTACCTTTGAAAGTGAGGAAGACTGTCCGCAACGGAACAGACTGTCCATCACGTTTACCAAGTAGACGGTACGCCTCGCACACATTCTGGTCAGTCAAATTAGAGACTATCTCCTCGTTAGAGAGGCCGTCCAAACTGGAGGTTGTCACGACCCCTCTACAGGTATTTAACGTCTTATGTGGGGCTACCCGGATGGGGTAGGAACCCAACAAGCAAGCCTTCAGGAGCTTTCTGGACTGATCCTCGTTCTTTGTTTCCACCAAAAGGGTACCGTCTCTTAACCGAGTTGCCGATTTTAAAACGCCACATATCCGATCAAGCTCGCGTTGGATATAAAAAGGACTAATGTCTCGCATTGTCTTGTTTTCACAATTCAGGGTCACGACCAAAAACGAATCAAATGGGGAAGGTTTGCGCGGAGGAGCCATTGTTAGAGGACCCCCTTCCGGAACCGTCGGCGTCAGCCTGCCATCCGGGGGTGAAAGAAAAAGACACCAAACCTTCTCGGTCTGCGCCGCCATGGGAGACCCCTCCCACGACCGATCTCAGTTGTACTTCAGAAGAGCTACCGTCCAACTACTGTTGCCCAAATGTGAGAACCGTTCACCACGTGACACCCCGGCTTTAGGCCCCTACCACAGGAATAACCGCCTGTGGCCCCCCACTTTAGGCCGTGCAGCAGTCAACAGACGCATGCACGGATTCAGGGGGCTTGTGGTTGATTACACCGGGGCTCCCGTCAGCGGTAACACGTCCGGCTGGTAATACTGGCCCAATGACTCACGGCCTTCGGACCATTAAAACCAGCCGGGCCTCATGGAGACTACGTGAGTGTACATGACGGTGTGGACGGGCTCCGCACCTAAGGTCACACACAGGGTCAGTAGGGAGTCCACTACAACCTTCACGCCTGAGACCTCCGGAGAGCACGCAAGTCGGAAGCCGCGCTGGAACCGTGGGACAGGAACCACGGAGACAGAAGAAAGATCCCTGGTGGTGAGGCAGGAGTTTATAAACCTAAACAGCTAAAGCTAAAATAGAACAATAAACCTAGAAGAGGAAGAAGCTTAAAACTAAGGGTGACCAACGTGGCACTAACAAAATGGGGTGAGGGGGTGACAATGGGGATGATTGGCTCGGGACCCCCGGGATCGCCAATGCCCGTACCTACCGTAGTAGGCCCCTGGGGGGTTGAGGTGATGATGATAGGGGTGTTGATGATAGAGGTGATGGTGCTAGAGGATAAGATGATATGTGTGATGATGATAGAGGTGTTGAGGCTAAAGGTGATGATGGTAGAGGTGATGTTGCCAGAGATGATGATAGAGGTGATGGTGCTAGAGGATATGATGATAGGTGTGATGATGATAGAGGTGTTGAGGCTAAAGGTGATGATAGTAGAGGTGATGTTGCCAGAGATGATGATAGAGGTGATGATGATAGAGGTGATAATGATAGGGGTGATGATGATAGAGGTGTTGATGCTAGAGATGATGAAGGTAGAGGTGATGTTGCCAGAGATGATGATAGAGGTGATGATCATAGAGGTGATGATGGTAGAGGTGTTGATACTAGAGGTGATGATGCCAGCGATGATGGTAGAGGTGATGATGATAGGGGTCATAATGATAGAGGTGTTGATGCTAGAGGTGATGTTGCCAGAGATGATGATAGAGCTGATGATGGTAGAGGTGATGATCATAGAGGTGATGATGCTAAAGGTGATGATAGCAGAGGTGGTGATGATACAGTTGGCGATGGT
This sequence comes from Mantis religiosa, assembly GCA_030765055.1. Taxonomy (NCBI): domain Eukaryota; kingdom Metazoa; phylum Arthropoda; class Insecta; order Mantodea; family Mantidae; genus Mantis; species Mantis religiosa. The sequence continues at coordinate 894,654 of JAUKNK010000382.1, read as the reverse complement.
AGAGGTGATGATCATAGAGGTGATGATGATACAGTTGGCGATGGTAGAGGTGATGATGGTAGAAGTGATGATGGTAGAGGTGATGATGGTAGAGGTGATGATGACAGAGGTGATGATGACAGAGGTGATGATGGTAGAGGTGATGATGTAGAGGTGATGATGACAGAGGTGATGATGGTAGAGGTGATGATGGTAGAGGTGATGATGGCAGAGTTGATGATGGTAGAGGTGATGATGATAGAGGTGACGATGGTAGAGGTGTTGATGCTAGAGGTGATGATGATAGAGGTGATGATGGTAGAGGTGATGCTGCTAGAGGTGATGATGATAGAGGTGATGATGCTAGAGGTGATGATGATAGAGGTGATGATGGTAGAGGTGACGCTGCTAGAGGTGATGATGATAGAGGTGTTGATGCTAGAGGTGATGATGATAGAGGAGATGATGGTAGAGGTGATGATGCTGGAGGTGCTGATGCTAGAGGTGATGATGATAGAGGTGATGATGATAGAGGTGATGATGATAGAGGTGATGATGAAAGGGGTGATGACGCTAGAGGTGATGATGATTGAGTTGTTGATGCTAGAGGTGATGATGCCAGAGATGATGATAGAGGTGATGATGCTTGAGGTGATGATGATAGGGGTGTTGATGATAGAGGTGATGTTGCCAGAGATGATGATAGAATGTGATGGTGCTAGAGGTGATGATGATAGAGGTGTTGATGCTAAAGGTGATGATGGTAGAGGTGATGTTGCCAGAGATGATCATAGAGGTAATGATGATAGAGGTGATAATGATAGGGGTGATGATGATAGAGGTGTTGATGCTAGAGATGATGAAGGTAGAGGTGATGTTGCCAGAGATGATGATAGAGGTGATGATGGTAGAGGTGATGATCATAGAGGTGATGATGATCCATTTGGCGATGGTAGAGGTGATGATGGTAGAGGTGATGATGGTAGAGGTGATGATGACAGAGGTGATGATGACAGAGGTGATGATGGTAGAGGTGATGATGGTAGAGGTGATGATGGTAGAGGTGATGATGGTAGAGGTGATGATGACAGAGGTGATGATGGTAGAGTGATAATGATAGAGGTGATGATGCTAGAGGTGATGATGGTAGAGGTGATGATGCTAGACGTAATGATGATAGAGGTGATGATGATAGAGGTGATGATGATAGAGGTTATGATGCTAGAGCTGATGATGGTAGAGGTGTTGATGATAGAGGAGCTGATGCTAGAGGTGATGATGCTAGAGGTGATGATGGTAGAGGTGTTGATGCTAGAGGTGTTGATGGTAGAGGTGATGATGGTAAACGTGATGATGCTAGAGGTGTTGATGATAGAGGTGATGATGCTAGAGGTGATGATGGTAGAGATGATGATGATAGAGGTGTTGATGGTAAAAGTGATGATGCTAGAGGTGATAATGATATAGGTGATGATGATAGAGGTGTTGATGACAGAGGTGATGATGGTAGAGGTGATGATGATAAAGGGGATGATGATAGAGGTGATGATGGTAGAAGTGATGATGGTAGAGGTGATGATGCTAGAGGTGATAATGGTAGAGGTGATGATGCTAGAGGTGATGATGATAAAGTTGAAGATGCTAGATGTGATGATGTTAGAGGTGATGATGCTAGAGGTGTTGATGGTAGAGGTGATGATGGTAACGGTGATGATGCAAGAGGTGTTGATGATAGAGGTGATGATGCTAGAGGTGATGATGGTAGAGGTGATGATGATAGAGGTGTTGATGGTAGAAGTGATGATGCCAGAGGTGATAATGATAAAGGTGATGATGATAGAGGTGATGATGACAGAGGTGATGATGGTAGAGGTGATGATGATAAAGGGGATGATGATAGAGGTGATGATGGTAGAAGTGATGATGGTAGAGGTGATGATGCTAGAGGTGATAATGGTAGAGGTGATGATGCTAGAGGTGATGACGGTAGAGGTGATGATGCTAGACGTAATAATGATAGAGGTGATGATGATAGAGGTGATGATGCTAGAGCTGATGATGGTAGAGGTGTTGATGATAGAGGAGCTGATGCTAGAGGTGATGATGCTAGAGGTGATGATGGTAGAGGTGTTGATGCTAGAGGTGATGACGATAGAGGTGATGATGATAGAGGTGATGATGGTAGAGGTGATGCTGCTAGAGGTGATGATGATAGAGGTGTTGATGCTAGAGGTGATGATGATAGAGGAGATGATGGTAGAGGTGATGATGCTGGAGGTGTTGATGCTAGAGGTGATGATGATAGAGGTGATGATGAAAGGGGTGATGACGCTAGAGGTGATGATGATAGAGGTGTTGATGCTAGAGGTGATGATGCCAGAGATGATGACAGAGGTTATGATGCTTTGATGCTTGAGGTGATGATGATAGGGGTGTTGATGATAGAGGTGATGTTGTCAGAGATGATGATAGAGGTGATGGTGCTAGAGGTGATGATGATAGAGGTGTTGATGCTAAAGGTGACGATGGTAGAGGTGATGTTGCCAGAGATGATGATAGAGGTAATGATGATAGAGGTGATAATGATAGGGGTGATGATGATAGAGGTGTTGATGCTAGAGATGATGAAGGTAGAGGTGATGTTGCCAGAGATGATGATAGAGGTGATGATGCTAGAGGTGATGATGGTAGAGGTGATGATCATAGAGGTGATGATGATAGATTTGGCGATGGTAGAGGTAATGATGGTAGAGGTGATGATGCTAGAGGTGATGATGGTAGAGGTGATGATGACAGAGGTGATGATGGTAGAGGTGATGATGGTAGAGGTGATGATGGTAGAGGTGATGATGGTAGAGGTGATGATGGTAGAGGTGATGATGACAGAGGTGATGATGGTAGAGGTGATAATGGTAGAGGTGATGATGACAGAGGTGATGATGGTAGAGGTGATGATGGTAGAGGTGATGATGGTAGAGGTGATGATGACAGAGGTGATGATGGTAGAGGTGATAATGGTAGAGGTGATGATGGTAAAGGTGATGATGCTAGAGGTGTTGATGATAGAGCTGATGATGCTAGAGGTGATGATGGTAGAGGTGATGATGATAGAGGTGTTGATGGTAAAACTGATGATGCTAGAGGTGATAATGATAAAGGTGATGATGATAGAGGTGATGATGGTAGAGGTGATGATGATAAAGGGGCTGATGATAGAGGTGATGATGGTAGAAGTGATGATGGTAGAGGTGATGATGCTAGAGGTGATAATGGTAGAGGTGATGATGCTAGAGGTGATGATGGTAGAGGTGATGATGCTAGACGTAATGATGATAGAGGTGATGATGATAGAGGTGACGATGATAGAGGTGATGATGCTAGAGCTGATGATGGTAGAGGTGTTGATGATAGAGGAGCTGATGCTAGAGGTGATGATGCTAGAAGTGATGATGGTAGAGGTGTTGATGCTAGAGGTGGGGATGCTAGAGATGATGATGGTAGAGGTGATGATGGTAGAGGTGATGATGCTAGAGGTGATGATGGTAGAGGTGATGATAACAGAGGTGATGATGCTAGAGGTGATGATGGTAGAGGTGATGATGATAGAGGTGGGGATGCTAGAGGTGATGATGATAGAGGTGATGATACAGTTGGCGATGGTAGAGGGGATGATGCTAGAGGTGATGATGGTAGAGGTGATGATCATAGACGTAATGATGATAGAGGTGATGATGATAGAGATGACGATGATAGAGGTGATGATAGTAGAGGTGATGATGGTAGAGGTGATGATGGTAGAGGTGATGATGATAGAGGTGGGGATGCTAGAGGTGATGATGGTAGAGGTGATGATGGTAGAGGTGATGATGCTAGAGGTGATGATGGTAGAGGTGATGATGACAGAGGTGATGATGCTAGAGGTGATGATGATAGAGGTGGCGATGCTAGAGGTGATGATGATACAGTTGGCGATGCTACAGGTGATGATGGTAGAGGTGATGATGCTAGAGCTGATGATGGTAGAGGTGATGATGGTAGAGGTGATGATGGTAGAGGTGATGATGGTAGAGGTAATGATGGTAGAGGTAATGAAGGTAGAGGTGTTGATGCTAGAGGTGATGTTGCCAGACAAGATGCTAGATGTGATGATGGTAGAGGTGATGATGCTAGAGGTGTTGATGCTGGAGGTGATGATGTTAGAGGTGATGATAGAGGTGATGATGGTAGAGGTGATGATGGTAGAGGTGATGATGATAGAGGTGATCATGATAGAGGTGATGATGATAGAGGTGTTGATGCTAGAGGTGATGTTGCCAGACAAGATGCTAGATGTGATGATGGTAGAGGTGATGATGCTAGAGGTGTTGATGCTGGAGGTGATGATGATAGAGGTGATGATAGAGGTGATGACGATAGAGGTGATGATGATAGAGGTGATGATGATAGAGGTGATGATACAGTTGGCGATGGTAGAGGTGATGATGCTAGAGGTGTTGATGATAGAGGTGAAGATGCTAGAGGAGATGATAGAGGTGTTGATGGTAGAGGTGATGATGCTAGAGGTGATGATGATGACAGAGGTGATGATGATAAAGGTGATGATGATAGAGGTGATGATGGTAGAAGTGATGATGGTAGAGGTGATGATGCTAGAGGTGATAATGGTAGAGGTGATGATGCTAGAGGTGATGATGGTAGAGGTGATGATGGTAGAGGTGTTGATTGCAGAGGTGATGATGGTAGAGGTGTTGATGCTAGAGGTGATGAAGATAGAGGTGTTGATGCTAGAGGAGATGATGGTAGAGGTGATAATGGTAGAGGTGTTGATGCTAGAGGTGATGATAGCAGAGGTGACGATGTTACAGCTGGCGATGGTAGAGGTGATGATGCTAGAGGTGATGATCATAGAGGTGATGATGATACAGTTAGCGATGGTAGAGGTGATGATGGTAGAGGTGATGATGCTAGAGGTGATGATGCTAGAGGTGATGATGGTAGAGGTGATGATGACACAGGTGATGATGATAGAGGTGATGATGGTAGAGGTGTTGATGGTAGATGTGATGATGCTAGAGGTGATGATCATAGAGGTGATGATGATACAGCTGGCGATGGTAGAGGTGATGATGCTAGAGGTGATGATCATAGAGGTGATGATGATACAGTTAGCGATGGTAGAGGTGATGATGGTAGAGGTGATGATGCTAGAGGTGATGATGCTAGAGGTGATGATGGTAGAGGTGATGATGACACAGGTGATGATGATAGAGGTGATGATGGTAGAGGTGATGATGGTAGAGGTGTTGATGATAAAGGTGATGATGATAGAGGTGATGATGATAGAGATGTTGATGCTAGAGGTGATGTTGCCAGAGAAGTAGCTAGATGTGATGATGGTAGAGGTGATGATGGTAGAGGTGATGATGGTAGAGGAATTGATGCTTGAGTTGATGATGATAGAGGTGTTGATGCTAGAGGTGATGATGCCATAGGTGATAATGGTAGAGGTGATGATGCTAGAGGTGATGATGGTAGAGGCGATGATGGTAGAGGTGATGATGGTAGAGGTGATGATGCTAGAGGTGATGATTTTAAAGGAGTTGATGGTAGAGGTGATGATGATAGGGGTGATGATGATAGAGGTGATGTTGCCAGAGATGATGATAGAGGTGATGGTGCTAGAGGTGATGATGATAGAGGTCTTGATGCTAAAGATGATGATGGTAGAGGTGATGTTGCCAGAGATGATGATAGAGGTGATAATGATAGGGGTGATGATGATAGAGGTGTTGATGCTAGAGATGATTAAGGTGGAGGTGATGTTGCCAGAGATGATGATAGAGGTGATAATGATAGAGGTGATGATGATAGAAGTGATGATGGTACAGGTGTTGATGCTAGAGGTGATGATGCCAGCGATGATGGTAGAGGTGTGATGATAGGGGTGGTAATGATAGAGGTGTTGATGCTAGAGGTGATGTTGCCAGAGATGATGATAGAGGTGATGATGCTAGAGGTGATGATGGTAGAGGTGATGATCATAGAGGTGATGATGCTAAAGGTGATGATAGCAGAGGTGATGATGATACAGTTGGCGATGGTAGAGGTGATGATGGTAGAGGTGATGATCATAGAGGTGACGATGATACAGTTGGCAATGGTAGAGGTGATGATGGTAGAGGTGATGATGGTAGAGGTGATGATGCTAGAGGTGATGATGGTAGAAGTGATGATGACAGAGGGGATGATGACAGAGGTGATGATGGTAGAGGTGATGATGGTAGAGGTGATGATGGTAGAGGTGATGATGACAGAGGTGATGATGGTAGAGGTGATGATGGTAGAGGTGATGATGACAGAGGTGATGATAGTAGAGGTGATGATGATAAAGGTGATGATGCTAGAGGTGACGATGGTAGAGGTGTTGATGATAGAGGTGTTGATGATAGAGGTGATCATGATAGAGGTGATGATGGTAGAGGTGATGATGGTAGAGGTGATGATGCTGGAGCTGTTGATGCTAGAGGTGATGATGATAGAGGTGATGATGCTAGAGGTGATGATGATAGAGGGGATGATGGTAGAGGTGATGTTGCTAGAGGAGATGATGGTAGAGGTGATGATGGTAGAGGTGATGATGCTAGAGGTGATGATGCTAGAGGTGATGATGGTAGAGGTGATGATGCTAGAGGTGATGATGCTAGAGGTGATGATGGTAGAGGTGATGATGGTAGAGGTGATGATGCTAGAGGTGATGATGCTAGAGCTGTTGATGCTAGAGGTGATGATGGTAGAGGTGATGATGCTAGAGGTGATGATGGTAGAGGTGATGATGGTAGAGGTGATGCTGCTAGAGGTGATGATGATAGAGGTGTTCATGCTAGAGGTGATGATGATAGAGGGGATGATGGTAGAGGTGATGATCCTGGAGGTGTTGATGCTAGAGGTGATGATGATAGAGGTGATGATGATAGAGGTGATAATGATAGAGGTTATGATGATAGCAGTGATGATGATAGAGGTGATGACGCTAGAGGTGATGATGATAGAGGTGTTGATGCTAGAGGTGATGATGTCAGAGATGATGATAGAGGTGTTGATGCTAAATGTGATGATGGTAGAGGTGATGTTTCCAGAGATGATGATAGAGGTGATGATGATAGAGGTGATAATGATAGGGGTGTTGATGATAGAGGTGTTGATGCTAGAGATGATGAAGGTAGAGGTGATGTCGCCAGATATTATGATAGAGGTGATGATGCTAGAGGTGTTGATGCTAGAGGTGATGATGATAGAGGAGATGATGGTAGAGGTGATGATGATAGAGGAGATGATGGTAGAGGACATGATGTTAGAGGTGATGATGCTGGAGGTGTTGATGCTAGAGGTGATGATAGAGGTGATGATCATAGAGGTGATAATGATAGAGGTGATGATGATAGCAGTGATGATGATAGAGGTGATGATGATAGAGGTGTTGATGCTAGAGGTGATGATGTCAGAGATGATGATAGAGGTGATGATGATAGGGGTGATGATGGTAGAGGTGATGCTGCTAGAGGTGATGATGATAGAGGTGATGATGCTAGAGGTGATGATGGTAGAGGTGATGCTGCTAGAGGTGATGATGATAGAGGTGTTGATGCTAGAGGTGATGATGATAGAGGAGATGATGGTAGAGGTGATGATGCTGGAGGTGTTGATGCTAGAAGTGATGATGATAGAGGTGATGATGATAGAGGTGATGATGATAGAGGTGATGATGAAAGGGGTGATGACGCTAGAGGTGATGATGATAGAGGTGTTGATGCTAGAGGTGATGATGCCAGAGATGATGATAGAGGTGATGATGCTTGAGATGATGATGATAGGGGTGTTGATGATAGAGGCGATGTCGCCAGAGATGATGATAGAGGTGATGGTGCTAGAGGTGATGATGATAGAGGTGTTGATGCTAAAGGTGATGATGATAGAGGTGATGTTGCCAGAGATGATGATAGAGGTAATGATGATAGAGGTGATAATGATAGGGGTGATGATGATAGAGGTGTTGATGCTAGAGATGATGAAGGTAGAGGTGATGTTGCCAGAGATGATGATAGAGGTGATGATGCTAGAGGTGATGATGGTAGAGGTGATGATCATAGAGGTGATGATGATCCATTTGGCGATGGTAGAGGTGATGATGGTAGAGGTGATGATGCTAGAGGTGATGATGGTAGAGGTGATGATGCTGGAGGTGTTGATGCTAGAGGTGATGATGATAGAGGTGATGATGATAGAGGTGATGATGAAAGGGGTGATGACGCTAGAGGTGATGATGATAGAGGTGTTGATGCTAGAGGTGATGATGCCAGAGATGATGACAGAGGTGATGATGCTTGAGGTGATGATGATAGGGGTGTTGATGATAGAGGCGATGTTGCCAGAGATGATGATAGAGGTGATGGTGCTAGAGGTGATGATGATAGAGGTGTTGATGCTAAAGGTTACGATGGTAGAGGTGATGTTGCCAGAGATGATGATAGAGGTAATGATGATAGAGGTGATAATGATAGGGGTGATGATGATAGAGGTGATGATGATACATTTGGCGATGGTAGAGGTGATGATCATAGAGGTGATGATGATACAGATGGCGATGATAGAGGTGATGATGGTAGAGGTGATGATGGTAGAGGTGATGATCATAGAGGTGATGATGATACATTTGGCGATGGTAGAGGTGATGATGGTAGAGGTGATGATGCTAGAGGTGATGATGGTAGAGGTGATGATGACAGAGGTGATGATGACAGAGGTGATGATGGTAGAGGTGATGATGGTAGAGGTGATGATGGTAGAGGTGATGATGGTAGAGGTGATGATGACAGAGGTGATGATGGTAGAGGTGATAATGGTAGAGGTGATGATGACAGAGGTGATGATGGTAGAGGTGATGATGCTAGAGGTGTTGATGATAGAGGTGATGATGCTAGAGGTGATGATGGTAGAGGTGATGATGATAGAGGTGTTGATGGTAGAAGTGATGATGCTAGAGGTGATAATGATAAAGGTGATGATGATAGAGGTGATGATGACAGGAGTGATGATGGTAGAGGTGATGATGATAAAGGGGATGATGATAGAGGTGATGATGGTAGAATTGATGATGGTAGAGGTGATGATGCTAGAGGTGATAATGGTAGAGGTGATGATGCTAGAGGTGATGATGCTAGACGTAATGATGATAGAGGTGATGATGATAGAGGTGATGATGATAGAGGTGATGATGCTAGAGCTGATGATGGTAGAGGTGTTGATGATAGAGGAGCTGATGCTAGAGGTGATGATGCTAGAGGTGATGATGGTAGAGGTGTTGATGCTAGAGGTGATGACGATAGAGGTGATGATGATAGAGGTGATGATGATAGAGGTGATGATGATAGAGGTGATGATACAGTTGGCGATGGTAGAGGTGATGATGCTAGGGGTGATGATGGTAGAGGTGATGATCATAGAGGTGATGATGATTCAGTTGGCGATGATAGAGGTGATGATGGTAGAGGTGATGATGGTAGAGGTGATGATGGTAGAGGTGATGATGATAGAGGTGATGATGATAGAGGTGGGGATGCTAGAGGTGATGATGGTAGAGGTGATGATGGTAGAGGTGATGATGCTAGAGGTGATGATGGTAGAGGTGATGATGACAGAGGTGATGATGCTAGAGGTGATGATGGTAGAGGTGATGATGATAGAGGTGGGGATGCTAGAGGTGATGATGATACAGTTGGCGATAGTACAGGTGATGAAGGTAGAGGTGATGATGCTAGAGCTGATGATGGTAGAGGTGATGATGGTAGAGGTGATGATGGTAGAGGTGATGATGGTAGAGGTGATGATAGTAGAGGTAATGATGGTAGAGGTAATGAAGGTAGAGGTGTTGATGATAGAGGTGATCATGATAGAGGTGATGATGATAGAGGTGTTGATGCTAGAGGTGATGTTGCCAGACAAGATGCTAGATGTGATGATGGTAGAGGTGATGATGCTAGAGGTGTTGATGCTGGAGGTGATGATGATAGAGGTGATGATAGAGGAGATGATGGTAGAGGTGATGATGGTAGAGGTGATGATGCTAGAGGTGTTGATGATAGAGGTGAAGATGCTAGAGGTGATGATGGTAGAGGAGATGATAGAGGTGTTGATGGTAGAGGTGATGATGCTAGAGGTGATGATGATGATAGAGGTGATGATGATAGAGGTGATGATGGTAGAAGTTATGATGCTAGAGGTGATAATGGTAGAGGTGATGATGCTAGAGGTGATGATGGTAGAGGTGATGATGGTAGAGGTGTTGATGCCAGAGGTGATGATGGTAGAGGTGTTGATGCTACAGGTGATGATGGTAGAGGTGTTGATGCTAGAGGAGATGATGGTAGAGGTGATAATGGTAGAGGTGTTGATGCTAGAGGTGATGATAGCAGAGGTGACGATGATACAGCTGGCGATGGTAGAGGTGATGATGCTAGAGGTGATGATCATAGAGGTGATGATGATACAGTTAGCGATGGTAGAGTTGATGATGGTAGAGGTGATGATGCTAGAGGTGATGATGCTAGAGGTGATGATGGTAGAGGTGATGATGACACAGGTGATGATAATAGAGGTGATGATGGTAGAGGTGTTGATGGTAGATGTGATGATGCTAGAGGTGATGATGGTAGAGGTGCTGATGCTAGAGGTGATGATGGTAGAGGTGTTGATGATAAAGGTGATGATGATAGAGGTGATGATGATAGAGATGTTGATGCTAGAGGTGATGTTGCCAGAGAAGTAGCTAGATGTGATGATGGTAGAGGTGATGATGGTAGAGGTGATGATGGTAGAGGTATTGATGCTTGAGTTGATGATGATAGAGGTGTTGATGCTAGAGGTGATGATGCCATAGGTGATAATGGTAGAGGTGATGATGCTAGAGGTGATGATGGTAGAGGCGATGATGGTAGAGGTGATGATGGTAGAGGTGATGATGATAGAGGTGATTATGATAGAGTTGATGATGATACAGTTGGCGATGGTTGAGGTGGTGATGGTAGAGGTGATGATGCTAGAGGTGATGATGGTAGAGGTGATGATGATAGAGGTGATGATGACAGAGGTGATGATGATACAGTTGGCGATGGTAGAGGTGATGATGGTAGAGGTGATGATCATAGAGGTGATGATGATACAGTTGGCGATGGTAGAGGTGGTGATGGTAGAGGTGATGATGCTAGAGGTGATGATGCTAGAGGTGATGATGGTAGAGGTGATGACGATAGAGATGATGATGACAGAGGTGATGATGATACAGTTGGCGATGGTAGAGGTGATGATGGTAGAGGTGATGATGATAGAGGTGATGATGATAGAGGTGATGATGATACAGTTGGCGATGGTAGAGGTGGTGATGGTAGAGGTGATGATGCTAGAGGTGATGATGGTAGAGGTGATGATGGTAGAGGTGATGATGATAGAGGTGATGATGACAGAAATGATGATGATACAGTTGGCGATGGTAGAGGTGATGATGGTAGAGGTGATGATGATAGAGGTGATGATGATAGAGGTGATGATGATACAGTTGGCGATGGTAGAGGTGATGATGGTAGAGGTGATGATCATAGAGCTGATGATGATACAGTTGGCGATGGAAGAGGTGATAATGATAGAGGTGTTGATGCTAGAGGTGATGTTGCCAGAGATGATGATAGAGGTGATGATGCTAGAGGTGATGATGGTAGAGGTGATGATCATAGAGGTGATGATGCTAGTGGTGATGATAGCAGAGGTAATGATGATACAGTTGGCGATGGTAGAGGTGATGATGGTAGAGGTGATGATCATAGAGGTGATGATGATACAGTTGGCGATGGTAGAGGTGGTGATGGTAGAGGTGATGATGCTAGAGGTGATGATGGTAGAGGTGATGATGACAGAGGTGATGATGACAGAGGTGATGATGGTAGAGATGATGATGGTAGAGGTGATGATGGTAGAGGTGATGATGATAGAGGTGATGATGGTAGAGGTGATGATGACAGAGGTGATGATGACAGAGGTGATGATGGTAGAGGTGAGGATGGTAGAGGTGATGATGGTAGAGGTGATGATGACAGAGGTGATGATGGTAGAGGTGATGATGGCAGAGGTGATGATGATAAAGGTGATGATGATAGAGGTGATGATGCTAGAGGTGATGATGGTAGAGGTGATGATGACAGAGGTGAGTATGGTAGAGGTGATGATGATAAAGTTGAAGATGCTAGATGTGATGATATTAGAGGTGATGATGCTAGAGGTGTTGATGGTAGAGGTGATGATGATACAGTTGGCGAGGTACAGGTGATGATGGTAGAGGTGATGATGCTAGAGCTGATGATGGTAGAGGTGATGATGGTAGAGGTGATGATGGTAGAGGTGATGATGGTAGAGGTGATGATGGTAGAGGTGATCATAAAAGAGGTGATGATAATAGAGGTGTTGATGCTAGAGGTGATGTTGCCAGAGAAGATGCTAGATGTGATGATGGTAGAGGTGATGATGCTAGAGGTGTTGATACCTGAGGTGATGATGATAGAGGTGAAGATACTAGAGATGATGATGGTAGAGGAGATGATAGAGGTGTTGATGGTAGAGGTGATGATGCTAGAGGTGATGATGATGACAGAGGTGATGATGATAAAGGTGATGATGATAGAGGTGACGATGGTAGAAGTGATGATGGTAGAGGTGATGATGATAGAGGTAATGATAGCAGAGGTGGTGATACAGTTGGCGATGGTAGAGGTGATGATGCTAGAGGTGATGATGGTAGAGGTGATGTTCATAGAGGTGATGATGATACAGTTGGCGATGGTAGAGGTGATGATGGTAGAGGTGATGATGGTAGAGGTGATAATGGTAGAGGTGTTGATTGTAGAGGTGATGTTGCAAGAGATGATGATAGAGGTGATAATGATAGGGGTGATGATGATAGAGGTGTTGATGCTAGAGATGATTAAGGTGGAGGTGATGTTGCCAGAGATGATGATAGAGGTGATGATGATAGAGGTGATGATGGTAGAGGTGTTGATGCTAGAGGTGATGATGCCAGCGATGATGGTAGAGGTGATGATGATAGGGGTGATAATGATAGAGGTGTTGATGCTAGAGGTGATGTTGCCAGAGATGAAGATCATAGAGGTGATGATGCTAGAGGTGATGATAGCAGAGGTGATGATGATAGGGGTGATAATGATAGAGGTGATGATGATAGGGGTGATAATGATAGAGGTGATGATGATAGGGGTGATAATGATAGAGGTGTTGATGATAGAGGTGATGATGCTAGAGGTGATGATTCTAGAGGTGATGATCATAGAGGTGATGATGCTAGAAGTGATGATAGCAGAGGTGATGATGATACAGTTGGCGATGGTAGAGGTGATGATGGTAGAGGTGATGATCATAGAGGTGATGATGATACAGTTGGCGATGGTAGAGGTGATGATGACAGAGGTGATGATGGTAGAGGTGATGATGGTAGAGGTGATGATGGTAGAGGTGATGATGACAGAGGTGATGATGGTAGAGGTGATGATGGTAGAGGTGATGATGACAGAGGCGATGATGGTAGAGGTGATGATGGTAGAGGTGATGATGATAAAGGTGACGATGATAGAGGTGACGATGGTAGAGGAGTTGATGATAGAGGTGATGATGATAGAGGTGATGATGGTAGAGGTGATGATGCTGGAGCTGTTGATGCTAGAGGTGATGATGATAGAGGTGATGATGCTAGAAGTGATGATGATAGAGGTGATGATCATAGAGGTGATGATGATACAGTTGGCGATGATAGAGGTGATGATGATAGGGGTGATAATGATAGAGGTGATGATGATAGGGGTGATAATGATAGAGGTGTTGATGATAGAGGTGATGATGCTAGAGGTGATGATTCTAGAGGTGATGATCATAGAGGTGATGATGCTAGAGGTGATGATGGTAGAGGTGATGATCATAGAGGTGATGATGATACAGTTGGCGATGGTAGAGGTGATGATGGTAGAGGTGATGATGCTAGAGGTGATGATGGTAGAGGTGATGATGACAGAGGTGATGATGACAGAGGTGATGATGGTAGAGGTGATGATGGTAGAGGTGATGATGGTAGAGGTGATGATGACAGAGGTGATGATGGTAGAGGTGATGATGGTAGAGGTGATGATGACAGAGGCGATGATGGTAGAGGTGATGATGGTAGAGGTGATGATGATAAAGGTGACGATGATAGAGGTGACGATGGTAGAGGAGTTGATGATAGAGGTGATGATGATAGAGGTGATGATGGTAGAGGTGATGATGCTGGAGCTGTTGATGCTAGAGGTGATGATGATAGAGGTGATGATGCTAGAAGTGATGATGATAGAGGTGATGATGGTAGAGGTGATGCTGCTAGAGGTGATGATGCTAGAGGTGATGATGCTAGAGGTGATAATGATAAAGGTGATGATGATAGAGGTGATGATGACAGAGGTGATGATGGTAGAGGTGATGATGATAAAGGGGATGATGATAGAGGTGATGATGGTAGAAGTGATGATGGTAGAGGTGATGATGCTAGAGGTGATAATGGTAGAGGTGATGATGCTAGAGGTGATGATGGTAGAGGTGATGATGCTAGACGTAATGATGATAGAGGTGATGATGATAGAGGTGATGATGATAGAGGTGATGATGCTAGAGCTGATGATGGTAGAGGTGTTGATGATAGAGGAGCTGATGCTAGAGGTGATGATTCTAGAGGTGATGATGATAAAGTTGAAGATGCTAGATGTGATGATGTTAGAGGTGATGATGATAGAGGTGATGATGATAGAGGTGATGATACAGTTGGCGATGGTAGAGGTGATGATGCTAGAGGTGATGATGGTAGAGGTGATGATCATAGAGGTGATGATGATACAGTTGGCGATGATAGAGGATATGATGGTAGAGGTGATGATGGTAGAGGTGATGATGGTAGAGGTGATGATGATAGAAGTGGGGATGCTAGAGGTGATGATGGTAGAGGTGATGATGGTAGAGGTGATGATGCTAGAGGTGATGATGGTAGAGGTGATGATGACAGAGGTGATGATGCTAGAGGTGATGATGGTAGAGGTGATGATGATAGAGGTGGGGATGCTAGAGCTGATGATGGTAGAGGTGATGATGGTAGAGGTGATGATGGTAGAGGTGTTGATGGTAGAGGTGATGATGGAAGAGGTAATGATGGTAGAGGTAATGAAGGTAGAGGTGTTGATGATAGAGGTGATCATGATAGAGGTGATGATGATAGAGGTGTTGATGCTAGAGGTGATGTTGCCAGACAAGATGCTAGATGTGATGATGGTAGAGGTGATGATGCTAGAGGTGTTGATGCTGGAGGTGATGATGATAGAGGTGATGATAGAGGTGATGATGGTAGAGGTGATGATGGTAGAGGTGATGATGCTAGAGGTGTTGATGATAGAGGTGAAGATGCTAGAGGTGATAATGGTAGAGGAGATGATAGAGTTGTTGATGGTAGAGGTGATGATGCTAGAGGTGATGATGATGACAGAGGTGATGATGATAAAGGTGATGATGATAGAGATGATAATGGTAGAAGTGATGATGGTAGAGGTGATGATGCTAGAGGTGATGATGCTAGAGGTGATTATGGTAGAGGAGTTGATGGTAGAGGTGATGATGATAAGGGTGATGATGATAGAGGTGATGTTGCCAGAGATGATGATAGAGGTGATGGTGCTAGAGGTGATGATGATAGAGGTCTTGATGCTAAAGATGATGATAATAGAGGTGATGTTGCCAGAGATGATGATTGAGGTGATAATGATAGGGGTGATGATGATAGAGGTGTTGATGCTAGAGATGATTAAGGTGGAGGTGATGTTGCCAGAGATGATGATAGAGGTGAAAATGATAGAGGTGATGATGATAGAGGTGATGATGGTACAGGTGTTGATGCTAGAGGTGATGATGCCAGCGATGATGGTAGAGGTGTGATGATAGGGGTGGTAATGATAGAGGTGTTGATGCTAGAGATGATGTTGCCAGAGATGATAATAGAGGTGATGATGCTAGAGGTGATGATGGTAGAGGTGATGATCATAGAGGTGATGATGCTAAAGATGATGATAGCAGAGGTGATGATGATACAGTTGGCGATGGTAGAGGTGATGATCATAGAGGTGACGATGATACAGTTGGCGATGGTAGAGGTGATGATGGTAGAGGTGATGATGGTAGAGGTGATGATGCTAGATGTGATGATGGTAGAAGTGATGATGACAGAGGTGATGATGACAGAGGTGATGATGGTAAGAGGTGATGATGGTAGAGGTGATGATGGTAGAGGTGATGATGACAGAGGTGATGATGGTAGAGGTGATGATGGTAGAGGTGATGATGGTAGAGGTGATGATGACAGAGGTGATGATGGTAGAGGTGATGATGATAAAGGTGATGATGATAGAGGTGACGATGGTAGAGGTGTTGATGATAGAGGTGTTGATGATAGAGGTGATCATGATAGAGGTGATGATGGTAGAGGTGATGATGGTAGAGGTGATGATGCTGGAGCTGTTAATGCTAGAGGTGATGATGATAGAGGTGATGATGCTAGAGGTGATGATGATAGAGGTGATGATGGTAGAGGTGATGCTGCTAGAGGTGATGATGATAGAGGTGTTCATGCTAGAGGTGATGATGATAGAGGGGATGATGGTAGAGGTGATGATGCTGGAGGTGTTGATGCTAGAGGTGATGATGATAGAGGTGATGATGATAGAGGTGATGATGATAGAGGTGATAATGATAGAGGTAATGATGATAGCAGTGATGATGATAGAGGTGATGATGCTAGAGGTGATGATGATAGAGGTGTTGATGCTAGAGGTGATGATGCCAGAGATGATGATAGAGGTGATGGTGCTAGAGGTGATGATGATAGGTGTGATGATGATAGAGGTGTTGATGCTAAATGTGATGATGGTAGAGGTGATGTTTCCAGAGATGATGATAGAGGTGATGATGATAGAGGTGATAATGATAGGGGTGATGATGATAGAGGTGTTGATGCTAGAGATGATGAAGGTAGAGGTGATGTCGCCAGATATTATGATAGAGGTGATGATGCTAGAGGTGATGATGGTAGAGGTGATGATCATAGAGGTGATGATGCTAGAGGTGATGATAGCAGAGGTGATGATGAAACAGTTGGCGATGGTAGAGGTGATGATGGTAGAGGTGATGATGGTAGAGGTGATGATGGTAGAGGTGATGATGATAGAGGTGATGATGACAGAGGTGATGATGATACAGTTGGCGATGGTAGAGGTGATGATGGTAGAGGTGATGATGATAGAGGTGATTATGATAGAGTTGATGATGATACAGTTGGCGATGGTTGAGGTGGTGATGGTAGAGGTGATGATGCTAGAGGTGATGATGGTAGAGGTGATGATGATAGAGGTGATGATGACAGAGGTGATGATGATACAGTTGGCGATGGTAGAGGTGATGATGGTAGAGGTGATGATCATAGAGGTGATGATGATACAGTTGGCGATGGTAGAGGTGGTGATGGTAGAGGTGATGATGCTAGAGGTGATGATGCTAGAGGTGATGATGGTAGAGGTGATGACGATAGAGGTGATGATGACAGAGGTGATGATGATACAGTTGGCGATGGTAGAGGTGATGATGGTAGAGGTGATGATGATAGAGGTGATGATGATAGAGGTGATGATGATACAAATGGCGATGGTAGAGGTGGTGATGGTAGAGGTGATGATGCTAGAGGTGATGATGGTAGAGGTGATGATGGTAGAGGTGATGATGATAGAGGTGATGATGACAGAGGTGATGATGATACAGTTGGCGATGGTAGAGGTGATGATGGTAGAGGTGATGATGATAGAGGTGATGATGATAGAGGTGATGATGATACAGTTGGCGATGGTAGAGGTGATGATGGTAGAGGTGATGATCATAGGGGTGATGATGATACAGTTGGCGATGGAAGAGGTGATAATGATAGAGGTGTTGATGCTAGAGGTGATGTTGCCAGAGATGATGATCGAGGTGATGATGCTAGAGGTGATGATGGTAGAGGTGATGATCATAGAGGTGATGATGCTAGAGGTGATGATAGCAGATGTGATGATGATACAGTTGGCGATGGTAGAGGTGATGATGGTAGAGGTGATGATCATAGAGGTGATGATGATACAGTTGGCGATGGTAGAGGTGGTGATGGTAGAGGTGATGATGCTAGAGGTGATGATGGTAGAGGTGATGATGACAGAGGTGATGATGACAGAGGTGATGATGGTAGAGATGATGATGGTAGAGGTGATGATGGTAGAGGTGATGATGATAGAGGTGATGATGGTAGAGGTGATGATGACAGAGGTGATGATGGTAGAGGTGATGATGGTAGAGGTGATGATGGTAGAGGTGATGATGACAGAGGTGATGATGGTAGAGGTGATGATGGCAGAGGTGATGATGATAAAGGTGATGATGATAGAGGTGATGATGCTAGAGGTGATGATGGTAGAGGTGATGATGACAGAGGTGAGTATGGTAGAGGTGATGATGATAAAGTTGAAGATGCTAGATGTGATGATATTAGAGGTGATGATGCTAGAGGTGTTGCTGGTAGAGGTGATGATGATACAGTTGGCGAGGTACAGGTGATGATGGTAGAGGTGATGATGCTAGAGCTGATGATGGTAGAGGTGATGATGGTAGAGGTGATGATGGTAGAGGTGATGATGGTAGAGGTGATGATGGTAGAGGTGATGAAGGTAGAGGTGTTGATGATAGAGGTGATCATAAAAGAGGTGATGATAATAGAGGTGTTGATGCTAGAGGTGATGTTGCCAGAGAAGATGCTAGATGTGATGATGGTAGAGGTGATGATGCTAGAGGTGTTGATACCTGAGGTGATGATGATAGAGGTGAAGATACTAGAGGTGATGATGGTAGAGATGATAGAGGTGTTGATGGTAGAGGTGATGATGCTAGAGGTGATGATGATGACAGAGGTGATGATAAAGGTGATGATGATAGAGGTGATGATGGTAGAAGTGATGATGGTAGAGGTGATGATGATAGAGGTGATGATAGCAGAGGTGGTGATACAGTTGGCGATGGTAGAGGTGATGATGCTAGAGGTGATGATGGTAGAGGTGATGTTCATAGAGGTGATGATGATACAGTTGGCGATGGTAGAGGTGATGATGGTAGAGGTGATGATGGTAGAGGTGATAATGGTAGAGGTGATGATTGTAGAGGTGATGTTGCAAGAGATGATGATAGAGGTGATAATGATAGGGATGATGATGATAGAGGTGTTGATGCTAGAGATGATTAAGGTGGAGGTGATGTTGCCAGAGATGATGATAGAGGTGATGATGATAGAGGTGATGATGGTAGAGGTGTTGATGCTAGAGGTGATGATGCCAGCGATGATGGTAGAGGTGATGATGGTAGAGGTGATGATGGTAGAGGTGAAAGAGGTGATGATGATAGAGGTGATGATGGTAGAGGTGTTGATGGTAGATGTGATGATACTAGAGGTGATGATGGTAGAGGTGCTGATGCTAGAGGTGATGATGGTAGAGTTGATGATGATAGAGGTGATGATGGTAGAGGTCATGATGTTAGAGGTGATGATGGTAGAGGTGATGATGGTAGAGGTGATGATGCTATAGGTGTTGATGATAGAGGTGAAGATGCTAGAGGTGATGATGATAAAGGTGATGATGATAGAGATGATGATGGTAGAGGTGGGGATGCTAGATGTGATGATGATACAGTTGGCGATGGTACAGGTGATGATGGTAGAGGTGATGATGCTAGAGCTGATGATGGTAGAGGTGATGATGGTAGAGGTCATGATGGTAGAGGTCATGATGTTAGAGGTGATTTTGCTAGAGGTGATGTTGATAGAGGTGATGATGACAGAGGTGATGATGATAGGGGTGATGATGATACAGGTGATGATGCTAGAGGTGATGATGCTAGAGGTAATGATGATAGAGGTGATGATGATAGAGGTGGTGATACAGGTGATGATGGTGGAGATGTTGATCATATAGGTGATGATGCTGTAGGTGATGATGGTAGAGGTGATGATGATAAGGGTTGCAATGGTAGAGGTGATGATGATGGAGGTGATGAGAATGGAGGTGATGATGGTACAGGTGATATGATACAGGTGGCTATGGTACAAGTGATGATGATACAGGTAGCTATGGTACAAGTGATGATGATACAGGTGGCGATGGTAGAGCTGATGATGTTACAGGTGGCAATGGTAGAGTTCAAGATGATAGAGGTGGTGATGGTAGAGTTGAAGATGATAGAGGTGATGATGATACAGGTGGCGATGGCAGAGGTGATGATGATAGAGGTGAAGATGATAGAGGTGTTGATGTTAGAGGTGATGATGATAGAGGTGTTGATGATAGGGGTGATGATGATAGAGGTGATGATGGTAGAGGTGATGATGATAGAGGTGATGATGCTAGAAGTGATGATGCTAGAGGTAATGATGCTAGAGGTGATGATGGTAGAAGTGATAATGCTAGAGGTAATGATGATTGAGGTGATGATGTTAGAGGTGATGATACAGGTGACGATGGTGCAGATGATGATGATATAGGTGATGATGCTAGAGGTGATGATGGTAGAGGTGATGATGATACAGGTGGCAGTGGTAGACGTGATGATGATGGAAGTGATGAGAATGGAGGTGATGATGCTACAGGTGATGATGATACAGGTGGCAATATTAGAGGTGATGATGATACAGGTGGCAATGGTAGAGGTGATGATGCTACAGGTGGCGATGGTAGAGTTGAAGATGATAGAGGTGATGATGATACAGGTGCCGATGGTAGAGCTGATGATGATAAGGTTGATGATGGTAGAGGTGAAAAAGGTAGAGGAGATGATGGTAGAGATGATGATGGTAGAGGTGATGATGATAGAGGTGATGATGATAGGGGTGATGATGATAGAGGTGATGAGGGTAGAGGTGATGATGGTAGAGGTGATGATGATAGAGGTGATGATGGTAGAGGTGATTTTGATAGAGGTGATGTTGGTAGAGGTGATGATGATACAGGTGGCTATGGTACAAGTGATGATGATACAGGTGGCAATAGTAGAGGTGATGATTATACAGGTGGCAATGGTAGAGGTGATGATGATAAAGGTGATGATGGTAGAGGTGATGAAGGAGAGGTGATGATGGTAGAGGTGATGATGCTAGAGGCGATGATGCTAGCGGTGATGATGGTAGAGGTGATGATGATAGAGGTGATGATGGTAGACGTGTTGATGCTAGAGGTGATGATGGCAGAGGCGTTGATGGTAGAGTTGGCGATGGTAGAGGTGTCGATGATAGAGGTGGTGATGCTAGATCTGATGATGCTAGAGGTGATGATGCTAGAGGTGATGATGGTAGAGGTGATGATGCTAGAGGTGTTGATGCTAGAGGCGATGTTGCCAGAGATGATGATAGAGGTGATGATGCTAGAGGTGATGATGGTAGAGGTGTTGATGCTAGAGGTGTTGATGGTAGAGGTGATGATGATAGGGGTGATGATGCTAGAGGTGATGATGATAGAGGTGTTGATGGTAGAGGTGATGATGGTAGAGGTGATGACGCTAGAGGTGATGACGGTAGAGGTGATGATGCTAGAGGTGTAGATGGTATAGGTGATGATGATACAGGTGATGATGCTAGAGGCGATGATGGTAGAGGTGATGATGCTAGAGGTGATGATGATAGAGGTGATGACGGTAGAGGTGATGATGATAGAGGTGATGATGCTAGAGGTGATGATGGTGGAGGTGATGATGGTAGAGGTGATGATGATAGGGGTGATGATGATAGGGGTGATGATGCTAGAGGTGATGATGCTAGAGGTGATGATGCTAGAGGTGATGCTAGAGGTGATGATGATAGAGGTTTTGATGACAGGGGTGATGATGCTAGAGGTGATGATGATAGAGGTGATTTTGCTAGAGGTGATGTTGATAGAGGTGATGATGACAGAGGTGATGATGCCAGAGGTGATGGTAGAGGTGTTGATGCTAGAGGTGATGATGATAGCAGTGATGACGATAGAGATGATGATGAAAGGGTTGATGATAATAGAGGTGTTGATTCTAGAGGTGATGATGCTAGAGGTGATGATGATAGAGGTGTTAATGCTAGAGGTGATGATGATAGAGGTGATGATACCAGAGGTGATGATGCTAGAGGTGTTGATGCTAGAGGGGATGATGGTAGAGGTGCTGATGATAGAGGAGCTGATGCTAGAGGTGATGATGTTAGAGGTGATGATGGTAGAGGTGTTGATGCTAGAGGTGATGATGCTAGATATGATGATGGTAGAGGTGATGATGATAGAGGTGATGATGATCAAGGTGATGATGATAGAGGTGATGATCATCGAGGTGATGATGATAGAGGTGATGCTGATAAAGGTGGTGATGGTAGAGTTGAAGATATTAGAGGTGATGATGATACAGGTGGCGATGGCAGAGGTGATGATGATAGAGGTGAAGATGATAGAGGTGTTGATGTTAGAGGTGATGATGATAGAGGTGTTGATGATAGGGGTGATGATGATAGAGGTGATGATGATAGAGGTGATGATGGTAGAGGTGATGATGATAGAGGTGATGATGCTAGAAGTGATGATGCTAGAGGTAATGATGCTAGAGGTGTTGATGCTAGAGGTGATGATGGTAGAAGTGATGATGCTAGAGGTAATGATGATTGAGGTGATGATGTTAGAGGTGATGATACAGGTGACGATGGTGCAGATGATGATATAGGTGATGATGCTAGAGGTGATGATGGTAGAGGTGATAATGATACAGGTGGCAATGGTAGAGATGAGGATGATGGAAGTGATGAGAATGGAGGTGATGATGCTACAGGTGATGATGATACAGGTGGCAATATTAGAGATGATGATGATACAGGTGGCAATGGTAGAGGTGATGATGCTACAGGTGGCGATCGTAGAGTTGAAGATGATAGAGGTGATGATGATACAGGTGGCGATGGTAGAGCTGATGATGATAAGGGTGATGATGGTAGAGGTGTTGATGCTAGAGGTGATGATGGTAGAGGTGATGATGCTAGAGGGGATGATGCTAGAGGTGATCGTGGTAGAGGTGATGATGATAGAGGTGATGATGATAGGGGTGATGATGATAGAGGTGTTGATGCTAGAGGTTATGATGGTAGAGGTGATGATGATAGAGGTGATGATGATAGCGGTGTTGATGCTACAGGTGATGATGATAGAGGTGATGATGATAGAGATGTTGATGCTTGAGGTGTTGATGATAGAGGTGATGTTGCCAGAAATGATGATAGAGGTGATGATGCTAGAGGTGATGATGATGGGGGTGATGATGATAGAGGTGTTGATGCTGGAGGTGATGATGATAGATGTGATGATGATGGAGGTGATGATGCTAGAGGTGATGATGGTAGAGGTAATGATGATAAAGGTGATGATGCTAGAGGTGATGATGGTAGAGGTGATGATGGTAGAGGTGATGATGATAGAGGTGATGATGATAGAGGTGTTGATGCTGGAGGCGATGATGATGGAGGTGATGATGATAGAGGTGATGATGATAGAGGTGATGATGGTAGAGGTGATGACGATAGAGGTGATGATGATAGAGGTGATGATGACAGAATTGATGATGATAGAGGTGATGATGGTAGAGGTCATGATGATAGAGGTGATGATGATAGAGGTGATGATGCTAGAGGTGATGATGGTAGAGGTGATGATGCTAGAGGTGTTTATGGTAGAGGTGATGATGATAGAGGTGATGATGATAGAGGTGATGATGCTAGAGGTGATGATGATAGAGGTGATGATGATAGAGGTGATGATGCTAGAGGTGATGATGGTAGAGTTGATGATGTTAGAGGTGACGATGGTAGAGGTGTTGATGATAGAGGTGATGTTGATAGAGGTGATGTTGCTAGAGGTGATGATGATAGAGGTGATGATGCTAGAGGTGATGATGGTAGAGGTGATGCTGCTAGAGGAGATGATGATGATAGAGGTGTTGATGCTAGAGGTGATGATGATCGAGGAGATGATGGTAGAGCTGATGATGATAGAGGTGATGATGCTGGAGGTGTTGATGATAGAGGTGATGACGCTAGAGGTGATGACGCTAGAGGTGATGATGATAGAGGTGTTGATGCTAGAGGTGATGATGCCAGAGATGATGATAGAGGTGATGATGCTTGAGGTGATGATGATAGGGGTGTTGATGATAGAGGTGATGTTGCCAGAGATGATGATAGAGGGGATGTTGCTAGAGGTGATGATGCTAGAGGTGATGATGATAGGGGTGATGATGATAGAGGTGTTGATGCTAAAGGTGCTGATGGTAGAGGTGATGTTGCCAGAGTTGATGATAGAGGTGATGATGATAGAGGTGATAATGATAGGGGTGATGATGATAGAGGTGTTGATGCTAGAGATGATAAAGGTAGAGGTGATGTTGCCAGAGATGATGATAGAGGTGATGATGATAGAGGTGATGATGCTAGAGGTGATGATGATAGAGGTGATGATGATAGAGGTGATGATGCTAGAGGTGATGATGGTAGAGGTGATGATCTTAGAGGTGACGATGGTAGAGGTGTTGATGATAGAGGTGATGTTGATAGAGGTGATGATGGTATAGGTGTTGAAGCTTTGGTGATGATGCCAGCGATGATGGTAGAGGTGAAGATGATAGGGGTGATAATGATAGAGGTGTTGATGCTAGAGGTGATGTTGCCAGAGATGATGATAGAGGTGAAGATGCTAGAGGTGATGATGGTAGAGGTGATGATGGTAGAGGGGATGATGGTTGAAGTGATGATGATAGGGGTGATGATGATAGAGGTGTTGATGCTAGAGCTTTTGATGGTAGAGGTGATGATGATAGAGGTGATGATGATAGAGATGTTGATGCTTGAGGTGTTGATGCTAGTGGTGATGTTGCCAGAGATGGTGATAGAGGTGTTGATGCTAGAGGTGATGATGATAGAGGTGATGATGAAAGGGGTGATGATGCTAGAGTTGATGATGGTAGAGGTGATGATGCTAGAAATGATGATAGATGTGATGATGGTGGAAGTGTTGATGCTAGAGGTGATGATGATAGAGGTGATGACAATAGGGGTGACAAAGCTAGAGGTGAGTATGATAGGGGTGATGATGATAGGGGTGATGATGATACAGGTGATGATGCTAGAGGTGATGATGCTAGAGGTAATGATGATAGAGGTGATGATGGTAGAGGTGATGATGCTAGAGGTGATGATGATAGAGGTGATGATGCTAGAGGCGATGATGATAGAGGTGATAATGATCGAGGTGATGATGATAGAGGCGATGATGGTAGAGGTGATGATGATAGAGGTGATGATGGTAGAGGTGATGATGCTAGAGGCGATGATGATAGAGGCGATGATGCTAGAGGCGATGATGATAGAGGTGATAATGATAGAGGTGATGATGCCAGACGTGAGGATGGCAGAGGTGATGATGATAGAGGTGATGATGGTAGAGGTGATGATGATAGAGGTGATGATGGTAGAGGTGATGATGATAGATGTGATGATGGTAGAGTTGCCGATGGTAGATGTGATGATGGTAGAGGTGATGATGTTAGAGGCGATGGTGGTAGAGGTGATGATGTTAGAGGTGATGATGGCAGAGGTGATGATGGTAGAGGTGATGATGGTAGAGGTGATTATGATAGAGGCGATGATGGTAGAGTTGCCGATGGTAGAGGTGATGATGCCAGAGGTGATGATGGTAGAGTTGCCGATGCCAGAGGCGATGATGGTAGAGTTGCCGATGGTAGAGGTGATGATGGTAGAGGTGATGATGGTAGAGGTGATGATGTTAGAGGTGATGATGTTAGAGGTGATGATGTTAGAGGTGATGATGGTAGAGTTGCCGATGGTAGAGGTGATGATGGTAGAGGTGATGATGGTAGAGGTGATGATGGTAGAGGTGATGATGGTAGAGGCCATGATGCTAGAGGTGATGCTGGTAGAGGTGATGATGGTAGAGGTGATATTGATAGAGGTGATGATGATAGAGGTGATGATGGTAGAGTTGGCGATGGTAGAGGTGATGATGACAGAGGTTATGATGCCAGAAGTGATGAAGCCAGAGGTGATGATTATAGAGGTGATGATGCTAGAGGCGCTGATGGTAGAGGTGATGATGGTAGAGGCGATGATGCTAGAGGTGATCATGGTAGAGGTGATGATGATAGAGGTGATGATGCTAGAGGTGATGATGATAGAGGTGATGATGGTAGAGTTGATGATGGTAGAGGTGATGATGCTAGAGGTGATGATGCTAGAGGTGATGATGCTAGAGGTGATGATGCTAGAGGTGATGATGTTAGAGTTGATGATGATACAGGTGATGATGATAGAGGTGATGATGGTAGAGGTGTTGATGCTAGAGGTGATGATGATAGGGGTGACGATAGAGGTGACGTTGATAGTGGTGTTGATGGTAGAGGCGATGATGGTAGAGTTGCCGATGGTAGAGGTGATGATGAAAGTGTTTAGATGCTAGAGGTGATGATGCTAGAGGTGTTGATGCTAGAGGTGATGATAGCAGAGGTGATGATGATGCAGTTGGCGATGGTAGAGGTGATGATGATAGAGGTGGTGATGCTGGAGCTGATGATGATAGAGGTGATGATGATAGAGGTGTTGATGCTAGAGGTGATGATGGTAGAGGTGACGATGCTAAAGGTGATGATGGTAGAAGTGATGATGATAGAGGCGATGATGGTAGAGATGATGATGGTAGAGGTGATGATGATAGAGGTGATGATGGTAGAGGTGATGATGATAGAGGTGATGATGCTGATAGAGGTAATGATGGTAGAGGTGATGATGATAGAGGTGATGATGCTAGAGGTGATGATGGCAGAGGTGATGATGGCAGAGGTGATGATGATAGAGGTGATGATGGTAGAGGTGATGATGATAGAGGTGATGATGGTAGAGGTGATGATGCTAGAGGTGATGATGATAGAGGTGATGATGCTGGAGGCGATGATGATAGAGGTGATAATGATAGAAGTGATGATGCCAGAGGTGATGATGGCAGAGGTGATGATGATAGAGGTGATGACGGTAGAGGTGATGATGCTAGAGGCGATGACGATAGAGGTGATGATGATAGAGGCGATGATGCTAGAGGTGATGATGATAGAGGTGATGATGCTAGAGGCGATGATGATAGAGGTGATAATGATAGAGGTGATGATGATAGAGGCGATGATGGTAGAGGTGATGATGATAGAGGTGATAATGGTAGAGGTGATGATGGTAGAGGTGATGATGATAGAGGTGATGATGATAGCGGTGATGATGATAGAGGTGATGATGATAGAGGTGATGATGGTAGAGGTGATGATGGCAGAGGTGATGATGTTAGAGGTGATGATGATAGAGGTGATGATGATAGAGGTGCTGATGATAGCGGCGTTGATGGCAGAGGTGATGATGATAGAGGTGATGATGGTAGAGGTGATGATGATAGAGGTGATGA
Source organism: Mantis religiosa (assembly GCA_030765055.1). Lineage (NCBI taxonomy): Eukaryota > Metazoa > Arthropoda > Insecta > Mantodea > Mantidae > Mantis > Mantis religiosa. The sequence goes on along the minus strand of JAUKNK010000382.1, from coordinate 866,977 downwards.
TGATAGAGTTGATGATGATAGAGGTGATGATGGCAGAGGTGATGATGATAGAGGTGATGATGGTAGAGGTGATGATGCTAGAGGTGATGATGATAGAGGTGATGATGATAAGGGCGATGATGGCAGAGGTGATGATGATAGAGGTGATGATGGTAGAGGTGATGATGCTAGAGGTGATGATGATAGAGGTGATGATGATAGAGGTGATGATGATAGAGGTGATGATGAAAGAGGTGATGATGATAGAGGTGATGATGGTAGAGGTGATGATGATAGAGGTGATGATGGCAGAGGTGATGATGATAGAGGTGATGATGGTAGAGGTGATGATGCTAGAGGCGATGATGCTAGAGGTGATGATGATAGAGGCGATGATGGTAGAGTTGGCGATGGTAGAGGTGATGATGATAGAGGTTATGATGCCGGAGGTGATGATGCCAGAGGTGATGATGATAGAGGTGATGATGCTAGAGGCGATGATGCTAGAGGTGATCATGGTAGAGGTGATAATGATAGAGGTGATGATGCTAGCGGTGATGATGATAGAGGTGATGATGGTAGAGTTGATGATGGTAGAGGTGATGATGCTAGAGATGATGATGCTAGAGGTGATGATGCTAGAGGTGATGATACTAGAGGTGACGATGGTAGAGGTGATGATGTTAGAGGTGATGATGATACAGGTGATGATGATAGAGGTGATGATTGTAGAGGCGATAATGTTAGGGGCGATGATGGTAGAGGTGATGATGATAGAGGTGATGATGATAGAGGTGACTATGCTAGAGGTGATGATGATAGAGGTGATGATGATAGAGGCGATGATGGTAGAGGTGATGATGGTAGAGGTAATGATGATGGAGGTGATGATGGTAGAGGTGATGATGGTAGATGAGATGATGGTAGAGGTGATGATGGTAGAGGTGATGATGGTAGAGGTGATGATGATAGAGGTGATGATGATAGAGGCGATGATGGTAGAGGTGATGATGGTAGAGGTGATGATGATAGAGGTGATGATGGTAGAGGTGATGATGATAGAGGCGATGATTGTAGAGGTGATGATAGAGGTGATGATGGCAGAGGTGATGATGATAGAGGTGATGATGGTAGAGGTGATGATGATAGAGGTGATGATGATAGAGGCGATGATGGTAGAGTTGCCAATGATAGAGGTGATGATGGTAGAGGTGAGGATGTTAGAGGCGATGATGGTAAGGTTGATGATGGTAGAGGTGATGATGATAGAGGTGATGATGCTAGAGGTGATGATGATAGAGGTGATGATGGCAGAGGTGATGATGTTAGAGGCGATATTGGTAGAGGTGATGATGATAGAGGTGATGATACTAGAGGTGATGATGATAGAGGTGATGATGGTAGAGGTGATGATGATAGAGGTGACGATGGTAGAGGTGATGATGATAGAGGTGATGATGGTAGAGGTGATGATGCTAGAGGTGATGATGATAGAGGCGATGATGACAGAGGTGGTGATGGTAGAGGTGATGATGCTAGAGGTGATGATGATAGAGGTGATGATGGAAGAGGTGATGATGCTAAAGGTGATGATGGTAGAGGTGATGAAACTAGAGGTGATGATGGTAGAGGTGATGATGCCAGAGGTGATGATGCTAGAGGTGATGATGATAGAGGTGATTATGCTAGAGGCCATGATGCTAGAGGTGATGCTGGTAGAGGTGATGATGGTAGAGGTGATGATGGTAGAGGTGATGATGGTAGAGGTGATGATGGTAGAGGTGATGATGGTAGAGGTGATGATGATAGAGGTGTTGATGGTAGAGGTGATGATGGTAGGGGTGATGATGGTAGGGGTGATGATGGTAGAGGTGATGATGGTAGAGGTGATGCTGGTAGAGGTGATGATGGTAGAGGTGATGATGGTAGAGGTGATGATGGTGGAGGTGATGATGGTGGAGGTGATGATGGTGGAGGTGATGATGGTAGAGGTGATGATGGTAGAGGTGATGATGGTAGAGGTGATGATGGTAGAGGTGATGATGGTAGAGGTGATGATGGTAGAGGTGATGATGATAGAGGTGGTGATGATAGAGGTGATGATGGTAGAGGTGTTGATGGTAGAGGTGATGATGGTAGAGGCCATGATGCTAGAGGTGATGCTGGTAGAGGTGATGATGGTAGAGGTGATGATGATAGAGGTGATGATGATAGAGGTGATGATGGTAGAGTTGGCGATGGTAGAGGTGATGATGACAGAGGTTATGATGCCAGAGGTGATGATGCTAGAGGTGATGATTATAGAGGTGATGATGCTAGAGGCGATGATGGTAGAGGTGATGATGGTAGAGGCGATGATGCTAGAGGTGATCGTGGTAGAGGTGATGATGATAGAGGTGATGATGCTAGAGGTGATGATGATAGAGGTGATGATGGTAGAGTTGATGATGGTAGAGGTGATGATGCTAGAGGTGATGATGCTAGAGGTGATGATGCTAGAGGTGATGATGCTAGAGGTGATGATGCTAGAGGTGACGATGGTAGAGGTTATGATGTTAGAGGTGATGATGATACAGGTGATGATGATAGAGGTGATGATGATAGAGGTGTTGATGCTAGAGGTGATGATGATAGGGGTGACGATAGAGGTGATGTTGATAGTGGTGTTGATGGTAGAGGCGATGATGGTAGAGTTGCCGATGGTAGAGGTGATGATGAAAGTGTTGAGATGCTAGAGGTGATGATGATAGAGGTGTTGATGCTAGAGGTGATGATAGCAGAGGTGATGATGATACAGTTGGCGATGGTAGAGGTGATGATGATAGAGGTGGTTATGCTGGAGCTGATGATGATAGAGGTGATGATGATAGAGGTGTTGATGCTAGAGGTGATGATAGCAGAGGTGATGATGATTCAGCTGCCGATTGTAGAGGTGATGATACAGGTGAAGATGGTGGAGGTGATGACGGTAGAGGTGATGATGCTAGAGGTGATGATGCTAGAGGTGATGACGATAGAGGCGATGATGATAGAGGTGACGATGACAGAGTTGACGATGATACAGGTGATGATGATAGAGGTGAGGATGGTAGAGGTGATGATGGTAGAGGTGATGATGGTAGAGTTGCCGATGGTAGAGGTGATGATGCCAGAGGTGATGATTGTAGAGTTGCCGATGCCAGAGGCGATGATGGTAGAGTTGCCGATGGTAGAGGTGATGATGGTAGAGGTGATGATGGTAGAGGTGATGATGTTAGAGGTGATGATGTTAGAGGTGATGATGTTAGAGGTGATGATGGTAGAGTTGCCGATGGTAGAGGTGATGATGGTAGAGGTGATGATGGTAGAGGTGATGATGGTAGAGGTGATGATGGTAGAGGCCATGATGCTAGAGGTGATGCTGGTAGAGGTGATGATGGTAGAGGTGATATTGATAGGGGTGATGATGATAGAGGTGATGATGGTAGAGTTGGCGATGGTAGAGGTGATGATGACAGAGGTTATGATGCCAGAAGTGATGAAGCCAGAGGTGATGATTATAGAGGTGATGATGCTAGAGGCGCTGATGGTAGAGGTGATGATGGTAGAGGCGATGATGCTAGAGGTGATCATGGTAGAGGTGATGATGATAGAGGTGATGATGCTAGAGGTGATGATGATAGAGGTGATGATGGTAGAGTTGATGATGGTAGAGGTGATGATGCTAGAGGTGATGATGCTAGAGGTGATGATGCTAGAGGTGATGATGCTAGAGGTGATGATGTTAGAGTTGATGATGATACAGGTGATGATGATAGAGGTGATGATGGTAGAGGTGTTGATGCTAGAGGTGATGATGATAGGGGTGACGATAGAGGTGACGTTGATAGTGGTGTTGATGGTAGAGGCGATGATGGTAGAGTTGCCGATGGTAGAGGTGATGATGAAAGTGTTTAGATGCTAGAGGTGATGATGCTAGAGGTGTTGATGCTAGAGGTGATGATAGCAGAGGTGATGATGATGCAGTTGGCGATGGTAGAGGTGATGATGATAGAGGTGGTGATGCTGGAGCTGATGATGATAGAGGTGATGATGATAGAGGTGTTGATGCTAGAGGTGATGATGGTAGAGGTGACGATGCTAAAGGTGATGATGGTAGAAGTGATGATGATAGAGGCGATGATGGTAGAGATGATGATGGTAGAGGTGATGATGATAGAGGTGATGATGGTAGAGGTGATGATGATAGAGGTGATGATGCTGATAGAGGTAATGATGGTAGAGGTGATGATGATAGAGGTGATGATGCTAGAGGTGATGATGGCAGAGGTGATGATGGCAGAGGTGATGATGATAGAGGTGATGATGGTAGAGGTGATGATGATAGAGGTGATGATGGTAGAGGTGATGATGCTAGAGGTGATGATGATAGAGGTGATGATGCTGGAGGCGATGATGATAGAGGTGATAATGATAGAAGTGATGATGCCAGAGGTGATGATGGCAGAGGTGATGATGATAGAGGTGATGACGGTAGAGGTGATGATGCTAGAGGCGATGACGATAGAGGTGATGATGATAGAGGCGATGATGCTAGAGGTGATGATGATAGAGGTGATGATGCTAGAGGCGATGATGATAGAGGTGATAATGATAGAGGTGATGATGATAGAGGCGATGATGGTAGAGGTGATGATGATAGAGGTGATGATGGTAGAGGTGATGATGGTAGAGGTGATGATGATAGAGGTGATGATGATAGCGGTGATGATGATAGAGGTGATGATGATAGAGGTGATGATGGTAGAGGTGATGATGGCAGAGGTGATGATGTTAGAGGTGATGATGATAGAGGTGATGATGATAGAGGTGCTGATGATAGCGGCGTTGATGGCAGAGGTGATGATGATAGAGGTGATGATGGTAGAGGTGATGATGATAGAGGTGATGATGATAGAGTTGATGATGATAGAGGTGATGATGGCAGAGGTGATGATGATAGAGGTGATGATGGTAGAGGTGATGATGCTAGAGGTGATGATGATAGAGGTGATGATGATAAGGGCGATGATGGCAGAGGTGATGATGATAGAGGTGATGATGGTAGAGGTGATGATGCTAGAGGTGATGATGATAGAGGTGATGATGATAGAGGTGATGATGATAGAGGTGATGATGGCAGAGGTGATGATGATAGAGGTGATGATGGTAGAGGTGATGATGATAGAGGTGATGATGGCAGAGGTGATGATGATAGAGGTGATGATGGTAGAGGTGATGATGCTAGAGGCGATGATGCTAGAGGTGATGATGATAGAGGCGATGATGGTAGAGTTGGCGATGGTAGAGGTGATGATGATAGAGGTTATGATGCCGGAGGTGATGATGCCAGAGGTGATGATGATAGAGGTGATGATGCTAGAGGCGATGATGCTAGAGGTGATCATGGTAGAGGTGATAATGATAGAGGTGATGATGCTAGCGGTGATGATGATAGAGGTGATGATGGTAGAGTTGATGATGGTAGAGGTGATGATACTAGAGATGATGATGCTAGAGGTGATGATGCTAGAGGTGATGATACTAGAGGTGACGATGGTAGAGGTGATGATGTTAGAGGTGATGATGATACAGGTGATGATGATAGAGGTGATGATTGTAGAGGCGATGATGTTAGGGGCGATGATGGTAGAGGTGATGATGATAGAGGTGATGATGATAGAGGTGACTATGCTAGAGGTGATGATGATAGAGGTGATGATGATAGAGGCGATGATGGTAGAGGTGATGATGGTAGAGGTAATGATGATGGAGGTGATGATGGTAGAGGTGATGATGGTAGATGAGATGATGGTAGAGGTGATGATGGTAGAGGTGATGATGGTAGAGGTGATGATGATAGAGGTGATGATGATAGAGGCGATGATGGTAGAGGTGATGATGGTAGAGGTGATGATGATAGAGGTGATGATGGTAGAGGTGATGATGATAGAGGCGATGATTGTAGAGGTGATGATAGAGGTGATGATGGCAGAGGTGATGATGATAGAGGTGATGATGGTAGAGGTGATGATGATAGAGGTGATGATGATAGAGGCGATGATGGTAGAGTTGCCAATGATAGAGGTGATGATGGTAGAGGTGAGGATGTTAGAGGCGATGATGGTAAGGGTGATGATGGTAGAGGTGATGATGATAGAGGTGATGATGCTAGAGGTGATGATGATAGAGGTGATGATGGCAGAGGTGATGATGTTAGAGGCGATATTGGTAGAGGTGATGATGATAGAGGTGATGATACTAGAGGTGATGATGATAGAGGTGATGATGGTAGAGGTGATGATGATAGAGGTGACGATGGTAGAGGTGATGATGATAGAGGTGATGATGGTAGAGGTGATGATGCTAGAGGTGATGATGATAGAGGCGATGATGACAGAGGTGGTGATGGTAGAGGTGATGATGCTAGAGGTGATGATGATAGAGGTGATGATGGAAGAGGTGATGATGCTAAAGGTGATGATGGTAGAGGTGATGAAACTAGAGGTGATGATGGTAGAGGTGATGATGCCAGAGGTGATGATGCTAGAGGTGATGATGATAGAGGTGATTATGCTAGAGGCCATGATGCTAGAGGTGATGCTGGTAGAGGTGATGATGGTAGAGGTGATGATGGTAGAGGTGATGATGGTAGAGGTGATGATGGTAGAGGTGATGATGGTAGAGGTGATGATGATAGAGGTGTTGATGGTAGAGGTGATGATGGTAGGGGTGATGATGGTAGGGGTGATGATGGTAGAGGTGATGATGGTAGAGGTGATGCTGGTAGAGGTGATGATGGTAGAGGTGATGATGGTAGAGGTGATGATGGTGGAGGTGATGATGGTGGAGGTGATGATGGTGGAGGTGATGATGGTAGAGGTGATGATGGTAGAGGTGATGATGGTAGAGGTGATGATGGTAGAGGTGATGATGGTAGAGGTGATGATGGTAGAGGTGATGATGATAGAGGTGGTGATGATAGAGGTGATGATGGTAGAGGTGTTGATGGTAGAGGTGATGATGGTAGAGGCCATGATGCTAGAGGTGATGCTGGTAGAGGTGATGATGGTAGAGGTGATGATGATAGAGGTGATGATGATAGAGGTGATGATGGTAGAGTTGGCGATGGTAGAGGTGATGATGACAGAGGTTATGATGCCAGAGGTGATGATGCTAGAGGTGATGATTATAGAGGTGATGATGCTAGAGGCGATGATGGTAGAGGTGATGATGGTAGAGGCGATGATGCTAGAGGTGATCGTGGTAGAGGTGATGATGATAGAGGTGATGATGCTAGAGGTGATGATGATAGAGGTGATGATGGTAGAGTTGATGATGGTAGAGGTGATGATGCTAGAGGTGATGATGCTAGAGGTGATGATGCTAGAGGTGATGATGCTAGAGGTGATGATGCTAGAGGTGACGATGGTAGAGGTTATGATGTTAGAGGTGATGATGATACAGGTGATGATGATAGAGGTGATGATGATAGAGGTGTTGATGCTAGAGGTGATGATGATAGGGGTGACGATAGAGGTGATGTTGATAGTGGTGTTGATGGTAGAGGCGATGATGGTAGAGTTGCCGATGGTAGAGGTGATGATGAAAGTGTTGAGATGCTAGAGGTGATGATGATAGAGGTGTTGATGCTAGAGGTGATGATAGCAGAGGTGATGATGATACAGTTGGCGATGGTAGAGGTGATGATGATAGAGGTGGTTATGCTGGAGCTGATGATGATAGAGGTGATGATGATAGAGGTGTTGATGCTAGAGGTGATGATAGCAGAGGTGATGATGATTCAGCTGCCGATTGTAGAGGTGATGATACAGGTGAAGATGGTGGAGGTGATGACGGTAGAGGTGATGATGCTAGAGGTGATGATGCTAGAGGTGATGATGATAGAGGCGATGATGATAGAGGTGACGATGACAGAGTTGACGATGATACAGGTGATGATGATAGAGGTGAGGATGGTAGAGGTGATGATGGTAGAGGTGATGATGGTAGAGTTGATGATGGTACAGGTGATGATGCTAGAACCGATGATGCTAGAGGTGATGATGGTAGAGGTGATGATGATAGAGGCGATGATGGTAGAGGTGATGATGGTAGAGGTGATGATGATAGAGGTGATGATGATAGAGGCGATGATGGTAGAGGTGATGATGCTAAAGGTGATGATGGTAGAAGTGATGATGATAGAGGCGATGATGGTAGAGATGATGATGGTAGAGGTGATGATGATAGAGGTGATGATGGTAGAGGTGACGATGATAGAGGTGATGATGCTGATAGAGGTGATGATGGTAGAGGTGATGATGATAGAGGTGATGATGCTAGAGGTGATGATGGCAGAGGTGATGATGGCAGAGGTGATGATGATAGAGGTGATGATGGTAGAGGTGATGATGATAGAGGTGATGATGGTAGAGGTGATGATGCTAGAGGTGATGATGATAGAGGTGATGATGCTAGAGGCGATGATGCTAGAGGTGATGATGATAGAGGTGATGATGCTAGAGGCGATGATGATAGAGGTGATAATGATAGAGGTGATGATGATAGAGGCGATGATGGTAGAGGTGATGATGATAGAGGTGATGATGGTAGAGGTGATGATGGTAGAGGTGATGATGGTAGAGGTGATGATGATAAAGGTGATGATGATAGAGGTGATGATGATAGAGGTGATGATGATAGAGGTGATGATGGTAGAGGTGATGATGGCAGAGGTGATGACGTTAGAGGTGATGATGATAGAGGTGATGATGATAGAGGTGCTGATGATAGCGGCGTTGATGGCAGAGGTGATGATGATAGAGGTGATGATGGTAGAGGTGATGATGGTAGAGGTGATGATGATAGAGGTGATGATGATAGAGTTGATGATGATAGAGGTGATGATGGCAGAGGTGATGATGATAGAGGTGATGATGCTAGAGGTGATGATGATAGAGGTCATGATGATAGCGGCGATGATGGCAGAGGTGATGATGGTAGAGGTGATGATGGTAGAGGTGATGATGCTAGAGGTGATGATGATAGAGGTGATGATGATAGAGGTGATGATGATAGAGGTGATGATGGCAGAGGTGATGATGATAGAGGTGATGATGGTAGAGGTGATGAAGATAGAGGTGATGATGGCAGAGGTGATGATGATAGAGGTGATGATGGTAGAGGTGATGATGCTAGAGGTGATGATGATAGAGGTGATGATGCTAGAGGCGATGATGATAGAGGTGATAATGATAGAGGTGATGATGATAGAGGCGATGATGGTAGAGGTGATGATGATAGAGGTGATGATGGTAGAGGTGATGATGCTAGAGGCGATGATGATAGAGGCGATGATGCTAGAGGCGATGATGATAGAGGTGATAATGATAGAGGTGATGATGCCAGACGTGAGGATGGCAGAGGTGATGATGATAGAGGTGATGATGGTAGAGGTGATGATGATAGAGGTGATGATGGTAGAGGTGATGATGCTAGATGTGATGATGGTAGAGTTGCCGATGGTAGATGTGATGATGGTAGAGGTGATGATGTTAGAGGCGATGGTGGTAGAGGTGATGATGTTAGAGGTGATGATGGCAGAGGTGATGATGGTAGAGGTGATGATGATAGAGGTGATTATGATAGAGGCGATGATGGTAGAGTTGCCGATGGTAGAGGTGATGATGCCAGAGGTGATGATGGTAGAGTTGCCGATGCCAGAGGCGATGATGGTAGAGTTGCCGATGGTAGAGGTGATGATGGTAGAGGTGATGATGGTAGAGGTGATGATGTTAGAGGTGATGATGTTAGAGGTGATGATGTTAGAGGTGATGATGGTAGAGTTGCCGATGGTAGAGGTGATGATGGTAGAGGTGATGATGGTAGAGGTGATGATGGTAGAGGTGATGATGGTAAAGGCCATGATGCTAGAGGTGATGCTGGTAGAGGTGATGATGGTAGAGGTGATATTGATAGAGGTGATGATGATAGAGGTGATGATGGTAGAGTTGGCGATGGTAGAGGTGATGATGACAGAGGTTATGATGCCAGAAGTGATGCAGCCAGAGGTGATGATTATAGAGGTGATGATGCTAGAGGCGATGATGGTAGAGGTGATGATGGTAGAGGCGATGATGCTAGAGGTGATCATGGTAGAGGTGATGATGATAGAGGTGATGATGCTAGAGGTGATGATGATAGAGGTGATGATGGTAGAGGTGATGATGCTAGAGGTGATGATGATAGAGGTGATGATGCTGGAGGCGATGATGATAGAGGTGATAATGATAGAAGTGATGATGCCAGAGGTGATGATGGCAGAGGTGATGATGATAGAGGTGATGACGGTAGAGGTGATGATGCTAGAGGCGATGACGATAGAGGTGATGATGATAGAGGCGATGATGCTAGAGGTGATGATGATAGAGGTGATGATGCTAGAGGCGATGATGATAGAGGTGATAATGATAGAGGTGATGATGATAGAGGCGATGATGGTAGAGGTGATGATGATAGAGGTGATGATGGTAGAGGTGATGATGGTAGAGGTGATGATGATAGAGGTGATGATGATAGCGGTGATGATGATAGAGGTGATGATGATAGAGGTGATGATGGTAGAGGTGATGATGGCAGAGGTGATGATGTTAGAGGTGATGATGATAGAGGTGATGATTATAGAGGTGCTGATGATAGCGGCGTTGATGGCAGAGGTGATGATGATAGAGGTGATGATGGTAGAGGTGATGATGATAGAGGTGATGATGATAGAGTTGATGATGATAGAGGTGATGATGGCAGAGGTGATGATGATAGAGGTGATGATGGTAGAGGTGATGATGCTAGAGGTGATGATGATAGAGGTGATGATGATAGCGGCGATGATGGCAGAGGTGATGATGATAGAGGTGATGATGGTAGAGGTGATGATGCTAGAGGTGATGATGATAGAGGTGATGATGATAGAGGTGATGATGATAGAGGTGATGATGGCAGAGGTGATGATGATAGAGGTGATGATGGTAGAGGTGATGATGATAGAGGTGATGATGGCAGAGGTGATGATGATAGAGGTGATGATGGTAGAGGTGATGATGCTAGAGGCGATGATGCTAGAGGTGATGATGATAGAGGCGATGATGGTAGAGTTGGCGATGGTAGAGGTGATGATGATAGAGGTTATGATGCCGGAGGTGATGATGCCAGAGGTGATGATGATAGAGGTGATGATGCTAGAGGCGATGATGCTAGAGGTGATCATGGTAGAGGTGATAATGATAGAGGTGATGATGCTAGCGGTGATGATGATAGAGGTGATGATGGTAGAGTTGATGATGGTAGAGGTGATGATGCTAGAGATGATGATGCTAGAGGTGATGATGCTAGAGGTGATGATACTAGAGGTGACGATGGTAGAGGTGATGATGTTAGAGGTGATGATGATACAGGTGATGATGATAGAGGTGATGATTGTAGAGGCGATGATGTTAGGGGCGATGATGGTAGAGGTGATGATGATAGAGGTGATGATGATAGAGGTGACTATGCTAGAGGTGATGATGATAGAGGTGATGATGATAGAGGCGATGATGGTAGAGGTGATGATGGTAGAGGTAATGATGATGGAGGTGATGATGGTAGAGGTGATGATGGTAGATGAGATGATGGTAGAGGTGATGATGGTAGAGGTGATGATGGTAGAGGTGATGATGATAGAGGTGATGATAGAGGCGATGATGGTAGAGGTGATGATGGTAGAGGTGATGATGATAGAGGTGATGATGGTAGAGGTGATGATGATAGAGGCGATGATTGTAGAGGTGATGATAGAGGTGATGATGGCAGAGGTGATGATGATAGAGGTGATGATGGTAGAGGTGATGATGATAGAGGTGATGATGATAGAGGCGATTCTGGTAGAGTTGCCAATGATAGAGGTGATGATGGTAGAGGTGAGGATGTTAGAGGCGATGATGGTAAGGGTGATGATGGTAGAGGTGATGATGATAGAGGTGATGATGCTAGAGGTGATGATGGCAGAGGTGATGATGTTAGAGGCGATATTGGTAGAGGTGATGATGATAGAGGTGATGATACTAGAGGTGATGATGATAGAGGTGATGATGGTAGAGGTGATGATGATAGAGGTGACGATGGTAGAGGTGATGATGATAGAGGTGATGATGGTAGAGGTGATGATGCTAGAGGTGATGATGATAGAGGCGATGATGACAGAGGTGGTGATGGTAGAGGTGATGATGCTAGAGGTGATGATGATAGAGGTGATGATGGAAGAGGTGATGATCCTAAGGTGATGATGGTAGAGGTGATGAAGCTAGAGGTGATGATGGTAGAGGTGATGATGCCAGAGGTGATGATGCTAGAGGTGATGATGATAGAGGTGATTATGCTAGAGGCCATGATGCTAGAGGTGATGCTGGTAGAGGTGATGATGGTAGAGGTGATGATGGTAGAGGTGATGATGGTAGAGGTGATGATGGTAGAGGTGATGATGGTAGAGGTGATGATGATAGAGGTGTTGATGGTAGAGGTGATGATGGTAGAGGTGATGATGGTAGGGGTGATGATGGTAGAGGTGATGATGGTAGAGGTGATGCTGGTAGAGGTGATGATGGTAGAGGTGATGATGGTAGAGGTGATGATGGTGGAGGTGATGATGGTGGAGGTGATGATGGTAGAGGTGATAATGGTAGAGGTGATGATGGTAGAGGTGATGATGGTAGAGGTGATGATGGTAGAGGTGATGATGGTAGAGGTGATGATGATAGAGGTGATGATGATAGAGGTGGTGATGGTAGAGGTGATGATGGTAGAGGTGATGATGGTAGAGGTGATGATGATAGAGGTCATGATGATAGAGGTGATGATGGTAGAGGTGTTGATGGTAGAGGTGATGATGGTAGAGGCCATGATGCTAGAGGTGATGCTGGTAGAGGTGATGATGGTAGAGGTGATGATGATAGAGGTGATGATGATAGAGGTGATGATGGTAGAGTTGGCGATGGTAGAGGTGATGATGACAGAGGTTATGATGCCAGAGGTGATGATGCTAGAGGTGATGATTATAGAGGTGATGATGCTAGAGGCGATGATGGTAGAGGTGATGATGGTAGAGGCGATGATGCTAGAGGTGATCGTGGTAGAGGTGATGATGATAGAGGTGATGATGCTGGAGGTGATGATGATAGAGGTGATGATGGTAGAGTTGATGATGGTAGAGGTGATGATGCTAGAGGTGATGATGCTAGAGGTGATGATGCTAGAGGTGATGATGCTAGAGGTGATGATGCTAGAGGTGACGATGGTAGAGGTTATGATGTTAGAGGTGATGATGATACAGGTGATGATGATAGAGGTGATGATGATAGAGGTGTTGATGCTAGAGGTGATGATGATAGGGGTGACGATAGAGGTGATGTTGATAGTGGTGTTGATGGTAGAGGCGATGATGGTAGAGTTGCCGATGGTAGAGGTGATGATGAAAGTGTTGAGATGCTAGAGGTGATGATGATAGAGGTGTTGATGCTAGAGGTGATGATAGCAGAGGTGATGATGATACAGTTGGCGATGGTAGAGGTGATGATGATAGAGGTGGTTATGCTGGAGCTGATGATGATAGAGGTGATGATGATAGAGGTGTTGATGCTAGAGGTGATGATAGCAGAGGTGATGATGATTCAGCTGCCGATTGTAGAGGTGATGATACAGGTGAAGATGGTGGAGGTGATGACGGTAGAGGTGATGATGCTAGAGGTGATGATGCTAGAGGTGATGATGATAGAGGCGATGATGATAGAGGTGACGATGACAGGGTTGACGATGATACAGGTGATGATGATAGAGGTGAGGATGGTAGAGGTGATGATGGTAGAGGTGATGATGGTAGAGTTGATGATGGTACAGGTGATGATGCTAGAACCGATGATGCTAGAGGTGATGATGGTAGAGGTGATGATGATAGAGGCGATGATGGTAGAGGTGATGATGGTAGAGGTGATGATGATAGAGGCGATGATGGTAGAGGTGATGATGCTAAAGGTGATGATGGTAGAAGTGATGATGATAGAGGCGATGATGGTAGAGATGATGATGGTAGAGGTGATGATGATAGAGGTGATGATGGTAGAGGTGACGATGATAGAGGTGATGATGCTGATAGAGGTGATGATGGTAGAGGTGATGATGATAGAGGTGATGATGCTAGAGGTGATGATGGCAGAGGTGATGATGGCAGAGGTGATGATGATAGAGGTGATGATGGTAGAGGTGATGATGATAGAGGTGATGATGGTAGAGGTGATGATGCTAGAGGTGATGATGATAGAGGTGATGATGCTAGAGGCGATGATGATAGAGGTGATAATGATAGAAGTGATGATGCCAGAGGTGATGATGGCAGAGGTGATGATGATAGAGGTGATGATGGTAGAGGTGATGATGCTAGAGGCGATGATGATAGAGGTGATGATGATAGAGGCGATGATGCTAGAGGTGATGATGATAGAGGTGATGATGCTAGAGGCGATGATGATAGAGGTGATAATGATAGAGGTGATGATGATAGAGGCGATGATGGTAGAGGTGATGATGATAGAGGTGATGATGGTAGAGGTGATGATGGTAGAGGTGATGATGATAGAGGTGATGATGATAGAGGTGATGATGATAGAGGTGATGATGGCAGAGGTGATGACGTTAGAGGTGATGATGATAGAGGTGATGATGATAGAGGTGCTGATGATAGCGGCGTTGATGGCAGAGGTGATGATGATAGAGGTGATGATGGTAGAGGTGATGATGGTAGAGGTGATGATGATAGAGGTGATGATGATAGAGTTGATGATGATAGAGGTGATGATGGCAGAGGTGATGATGATAGAGGTGATGATGCTAGAGGTGATGATGATAGAGGTCATGATGATAGCGGCGATGATGGCAGAGGTGATGATGATAGAGGTGATGATGGTAGAGGTGATGATGCTAGAGGTGATGATGATAGAGGTGATGATGATAGAGGTGATGATGATAGAGGTGATGATGGCAGAGGTGATGTTGATAGAGGTGATGATGGTAGAGGTGATGAAGATAGAGGTGATGATGGCAGTGATGATGATAGAGGTGATGATGGTAGAGGTGATGATGCTAGAGGTGATGATGATAGAGGTGATGATGCTAGAGGCGATGATGATAGAGGTGATAATGATAGAGGTGATGATGATAGAGGCGATGATGGTAGAGGTGATGATGATAGAGGTGATGATGGTAGAGGTGATGATGCTAGAGGCGATGATGATAGAGGCGATGATGCTAGAGGCGATGATGATAGAGGTGATAATGATAGAGGTGATGATGCCAGACGTGAGGATGGCAGAGGTGATGATGATAGAGGTGATGATGGTAGAGGTGATGATGATAGAGGTGATGATGGTAGAGGTGATGATGCTAGATGTGATGATGGTAGAGTTGCCGATGGTAGATGTGATGATGGTAGAGGTGATGATGTTAGAGGCGATGGTGGTAGAGGTGATGATGTTAGAGGTGATGATGGCAGAGGTGATGATGGTAGAGGTGATGATGATAGAGGTGATTATGATAGAGGCGATGATGGTAGAGTTGCCGATGGTAGAGGTGATGATGCCAGAGGTGATGATGGTAGAGTTGCCGATGCCAGAGGCGATGATGGTAGAGTTGCCGATGGTAGAGGTGATGATGGTAGAGGTGATGATGGTAGAGGTGATGATGTTAGAGGTGATGATGTTAGAGGTGATGATGTTAGAGGTGATGATGGTAGAGTTGCCGATGGTAGAGGTGATGATGGTAGAGGTGATGATGGTAGAGGTGATGATGGTAGAGGTGATGATGGTAAAGGCCATGATGCTAGAGGTGATGCTGGTAGAGGTGATGATGGTAGAGGTGATATTGATAGAGGTGATGATGATAGAGGTGATGATGGTAGAGTTGGCGATGGTAGAGGTGATGATGACAGAGGTTATGATGCCAGAAGTGATGCAGCCAGAGGTGATGATTATAGAGGTGATGATGCTAGAGGCGATGATGGTAGAGGTGATGATGGTAGAGGCGATGATGCTAGAGGTGATCATGGTAGAGGTGATGATGATAGAGGTGATGATGCTAGAGGTGATGATGATAGAGGTGATGATGGTAGAGTTGATGATGGTAGAGGTGATGATGCTAGAGGTGATGATGCTAGAGGTGATGATGCTAGAGGTGATGATGCTAGAGGTGATGATGATAGAGGTGATGATGATACAGGTGATGATGATAGAGGTGATGATGGTAGAGGTGTTGATGCTAGAGGTGATGATGATAGGGGTGACGATAGAGGTGATGTTGATAGTGGTGTTGATGGTAGAGGCGATGATGGTAGAGTTGCCGATGGTAGAGGTGATGATGAAAGTGTTGAGATGCTAGAGGTGATGATGATAGAGGTGTTGATGCTAGAGGTGATGATAGCAGAGGTGATGATGATGCAGTTGGCGATGGTAGAGGTGATGATGATAGAGGTGGTGATGCTGGAGCTGATGATGATAGAGGTGATGATGATAGAGGTGTTGATGCTAGAGGTGATGATAGCAGAGGTGATGATGATTCAGCTGCCGATTGTAGAGGTGATGATACAGGTGAAGATGGTGGAGGTGATGACGGTAGAGGTGATGATGCTAGAGGTGATGATGATAGAGGCGATGATGATAGAGGTGACGATGACAGAGTTGACGATGATACAGGTGATGATCATAGAGGTGAGGATGGTAGAGGTGAGGATGGTAGAGGTGATGATGGTAGAGTTGATGATGGTACAGGTGATGATGCTAGAGCCGATGATGCTAGAGGTGATGATGGTAGAGGTGATGATGAATGAGGCGATGATGGTAGAGGTGATGATGGTAGAGGTGATGATGATAGAGGTGATGATGATAGAGGCGATGATGGTAGAGGTGATGATGGTAGAGGTGACGATGCTAAAGGTGATGATGGTAGAAGTGATGATGATAGAGGCGATGATGGTAGAGATGATGATGGTAGAGGTGATGATGATAGAGGTGATGATGGTAGAGGTGATGATGATAGAGGTGATGATGCTGATAGAGGTAATGATGGTAGAGGTGATGATGATAGAGGTGATGATGCTAGAGGTGATGATGGCAGAGGTGATGATGGCAGAGGTGATGATGATAGAGGTGATGATGGTAGAGGTGATGATGATAGAGGTGATGATGGTAGAGGTGATGATGCTAGAGGTGATGATGATAGAGGTGATGATGATAGAGGTGATGATGCTAGAGGCGATGATGATAGAGGTGATAATGATAGAAGTGATGATGCCAGAGGTGATGATGGCAGAGGTGATGATGATAGAGGTGATGACGGTAGAGGTGATGATGCTAGAGGCGATGACGATAGAGGTGATGATGATAGAGGCGATGATGCTAGAGGTGATGATGATAGAGGTGATGATGCTAGAGGTGATGATGATAGAGGTGATAATGATAGAGGTGATGATGATAGAGGCGATGATGGTAGAGGTGATGATGATAGAGGTGATGATGGTAGAGGTGATGATGGTAGAGGTGATGATGATAGAGGTGATGATGATAGAGGTGATGATGATAGAGGTGATGATGGTAGAGGTGATGATGGCAGAGGTGATGATGTTAGAGGTGATGATGATAGAGGTGATGATGATAGAGGTGCTGATGATAGCGGCGTTGATGGCAGAGGTGATGATGATAGAGGTGATGATGGTAGAGGTGATGATGATAGAGGTGATGATGATAGAGTTGATGATGATAGAGGTGATGATGGCAGAGGTGATGATGATAGAGGTGATGATGGTAGAGGTGATGATGCTAGAGGTGATGATGATAGAGGTGATGATGATAGCGGCGATGATGGCAGAGGTGATGATGATAGAGGTGATGATGGTAGAGGTGATGATGATAGAGGTGATGATGATAGAGGTGATGATGATAGAGGTGATGATGGCAGAGGTGATGATGATAGAGGTGATGATGGTAGAGGTGATGATGATAGAGGTGATGATGGCAGAGGTGATGATGATAGAGGTGATGATGGTAGAGGTGATGATGCTAGAGGTGATGATGATAGAGGTGATGATGCTAGAGGCGATGATGATAGAGGTGATAATGATAGAGGTGATGATGATAGAGGCGATGATGGTAGAGGTGATGATGATAGAGGTGATGATGGTAGAGGTGATGATGCTAGAGGCGATGATGATAGAGGTGATGATGCTAGAGGCGATGATGATAGAGGTGATAATGATAGAGGTGATGATGCCAGAGGTGAGGATGGCAGAGGTGATGATGATAGAGGTGATGATGGTAGAGGTGATGATGATAGAGGTGATGATGGTATAGGTGATGATGCTAGATATGATGATGGTAGAGTTGCCGATGGTAGAGGTGATGATGGTAGAGGTGATGATGTTAGAGGCGATGGTGGTAGAGGTGATGATGTTAGAGGTGATGATGGCAGAGGTGATGATGGTAGAGGTGATGATGATAGAGGTGATTATGATAGAGGCGATGATGGTAGAGTTGCCGATGGTAGAGGTGATGATGCCAGAGGTGATGATGGTAGAGTTGCCGATGCCAGAGGCGATGATGGTTGAGTTGCCGATGGTAGAGGTGATGATGGTAGAGTTGCCGATGGTAGAGGTGATGATGGTAGAGGTGATGATGTTAGAGGTGATGATGTTAGAGGTGTTGATGTTAGAGGTGATGATGGTAGAGTTGCCGATGGTAGAGGTGATGATGGTAGAGGTGATGATGGTAGAGGTGATGATGTTAGAGGCGATGGTGGTAGAGGTGATTATGTTAGAGGTGATGATGGCAGAGGTGATGATGGTAGAGGTGATGATGATAGAGGTGATTATGATAGAGGCGATGATGGTAGAGTTGCCGAAGGTAGAGGTGATGATGCCAGAGGTGATGATGGTAGAGGCGATGATGGTAGAGGTGATGATGGTAGAGGTGATGATGGTAGAGGTGATTATGATAGAGGCGATGATGGTAGAGTTGCCGATGGTAGAGGTGATGATGGTAGAGGTGATGATGTTAGAGGTGATGATGATAGAGGTGATGATGATAGAGGTGATTATGATAGAGGTGATTATGATAGAGGCGATGATGGTAGAGTTGCCGATGGTAGAGGTGATGATGCCAGAGGTGATGATGGTAGAGGTGATGATGTTAGAGGCGATGATGGTAGAGGTGATGATGCCGGAGGTGATGATGGTAGAGGTGATGATGTTAGAGGTGATGATGCTAGCGGTGATGATGATAGAGGTGATGATGGTAGAGTTGATGATGGTAGAGGTGATGATGCTAGAGATGATGATGCTAGAGGTGATGATGCTAGAGGTGATGATACTAGAGGTGACGATGGTAGAGGTGATGATGTTAGAGGTGATGATGATACAGGTGATGATGATAGAGGTGATGATTGTAGAGGCGATAATGTTAGGGGCGATGATGGTAGAGGTGATGATGATAGAGGTGATGATGATAGAGGTGACTATGCTAGAGGTGATGATGATAGAGGTGATGATGATAGAGGCGATGATGGTAGAGGTGATGATGGTAGAGGTAATGATGATGGAGGTGATGATGGTAGAGGTGATGATGGTAGATGAGATGATGGTAGAGGTGATGATGGTAGAGGTGATGATGGTAGAGGTGATGATGATAGAGGTGATGATGATAGAGGCGATGATGGTAGAGGTGATGATGGTAGAGGTGATGATGATAGAGGTGATGATGGTAGAGGTGATGATGATAGAGGCGATGATTGTAGAGGTGATGATAGAGGTGATGATGGCAGAGGTGATGATGATAGAGGTGATGATGGTAGAGGTGATGATGATAGAGGTGATGATGATAGAGGCGATGATGGTAGAGTTGCCAATGATAGAGGTGATGATGGTAGAGGTGAGGATGTTAGAGGCGATGATGGTAAGGTTGATGATGGTAGAGGTGATGATGATAGAGGTGATGATGCTAGAGGTGATGATGATAGAGGTGATGATGGCAGAGGTGATGATGTTAGAGGCGATATTGGTAGAGGTGATGATGATAGAGGTGATGATACTAGAGGTGATGATGATAGAGGTGATGATGGTAGAGGTGATGATGATAGAGGTGACGATGGTAGAGGTGATGATGATAGAGGTGATGATGGTAGAGGTGATGATGCTAGAGGTGATGATGATAGAGGCGATGATGACAGAGGTGGTGATGGTAGAGGTGATGATGCTAGAGGTGATGATGATAGAGGTGATGATGGAAGAGGTGATGATGCTAAAGGTGATGATGGTAGAGGTGATGAAACTAGAGGTGATGATGGTAGAGGTGATGATGCCAGAGGTGATGATGCTAGAGGTGATGATGATAGAGGTGATTATGCTAGAGGCCATGATGCTAGAGGTGATGCTGGTAGAGGTGATGATGGTAGAGGTGATGATGGTAGAGGTGATGATGGTAGAGGTGATGATGGTAGAGGTGATGATGGTAGAGGTGATGATGATAGAGGTGTTGATGGTAGAGGTGATGATGGTAGGGGTGATGATGGTAGGGGTGATGATGGTAGAGGTGATGATGGTAGAGGTGATGCTGGTAGAGGTGATGATGGTAGAGGTGATGATGGTAGAGGTGATGATGGTGGAGGTGATGATGGTGGAGGTGATGATGGTGGAGGTGATGATGGTAGAGGTGATGATGGTAGAGGTGATGATGGTAGAGGTGATGATGGTAGAGGTGATGATGGTAGAGGTGATGATGGTAGAGGTGATGATGATAGAGGTGGTGATGATAGAGGTGATGATGGTAGAGGTGTTGATGGTAGAGGTGATGATGGTAGAGGCCATGATGCTAGAGGTGATGCTGGTAGAGGTGATGATGGTAGAGGTGATGATGATAGAGGTGATGATGATAGAGGTGATGATGGTAGAGTTGGCGATGGTAGAGGTGATGATGACAGAGGTTATGATGCCAGAGGTGATGATGCTAGAGGTGATGATTATAGAGGTGATGATGCTAGAGGCGATGATGGTAGAGGTGATGATGGTAGAGGCGATGATGCTAGAGGTGATCGTGGTAGAGGTGATGATGATAGAGGTGATGATGCTAGAGGTGATGATGATAGAGGTGATGATGGTAGAGTTGATGATGGTAGAGGTGATGATGCTAGAGGTGATGATGCTAGAGGTGATGATGCTAGAGGTGATGATGCTAGAGGTGATGATGCTAGAGGTGACGATGGTAGAGGTTATGATGTTAGAGGTGATGATGATACAGGTGATGATGATAGAGGTGATGATGATAGAGGTGTTGATGCTAGAGGTGATGATGATAGGGGTGACGATAGAGGTGATGTTGATAGTGGTGTTGATGGTAGAGGCGATGATGGTAGAGTTGCCGATGGTAGAGGTGATGATGAAAGTGTTGAGATGCTAGAGGTGATGATGATAGAGGTGTTGATGCTAGAGGTGATGATAGCAGAGGTGATGATGATACAGTTGGCGATGGTAGAGGTGATGATGATAGAGGTGGTTATGCTGGAGCTGATGATGATAGAGGTGATGATGATAGAGGTGTTGATGCTAGAGGTGATGATAGCAGAGGTGATGATGATTCAGCTGCCGATTGTAGAGGTGATGATACAGGTGAAGATGGTGGAGGTGATGACGGTAGAGGTGATGATGCTAGAGGTGATGATGCTAGAGGTGATGACGATAGAGGCGATGATGATAGAGGTGACGATGACAGAGTTGACGATGATACAGGTGATGATGATAGAGGTGAGGATGGTAGAGGTGATGATGGTAGAGGTGATGATGGTAGAGTTGCCGATGGTAGAGGTGATGATGCCAGAGGTGATGATTGTAGAGTTGCCGATGCCAGAGGCGATGATGGTAGAGTTGCCGATGGTAGAGGTGATGATGGTAGAGGTGATGATGGTAGAGGTGATGATGTTAGAGGTGATGATGTTAGAGGTGATGATGTTAGAGGTGATGATGGTAGAGTTGCCGATGGTAGAGGTGATGATGGTAGAGGTGATGATGGTAGAGGTGATGATGGTAGAGGTGATGATGGTAGAGGCCATGATGCTAGAGGTGATGCTGGTAGAGGTGATGATGGTAGAGGTGATATTGATAGGGGTGATGATGATAGAGGTGATGATGGTAGAGTTGGCGATGGTAGAGGTGATGATGACAGAGGTTATGATGCCAGAAGTGATGAAGCCAGAGGTGATGATTATAGAGGTGATGATGCTAGAGGCGCTGATGGTAGAGGTGATGATGGTAGAGGCGATGATGCTAGAGGTGATCATGGTAGAGGTGATGATGATAGAGGTGATGATGCTAGAGGTGATGATGATAGAGGTGATGATGGTAGAGTTGATGATGGTAGAGGTGATGATGCTAGAGGTGATGATGCTAGAGGTGATGATGCTAGAGGTGATGATGCTAGAGGTGATGATGTTAGAGTTGATGATGATACAGGTGATGATGATAGAGGTGATGATGGTAGAGGTGTTGATGCTAGAGGTGATGATGATAGGGGTGACGATAGAGGTGACGTTGATAGTGGTGTTGATGGTAGAGGCGATGATGGTAGAGTTGCCGATGGTAGAGGTGATGATGAAAGTGTTTAGATGCTAGAGGTGATGATGCTAGAGGTGTTGATGCTAGAGGTGATGATAGCAGAGGTGATGATGATGCAGTTGGCGATGGTAGAGGTGATGATGATAGAGGTGGTGATGCTGGAGCTGATGATGATAGAGGTGATGATGATAGAGGTGTTGATGCTAGAGGTGATGATGGTAGAGGTGACGATGCTAAAGGTGATGATGGTAGAAGTGATGATGATAGAGGCGATGATGGTAGAGATGATGATGGTAGAGGTGATGATGATAGAGGTGATGATGGTAGAGGTGATGATGATAGAGGTGATGATGCTGATAGAGGTAATGATGGTAGAGGTGATGATGATAGAGGTGATGATGCTAGAGGTGATGATGGCAGAGGTGATGATGGCAGAGGTGATGATGATAGAGGTGATGATGGTAGAGGTGATGATGATAGAGGTGATGATGGTAGAGGTGATGATGCTAGAGGTGATGATGATAGAGGTGATGATGCTGGAGGCGATGATGATAGAGGTGATAATGATAGAAGTGATGATGCCAGAGGTGATGATGGCAGAGGTGATGATGATAGAGGTGATGACGGTAGAGGTGATGATGCTAGAGGCGATGACGATAGAGGTGATGATGATAGAGGCGATGATGCTAGAGGTGATGATGATAGAGGTGATGATGCTAGAGGCGATGATGATAGAGGTGATAATGATAGAGGTGATGATGATAGAGGCGATGATGGTAGAGGTGATGATGATAGAGGTGATGATGGTAGAGGTGATGATGGTAGAGGTGATGATGATAGAGGTGATGATGATAGCGGTGATGATGATAGAGGTGATGATGATAGAGGTGATGATGGTAGAGGTGATGATGGCAGAGGTGATGATGTTAGAGGTGATGATGATAGAGGTGATGATGATAGAGGTGCTGATGATAGCGGCGTTGATGGCAGAGGTGATGATGATAGAGGTGATGATGGTAGAGGTGATGATGATAGAGGTGATGATGATAGAGTTGATGATGATAGAGGTGATGATGGCAGAGGTGATGATGATAGAGGTGATGATGGTAGAGGTGATGATGCTAGAGGTGATGATGATAGAGGTGATGATGATAAGGGCGATGATGGCAGAGGTGATGATGATAGAGGTGATGATGGTAGAGGTGATGATGCTAGAGGTGATGATGATAGAGGTGATGATGATAGAGGTGATGATGATAGAGGTGATGATGGCAGAGGTGATGATGATAGAGGTGATGATGGTAGAGGTGATGATGATAGAGGTGATGATGGCAGAGGTGATGATGATAGAGGTGATGATGGTAGAGGTGATGATGCTAGAGGCGATGATGCTAGAGGTGATGATGATAGAGGCGATGATGGTAGAGTTGGCGATGGTAGAGGTGATGATGATAGAGGTTATGATGCCGGAGGTGATGATGCCAGAGGTGATGATGATAGAGGTGATGATGCTAGAGGCGATGATGCTAGAGGTGATCATGGTAGAGGTGATAATGATAGAGGTGATGATGCTAGCGGTGATGATGATAGAGGTGATGATGGTAGAGTTGATGATGGTAGAGGTGATGATACTAGAGATGATGATGCTAGAGGTGATGATGCTAGAGGTGATGATACTAGAGGTGACGATGGTAGAGGTGATGATGTTAGAGGTGATGATGATACAGGTGATGATGATAGAGGTGATGATTGTAGAGGCGATGATGTTAGGGGCGATGATGGTAGAGGTGATGATGATAGAGGTGATGATGATAGAGGTGACTATGCTAGAGGTGATGATGATAGAGGTGATGATGATAGAGGCGATGATGGTAGAGGTGATGATGGTAGAGGTAATGATGATGGAGGTGATGATGGTAGAGGTGATGATGGTAGATGAGATGATGGTAGAGGTGATGATGGTAGAGGTGATGATGGTAGAGGTGATGATGATAGAGGTGATGATGATAGAGGCGATGATGGTAGAGGTGATGATGGTAGAGGTGATGATGATAGAGGTGATGATGGTAGAGGTGATGATGATAGAGGCGATGATTGTAGAGGTGATGATAGAGGTGATGATGGCAGAGGTGATGATGATAGAGGTGATGATGGTAGAGGTGATGATGATAGAGGTGATGATGATAGAGGCGATGATGGTAGAGTTGCCAATGATAGAGGTGATGATGGTAGAGGTGAGGATGTTAGAGGCGATGATGGTAAGGGTGATGATGGTAGAGGTGATGATGATAGAGGTGATGATGCTAGAGGTGATGATGATAGAGGTGATGATGGCAGAGGTGATGATGTTAGAGGCGATATTGGTAGAGGTGATGATGATAGAGGTGATGATACTAGAGGTGATGATGATAGAGGTGATGATGGTAGAGGTGATGATGATAGAGGTGACGATGGTAGAGGTGATGATGATAGAGGTGATGATGGTAGAGGTGATGATGCTAGAGGTGATGATGATAGAGGCGATGATGACAGAGGTGGTGATGGTAGAGGTGATGATGCTAGAGGTGATGATGATAGAGGTGATGATGGAAGAGGTGATGATGCTAAAGGTGATGATGGTAGAGGTGATGAAACTAGAGGTGATGATGGTAGAGGTGATGATGCCAGAGGTGATGATGCTAGAGGTGATGATGATAGAGGTGATTATGCTAGAGGCCATGATGCTAGAGGTGATGCTGGTAGAGGTGATGATGGTAGAGGTGATGATGGTAGAGGTGATGATGGTAGAGGTGATGATGGTAGAGGTGATGATGGTAGAGGTGATGATGATAGAGGTGTTGATGGTAGAGGTGATGATGGTAGGGGTGATGATGGTAGGGGTGATGATGGTAGAGGTGATGATGGTAGAGGTGATGCTGGTAGAGGTGATGATGGTAGAGGTGATGATGGTAGAGGTGATGATGGTGGAGGTGATGATGGTGGAGGTGATGATGGTGGAGGTGATGATGGTAGAGGTGATGATGGTAGAGGTGATGATGGTAGAGGTGATGATGGTAGAGGTGATGATGGTAGAGGTGATGATGGTAGAGGTGATGATGATAGAGGTGGTGATGATAGAGGTGATGATGGTAGAGGTGTTGATGGTAGAGGTGATGATGGTAGAGGCCATGATGCTAGAGGTGATGCTGGTAGAGGTGATGATGGTAGAGGTGATGATGATAGAGGTGATGATGATAGAGGTGATGATGGTAGAGTTGGCGATGGTAGAGGTGATGATGACAGAGGTTATGATGCCAGAGGTGATGATGCTAGAGGTGATGATTATAGAGGTGATGATGCTAGAGGCGATGATGGTAGAGGTGATGATGGTAGAGGCGATGATGCTAGAGGTGATCGTGGTAGAGGTGATGATGATAGAGGTGATGATGCTAGAGGTGATGATGATAGAGGTGATGATGGTAGAGTTGATGATGGTAGAGGTGATGATGCTAGAGGTGATGATGCTAGAGGTGATGATGCTAGAGGTGATGATGCTAGAGGTGATGATGCTAGAGGTGACGATGGTAGAGGTTATGATGTTAGAGGTGATGATGATACAGGTGATGATGATAGAGGTGATGATGATAGAGGTGTTGATGCTAGAGGTGATGATGATAGGGGTGACGATAGAGGTGATGTTGATAGTGGTGTTGATGGTAGAGGCGATGATGGTAGAGTTGCCGATGGTAGAGGTGATGATGAAAGTGTTGAGATGCTAGAGGTGATGATGATAGAGGTGTTGATGCTAGAGGTGATGATAGCAGAGGTGATGATGATACAGTTGGCGATGGTAGAGGTGATGATGATAGAGGTGGTTATGCTGGAGCTGATGATGATAGAGGTGATGATGATAGAGGTGTTGATGCTAGAGGTGATGATAGCAGAGGTGATGATGATTCAGCTGCCGATTGTAGAGGTGATGATACAGGTGAAGATGGTGGAGGTGATGACGGTAGAGGTGATGATGCTAGAGGTGATGATGCTAGAGGTGATGATGATAGAGGCGATGATGATAGAGGTGACGATGACAGAGTTGACGATGATACAGGTGATGATGATAGAGGTGAGGATGGTAGAGGTGATGATGGTAGAGGTGATGATGGTAGAGTTGATGATGGTACAGGTGATGATGCTAGAACCGATGATGCTAGAGGTGATGATGGTAGAGGTGATGATGATAGAGGCGATGATGGTAGAGGTGATGATGGTAGAGGTGATGATGATAGAGGTGATGATGATAGAGGCGATGATGGTAGAGGTGATGATGCTAAAGGTGATGATGGTAGAAGTGATGATGATAGAGGCGATGATGGTAGAGATGATGATGGTAGAGGTGATGATGATAGAGGTGATGATGGTAGAGGTGACGATGATAGAGGTGATGATGCTGATAGAGGTGATGATGGTAGAGGTGATGATGATAGAGGTGATGATGCTAGAGGTGATGATGGCAGAGGTGATGATGGCAGAGGTGATGATGATAGAGGTGATGATGGTAGAGGTGATGATGATAGAGGTGATGATGGTAGAGGTGATGATGCTAGAGGTGATGATGATAGAGGTGATGATGCTAGAGGCGATGATGCTAGAGGTGATGATGATAGAGGTGATGATGCTAGAGGCGATGATGATAGAGGTGATAATGATAGAGGTGATGATGATAGAGGCGATGATGGTAGAGGTGATGATGATAGAGGTGATGATGGTAGAGGTGATGATGGTAGAGGTGATGATGGTAGAGGTGATGATGATAAAGGTGATGATGATAGAGGTGATGATGATAGAGGTGATGATGATAGAGGTGATGATGGTAGAGGTGATGATGGCAGAGGTGATGACGTTAGAGGTGATGATGATAGAGGTGATGATGATAGAGGTGCTGATGATAGCGGCGTTGATGGCAGAGGTGATGATGATAGAGGTGATGATGGTAGAGGTGATGATGGTAGAGGTGATGATGATAGAGGTGATGATGATAGAGTTGATGATGATAGAGGTGATGATGGCAGAGGTGATGATGATAGAGGTGATGATGCTAGAGGTGATGATGATAGAGGTCATGATGATAGCGGCGATGATGGCAGAGGTGATGATGGTAGAGGTGATGATGGTAGAGGTGATGATGCTAGAGGTGATGATGATAGAGGTGATGATGATAGAGGTGATGATGATAGAGGTGATGATGGCAGAGGTGATGATGATAGAGGTGATGATGGTAGAGGTGATGAAGATAGAGGTGATGATGGCAGAGGTGATGATGATAGAGGTGATGATGGTAGAGGTGATGATGCTAGAGGTGATGATGATAGAGGTGATGATGCTAGAGGCGATGATGATAGAGGTGATAATGATAGAGGTGATGATGATAGAGGCGATGATGGTAGAGGTGATGATGATAGAGGTGATGATGGTAGAGGTGATGATGCTAGAGGCGATGATGATAGAGGCGATGATGCTAGAGGCGATGATGATAGAGGTGATAATGATAGAGGTGATGATGCCAGACGTGAGGATGGCAGAGGTGATGATGATAGAGGTGATGATGGTAGAGGTGATGATGATAGAGGTGATGATGGTAGAGGTGATGATGCTAGATGTGATGATGGTAGAGTTGCCGATGGTAGATGTGATGATGGTAGAGGTGATGATGTTAGAGGCGATGGTGGTAGAGGTGATGATGTTAGAGGTGATGATGGCAGAGGTGATGATGGTAGAGGTGATGATGATAGAGGTGATTATGATAGAGGCGATGATGGTAGAGTTGCCGATGGTAGAGGTGATGATGCCAGAGGTGATGATGGTAGAGTTGCCGATGCCAGAGGCGATGATGGTAGAGTTGCCGATGGTAGAGGTGATGATGGTAGAGGTGATGATGGTAGAGGTGATGATGTTAGAGGTGATGATGTTAGAGGTGATGATGTTAGAGGTGATGATGGTAGAGTTGCCGATGGTAGAGGTGATGATGGTAGAGGTGATGATGGTAGAGGTGATGATGGTAGAGGTGATGATGGTAAAGGCCATGATGCTAGAGGTGATGCTGGTAGAGGTGATGATGGTAGAGGTGATATTGATAGAGGTGATGATGATAGAGGTGATGATGGTAGAGTTGGCGATGGTAGAGGTGATGATGACAGAGGTTATGATGCCAGAAGTGATGCAGCCAGAGGTGATGATTATAGAGGTGATGATGCTAGAGGCGATGATGGTAGAGGTGATGATGGTAGAGGCGATGATGCTAGAGGTGATCATGGTAGAGGTGATGATGATAGAGGTGATGATGCTAGAGGTGATGATGATAGAGGTGATGATGGTAGAGGTGATGATGCTAGAGGTGATGATGATAGAGGTGATGATGCTGGAGGCGATGATGATAGAGGTGATAATGATAGAAGTGATGATGCCAGAGGTGATGATGGCAGAGGTGATGATGATAGAGGTGATGACGGTAGAGGTGATGATGCTAGAGGCGATGACGATAGAGGTGATGATGATAGAGGCGATGATGCTAGAGGTGATGATGATAGAGGTGATGATGCTAGAGGCGATGATGATAGAGGTGATAATGATAGAGGTGATGATGATAGAGGCGATGATGGTAGAGGTGATGATGATAGAGGTGATGATGGTAGAGGTGATGATGGTAGAGGTGATGATGATAGAGGTGATGATGATAGCGGTGATGATGATAGAGGTGATGATGATAGAGGTGATGATGGTAGAGGTGATGATGGCAGAGGTGATGATGTTAGAGGTGATGATGATAGAGGTGATGATTATAGAGGTGCTGATGATAGCGGCGTTGATGGCAGAGGTGATGATGATAGAGGTGATGATGGTAGAGGTGATGATGATAGAGGTGATGATGATAGAGTTGATGATGATAGAGGTGATGATGGCAGAGGTGATGATGATAGAGGTGATGATGGTAGAGGTGATGATGCTAGAGGTGATGATGATAGAGGTGATGATGATAGCGGCGATGATGGCAGAGGTGATGATGATAGAGGTGATGATGGTAGAGGTGATGATGCTAGAGGTGATGATGATAGAGGTGATGATGATAGAGGTGATGATGATAGAGGTGATGATGGCAGAGGTGATGATGATAGAGGTGATGATGGTAGAGGTGATGATGATAGAGGTGATGATGGCAGAGGTGATGATGATAGAGGTGATGATGGTAGAGGTGATGATGCTAGAGGCGATGATGCTAGAGGTGATGATGATAGAGGCGATGATGGTAGAGTTGGCGATGGTAGAGGTGATGATGATAGAGGTTATGATGCCGGAGGTGATGATGCCAGAGGTGATGATGATAGAGGTGATGATGCTAGAGGCGATGATGCTAGAGGTGATCATGGTAGAGGTGATAATGATAGAGGTGATGATGCTAGCGGTGATGATGATAGAGGTGATGATGGTAGAGTTGATGATGGTAGAGGTGATGATGCTAGAGATGATGATGCTAGAGGTGATGATGCTAGAGGTGATGATACTAGAGGTGACGATGGTAGAGGTGATGATGTTAGAGGTGATGATGATACAGGTGATGATGATAGAGGTGATGATTGTAGAGGCGATGATGTTAGGGGCGATGATGGTAGAGGTGATGATGATAGAGGTGATGATGATAGAGGTGACTATGCTAGAGGTGATGATGATAGAGGTGATGATGATAGAGGCGATGATGGTAGAGGTGATGATGGTAGAGGTAATGATGATGGAGGTGATGATGGTAGAGGTGATGATGGTAGATGAGATGATGGTAGAGGTGATGATGGTAGAGGTGATGATGGTAGAGGTGATGATGATAGAGGTGATGATAGAGGCGATGATGGTAGAGGTGATGATGGTAGAGGTGATGATGATAGAGGTGATGATGGTAGAGGTGATGATGATAGAGGCGATGATTGTAGAGGTGATGATAGAGGTGATGATGGCAGAGGTGATGATGATAGAGGTGATGATGGTAGAGGTGATGATGATAGAGGTGATGATGATAGAGGCGATTCTGGTAGAGTTGCCAATGATAGAGGTGATGATGGTAGAGGTGAGGATGTTAGAGGCGATGATGGTAAGGGTGATGATGGTAGAGGTGATGATGATAGAGGTGATGATGCTAGAGGTGATGATGGCAGAGGTGATGATGTTAGAGGCGATATTGGTAGAGGTGATGATGATAGAGGTGATGATACTAGAGGTGATGATGATAGAGGTGATGATGGTAGAGGTGATGATGATAGAGGTGACGATGGTAGAGGTGATGATGATAGAGGTGATGATGGTAGAGGTGATGATGCTAGAGGTGATGATGATAGAGGCGATGATGACAGAGGTGGTGATGGTAGAGGTGATGATGCTAGAGGTGATGATGATAGAGGTGATGATGGAAGAGGTGATGATCCTAAGGTGATGATGGTAGAGGTGATGAAGCTAGAGGTGATGATGGTAGAGGTGATGATGCCAGAGGTGATGATGCTAGAGGTGATGATGATAGAGGTGATTATGCTAGAGGCCATGATGCTAGAGGTGATGCTGGTAGAGGTGATGATGGTAGAGGTGATGATGGTAGAGGTGATGATGGTAGAGGTGATGATGGTAGAGGTGATGATGGTAGAGGTGATGATGATAGAGGTGTTGATGGTAGAGGTGATGATGGTAGAGGTGATGATGGTAGGGGTGATGATGGTAGAGGTGATGATGGTAGAGGTGATGCTGGTAGAGGTGATGATGGTAGAGGTGATGATGGTAGAGGTGATGATGGTGGAGGTGATGATGGTGGAGGTGATGATGGTAGAGGTGATAATGGTAGAGGTGATGATGGTAGAGGTGATGATGGTAGAGGTGATGATGGTAGAGGTGATGATGGTAGAGGTGATGATGATAGAGGTGATGATGATAGAGGTGGTGATGGTAGAGGTGATGATGGTAGAGGTGATGATGGTAGAGGTGATGATGATAGAGGTCATGATGATAGAGGTGATGATGGTAGAGGTGTTGATGGTAGAGGTGATGATGGTAGAGGCCATGATGCTAGAGGTGATGCTGGTAGAGGTGATGATGGTAGAGGTGATGATGATAGAGGTGATGATGATAGAGGTGATGATGGTAGAGTTGGCGATGGTAGAGGTGATGATGACAGAGGTTATGATGCCAGAGGTGATGATGCTAGAGGTGATGATTATAGAGGTGATGATGCTAGAGGCGATGATGGTAGAGGTGATGATGGTAGAGGCGATGATGCTAGAGGTGATCGTGGTAGAGGTGATGATGATAGAGGTGATGATGCTGGAGGTGATGATGATAGAGGTGATGATGGTAGAGTTGATGATGGTAGAGGTGATGATGCTAGAGGTGATGATGCTAGAGGTGATGATGCTAGAGGTGATGATGCTAGAGGTGATGATGCTAGAGGTGACGATGGTAGAGGTTATGATGTTAGAGGTGATGATGATACAGGTGATGATGATAGAGGTGATGATGATAGAGGTGTTGATGCTAGAGGTGATGATGATAGGGGTGACGATAGAGGTGATGTTGATAGTGGTGTTGATGGTAGAGGCGATGATGGTAGAGTTGCCGATGGTAGAGGTGATGATGAAAGTGTTGAGATGCTAGAGGTGATGATGATAGAGGTGTTGATGCTAGAGGTGATGATAGCAGAGGTGATGATGATACAGTTGGCGATGGTAGAGGTGATGATGATAGAGGTGGTTATGCTGGAGCTGATGATGATAGAGGTGATGATGATAGAGGTGTTGATGCTAGAGGTGATGATAGCAGAGGTGATGATGATTCAGCTGCCGATTGTAGAGGTGATGATACAGGTGAAGATGGTGGAGGTGATGACGGTAGAGGTGATGATGCTAGAGGTGATGATGCTAGAGGTGATGATGATAGAGGCGATGATGATAGAGGTGACGATGACAGGGTTGACGATGATACAGGTGATGATGATAGAGGTGAGGATGGTAGAGGTGATGATGGTAGAGGTGATGATGGTAGAGTTGATGATGGTACAGGTGATGATGCTAGAACCGATGATGCTAGAGGTGATGATGGTAGAGGTGATGATGATAGAGGCGATGATGGTAGAGGTGATGATGGTAGAGGTGATGATGATAGAGGCGATGATGGTAGAGGTGATGATGCTAAAGGTGATGATGGTAGAAGTGATGATGATAGAGGCGATGATGGTAGAGATGATGATGGTAGAGGTGATGATGATAGAGGTGATGATGGTAGAGGTGACGATGATAGAGGTGATGATGCTGATAGAGGTGATGATGGTAGAGGTGATGATGATAGAGGTGATGATGCTAGAGGTGATGATGGCAGAGGTGATGATGGCAGAGGTGATGATGATAGAGGTGATGATGGTAGAGGTGATGATGATAGAGGTGATGATGGTAGAGGTGATGATGCTAGAGGTGATGATGATAGAGGTGATGATGCTAGAGGCGATGATGATAGAGGTGATAATGATAGAAGTGATGATGCCAGAGGTGATGATGGCAGAGGTGATGATGATAGAGGTGATGATGGTAGAGGTGATGATGCTAGAGGCGATGATGATAGAGGTGATGATGATAGAGGCGATGATGCTAGAGGTGATGATGATAGAGGTGATGATGCTAGAGGCGATGATGATAGAGGTGATAATGATAGAGGTGATGATGATAGAGGCGATGATGGTAGAGGTGATGATGATAGAGGTGATGATGGTAGAGGTGATGATGGTAGAGGTGATGATGATAGAGGTGATGATGATAGAGGTGATGATGATAGAGGTGATGATGGCAGAGGTGATGACGTTAGAGGTGATGATGATAGAGGTGATGATGATAGAGGTGCTGATGATAGCGGCGTTGATGGCAGAGGTGATGATGATAGAGGTGATGATGGTAGAGGTGATGATGGTAGAGGTGATGATGATAGAGGTGATGATGATAGAGTTGATGATGATAGAGGTGATGATGGCAGAGGTGATGATGATAGAGGTGATGATGCTAGAGGTGATGATGATAGAGGTCATGATGATAGCGGCGATGATGGCAGAGGTGATGATGATAGAGGTGATGATGGTAGAGGTGATGATGCTAGAGGTGATGATGATAGAGGTGATGATGATAGAGGTGATGATGATAGAGGTGATGATGGCAGAGGTGATGTTGATAGAGGTGATGATGGTAGAGGTGATGAAGATAGAGGTGATGATGGCAGTGATGATGATAGAGGTGATGATGGTAGAGGTGATGATGCTAGAGGTGATGATGATAGAGGTGATGATGCTAGAGGCGATGATGATAGAGGTGATAATGATAGAGGTGATGATGATAGAGGCGATGATGGTAGAGGTGATGATGATAGAGGTGATGATGGTAGAGGTGATGATGCTAGAGGCGATGATGATAGAGGCGATGATGCTAGAGGCGATGATGATAGAGGTGATAATGATAGAGGTGATGATGCCAGACGTGAGGATGGCAGAGGTGATGATGATAGAGGTGATGATGGTAGAGGTGATGATGATAGAGGTGATGATGGTAGAGGTGATGATGCTAGATGTGATGATGGTAGAGTTGCCGATGGTAGATGTGATGATGGTAGAGGTGATGATGTTAGAGGCGATGGTGGTAGAGGTGATGATGTTAGAGGTGATGATGGCAGAGGTGATGATGGTAGAGGTGATGATGATAGAGGTGATTATGATAGAGGCGATGATGGTAGAGTTGCCGATGGTAGAGGTGATGATGCCAGAGGTGATGATGGTAGAGTTGCCGATGCCAGAGGCGATGATGGTAGAGTTGCCGATGGTAGAGGTGATGATGGTAGAGGTGATGATGGTAGAGGTGATGATGTTAGAGGTGATGATGTTAGAGGTGATGATGTTAGAGGTGATGATGGTAGAGTTGCCGATGGTAGAGGTGATGATGGTAGAGGTGATGATGGTAGAGGTGATGATGGTAGAGGTGATGATGGTAAAGGCCATGATGCTAGAGGTGATGCTGGTAGAGGTGATGATGGTAGAGGTGATATTGATAGAGGTGATGATGATAGAGGTGATGATGGTAGAGTTGGCGATGGTAGAGGTGATGATGACAGAGGTTATGATGCCAGAAGTGATGCAGCCAGAGGTGATGATTATAGAGGTGATGATGCTAGAGGCGATGATGGTAGAGGTGATGATGGTAGAGGCGATGATGCTAGAGGTGATCATGGTAGAGGTGATGATGATAGAGGTGATGATGCTAGAGGTGATGATGATAGAGGTGATGATGGTAGAGTTGATGATGGTAGAGGTGATGATGCTAGAGGTGATGATGCTAGAGGTGATGATGCTAGAGGTGATGATGCTAGAGGTGATGATGATAGAGGTGATGATGATACAGGTGATGATGATAGAGGTGATGATGGTAGAGGTGTTGATGCTAGAGGTGATGATGATAGGGGTGACGATAGAGGTGATGTTGATAGTGGTGTTGATGGTAGAGGCGATGATGGTAGAGTTGCCGATGGTAGAGGTGATGATGAAAGTGTTGAGATGCTAGAGGTGATGATGATAGAGGTGTTGATGCTAGAGGTGATGATAGCAGAGGTGATGATGATGCAGTTGGCGATGGTAGAGGTGATGATGATAGAGGTGGTGATGCTGGAGCTGATGATGATAGAGGTGATGATGATAGAGGTGTTGATGCTAGAGGTGATGATAGCAGAGGTGATGATGATTCAGCTGCCGATTGTAGAGGTGATGATACAGGTGAAGATGGTGGAGGTGATGACGGTAGAGGTGATGATGCTAGAGGTGATGATGATAGAGGCGATGATGATAGAGGTGACGATGACAGAGTTGACGATGATACAGGTGATGATCATAGAGGTGAGGATGGTAGAGGTGAGGATGGTAGAGGTGATGATGGTAGAGTTGATGATGGTACAGGTGATGATGCTAGAGCCGATGATGCTAGAGGTGATGATGGTAGAGGTGATGATGAATGAGGCGATGATGGTAGAGGTGATGATGGTAGAGGTGATGATGATAGAGGTGATGATGATAGAGGCGATGATGGTAGAGGTGATGATGGTAGAGGTGACGATGCTAAAGGTGATGATGGTAGAAGTGATGATGATAGAGGCGATGATGGTAGAGATGATGATGGTAGAGGTGATGATGATAGAGGTGATGATGGTAGAGGTGATGATGATAGAGGTGATGATGCTGATAGAGGTAATGATGGTAGAGGTGATGATGATAGAGGTGATGATGCTAGAGGTGATGATGGCAGAGGTGATGATGGCAGAGGTGATGATGATAGAGGTGATGATGGTAGAGGTGATGATGATAGAGGTGATGATGGTAGAGGTGATGATGCTAGAGGTGATGATGATAGAGGTGATGATGATAGAGGTGATGATGCTAGAGGCGATGATGATAGAGGTGATAATGATAGAAGTGATGATGCCAGAGGTGATGATGGCAGAGGTGATGATGATAGAGGTGATGACGGTAGAGGTGATGATGCTAGAGGCGATGACGATAGAGGTGATGATGATAGAGGCGATGATGCTAGAGGTGATGATGATAGAGGTGATGATGCTAGAGGTGATGATGATAGAGGTGATAATGATAGAGGTGATGATGATAGAGGCGATGATGGTAGAGGTGATGATGATAGAGGTGATGATGGTAGAGGTGATGATGGTAGAGGTGATGATGATAGAGGTGATGATGATAGAGGTGATGATGATAGAGGTGATGATGGTAGAGGTGATGATGGCAGAGGTGATGATGTTAGAGGTGATGATGATAGAGGTGATGATGATAGAGGTGCTGATGATAGCGGCGTTGATGGCAGAGGTGATGATGATAGAGGTGATGATGGTAGAGGTGATGATGATAGAGGTGATGATGATAGAGTTGATGATGATAGAGGTGATGATGGCAGAGGTGATGATGATAGAGGTGATGATGGTAGAGGTGATGATGCTAGAGGTGATGATGATAGAGGTGATGATGATAGCGGCGATGATGGCAGAGGTGATGATGATAGAGGTGATGATGGTAGAGGTGATGATGATAGAGGTGATGATGATAGAGGTGATGATGATAGAGGTGATGATGGCAGAGGTGATGATGATAGAGGTGATGATGGTAGAGGTGATGATGATAGAGGTGATGATGGCAGAGGTGATGATGATAGAGGTGATGATGGTAGAGGTGATGATGCTAGAGGTGATGATGATAGAGGTGATGATGCTAGAGGCGATGATGATAGAGGTGATAATGATAGAGGTGATGATGATAGAGGCGATGATGGTAGAGGTGATGATGATAGAGGTGATGATGGTAGAGGTGATGATGCTAGAGGCGATGATGATAGAGGTGATGATGCTAGAGGCGATGATGATAGAGGTGATAATGATAGAGGTGATGATGCCAGAGGTGAGGATGGCAGAGGTGATGATGATAGAGGTGATGATGGTAGAGGTGATGATGATAGAGGTGATGATGGTATAGGTGATGATGCTAGATATGATGATGGTAGAGTTGCCGATGGTAGAGGTGATGATGGTAGAGGTGATGATGTTAGAGGCGATGGTGGTAGAGGTGATGATGTTAGAGGTGATGATGGCAGAGGTGATGATGGTAGAGGTGATGATGATAGAGGTGATTATGATAGAGGCGATGATGGTAGAGTTGCCGATGGTAGAGGTGATGATGCCAGAGGTGATGATGGTAGAGTTGCCGATGCCAGAGGCGATGATGGTTGAGTTGCCGATGGTAGAGGTGATGATGGTAGAGTTGCCGATGGTAGAGGTGATGATGGTAGAGGTGATGATGTTAGAGGTGATGATGTTAGAGGTGTTGATGTTAGAGGTGATGATGGTAGAGTTGCCGATGGTAGAGGTGATGATGGTAGAGGTGATGATGGTAGAGGTGATGATGTTAGAGGCGATGGTGGTAGAGGTGATTATGTTAGAGGTGATGATGGCAGAGGTGATGATGGTAGAGGTGATGATGATAGAGGTGATTATGATAGAGGCGATGATGGTAGAGTTGCCGAAGGTAGAGGTGATGATGCCAGAGGTGATGATGGTAGAGGCGATGATGGTAGAGGTGATGATGGTAGAGGTGATGATGGTAGAGGTGATTATGATAGAGGCGATGATGGTAGAGTTGCCGATGGTAGAGGTGATGATGGTAGAGGTGATGATGTTAGAGGTGATGATGATAGAGGTGATGATGATAGAGGTGATTATGATAGAGGTGATTATGATAGAGGCGATGATGGTAGAGTTGCCGATGGTAGAGGTGATGATGCCAGAGGTGATGATGGTAGAGGTGATGATGTTAGAGGCGATGATGGTAGAGGTGATGATGCCGGAGGTGATGATGGTAGAGGTGATGATGTTAGAGGCGATGATGGCAGAGGTGATGATGCCAGAGGTGATGATGGTAGAGGTGATGATGTTAGAGGCGATGATGGTAGAGGTGATGATGGTAGAGGTGATGATGGTAGAGGTGATGATGATAGAGGTGTTGATGGCAGAGGTGATGATGGAAGAGGTGATGATGTTAGAAGTGATGATGTTAGAGGTGATGA
This sequence comes from Mantis religiosa, assembly GCA_030765055.1. Taxonomy (NCBI): domain Eukaryota; kingdom Metazoa; phylum Arthropoda; class Insecta; order Mantodea; family Mantidae; genus Mantis; species Mantis religiosa. The sequence continues at coordinate 828,664 of JAUKNK010000382.1, read as the reverse complement.
TGGTAGAGGTGATGATGGTAGAGGTGATGATGGCAGAGGTGATGATGGTAGAGGTGATGATGGTAGAGGTGTTGATGGCAGAGGTGATGATGGTAGAGGTGATGATGTTAGAAGTGATGATGTTAGAGGTGATGATGTTAGAGGTGATGATGTTAGAGGTGATGATGTTAGAGGTGATGATGTTAGAGGTGATGATGGTAGAGTTGCCGATGGTAGAGGTGATGATGGTAGAGGTGATGATGGTAGAGGCGATGATGTTAGAGGCGATGATGGTAGAGTTTCCGATGGTAGAGGTGATGATGGTAGAGGTGATGATGTTAGAGGTGATGATGGTAGAGGTGTGATGGTAGAGTTGCCGATGGTAGAGGTGATGATGCCAGAGGTGATGATGGCAGAGGTGATGATGATAGAGGTGATGATGTTAGAGGTGATGATAGAGGTGATGATGCTAGAGGTGATGATGATAGAGGTGATGATGGCAGAGGTGATGATGATAGAGGTGATGATGGCAGAGGTGATGATTTTAAAGGTGATGATGTTAGAGGCGATGATGGTAGAGGTGATGATGATAGAGGTGATGATGGTAGAGGTGATGATGATAGATGTGACGATGGTAGAGGTGATGATGATAGAGGTGATGATGATAGAGGTGATGATGATAGAGGTGACGATGGTAGAGGCGATGATGATAGAGGTGATGATGGTAGAGGTGATGATGCTAGAGGTGATTATGATAGAGGCAATGATGTTAGAGTTGCCGATGGTAGAGGTGATGATGGTAGAGGCGATGATGATAGAGGTGATGATGGTAGAGGTGATGATGCTAGAGGTGATTATGATAGAGGCGATGATGTTAGAGTTGCCGATGGTAGAGGTGACGATGGTAGAGGCGATGATGATAGAGGTGATGATGGTAGAGGTGATGATGCTAGAGGTGATTATGATAGAGGCGATGATGTTAGAGTTGCCGATGGTAGAGGTGACGATGGTAGAGGCGATGATGATAGAGGTGATGATGGTAGAGGTGATGATGCTAGAGGTGATTATGATAGAGGCGATGATGGTAGAGTTGCCGATGGTAGAGGTGATGATGCTAGAGGTGATGATGCTAGAGGTGATGATGATAGAGGTGATGATGTTAGAGGCGATGATGCTAGAGGTGATTATGATAGAGGCGATGATGGTAGAGTTGCCGATGGTAGAGGTGATAATGCTAGAGGTGATGATGCTAGAGGTGATGATGATAGAGGTGATGATGTTAGAGGCGATGATGGTAGAGGTGATGATGGTAGAGGTGATGATGATAGAGGTGATGATGGCAGAGGTGATGATGCTAGAGTTTATGATGGTACAGGTGATGATTCTAGAGGTGATGATGATAGCGGTGATGATGCTAGAGGTGATGTTGATAGAGGTGATGATGCTAGAGTTGATGATGCTAGAGGCGATGATGCTAGAGGCGATGATGCTAGAGGTGATGATGGTAGAGGTGATGATGATAGAGGTGATGATGCTAGAGGTGGTGATGGTAGAGTTGATGATGCTAGAGGTGATGATGATAGAGGTGATGATGGTAGAGGTGATGATGCTAGAGGTGATGATGGTAGAGGTGATGAAACTAGAGGTGATGATGGTAGAGGTGATGATGCAAGAGGTGATGATGCTAGAGGTGATGATGATAGAGGTGATGATGCTAGAGGCCATGATGCTAGAGGTGATGCTGGTAGAGGTGATGATGATAGAGGTGATGATGGTAGAGGTGATGATGGTAGAGGTAATGATGGTAGAGGTGATGATGGTAGAGGTGATGATGGTAGAGGTGATGATGCTAGAGTAATGATGGTAGAGGTGATGATGCTAGAGGCGGTGATGCTAGAGGTGATGACGGTAGAGGTGATTATTCTAGAGGCGATGATGCTAGAGGTGATGATGATAGAGGCGATGATGGTAGAGTTGGCGATGGTAGAGGTGATGATGATAGAGGTGATGATGCCAGAGGTGATGATGCTAGAGGTGATGATGATAGAGGTGATGATGCTAGAGGCGATGATGCTAGAGGTGATCATGGTAGAGGTGATGATGATAGAGGTGATGATGCTAGAGGTGATGATGGAAGAGGTGATGATGATAGAGGTGTTGATGCTAGAGGTGATGATAGCAGTGGTGATGATGTTTCAGTTGGTGATTGTAGAGGTGATGATACAGGTGGAGATGGTAGAGGTGATGACGGTAGAGGTGATGATGCTAGAGGTGATGATGCTAGAGGTGATGATGATAGAGGCGATGATGATAGAGGTGACGATGACAGGGGTGACGATGATAGAGGTGATGATGCTAGAGGTGATGATGGTAGAGGTGATGATGCTAGAGGTGATGATGATAGAGGTGTTGATGCTAGAGGTGATGATGATAGCGGTGATGACGATAGATGTGATGATGAAAGGGGTGATGATGATAGAGGTGTTGATGCTAAAGGTGATGATGCTAGAGGTGATGATGATGATGATGATGATGATGATGATGATGATGATGATGATGATGGTGGTGATGATGGTGGTGATGATGATGTTGGAGGTGATGATGGTGGTGAAGGTGATAGTGATGGGGTGATGATGGTGATGTTGGTGATGATCGTGATAATGTTTTTTTTGGTAATTTTACGTCCTCCATCGATAAGTCATATCGGAGGATGAATGGAATGGATGAAATGATGCTCAAATGAGCCCAGGGTCCATCGAGTTTAGACATTCGCCTTTCAGGTAAAGGGAAAACCCCAGAAAAAACCTTATCCAGGTAACTCACCCTGACTGATGTTCGAACTCGGGACCTCATGAAAGTGAGGCAGGCTCGCTACCACAACGCTACCGAGGTGGGCTATGATGATGGTGGTGATAATGATGGTGATGATGGTGTGGATGATGGTGGTGCTGTTGGTGGTGATGATGGTGGTGCTGTTGGTGGTGATCATGGTGTTGATTATGGTGGTGATGATGGTGGTGGTTATGATGGTGGTTATGATGGTTATGATGATAGTCGTGGTGATGATGGTGGTATTGATGGTTATGATGATGGTGGTGCTGTTGGTGGTGATGATGGTGGTGATGATGGTTATGATGGTGGTGGTGATGATGGTTATGATGATGGTGGTGATTATAGTGGTGGTGATGATGGTGGTGATGATTGTTATGATGATGGTGGTGGTGATGATGGTTATGATGATGGTGGTGGTGATGATGATGGTGGTTATGATGGTTAGGATAATGGTGGTGGTGATGATGGTGGTTATGGTGATGGTGGTGCTGTTGGTGGTGATGATGGTGGTGATTATGGTGGTGGTGATGGTGGAGGTTATGATGTTGGTGGTGGTGATGACGGTTATGATGCTGAGGGTGGTGATGATAATGATGATGCTGATGGTGGTGGTGATAATGACGGTTATAATGATGGTGATGATGATAATGGTGGTGCTGGTGGTGGTGGTGGTGTTTATGATATTGGTGATAGTGGTGATGGTTATGATGGTGGCAATGGTTGTGTTGGTGGTGATGATCATGATGATGGTGGTAATGATGGTGGTGATGATGTTAATGATGGTGGTTATGATGTTGGTGAAGATGATGTTGGTGATGTTGGTTATTATGGTGGTGACGATAATGGTGATGGTGCTGATGATGGTGGCAATTATGATGGTTATGATATTGCTGATGATGGTGATGATGATAATGATGGTGGTTATTATGTTGGTGATGATGTTTTTTTTTGGTAATTTTACGTCCTCCATCGATAAGTCATATCGGACGATGAATGGAATGGATGAAATGATGCTCAAATGAACCCAGGGTCCATCGAGCTTAGACATTCGCCTTTCAGGATAAGGGAAAACGCCTGAAAATACCTTATCCAGGTAACTCACCCTGACCGAGATTCAAAGTCGGGACCTCTTGAACGTGAGGCAGGCTCGCTAGCACCACGCTACCGAGGCGGGCTATGATGATGGTGGTGATAATAATGGTGATGATGGTGTTGATGATGGTGGTGCTGTTGGTGGTGATGATGGTGGTGATTATAGTGGTGATGATGGTGGTGGTTATGATGGTGGTTATGATGGTTATGATGGTGGTGGTGATGATGATTATGATGTTGGGGGTGGTGATGATAATGATGATGGTGCTGTTGATAATGATGGTTATAATGATGGTGGTGACGATAATGGTGATGCTAGTGGTGGCAATGGTGGTGATTATGATATTGGTGATGGTGGTGATGGTTATGATTGTGGCAATGGTTGTGTTGGTGGTGATGATCATGATGATGGTGGTGTAGATGATGGTGATGTTGGTGATAATGATAATTATGATGGTGGTGATGATGGTGGTGATGATGGTGGTGGTGATCATGGTGGTGGTGATGATGGTGGTGGTGATGATGGCGATAATGATGGTGGTGGTGATGATGATCGTGGTGACGATGGTGGTTGTGATGATGGTGGTTGTGATGATGGTGGTGGTGATGATGTTTGTGATGATGGTGGTGATGATGGTTGTGATGATGTTGGTGGTTACGATGGTGGTTGTGATGATGGTGGTGATGATTGTGGAAATGATGGTGGTGGTGAGGATGATTGTGGTGATGATGGTGGTGATGATGATGGTTGTGAAGATGATGGTTGTGATGATCATGATGGTTGTGAAGATGGTGTTGATGGTTGCGATGATGGTGATGATGATTGTGGTGATGATGGTGGTGACGATGGTGGTGATGATGATGGTTGTGATGATCATGATGGTTGTGAAGATGGTGTTGATGGTTGCGATGATGGTGAGGATGATTGTGGTGATGATGGTGGTGACGATGGTGGTGATGATGATGGTTGTGATGATCATGATGGTTGTGAAGATGGTGTTGATGGTTGCGATGATGGTGATGATGATTGTGGTGATGATGGTGATGATAATGTTGGTGTTGATGGAGGTTTGATGATGATGAAGGTGATGATTGTGGTGATGGTGATTTTGGTGGTGATGATGGTATTGATGGTGGTGCTGATAATGGTGCTGGTGGTGATGTTTTTGGCTGTGACAACAGTGGTTGTGGTGATAAGGTGTTATTACTATTTTGAACCCTCCTAAAAAGGATGGCACGTTAACAATTTTATGAATGATTTATTTAATACTGTGACTTTGTGGCTTCGTAGAATTAAAAATCCAACTGTCAGAAATTCAGATCGTTCTTTATTTTTGTAGAAATACGCTTCGTACACCTCTGATAACTCGCACACGTACGCAATCTTCCAGCCTGTCTGCACATTTCTCACTAGCAACTGCACTCCTTACAGCTTCCTCCCCCAAAAAAAAAACTAACTCGTTCAATGCATCACTTATATACACAAATTGCAGTATCGAGAAGTTTCCCAACTATTAACGAAGCATTACAGTCTTTCAAGGCGGCAGGCGAAGGGTTCAAGTTATTTCTGGTTACTTCTCTCCCCACCCCATCTCTCCTCGGCATGCCATTAGCGCTACGTGTTGGCGTAGGCGTGGTTTTTACGCTATCCGTCTCCCCCAATCCCCGCTTCTCTCTACCTCCCTTGTCACGTAGTAGGCACCTCAGGACACTGCTCCCTCCTCTACGCTGGTCGTCCTGAACAGCACAAACGTAGCGTGCCAGACGATCCAAGTGTACCACCATCTTCCCTCGGGACACTTTCTGGATACGTTGGACCACCTCTTCACCACCCGGTACGTTCCTTGCCACGCCTGTTGAAGTTTCGGGTAGCGTCTCTCGGTCCGGGTAGGGCGGTACAGCCAGACTAGGTCACAATGCTGGAACCCTTGGCTGTTGGCTTGCCTGTCGTATGGGGTCTTCATGCGGTCGCTCGCCTTCTGGATGTTCATGTCGTGGAGATGTTCCACCAGGTTCTCCACATACTCAGTTACTCGCTGTTTTGCATCCGGGGGCCTCCCAAAGGTCAGGTCACAAGGGAGGCGTAACTCTTGGCCGAACATTAAGCTGGCAGGACTCATCCCAGTGGTGTTGTGTGTTAACGAGCGGTAGGCCAGCAGCAACAGTGGCACCTTGACGTCCCAGTCTCGCTGATGGACGGCCATGACCTTCCTCAGATGTTCTTCTAAGGTCTCGATGTACTTTTCGACCATGCCATCCGACTAGGGATGTAGAGGTGTTGTGCAGTTCTTGTTCACCCCAAGTCTTTCCAGTGCCTCCTTCATCATGTTGGACTGAAAATTGGTGCCCTGGTCGCTGTGGAGCTCTAACGGCACCCCAAATTGGCAGAACACTTGCTCCACGAGGCAATCTGTGATTGTCTTCGCCTCCTGGTTCGGGATGTCATACACCGACCACTTGGTGAAGTAGTCCACGACCACCATCAGGTATTTGTTTCCTCGGTCGGACTCTGGGAATGGTTCAGCTATGTCGATAGCGATCCTTTCGAATGGCGCTCCAACATACTGCTGCACGCGAGCCCGGTTCCTAGTCTGGGGGCCGCGACTCGCTGCGCACACGTGTCATTGACGGCACCATCTCTCTCAGGATTCATCGATATGACTTAACGTTGGAGGATGTAAAATACAAAAAAATGCAAATACAAAAATAAATAAATATCTCAGCATCTGCTCGGTGCCTCAGACAGTAGTAGCGCTGCCGAAGTTTGTCGATCGTCCGGTTTGCTCCCAGGTGTCCTGTGGTTCCGGCATGCACTTCCTCCAAGACTTCCGGGACCTTACTTCGGGGAAGTACCAACTGTTCCCTTTGCGTCTTCCCATCAGGTGATTCCCATACCTGGAACAGAATGCCCTCTCTGATCTTCAGTGAGTCTCATTGGGCCCAGAAAAACTTGTATGTGGCATTCCTTGGTGCGATGTCCTTTTAGGTTGGTCATGTCCCTGCCTCCACTTCTCTCAAGAGTGGCCCCAAGTCGGTGACCACCAGCTGTTCCCTCCTCAGGCCTGCACTATCCCAGCCATCTGCAGGCACTGCCGTGACCACTCTGACCGCTGCGGCACGCTCCTTCTCCTCCACTATTGTGCACTCTTCGGGACATGGCGTCTGCGTTACCGTGGCTCTTCCCTCTACGATGTTCAGAGGTGAAGTCGTACTCCTGCAGCCTCTGGACCCAACGGCCTGTCTGGCCTTCCATGTTCCTAAAGCTGAATAGCCAGGTTAGGGCGGAGTGGTCAGTCCTTAGGTGGAATGGCTGACCCTACAGGTGTTTGCGGAAGTGTCTTTACCACTGCCAGTAATTCTCGTCGGGTTACGTCCAGTAATTCTCGTCGGGTGACGTAGTAGTTCTTCTCTGCCTTGGATAACGTATTGCTGAAATAAGCTATCACCCGCTCCTGCCCGTCCTGGATTTGCGATAGGACGCCTCCAATGCAATGGTCGCTGGTGTCGGTGTCCACAATAAAAGCCCCACGTGGTTGTGGAAATCCTAGATTAGGAGCGCTGCACAGTGTCTTCTTCAGGAGCTGGAAAGCGCCTTCAGTGTCCTCTGTCCACACATAAGCTCGGTGTTCCTCTGTCAGGCGGGTGAGGGGCTTGGCGATGTTGGAGAACCCCTTTATGAAGCGGCGGTAATAACTGCACAGCCCCAGGAAACTGCGCAACTCTCACTTATCCTTTGGCCGAGGCCAATCTCTCACAGCCTGTGTGTTCTCCAGGTCTGTGGCCACTCCGGTTGGTGATACAATGTGGCCCAAGTAGTTGACTTCCTCGCGGAAGAGCTGGCACTTCTTTGCATTTAGCTTCAAGTTAGTCGTCTGCAGTCTCTGTAGCACTTTGCTCAGATTTTCCAGATGGTCTTCGAAGGTCTTACCGACTCCGTGTCTCGTACGCCGTCAACGAAGGTGTAGGTGGCCTCCCGGGATACGAACTCTGATGGGAGGTCGAGTAAGACTTTGCTAGCCAGCTGCTCAACTGCCAAGGCGAACTCCTGCAGCGTCTCTCCTGGCTGCTGCGACCCTGACTTCAGCTGGCTGCGCTACGCTGCGGCTAAGCGGTGTTTTCTAAAGCGGTTTTCCAGGGCTTCCCAGATGTTCTTGGGCGCCACCGCTATCTGGACCGTGTTCAGGACTTCTACAGCTCAACCCTGGAGGGTGGCTATTAGCTGTGCGGCTTCTTCCTCTGATGACCATTTGTTCTGTTTGGCCATGTGTCGAATTGACGGCGGACTTCAAATATTTTCGCGCCGTCATATTTAGGAGGTTTGATGCGCACAGATGTTGTGTCGCGTCCCAGTGCGTCGGCCTTCAGGTCCTTTAGCCTCCTGCCGACGATGTCTTCTACTATGGCGTTCAGGGACTTGGTGTTGCTGTCGGCATTTCCCTCCAGGTCGTCGACGCGGTTTGCCTGGTCTTCGACGCTCTCGTCCACTTGACCCATCCGCTTGCCCAGCGCCGTGACGTCCTCTTTCACGCCGGTCAACTGCTCTTCAAACTTTGCGGCAAGGGCCTCATTCGCCGCTTTGGTTTCCATTGTCAATTCGGTCATCTTCGCGATCATTGTCGCGGCCAAGTTGTCGTTTCAGCTTCCGTCTTCGCAGCGAGGGTGTTATTTGCCGTCTTTATTTCCCTGAGCTCGGCGGCGACGTCGTCGTTAGTCCTCTTCATTTCTTACATTTTCTGCAAAATCTTTTCCAATGCCGCGTTACGGGCCGCGCCGTGGCTCAGTGGTTAGACCGCTTGGCTCCGACCAAGGCGGCCCGGGTTCGATCCCAGGCGACCGCAAAGTGAGATTTGTGGTGGACAACACGGCGCTTGGGCGGGTTTTCTCCGGGATCTCCGGTTTCCCCCGCCATCACATTCCACCAGTGCTCCATCTTCATCTCATGTATAATCAGTGTCATCGCCTGCGGTGCCGTATGTAGTAAAAGCGGGCGTTAAACACTACACATTACACAATGCCGCGTTCATTGCCGTATGTTCCACTTGACACCAATTGTGACTTTGTGACTTCGTAGAATTAAAAGTCCAACTGGCAGATATTCAGATTGCTCTTTATTTTCGTAGAAATACGCTTCGTACACCTCTAATAACTCGCACACGTAAGCAATCTTCCAGCCTGTCTGCACACTTCTCACTAGCAACTGCACTCCTTACGGCTTCCTGACAAAAAACTGACTAACTCGTCCAATGCATCACTTATATACACAAATTGCAGTATCGAGAAGTTCCCCGACTATTAACGAAGCATCACAGTCTTTCAAGGCGGCAGGCCACGCCGTGGCTCAGTGGTTAGACCGCTTGGCTCTCACCAAGGCGGCCCGGGTTCGATCTCAGGCGACCGCAAAAGTAAGATTTGTGGTGGACAACACGGCGTTGGGGCGGGTTTTCTCCGGGACCTCCGGTTTCCCCCGTCATCTCATTCCACCGGTGCTCCATCTTCATCTCATGTATGTGCCGTATGTAGTAAAAGCGGGCGTTAAACACTACACATTTTTCAAGGCGGCAGGCGAAGGAGTCCAGTAATTTCTGATTACTTCTCTCCCCACCCCACCCCGCCTCTCCTCAGCACGTCATTAGCGCTGTGCATTGGCGTAGGTGTGGTTCTAAAGCTCTCCGTCTCCCTCACTCCCCGCTTCTCTCTCCCACTCTTGCCACGTTGTAGGCACCTCGCGACAATACAGAGGTATATCGAGATTTAATCTCAATATATTGAAGTGACGTTAAGTCAAGAGGAACACGCGAAAGTTAAATCCAGCCAATTTTAAAAACCGGACAACATGGAGGTAAGATCGTTCACATTTGAAAATTTCAACGATCGCTTAAGAGCCGTAGATGCAAACGATGATTTGCAAAACATGTCCTCAAAATAGGTACGAAAGTGAAGCAGATGTGTAAAAAATACGACTCATCTAAAATTTAATTATACAGAGGTAGTTTTAGAGGTGGTGCATGACCTTTCCCGTATGTGAATGAGTGACGGCATGCAAATCAATGGTAGGGGTAAGATCTCTGCTGATACAGCTAGTGGGTTAGATGTTACAAATAAACAAGAGGACTCGATCCTAAACTGCTGCACAACTCTGCATCATCCACCATGTCTAAAAAATCGTATTGTACAATATGTTGTTTATAATTAGTGGTTGTTAATGTCGTTTCAAGTGTATTACCACTTAATAGTATTAAATCATTTGCTTGCTTGTACGAAATTTTGGCTATGATGAAGGAATTCCTCTCTGCAGTTTTTTATTATTGATGGATTCTTAGTTACATTGCATCCTTAACACTATACGTGCCATTATTAGTCTGCAAACATAATACTTAAAATGTTAATATTTCAGCTTTGACTGTTTACACCAAATATACATCTTATACATTTCTTTGTACAAGATTAGGGTGTTATACAAAATACAAATCAATACTGGAGTTAAATAAACATAAATTATGTAATAAGTGCAAAATAAAATGCTCTGACAAGCTTTAGTTTTCATATAGTTCATACTGCAGTACACTGATGAATTGCAGTTACTGTTTGGTGATGTTGAGCTAAGACCTTAACTAATGAACTGTGATATCATGATGTACACATACAGTCTAATCCTTCTCTTCAAAATAATGCAACACCTTCTGAATAGCTTTTCTCTTGAACTTCTATCAGACAAGAGGGAAGTATAAACATAAGCTACCTTAACCAAATATACCCAGTGACTTAATCTTAATATATTTTTGTTCTTTAGTAACAATTTTTAGTTATGAATTGAGGTGTTAAGACATAGGTATAATATTTACGGAGAGCTTAACTTTGTTGATGTGAAAGGTGAAAATAAAAGCTGAGCTAACATTCCACTGTGAGAAGCTAAACAATGTCTTAAAGTTCATACAAGAATATTGTCACCCGATCATACGACAAGATCAGCTGGCAGGAGGAGGGGGGACAGATGGCACCGAGGCCACACCTGCTCGTGTGACGAATGGTGCTGGCTGTGGGAGTGGGGAGAGATAAAAGCCGAGAAATGTCAGGACTGGTCCGTGCCGTTGTGAGGGACCGTAACCCTCCGGGAGCAGTCAGGAAAATTCCAGTACCGATGGCGAATGGATATAAGGGGCACCTGTTCGAGACGAGAGTTAGTCCGCTACAACACTTGGAGGCGACCACCATAAGGCTCTCCTTAGGCGGTTCTGACCTGGTGCTTGTGGCGGTGTACAACCCGCCCAATCATCCCTTCCAAGAAGCGGATTACCGGGCTCTCCTCAACCTCGATCACAGAGTGTGCATAGCCGGCGACTTCAACGCCAAACACCCAGGATGGAACAGCCGCATCCAGAATGAAAGGGGAAGGAACATCTACCGCTTCATCTGTGGAGACCCCACCCTTCATGCGCATGGCCCGCGAGGTCCAACGCACTTTCCGCCTCGTGGCAGAGCGGACGTCATAGACTTCGCTATCACTAAAAACATACCATTTCATCTGGACCTCACGGCGGTAAACGCTCTGGATTCGGACCACAACCCAGTTGTGATTGATTCAGACGTTACCGTCGCAGCTCTGGCAACGGTAGACTGGGTGGACGAAGTCGACTGGGATGCCGCTATCACTACCATCCAAAACTCCGTGGAAGCCAGTCCCCGGATCGACTCTGTGGAGTCACTCGAGGCTGCAGCCAAGGAGTTCTCCACATCCATCCTCAATGCGGTCCGTGCTCACACACACCGCATCCCAATAGACACACCAAACCCTACCGATATTCCGGGACCCATTAAGCAGCTAATCAGGACTAAAAATGCTGTGAGAAAGCTGTGGCAGAGATTTCGCCATCCCAGGATAGGAGAAGTACACGAGAGGTTCAAGTCCCTGGTAAGACGGCTCCTAAGAGCACACCGCCAAGAGGCCTGGGAAAAACTGTTAAGGCACACCAATCTCCAGGAGAGAAACCGTGGCGAATAGTCCGTAGCCTGCGGAAAGACAAAACCGTACACCAGCACCGCCTACATAGCCCTAGAGGTCGATTCGTCTACGAGTCGAAAGAAAAGGCAGATGCGCTAGCAGATTATTTGGAGGCTCAATTCCAACCCAGGGTAGAGCCAATGGACGATGACCATGCTGACCTCGTGGAACAGGTGGTGGAAGATTTCCTAGAAGCCCCACTCCCTGACCACGAGGGGTTCCACATCCCCATCGTTACCCCTAGAGAGTTAGCGACCACGCTTAACTCTCTAAGAAACAACAAAGCCCCTGGGCAGGGCTGTGTGACAGCGGAAATGCTCAAGCACCTTCCACGCAGAGCCGTGATTCAGTTAACCCGGATTTATAATGTGTGCCTATACATGCGCCACTTTCCAGCTATCTGGAAGGCGGCGCGCGTGGTGTGCGTTTTAAAGCCGGGGAAAAATCCGGTCTTTCCTTCCAGTTACCGCTCCATCAGCCTTCTCCCAGTTTTATCGAAGGTCTTCGAAAAACTGCTCCTCTCCCGGCTCCTTCCTCACCCAGAGGAAAGGGGCTTAATCCCGGAACATCAGTTTGGCTTCCGTTCTGGCCACTCCACGACACAGCAACTACTGCGGGTTGCCGACAAGGCCTCCCTGGGATTCCAGGAACGGTCTAAAACGGTAGCAGTGTTGCTAGACGTGGAGAAGGCATTCGCCAATACCTCGCACGAAGGACTTATTTACAAACTCCTGGAGCATGAAATTCCCCGTCCATACATTTCCTTGGTGGCCGGTTTCCTCGGAAACCGAAGCTTCCGAGTAAAGATGGAGGAGAAGCTGTCTACCGAGCGGGCCATTGGCGCTGGAGTACCGGAAGGCAGCGTGCTGTCGCCGGCACTCTTTGCAGCTTACATGGCTGACATACCCACGCACCACAACACCCACACCTGTCAATACGCGGACGATCTTATGATCTTCGCAGTCAACAGAAACCCAAGGTATAGCTTTCGGCAGATCCAAACCCAGCTCCGGGCCATTGGCGAATGGAGCGCAAAATGGCGAATGGTAATTAACCCGGAGAAGAGCTCTGCGATTCTCCTGGCGAAAACCAGAGCCAATCGGTTGCGGCGCCGTGGAATCCCATGGGTTCAAACGGCGAAGTATCTCGGAGTGACGCTGGACCGCAAATTAACTTACGCTCCGCACGTCAAAGGCAAGGTCCAGCTTGAGCACGTCGCGCTCAGGAACCTATATCCAATATTCCGTTCAACCATGCCACTCCGTCTCAAACTCCAGCTGTATCGGGCGATCATCCCGCCCATGATCTTGTACGGCTGTGAGATCTGGGGAACAGTGGCGAATACCACTTTCGTCAGACTCCAGACGCTACAGAACAGAACCCGCCTAGCTGTTGCCATCAGAGAACACTCAAGGGCAACCCGTTAACACCAAATTTTTCTCACAAACAAACAAACAGAACAAACAAAAACTCAACTCAACTCATCTTGACTCACTTCGAAGGTTAAGCCGCAAAGCGGCTAGGTACTGCGGCAGAAGACACCCGGACGGGGAAAAAGAAAAATTGCCCCGCCCGACCAGGACTACCTCTGGACCTCTGGACGAGAGTTAGTTCTTGGCAGACAGCCGTAAGGAGTGCAGTGCTAGTGAAGGGGGCGTTTGTGTTATCAGAGCTGTGCGAAGCGTATTTCTACGGAAGGAAAGAACGATTTGAACTTCTGCGAGTTGGATTTTTAATTCTTTGAACCCACAAATTCAGAAGTGGGACGTGAGCACCATGGAGGCGGCATTGGAAAAGATCTTGGAGAAAATGGAAGAAATGAGGACGGAGTTAACAACGAAGACAGAAACGGCAAACAACCTGGCCGCGGAACCGAAGAAAATGAGAACGGCGAACGATAGCCTGGCCTTGAAGATGACCGAATTGACCACGGAGATGAAAGCGGCAAACGAAGCCCTCGCCGCAAAGTTTGAAGAGCAGTTGACCGGCGTGAGGGATGACGTCACGGAGCTGGCCAAGCGGATGGATCAAGTGGACGAGAGCGTCGAAGACCTGGCGAGCCGCGTTATAGAGCTGGAGGGAAAGGCCGACAGCAGTGTCAAATCCCTGAACGCCGTGGTGGAGGACGTCGTCGGCAGGAGGTTGAAGGATTTCAAGGCCGACGCGCCGGGACGCGACACAACATCTGCGCGCGTCAAACCTCCCAAGTAAGACGGCGCGTCAACGTTGGAGGTCTTCCGCCGCCAGTTCAACACGGTGGCCAGGCATAATAAATGGTCATCGAAGAAAGAGGCCGCACAGCTAATAGCCAGCCTCCAGGGACCGGCCGCAGAAGTCCTAAACGCGGTCCAGACAGCGGCGGCTCCCAAGGATATCTGGGAGGCCCTGGAGAACCTTTTCGGGAACCACCGCCTAGACGCAGCATAGCGCATCCAGCTGAAGACAAGTTCGTAACAGCCAGGGGAGACGCTGTAGGAGTTCGCCCTGGCAATTGAGCAGCTGGCTAGCAAGGCCTTGGTTGATCTCCCGCCGGACTTCGTATCCCGGGAAGCCGCCTACGCATTTGTTGACGGGGCCCGAGAGACCGAGATACGTCAGCGCCTAATGCTCGGCGACTACAAAACCATTAACGAGGCGCTAACGGCAGCACTGAGGATGGAGGCGGCCAAGGTGGCGGCTACCCCGACATCAAGAACCAGGAGTATCCGCTACACGGGAGACCGAAGGCTAGCCGAGGGACGCCGGCGAAGACCTAGTGGCGTGTGCTAGGGGTGTGGACAGCCGGGACACCAGGAAAAAGATTGCCGACACCAGGAAGAAAAGCCGGAAGAGCGAGTAAGGACCGGCGTGGTGAGGGGCACGTCGGCGGCGACGTCACCATTCCCTCGAGTGACACTGCGCGCCTTCAGCCGACGGATGGCTGTCAGCCTCATCGCGGACGGTTGCGCGAGAGGGAAGCAGTGACGCATGCTGTTGGACACCGGGGCAGCCGTGACCGTCATCAGACTCGACATAGCCAAGGGTTTGCCATCCAGGAAACCAAGCCGACCATATCAGCTGATGACGGCATCGGGCGACACCTTGCCTGTGGAGAAGGAAGCTCTGCTGAAGCTGACCTTGGGACGGAGTGCCGTGCGTCTGTGGGTGTTCGTCGCGAAGCTGGCTGAGGAGGTGATACTGGGACTGGATACCCTCAGGAGCCACAAGGCGACGGTCGACGTCGGCAGGAAGGTCCTGCGCCTTAACGGAGAAGAGGTCCTACTCCGGCAATCCGAAGAACGCCTCGGAATCTGCAGGGTCGTCTTGAAGGAAGACGTGGTTGTCCCCGCGAGAAGCGAGGTGGTGATGGCGCGACTGGAAGGCCATCGAACCAGGAACATGATACTGGACCAGAAGACGCCTGTACATGGACTGTGTGTAGCTAGGGCATTATTGCCGTGCCGAGAGGAGGTGCCAGTGAGGCTACTCAACCTGGCGGACACCGATAACGACATCTAGGCTGGGACGGAGTTGGGGACGTTCGAGCCCGTGGTTAGCGTGGCAGCAATCGACAAGACCGAGGAGCCGGTGACGACGCAACACCTGGGGCCCCGGCTGGAAGGCTTACTGGAGAGGACAGCCGACCACCTGACGGCAGAACAGCTGGAGAAGGCTCGGCAGCTGCTGAGACGATACCAGCGCGTCTTCAGCCAAGGTAACAGCGAATACGGCCGCACGGACAAAGTGCTTTACCGCATCGACACCGGAGACGTCCGGCCTATTCGGCAACCACCTAGACGCGTTCCGCTGGCGAAGCAAGGGGCGATACGAGACATGCTGGAGGACATGAGATCCAGGGGAGTGATTGAAGAGTCTGACAGCCCTTGGTGTTCCCCTGTTGTCTTGCTGACAAAGAAGAACGGTGAGCTACACTTTTGCGTGGTCTACGGGAAGCTGAACGTTGTCACCAGGAAGGACTGTTTCCTCTTACCCCGGATTCACAACACCCTGGACACACTAGCTGGTGCTCTGTGCTTCTCGATCCTGGACCTGAAGTCGGGTTACTGGCAGGTAGCTCTAGACCCGAGAGACAAAGAGAAGACTGCATTCTCGATAGGCCAAGGGCTCTGGCAGTTCGCAGTTATGCCCTTTGGCCTCTGCAACGCACCAGCTACCTTCCAACGCCTCATGGAGTCAGTTATGAGAGGACTGACTTATGACGCCTGCCTGCTATACCTGGACGGTATCATCATCGTCGGCAACACTTTTGAAGACCATCTTGAGAATCTGAGTAAGGTGCAACAGAGACTGCAGGCGACCAACTTGAAGCTGAATGAGAAGAAGTGCCAGCTCTTCCGCAAGGAAGTCAGCTACTTGGGCTACATAGTCTCAGTAACCGGAGTGGCCACAGAACCGGAGAAGACAAGGGCTGTGAGAGATTGGCCTCGACCAAGGGATAAGCGAGAGTTGTGCAGTTTCCTGCGGCTGTGCAGTTATTACCGTCACTTCTTAAAGGTGTTCTCCAACATCGCCAAGCCCCTCACCCGCCTGACAGAGGAACACCGACCTTAGGTGTGGACGGAGGACGCAAAGGCGCTTTCCAGCTCCTGTAGAAGACACTGTGCAGTGCTCCTATTTTGGAATTTCCACAACCAGGCGCGCTTTCATTGTGGACACCGACGCCAGCGACCATTGCTTTGGAGGCGTCCTATCGCAGATCCAGGACGGCCATGAGCGGGTGATAGCCTACTACAGCAACACGCTATCCAAGGCAGAGAAGAACTACTGCGTCACCCGACGAGAATTATTGGTGGTAGTAAAGACCTTGCAGCACTTCCACAAGTACCTGTACGGTCAGCCATTCCACCTGAGGACTGACCATTCCGCCCTAACCTGGCTATTGAGCTTTAAGAACCTGGAAGGCCAGACAGCACGTTGGGTCCAGAGGCTACAGGAGTACGACTTCACCTCTGAACATCGTAGAGGGAAGAGCCACGGCAATGCAGACGCCATGTCCCGGAGACCTTGTCCAGAAGAGTGCGGCCAATGCACAAGAGTGGAAGAAAAGGAGCGAGCCGCAGCTGTCAGAGTTGTCACTACAATGCCTGCGGACGGCTGGGATAGCGCAGGCCTAAGGGGGTAGCAGCTGGCGGACGTCGACTTGGGGCCACTCTTGAGAGATTTGGAGGCAGGGACGAGACCAACTTGGAAGGACATCGCACCGAGGAGCGCCACCTACAAGTCGTACTGGGCCCAATGGGACTCGCTGAAGATGTGAGAGGGCGTGCTTTTCCGGGTATGGGAATCACCCGATGGGAAGACGCAGAGAGAACAGTTGGTACTTCCCCGGAGTAAGATTCCGGAAATATTGGAGGAAGTGCACGCTGGTACTTCAGGAGGACACCTGGGAGCAAACCGGACGATCGACAACTTCGGCTGCGCTACTACTGGCTGAGGCTCCGAGCAGATGCTGAGATGGTGCCGTCAATGCCACGTGTGCGCGGCGAGTCGCGGCCACCAGACTAGGAGCCGGGGTCGCATGCAGCAGTACAACGTCGGAGCGTAATTCGAACGGATCGCCGTCGACATAGTTGGACCATTCTCAGTGTCCGACCGGGGCAACAAGTATCTGATGTTGGCCGGAGGTGTATGCCATCCGAACCAGGAGGCAAAAACTATCACAGACTGCCTCGTGGAGCAAGTGTTCTGTCGATTTGGGGTGCCGTTGGAGCTCCACAGCGACCAGGGTTCCCATTTTGAGTCCCACCTAATGAAGGAGGCACTAGAAAGACTTGGGTTTAACAAGACCCGCACAACACCCCTACATCCCCAGTCAGATGGCATGGTCGAAAGGTACATCAAGACCTTAGAGGAACACCCGAGTAAGGTCGTGGCCGTCCATCAGCGAGACTGGGACGTCAAGGTACCACTGTTCTTGCAGGCCTATCACTCGTCAACACACGACACCACGGAGATGACGCCAGCCAGTTTAATGTTTGGCCAAGAGTTACGCCTCCCTTGTGACCTGGCTTTTGGGAGCCCTCCGGAAGCTAAACAGCCAGCAACCGAGCCACGCCTGCTTGTGTGACGAAAGGTGCTGGTTGTGGGAGTCGGCAGAGATAGAAGCCGAGAAATGTCAGGAGTGCTCCGTGCCATTGTGAGGGAACGTAACCCTCTGGGAGCAGTCAGGAAAATTCCAGTACCGATGGCGAATGGATATAAGGGGCACCTGTTCGAGACTAGAGTTAGTTCTTGGCAGACAGCCGTAAGGAGTGCAGTGCTAGTGAAGGGTGCGTTCGTGTTATCAGAGCTGTACAAAGTGTATTTCTATGGAAGGAAAGAATGATTTGAGCTTCTGCGAGTTGGATTTTTAATTCTTTGAACCCACAAAGTCACAATATGAAGAAAAAGAAGCATCCATGAGTTGGTATTTTCAGCATGTTCCTGTTCTACATCAGAATGCCAATTTAAAATATGGTGGAGACCTAGAAATCAGCACTTGCTACCCATCAAAACAACCCTTCTGCTCTTCATTTGGATGTACAATAAACACACTGACAAAGTGCATTACAAGGTGAAAAATAGAAGAGGAAATGGACTGAACACTTACACTTTTTCTGTTGTTGCAACATTGCTTTACTGTTGTGGAAAGCAAGCATTTTAAGTACATGCTACAACCACTTGCCTGGTCACTGCGCTGCTTGATGAAGTTTATGAAGAAGAATGTCAAGAGTCAGTTTTACTCATTGATGGAAAAGTGACTCCAATAATAAAGGTTGTCACATGGTAAACACTGGAAACAGCAGGTGACTCAAGGGACAGGAAATTAATTATGTGCTACAGCAAAACCATACACATCTACAATACTGTGTCAGAAAATGTGCAAGAGTCACAAATAATGGCATTCTTCTTGTAAGTCTACCTACAAACATCTCACTAAAAGTAAATTAAATACTGAAATTTAACTGTATTGGATCACCACAGTGAAGCGATTAAATTAATAAATACTGAAAGATTCAACTTTCATCTAATGGCAGATCTAGATTTAGTCTTGCTGAGGTCATCATTGGTACTCTCAACAAGATACCCCTGTCTCACTGAAAAATAAAATATTTCCAATGCACAAAGTGGCAACTATTAATGAATTCAACAGAAATTCATCAGTAAAATCACTCCTATTAGAAGAAAAATTTCTTTCACAGGTAAATTTAACTTCAAAATTTATTCATCCCCTATATTTCATACAGAGAATACATAAACACAATACTCACAGACAAAGGTGCATGTATACTTTGTTACATTAACAGTGAATAAATCTATCTAACTAAACATCATCATCAGCATGTCCATTACTGGAAACTGGTTTTGATCTGCCCTAAATATCTAAGTCGTGCTTGTCATAGTAATCAGTTTTACATAGCTTAGACACTCCCATATGGCAATTACGGCCTTCAGGGTAACCTTTTTTTCATCCATATGATCCAAATACATAGGATACGTCAACAGGTTTAACAAATACAATCTGTACATAACAGTATTAAAATAATAAAATATAATAAAATATGCAGAGGGTACCTTTACTATTTAAGCTTTAATTTAACCTTTTATACTCATCTATAGAGTAGACTGGGTTTTCTACAAGGTACTTTTTAATTGCTTTAAGTTTAAATTTTTCTTCTGTTATCTGTTTTATTTGATTCGGTAAATGATTGTACAATTCTTTAGATTTATTTTCTATATTTTTGTTACTTAATGTTCCTCTTAATCTGTTTAAGAAATAATTTTGTTTTGTTCTTGTGTTATGTGTATGTATGTACATGTTTTTATTTTGGTTGCTAGAATTTTTTGTTACGTATTTAATGCACTCATATATATACAATGCTGTAAATGTTAATATATTTAATGTTTTATAGACATTTCTACACGAATCCTTCCTTTTTAATCTACAAATTATTCTGATGGCATATTTCTGGAGTCTTAATATTCTTACCATTTCTTTTTTCTGTACATTTCCCCATAATACCACCCCATAGCATAAATGAGAGTGTATGACTGCATAGTAAATTTGCTTTAGAGTTTCTCTATCCATTTGTTGTGCTGCCTGTTTTAAAATATATAGTCCCATATTTATTTTCTTTACTACTTTTTCAATGTGTTGTTTCCAATTTAGTTTGTTATCTATTATTAGTCCAAGGAAGTTAGTTTTTGTTACTTCGAGTATTTTTTTATTATCTAATGTTAGTTGCATATGTGATTGTGTTTCTTTGTTTAAGGTGATTTGCATCCATTCTGTTTTGCTTGTATTTATTACCATGCCTAGTTTTCCTAACTCACTACTAATTTTTTCAAGTATAAATGAAAAAATTGCACCCTTATATCTGGTTGGGGAGTTCATCAGTACCTGTCAGAAGTCAAAATTATGTTACTGATGCAGTAGAGTTATGGAAAGTTACATGATTATTATGTTGACGAATTACATCTTGTTTAAAATTAGTGAAAACAGTTTCTAAAGATATACAGACTGGCTGCAAATACACAGTAATGTGCATGGGCTGCATTCAGACCTTGCTGACCTTCCGAGTCACTGTGGTGACCTTGCTTGCCCTTTCATTCTCTATTCCAGTCTTTCTAGTTAGCTGACGTCAGCCAGCCCCCTATCCAGGGGGACCTAGCTGTGGTGACCTGGAGGAACTTACTTGCACCTGTTAGGGACCCATTGTTGCTGCCTGTAGGGTACTTTCCTCATATCAAGTGCCAGAATCGCAACCATGATCGATGGACAGACTGTATTTTACCCACAACTTTGGCCAACTGAAAGGATTTATATTGGAAACACTAAATGCAAAATGTCTTGTCAGCTTTCAACAGTATTGAGAAAAAACAGGAATTTTTGGTGAACTTTTATGTATGGGTGTCCCTCTCCGGAAACATTCACATTCACACATTGTTAATAGGCCCATTCAAAATAAATAAATTACTGAACATTCCAGCATTGGAGGACTTGCAAATGCCATATGAGTTTTACTATAAATAGAATTGCATCCTTTGTAAGTAGACTAAGAGCTAATCAATAACAATAACGGAGCTTTTGTAAGTAATGAGTCAGTAATACAAACACAAACATCACTTAAATTAATAAAACTATAATAGAAGTATTTATAAACAGTGGAGCTTCATCAATCAAAAACACTTTTTAAACCAATTCTCGAACTGTATAAACACTTAAGCTCCACTTACTTTTTAAATTAGGACAAGTTTCAAGGACACCGCGTCCCCATCCTCAGCTGATGTTCTACTGGTTCTTCAGGTGACCGCCTCCCTCTCCTGGCACTGTTCAATGAGTTGAATGACGTCATTTACTACTGGAATTTCGAAGTTCATTGCTCTCCTTTTGTTCTTCAAAATGTGTATATTTTCCCAAACTGTTAATTCCCAATACTTTTTTGCCGGTACCAAAAGTTTTATGTCTTTGGAAATGTTGTGATTTTTTGACCAGAAGTGATGGTCAAAAAATCACAACATTTCCAAAGACATAAAACTTTTGGTACCGGCAAAAAAGTATTGGGAATTAACAGTTTGGGAAAATATACACATTTTGAAGAACAAAAAGAGAGCAATGAACTTCGAAATTCCAGTAGTAGATGACGTCATTCAACTCATTGAACAGCGCCAGGAGAGGGAGGCGGTCACCTGAAGAACCAGTAGAACATCAGCTGAAGATGGGGACGCGGTGTCCTTGAAACTTGTCCTAATTTAAAAAGTAAGTGGAGCTTAAGTGTTTATACAGTTCGAGAATTGGTTTAAAAAGTGTTTTTGATCACTTAAATTATCCTTACTTGGACATGTTTCGGAGAACGGTTATGTCCCCATCATCAGCAGTTATCCGACTGGTTGGATCCGTGGTTTCCTGAAGTGAGCTGGTTGTCTCTGGCGGCATCTGTTGTCTGTGAGATGAACTTCCAAAGGGAGTTTTCAGGCTGCAATTCGAAATTTAAAGTACACTGTTTGATTTTTATAATTAGCAACTTTTCCCAAACCTCGTGTTCGGCTGCATTACTGGCTGGCTTTAATAGTTTTATACTTGGTACAATTTCATTATTGGTAGACCAGAAATGGTGGGCTATTGCTGATTTTTCTATTTGTTTGTATTTCACAATTCTCATATATTCCTGTAATCTAATATGTAAACTTCTTTGGTTTTTCCTATGTAGAACTTATTGCAGTCTGAGCAGTTGATTTTGTATATAACTGATTTGTTGTTTTCAGGTACTGAGTCGTTCAGGTTGTTGCAAAATAAGTTTTTTTTAAACTGAATTTATTTATTGGGGCTAGGATGATGTTGTACTTCTTGAATATCTTGTTGAATTTATGATACACTCTGGGATGATACGTGAATTTCCTGAACTGTGTCTCGGTTTCTGATTCTGTTAATTTTGTAGTATCCAATATTTGTTTCTGGTTCTTCATCTCACAGGCAACAGATGCCGCCAGAGAAAACCAGCTCACTTCAGAAAACCACGGATCCAACCAGTCGGATAACTGCTGACAATGGGCACAAACCGTTCTCCAAAACATGTCCAAGTAAGGATAATTTAAGTGATGTTTCTGTTTGAATTACTGACTCATTACTTTCAAATGTTAAATACATCACTGTTTCTAACCTTTTGCTTCAAATAATAATAATAATAATAATAATAATAATAATAATAATAATAATAATAATAATAATAATAATAATAATAATAATAATAATAATAATAATAATAATAATAATAATAATAATAATAATAATAATAATAATAATAATAACAATAATAACAATAATAATAATAATAATAATAATAATAATAATAATAATAATAATAATAATAATAATAATAATAATAATAATAATAATAATAATAATAATAATAATAATAATAATAATAATAATAATAATAATAATAATAATAATAATAATAATAATAATAATAATAATAATAATAATAATAATAATAATAATAATAATAATAATAATAATAATAATAATAATAATAATAATAATAATAATAATAATAATAATAATAATAATAATAATAATAATAATAATAATAATAATAATAATAATAATAATAATAATAATAATAATAATAATAATAATAATAATAATAATAATAATAATAATAATAATAATAATAATAATAATAATAATAATAATAATAATAATAATAATAATAATAATAATAATAATAATAATAATAATAATAATAATAATAATAATAATAATAATAATAATAATAATAATAATAATAATAATAATAATAATAATAATAATAATAATAATAATAATAATAATAATAATAATAATAATAATAATAATAATAATAATAATAATAATAATAATAATAATAATAATAATAATAATAATAATAATAATAATAATAATAATAATAATAATAATAATAATAATAATAATAATAATAATAATAATAATAATAATAATAATAATAATAATAATAATAATAATAATAATAATAATAATAATAATAATAATAATAATAATAATAATAATAATAATAATAATAATAATAATAATAATAATAATAATAATAATAATAATAATAATAATAATAAAGGAGCTGTTTAAATTGTGTTGTAATAACAAATTTAAACATGCATTTTTATCTTGAACTCATTGATAATAAGAGTCATAATTGAAATCATTGTCTAATACACATCTCCATTCTCAAACTTGTGAAAGTAGGTAGTATACCTGTGCACTGTGTCTTGAGCCTTCAAAAGTTTCTTCCACTTTGGAGTTGAAATATATTTGTAAACTGGTAGAGAGAATTTGAGCTTTCCTGAAAGAAGAAATATCTCTCTGTTTGCAGTTATGAACTCCAGAGCTTTTGCTTCAGTTTTACCTCCACTTAAACAACCCAGCCTCTTCTCAAAGCATACCATCCCTGCAGCTACAATTCAAAGCAAATTACTATGTATCAAGGTCATTTGGGCTTCTTACATTTAGATGTACATATGTGTATTCAAATAGTTATATAGTTCTAAATAAAATATGACTCAATAATCCATTAATAGTGTCGCGGCAACAGGCATAAAAGTTTCGGCATAAATAGAAAACAAACGGCGAATAATATGTCACGGTAATAGGGAGCTTGCATAATCAGTTTACGATCGCACAGCTAGTGTACACCAAGGAACTGATAGGCGGCTAGCATTCACAAAGTGCCGACAATTAACGTTAGCGCCGATAAGCAAGATACGGATATTAAAATTAGGCAAATGAGTCAACCTTGTATATACTTTTCTCCACTTACAAGTTTTTTGATGAAGACTAGTTTCTGGGAACCTCTTCCCTATCGTCAGTTCCGTGGTTGACTGATGATGCATCCAGTGTCTGCATCTGGCTTGGTGTCGTGCTGCCATCTAATGTCCTGGTAAGTTTGATGACGTCATCTACGGCGGGAATTTAAAAATTCATCAAGAGGTCCTGTTTCTTTGTAATAAATATGTTTTTCAATTTTGAAATTCCCGCCGTAGATGACGTCATCAAACTTACCAGGACATTAGATGGCAGCACGACACCAAGCCAGATGCAGACACCAGATGCATCATCAGTCAACCACAGAACTGACGATAGGGAAGAGGTTCCCAGAAACTAGTCTTCATCAAAAACCTTGTAAGTGGAGAAAAGTATATACAAGGTTGACTCATTTGCCTCATTTTAGTAACAATGGAACTCCACTTTCTGAAATACTTCTTTTTATTCTATATAAGAGATGGATAGTTTATCACAGAGGTGAAAGACTTGCCAGTCCACAGAAGGTTTCATGTTTCTCGAAGGTGACAGAATATTCGGATTACGTCATTAGATGCCTTGTTTATTCCAGATGAATCTAGTGATTATACAGAACAGTCTGGAATTCATGAATGGGTGTATAAAAAGAAGCCATGGCTAGTGAGTTAGTTGTGTAACAAGAGTGTTGTTTTAAAGAGAACTGTTCAGAATATTATTTGTTGTGGTGTGTATATGACGTAATGTTGTTACGAGAGAATTGATCAGTGTATTTCTACAGAAATAAAGAACATTTAGAATTTCTGCAAATTGGACTTTTAATTCTATGAACCCATAAAGAAACAATAGGTATGTTTTCTGAAGATGCAAGAAAACTTATTTGTGAAAGTAGTCCTGAGCACTGCGAGGAAATTATAATTTCTTGAAAAGATAAGTGAACTTTGTAACAAATAATTATATATTACTGTAATATGAGTATTGCTTCACTGTTATTAGCTTCAATTTTTACTTTGTTATGTATATGAATATTTATTTTATTGAAAACATGCCCATCATTTGTATTGTTCCTGTATATATAAATATAAATATATATATATATATAAATATATATTCTTATTTGCAATCCAACTTGCTGTTTGTACATCCATAAGGATGAAAGACTAAATCCCTCCTCTTTGCCAATGATACATATTGTGACTTTGTGGGTTCGTGAAATGAAAAGTCCAATTTCACCACTCAAAAATGTTCTTTATTTCCACCGACTTACAGTTAAACACTTGCCAATTACACAAAATTACGTAATGCACACAATTACGATTCACCAGTTCATCCTTTACCGTTCCGATGCACTTACACAATTACGTAAATTCTTCCGTTGCACAGTCTTCTCTTCCACTAACACGGCACTACTTCACTAGCACGTCAAGCACTGACTGACCAACTTCGCTCGCTGCAGCCCCTTTTTATAGGAATATCACCGTCTTCTCGACTTCTCTAGTTTCCAGGCGAAGGTTCCAGATGGCCGTGGAAGAGGGGGAAAGGGGCCGCACGCGCAAGTGACATTTCCCTAATCTCCCCCCTCAGTGACAGAGACTGATGGGTGGGTGTGGCCCAGCTGCCTCGGGTTCCTTCCAGCGGTCGCCGGTCATCCCTTTCCCTAATTGGGTGACACTGCTCCCTCCTCAAAGCTGGTCGTCCCGAACAGCGCCATTGTAGCGGGCTAGACGATCCAAGTGTACCACCAACATCTTCCCTCGGGGAACCTTCTGGATGCGGAAGACCACGTCATTAATCCTCTTCACCACCCGGTACGGTCCTTGCCATGGCTGCTGGAGCTTCGGGCAGCGTCCCTTGGTCCGGGTAGGACGGTACAACCAGACCAGGTCACCTTGCTGGAACCCTTGGCTGTCATATCTGGTCTTCATGCGGTCGCTCGCCTTCTGGATGTTCTGGCGAGCCATCTCGTGCATGTCGTGGAGGTGGTCCACCAGGTTCTCCACATACTCGGTCACCGGCTGCTTCGCCTCCGGAGGGCTTCCAAAAGCCAGGTCACAAGGGAGGCGTAACTCTCGACCGAACATTAAGCTGGCTGGCGTCATCCCAGTTGTGTCGTGTGTAGACGAGCGGTAGGCCTGCAAGAACAGTGGCACCTTGACGTCCCAGTCTCGCTGATGGCTGGCCATGACCTTCCTCAGGTGTTCCTCTAAGGTCTTGATGTACCTTTCGACCATGCCATCCGATTGGGGATGTAGAGGCGTAGTGCGAGTCTTGTTCACCCCAAGCCTTTGTAGTGCCTCCTTCATTAGGTTGGACTCAAAGTTGGTACCCTGGTCACTGTATAGCTCTAACGGCAGCCCAAATCGACAGAACACTTGCTCCACGAGGCAGTCTGTGATTGTCTTTGCCTCTTGGTTTGGGATGGCATACACCTCTGGCCACTTGGTGAAGTAGTCCACGACCACCATTAGGTACTTATTGCCACGGTCGGAAACTGGGAACGGTCCAGCTATGTCAACGGTGATCCGTTCGAATGGCACTCCGACGTTGTACTGCTGCATGCGACCCCGGCTCCTAGTCTGGGGGTCAACGACTCGCCGAGCACACGTAACACAGACGGCACCATCTCTCAGCATCTGCTCGGAGTCTCAGCCAGTAGTAGCGCTGCCGTAGTTTGTCAATCGTTCGGTTCGCACCCAGGTGTCTTCCCGATGTACTGGCGTGCACTTCCTCCAAGACTTCCGGGACCTTACTCCGGGGAAGTACCACCTGTTCTCTCTGCGACTTCCCATTGGGTGATTCCCATACCCGGAACAGCACGCCCTCTCTGGTCTTCAACGAGTCCCATTGGGCCCAGTTCGACTTGTAAGTGGCAATCCTCGGTGCGATGTCCTCCCAGGTTGGTCTCGTCCCTGCCTCCACTTCCCTCAAGAGTGGCCCCAAGTCTGCGTCCGCCAGCTGCTCCCTCCTCAGGCCTGCACTATCCCAGCCATCCGCAGGGACTGCCGTGACTACTCGGACTGCTGCGGCACGCTCCTTCTCCTCCACTCTTGTACACTGGGCGCACTTTTCTGGAGAGGGTCTTCGGGTCATGGCGTCAGCGTTACCGTGGCTCTTCCCTCTACGATGTTCCGAGGTGAAGTCGTACTCCTGCAGCCTCTGGACCCAACGTGCTGTCTGGCCTTCCAGGGTCTTAAAGCTCAATAGCCAGGTTAGGGCGGAATGGCCAGTCCTCAGGTGGAATGGCTGACCGTACAGGTACTTATGGAAGTGCTCCAAGGTCTTTACTACCGCCAATAATTCTCGTCGGGTGACGCAGTAGTTCTTCTCTGCCTTGGATAGCGTCTTGCTGTAGTAGGCTATCACCCGCTCATGGCCATCCTGGATCTGCGATAGGACACCTCCAATGCAATGGTCGCTAGCGTCGGTGTCCACAAGGAAGGCGCCACCCGGTTGTGGGAAACCCAAAATTGGAGCACTGCACAGGGTCTCCTTTAGGTGCTGGAAAGCGTTTTCGGCGTCCTCTGTCCACACATAAGGCCGGTGTTCCTCCGTCAGGCGGGTGAGGGGTTTTGCGATGTTGGAGAATCCCTTTATGAAGCGGCGGTAATAACTGCACAGCCCCAGGAAACTGCGCAACTCTTTCTTATCCTTTGGGCGAGGCCAATCTCTCACAGCCTGTGTCTTCTCCGGGTCTGTGGCCACTCCGGTTGCAGAGACTATGTGGCCTAAGTAGTTCACTTCCTTGCGGAAGAGCTGGCAATTCTTCGCGTTCAGCTTCAAGTTGGTCGCCTGCAGTCTCTGTAGCACCTTACTCAGATTCTCCAGGTGATCATCGAAAGTTTCTCCGACGATAATGATGTCGTCCAGGTATAACAGGCAGGCGTCGTAAGTCAGCCCTCTCATCACTGACTCCATGAGGCGTTGAAAGGTAGCTGGTGCGTTGCAGAGGCCAAAGGACATAACCGTGAACTGCCAGAGCCCTTGGCCTGTCGAGAATGCAGTCTTCTCCTTGTCCCTTGGGTCTAGAGCTACCTGCCAGTAGCCCGACTTCAGGTCCAGGGTCGAGAACCACTGTGCACCAGCTAGCGTGTCCAGGGTGTCGTCAATCCGGGGTAAGGGAAAACAGTCCTTCCGGGTGACAGCGTTCAGCTTTCTGTAGTCTACGCAGAAGCGCAGCTCACCGTTCTTCTTCGTCACCAAGACTACAGGGGAACACCAAGGGCTGTCAGACTCTTCAATCACTCCCCTGGATCTCATGTCCTCCAGCATGTCTCGTACCGCCCCTTGCTTCGCCAGCGGAACGCGTCTATGAGGTTGCCGAATAGGCCGGGCGTCTCCAGTGTCGATGCGGTGGAGCACTTTGTCCGTGCGGCCGTAGTCACTATCGCTTTGGCTGAAGACGCGCTCGAATTGCCTCAGTAGTTGTCGAACTTTCTCCAGCTGTTCTGCGGTCAGGTGGTCGGCTGCCCTCTCCAGTAAGCCCTCTAGCCGGGGCCCCAGGTGTTGCTTCGGCGCCAGCTCCTGTGTCTTGTCGATTGCTGTTACGCTCACCACGGGCTCGCACGTTCCCAACTCCGTCCCGGCCTGGACGTCGTGATCGGTGTCCGTTGGATTTAGCAGTCTCACTGGCACCTCCTCTCGGCACGGCAGCAACGTCCTGGCTACACAGAGTCCGTGTACAGGCGTCTTCTGGTCCAGCATCATGTTCCTGGTTCTCTGGCCCTCCAGTCGCGCCGTCACCACCACCTCGCTCCTCGCGGGGACAACCACGTCTTCGTCCACGACGACCCTGCAAATTCCAAGGCGCTCTTCGGGTTGACGGAGTATAACCTCTTCTCCGTTAAGCCGCAGGACCTTCTTGCCGACGTCGACCGTCGCCTCAAGGCTCCTGAGGGCATCCAGTCCCAGGATCACCTCCTCCGCCACCTTCGCAACGAACACCCACAGACGCACGGCACTCCGTCCCAAGTTCAGTTCCAGCAGGGCCTCCTTCTCCACAGGCAAGATGTCGCCCGATGCCGTGACAAGCTGGTATGGACGGCTCGGCTTCCTTGTCGGCAAACCCTTCGCCACGTCAGGTCTGATGATGGTCACGGCCGCCCCGGTGTCCACCAGCACGCGGCACGGCTTTCCTCTTACCCAACCGTCCGCGATGAGGCTGTCATCCATACGCCGGCTGACGGCGCGCAGTGTCACTCGAGGGGATGGTGGTGATGGCGCCGACGTGCCCCTCTCCACGACGGCCCTTACTCGTTTTCCGGCTGCTCTTCCTGGTGTGGGCAGTCTCTCTGCAGGTGTCCGGGCTGTCCACACCCCCAACACAGGCCACTAGGTGTTCGCCGGCGTCTCTCAGCTGGTCTTCTGTCTCCGGCGTAGCGGACACTCCTCGTTCTCGACGTCGGGATAGATGTTACTTTGGCCGCCTCCATCCTTAATGCCGCTGTCAGCGCCTCGTGGATGGTTTGATATTCGCCGAGCATTAGGCGCTGACGAATCTCCGTGTCCCGTACCCCGTCGACAAAATTGTAGGCGGCTTCACGGGATACGAACTCCAGTGGCAGGTCAACCAAGGCCTTGCTAGCCAGCTGCTCGATCGCTATGGCGAACTCCTGCAGCGTCTCCCCCGGCTGCTGCGACCTTGCCTTTAGCTGGCTGCGGTATGCTGCGGCTAAGCGGTGGTTCCCGAAGCGATTCTCCAGGGCCTCCCAGATGTGCTTGGGCACCGCCGTCGTCTGCACCGCGTTTAGGACTTCCGCGACCCGTCCCTGGAGGCTGGCTATTAACTGTGTGGCCTCCTCCTCCGGTGACCATCTGTTGTGTTTGGCCACTGTGTCGAACTGGCGGCGGAAGACCTCAAACGTTGACGCGCCATCATATTTCGGAGGTTTGACGCGCGCCGATGTCGTGTCGCGTACCGGTGCGTCAGCCTTCAAATCCTTCAACCTCCTGCCGACGACGTCCTCCACCATGGCGTTCAGGGACTTGACGCTGCTGTCAGCCTTCCCTTCCAGGTCGTTAACGCGGCTCGCCAGGTCCTCGACGCGCTCGTCCACTTTGCCCATCCGCTTGCCCAGCTCCGTCACGTCATCCCTCACGCCGGCCAACTGTTCTTCAAATTTGGCGGCGAGAGCCTCGTTCGCCACCTTCATTTCCATGGTCAGTTCGGCCATCTTTGCGGTCATTGTCGTGGCCAAGTTGTTGTTTGCTGTTTCCGTCTTCGCAGCCAGGTTGTTACTTGCCGCTTCCGTCTTCTCTGTTAATTCGGCCTTCATTTCTTCCATCTTCTCGGTGATGTTGCCATTGGCCGTCTTCATTTCTGTCAGTTCCGCCTTCATTTCCATCATCTTCTCCAAAATCTTTTCCAATGCCGCGTCCATGGCTGTAATGTTCGGTGCTGTTGTCTTCCCGCTTCCTGACACCAGTGTGACTTTGTGGGTTCATGAAATGAAAAGTCCAATTTCACCACTCAAAAATGTTCTTTATTTCCACCGACTTACAGTTAAACACTTGCCAATTACACAAAATTACGTAATGCATACAATTACGATTCACCAGTTCGTCCTTTACCGTTCCGATGCACTTACACAATTACGTAAATTCTTCCGTTGCACAGTCTTCTCTTCCACTAACATGGCGCTACTTCACTAGCACGTCAAGCACTGACTGACCAACTTCGCTCGCTGCAGCCCCTTTTTATAGGAATATCACCATCTTCTCGACTTCTCTAGTTTCCAGGCGAAGGTTCCAGATGGCCGTGGAAGAGGGGGAAAGGGGCCGCCCGCGCAAGTGACATTTCCCTTATCTCCCCCCTCAGTGACAGAGACTGATGGGTGGGTGTGGCCCAGCTGCCTCGGGTTCCTTCCAGCGGTCGCCGGTCATCCCTTTCCCTAATTGGGTGACAATATTGACCAAATCAGTTACTACTTTATTAATAATAACTTGTTAAATAAATGTTGTAAGACAGTTGCAATGGATATCCATACAATAAAAAAAATTCTTAGCTCCACAAATTCAACTTCTAAACCAGACCATTGAAAAAGTAGAAACTACGAAATTTCTTGGACTATGCATCTAACACAATTTAAAATGGGAGAACTAAATTAATAACAAATAAAAAGCTAGGCACAGCCTAGACAAGTGAGGAGACTATTATGGGCTATGTCTAAGGCATGTAGGGGCAGTTAAAACAACTAGACATTCTTCCCTTTTCTTGGATCTATATATTTGAAATAATAATGTTGGGGGTACTAAGTGGGAGGACGTGTGACAGTGAGACATGAAGTGTGAGAACAAAAGTAACCTAACCAGAATGGGTGTAGGAATCACAGTCTACAGAGCAAGAATTGGACTCTTCAGGCAAACATTATTCCAAAAAAAAAAGTAATGGCAGGCAGTATGATGGAGGAATTACTATTTATAATAATAATTCTAATGCTGCTATTGATAGCTGGAATTGAACAAAACCCGGGCCCTGAGGAAATACAGGGGATTCTAACAGAATTGGTGGAAAAAAAAGTCAGCAAAATGGATGGTATGGAGCAAAGGATAACTAATAATTTGGATAAGATAGCAAAGGAAATAAAAGATGAAGCTGGTAGAGAAATTCAAGAGATTTGGGCAGACATGGAAGAAATGAGAATAAAAATAGAAAGGGCAGATGAGAGGAGAAGAAGACTTAATTTGGTTCCTTTCTTGGAAGTGCTGAAAACAGTGTTGTTATAATAAATTAAATTTAAAGGGAGTCGATTAATGACACTAAACAACACTTACTTTTAAATTTTTCCGGAACATGTTTCAGAGACTTTGCCTCTATCCTCCTCCAGTCGAGGGCCAGTTGAGGATGGAGGCAAAGTCTCTGAAACATGTTCCGGAAAAATTTAAAAGTAAGTGTTGTTTAGTGTCATTAATCGACTCCCTTTAAATTTAATTTAATTTGGTGTTTATCGGAGTGAAAGAAAGAAGAGGTTTTTGGACAGTGCAAGAAATATCTCAAATATTGAAAGATAAATTAGAATTAGAGCTACAAGGATGCGAGATTATTGAAGACTATCACATCGGAAAACATACAGGAAGAAGACCAATCATTGCTCAGTTTGCAACAATGCAATTAATTTATGA
This sequence comes from Mantis religiosa, assembly GCA_030765055.1. Taxonomy (NCBI): domain Eukaryota; kingdom Metazoa; phylum Arthropoda; class Insecta; order Mantodea; family Mantidae; genus Mantis; species Mantis religiosa. Next base: position 796,373 of record JAUKNK010000382.1, on the reverse strand, counting down.
AATACTGGGCAGAGCAAAGATGCTGAAAGGGAGTAATGTATGGATAAACAAGGACCTAACACCAACACAAAGAATCACAAAAAAAGAACCTAAACTGGCGAATGATGGAAGCAAGAGCAGCAGGGAAAAGAGCATATATCAGAAATTTACAACTATGGATAGAAGGAGCCAATGCTACTTCTACGGGCAAGAGAGATGGCGCAATGGGTAATGCAAGAGGAATTAAGTCAGCAAAAATTACACCATATGCAGGAAATGAATGCCACAGCAACAACATCGAGTTCACCAAGATCCGGACGCATGCGGGACGAAGAGCGGCAGGATAAGGCAGTAGTGACGTCCACAGAAGCCATGATGTCAGTAGCCACGTCAGATGATCCGTCATCACGGGGAAAAGTGAAAGATAAAAGTAATGAGCCAGTAGGAGATGACGAAACAAGAGAGGTGACATCAGCAAGGCACTAGAGAGAGACAGCAGCAGCAAAGAAAAAATGTGTGTCACCAACCAAGGAGGAGCTAGAAGCAGCACGTGGTCTAGCAGGGAGAGGGAAACAAAGCTGGATTCAGCCTTATTAGTAGCAGTAAGGAGGTGAGACAGGCAATCACACAAGGTCAAAGGAGGGATGCAAGAGTAGCTGGAGGGGAAGATGAGCAAATAGTAACTTCCCCACATGGCAGTATCCTGGTTTTAGATAAACAAGTGACGGAGGGTGAAGGAATAAAGCTGAGGAGCAAGAAAACACTTGAACAGTTTGCGTGGTCCAGGGGGAGAACAGGTTCGAAATAGCAAATAATAAGAAAGCTAGGGTTTTGGAATTTTGAAGGGTTAAGGAATAAAACCTGCACAGGTTTCATACAGCATATATAAGTGAATTTGGATTACCTAGCAGTGGTAGAGATGTGGTTAAAAGATGAAGAAATCAAATTAATGAATTTTAATTATTTAGGAAGAAAAGCTGAAATGTATGCAAAGAGGGGGAGACCATCAGGAGGACTAGGTTTTTTTTTATCAAGAATAAATTGAGTAAAACAATAAAAGAAAAATGGTATAGTTGTAAAGAAGTGCTTTGGATTATAATGGAAGATAAAGCAATATTGGATAGCATAATATGTTACTAAAATTAGGCAAGTGAGTCAACCTTGTATATACTTTTCTCCATATACAAGGTTGACTCACTTGCCTAATTTTAGTAACAATGGCACTCCACTTTCTGAAATACTTCTTTTTATTCTATATAGCATAATATGTATTGAAATAATATATAACCCTCCAGCTTCTTCACAGTTTCATAATCCAGAACTGTTTTATCTCCTTGATAAAGATATAGAGAAGTTAAGGGGAAAATATATATACACATTGAGATAATACTAGTAGGAGATGTAAACATAAGAATTGGAGAAAGTGATGTTAGTTCTATAGATTGGTGGGAGGACAGCAATGTAAGTGGGAAAAATGTGAATATTAGGCATAGCAAGGATAAGGTGATAGAAAGGGGTAGTGAAAAACTCATTAATTTCTGTGAGCAAAATGCATTGGACATTCTTAACTTAGTCATAGTAGCCATTTATCGTTCTCCCTTAGGAAGTTTTCAAATTTTTAAAAATCAATTAGAATAAGCTCTGAACTTTCTATTTAAAACAAAAAGAGAAATAATCATTTGTGGTGACATAATGTAGATTACCTGAAATCGAGTCTTCAAAGGGAACAGCTTAGCTCTTTATTTACCACATACCACATGACACATACAGTTAACTTTCCAACAAGAATCCAAAATAATTCATCCACAGCTATTGATAACATATTTGTAAATTCAGATATAACTAAATTTTGCTCTGTCTCTTCAAAAACTAATGGACTATCAGATCATGATGCACAAATTCTAAGGATTGGTAAGATAAATTTAAAACTCAAACCTAAATACACATATGAAATATAGGGAAATAAACGAAAATACTCTGAATGAATTTAGTAAGAACCTTAAACTTGAATCTTGGAAACAAACTTATGAGATTAATGGAACCAACAATAAATATAATAGCTTCCTTCAATGCTTTAAAACTCACTTTGAATTTTGCTTCCCATTTATGTATAAAAAAACATTTAACTTTAAAAAAGACAATTCCTGGCTCACTTTAGGAATTAAAACCTCATGCAGGCGTAAAGGAGAACTATATCAGCAAGTTAGAGTCGGTAACAATTTGTATTTAAAAAACTACTACAACAAATATTGTAAACTCTAAAGAAGGTAATAATAGCAGCTAAAGTATTGCATTATAATAAACTAATTCAAAACTCAGACAATAAAATAAAAACCACTTGGAATATAATAAAAGATGTGACATGTAAACACTCATCAGAAAATTGCCCAATAACACTCAATGTTGACAATCATGAAATTGCCAAACCTCTTGAAGTTGCAGAATTGTTTAACAAATTATTTTTGGATGTAACAAAAAAATTAAATATTAATTATGGAAGTAAAGATGCAGCACTAGAATTTCTAAGATCAAGTTTCACAAACTCTGTACCTACATTTAAAGTCAGTTTAACTACACCTTCCGAAATAAATAAAATTACTGACTCTTTAAAAATGAAGAATTCTTCCGGTTATGATGAAATAACTACAAAAATCCTAAAATCTTGCTCCTCACAAATTAGCATTCCCCTTAGTTATTTATGTAATGAGTCTCTAAAGACTGGTATTTTCCCTTACAGAATGAAATACTTAATTGTTAAACCTCTTTTCAAAACAGGCGAACACAATAATTAACTTTAAAGAGAGTCGATTAAAGACACTAGACAACACTTACTTTTAAATTTTTCCGGAACTAGTTTCAGAGGCTTTGCCTCTATCATCGGCCGGCTCTCGACTGATTCTCGTTGGTGTAGCTGACGATACCTTGTCACAGGTCTCCTCTGGTGGCGGCTCAAGGAACTTGCTGAACAATTTGTTCAGCAAGTTCCTTGAGCCGCCACCAGAGGAGACCTGTGACAAGGTATCGTCAGCTACACCAACGAGAATCAGTCGAGAGCCGGCCGATGATAGAGGCAAAGCCTCTGAAACTAGTTCCGGAAAAATTTAAAAGTAAGTGTTGTCTAGTGTCTTTAATCGACTCTCTTTAAAGTTAATTTATCATAACAACACTGTTTTCAACACTTCCAAGAAAGTAATTGGAACACAATAATGTTTCAAATTATAGACCAATATCTCTCTTGCCAATTTTTTCAAAAGTTCTTGAAAAGGTAATGTTCACCAGACTGTATAAACACCTTGAATATAACAACATACTTGTCAGTGATCAGTTTGGATTCAGAAAGGGAATATCGACTAATAATGCAACTTACAAACTTACACATGAAGTGTTGACTGCCTTAAATGATAAAAGACATGTAGGTGGAATTTTTTGTGATCTAGCAAAGGCTTTTGATTGTGTTAATCATGACATTCTTATAGCAAAATTGGAATTCTATGGGCTAAAAAAATGAACATTTAAGATGATTTGTATCATATCTAAATGAAAGAAAACAGAGTGTTGAAGTAGCTGTCAGTGATATTGGTTATGAAAAACAAACTTCGAACTGCAAAGTAGTAACTCATGGAGTAACCCAAGGTTCCGTGTTAGGGCCCTTATTATTTCTCATCTATATAAATGACCTCTTACTTTATATAAAGGACATTGCAAGTACAGTTCTTTTCGCTGATGACACTAGTGTCCTGGTGACCAGTACAAATTTAAACGAGTATATAATTAAAATGAATTATTAAATTTAAAGGGAGTCGATTAAGACAATTAATGACACTAAAGGGTTGTTTAGTGTCATTAATTGACTCCCTTTGAATTTAATTTATCATAACAACACAGTTTTCAACACTTCCAAGAAAGGAATTGCAAAATGAATTATGTTTTGAACTGTATGTCATGCTGGTTTAAAGCGAAAAAATTATCTGTGAATCTAGACAAAACAAAAGTGGTCAAATTTATAACCTGTCGTAAATCACATACTGATATAGAAATCGGGATTAATGATATGTTATTAGAAGAAATTGACAGCATTAAATTTCTGGGCCTTCAAGTGGACAGATGTTTAGATTTGAAAGCTCACATAAATTATATCTTACCTAAACTCAGCTCTGCCTGTTATGCTATCCGAGAGCTGGTTAATGTGAGTTCTATTGACACACTTAAATTAGTATATTATGCATACTTTAACTCTATTATGGAATATGGAATATTATTTTGGGGCAACTCAGTAGAAAGTAAACAACATATTTCTTATGCAAAAGAGGGTTATAAGAATCATTACTAACACCCACACCAGATGCTCCTGTAAAGATCTTTTTACAAGATTGAAGATATTAACTCTTCCTTGCATGTATATATCCTTGATCCTAAAATTCTTTGTATGCAATCGTGCCTTATTTGCAACAAATAATGTAATTCACAAAATAAACACTAGACAAAAGTATAATATCCATTATCCCAGTGCTAAACTTTCTTGCTTCCAGAAAGGTGTGCATTATGAAACTATCAAAATATTTGGCGCACTTCCTAATATTCTTAAAGAAAAAGTTCATAATTTCGGTGCTTTTTAAAAAGCTGTTAGAGAGTACCTTTGCTCAAAATCTGTTTCTTCTGTACGCGTTCATGGACTTGGCGCTACTGTCGGCCTTTTCCTCTAGGTCACTGAAGCGGTTCGCCAGGTCCTCGACGTGCTCGTCCACTTGGCCCATCCGCTTGTCCAGCTCCGTCACGTCATCCCTCACGCCGGCCAACTGTTCTTCAAATTTGGCAGCGAGAGCTTCGTTTGCCACCTTCATTTCCGCGCTCAGGTTGTTATTTGTAGTCTCCAGCTTCGCGGCCAGGCTGTTATTTGCCGCTTCCGTTTTTGTTGTTAACTCGTTCATCTTTGCCAAAAGCATTTCTAATGCCGATTCAATGGCCGTAATGTTCGGTGATGTTATCGTACCGCTTCCTGACACCAGTATGACTTTGTGGGTTCGTGAAATGAAAAGTCCAATTACACAAACTCAACAATGTTCTTTATTTCCACCGACTTACAGTTGAACACTTGCCAATTACACAGAATTACGTAATGCACACAATTACGATTTACCAGTTCGTCCGTTACATTCCGATGCACGTACACAGTCTTCTCATCCGTTCGCTAGCACGTCAAGCACTGACTGACTGACTCAATTCACTCACTGCAGCCCTTTTTATAGGAATATCACCGTCTTCTAGAAGTCTCTGGTTTCAGTGAATTACCGCCAAAGTTCCAGAGGACAGGGGAAGGGGGGAAAGAGGCGGCCAGCCACAAGTGACATTTCCCTAATCATCCCCCTCAGTTAGTGACAGAGACTAATGGGAGGGTGTGGTTGGCTGCCTCTGGCCCCTTACTCAGCTGTCGTTGGTTGCGCTTTCCGCTAATTGGGTGACAATACATACATACATACATACATACATACATACATACATACATACATACATACATACATACATACATACATACATACATACATACATACATACATACATACATACATACATACATACATACATACATACATACATACATACATACATACATACATACATACATACATACATACATACATACATACATACATACATACATACATACAAACCACCTTATTTATGAATGTAGGGACACAAGGCATCAGAGGGACAAGTTGATTGAAGAAGTACACAAGATGGAGGAAACTGGCCAGTGTCAAACCAAAACTTGATAAATGAACATTTGAAAGCTTTTTGCAAATATGTTAACTCAATTAACTTGTAATCAATTAAGTTAATTGGGAGTTGATTAATAACACAAAACAACACTCACTTTTAAATTTTCCCGGAACCGGTTTCTGAGGCCTTCCCTCTATCTTCAGCCGGACATCGACTAGTTCTCATTGGTGTAGCTGGCAATATTTTGTCTTCGGTCTCCTCTGGTGGCGGTTCGAGGACCTTGCTGAACAAATCTTTCTGGGCGATGTCGAAATTGAATATTTTGTTCCTATTTTTTGAAATAAAGATTTGTTCCCATGTGGACAGTTCTTCTTTTCCTGTTGTATGTTTTAGTAATTTTGGTTCTGGATTTATGTTGTGGTTTTTTTCCCAAAAATGCGTGGCAGCTGCTGATTTTTCTAATTGTTTGTATTTTATGTTCCTAAAGTGTTCCTTTGCTCTTGTTTCTAAATTTCTTTTGGTTTTTCCAATATAAATTTGACTACAGTCACAGCATTCAATTTGATATATACCAGATTTTTTGTTAGATGGAATGGCATCTTTGATGTTTGAGCAAATTAGGTTTTTTAAGGAGTAATGGTTCACTGGAGCTAGTTGAATGTTTTGTTTTTTGAAGACTTTTTTGAATTTATCAAAGGCCCATGGATGGTAAGTGAATTTTTTGAAGATCATTTTAGTTTCTGTAGCTGAGAGGGTTGTGGTTTCCTTTAGTAGTTTCTTCTTTTTTGCTAAGTTCACTTTTTTGTCTACTAGTGATTTGGGAAAGTCATTTTTCTGTGCTATTTCAATAATTTTGTTGTATTGTATTTTGTATTCTTCTGCTGTGAGAGGGATGTTGACCAGTCTGTGTGCTAAACTATTAAAGATTGCCTGTTTGTGGGATCTTGGATTGTAGCCATTAGCTTTTATGTAGTTGTCTGTCTGTGTTGGTTTTCTGTAAATGCCAAAGTTTATTCTATTTTTATTTCTGATTATTTTTAGATCTAAAAATGGTAAATACTCGTCTTTTTCAACTTCTACAGTGAACTTGATGCTTTTTTCTTGAATATTTAAAAGTTTTAGTGCATCACTGATGTGTTTTTTTGGCACTATGGCAAATATGTCATCTACATATCTTTGCCAGAGTTTGAACATCCATGGGAAACCTTTAGTGATCCTTATTTCTAGTGCACTCATGTACAGATCGGCCAGGAAGGGTGATAAGGGGTTGCCCATTGCTAAACCAGAAGTTTGATAGAAATATTTTGTTTGAAACTGGAAGAAATTCTGTTCTATGCATAATTTGGTAAGTTCGATGTAATCTGAAATTTCAAGTGATGACATTCCAAGTGATTTGAGCCATTTTTCTATCAATGTTGGGAGTTGTTTAACTGGTATGCTGGGAAACAGTGATTTAACGTCAAATGAGACTAGTGTGTCTTCTTCATTTAGTTCAGTATCCTTAATGTGTTCTATAAGTTCATAGGTGTTTTTGATGCTTAGGCTATCGAATTTTGGAAATGAGTTGAATTTGTTTGTTAGCCATTTTGCACCAACATACAAACTTGCAAAATGGCTAACAAACAAATTCAACTCATTTCCAAAATTCGATAGCCTAAGCATCAAAAACACCTATGAACTTATAGAACACATTAAGGATACTGAACTAAATGAAGAAGACACACTAGTCTCATTTGACGTTAAATCACTGTTTCCCAGCATACCAGTTAAACAACTCCCAACATTGATAGAAAAATGGCTCAAATCACTTGGAATGTCATCACTTGAAATTTCAGATTACATCGAACTTACCAAATTATGCATAGAACAGAATTTCTTCCAGTTTCAAACAAAATATTTCTATCAAACTTCTGGTTTAGCAATGGGCAACCCCTTATCACCCTTCCTGGCCGATCTGTACATGAGTGCACTAGAAATAAGGATCACTAAAGGTTTCCCATGGATGTTCAAACTCTGGCAAAGATATGTAGATGACATATTTGCCATAGTGCAAAAAAACACATCAGTGATGCACTAAAACTTTTAAATATTCAAGAAAAAAGCATCAAGTTCACTGTAGAAGTTGAAAAAGACGAGTATTTACCATTTTTAGATCTAAAAATAATCAGAAATAAAAATAGAATAAACTTTGGCATTTACAGAAAACCAACACAGACAGACAACTACATAAAAGCTAATGGCTACAATCCAAGATCCCACAAACAGGCAATCTTTAATAGTTTAGCACACAGACTGGTCAACATCCCTCTCACAGCAGAAGAATACAAAATAGAATACAACAAAATTATTGAAATAGCACAGAAAAATGACTTTCCCAAATCACTAGTAGACAAAAAAGTGAACTTAGCAAAAAAGAAGAAACTACTAAAGGAAACCACAACCCTCTCAGCTACAGAAACTAAAATGATCTTCAAAAAATTCACTTACCATCCATGGGCCTTTGATAAATTCAAAAAAGTCTTCAAAAAACAAAACATTCAACTAGCTCCAGTGAACCATTACTCCTTAAAAAACCTAATTTGCTCAAACATCAAAGATGCCATTCCATCTAACAAAAAATCTGGTATATATCAAATTGAATGCTGTGACTGTAGTCAAATTTATATTGGAAAAACCAAAAGAAATTTAGAAACAAGAGCAAAGGAACACTTTAGGAACATAAAATACAAACAATTAGAAAAATCAGCAGTTGCCACGCATTTTTGGGAAAAAAACCATAACATAAATCCAGAACCAAAATTACTAAAACATACAACAGGAAAAGAAGAACTTCCACATGGGAACAAATCTTTATTTCAAAAAATAGGAACAAAGTATTCAATTTCGACATCCCTCAGAAAGATTTGTTCAGCAAGTTCCTCGAACCGCCACCAGAGGAGACCGAAGACAAAATATTGCCAGCTACACCAATGAGAACCAGTCGATGTCCGGCTGAAGATAGAGGGAAGGCCTCAGAAACCGGTTCCGGGAAAATTTAAAAGTGAGTGTTGTTTTGTGTTATTAATCGACTCCCAATTAACTTAATTTATACAACAACACTGTTTTCAACACTTCCATGAAAGGATTTGTAATCAATTATTTAAAATAATACGCGAATTGAACATTTAAATTCTTATGTTTCAAAAATTATTGTAAAATAATATCAGAATGTGGTTACAATTTATAATGTATCTAGTAATTCAATGCATGTAATGTTACTCTGTAATGGGGCGTGCTGTTAAAGTTCTATAAATTAAAAAAAAATACATACATACACACATACATACATACATACATACTGTGACTTTGTGGGTTCGTGAAATGATAAAACGAGGTTACGAAACACAAAAACTACACTTTATTCTCCTCGAAATACACTGTTCACCATTACAAAATTGCTAGAACCTTCAAACAGTTTATTTTACCTAACTCTACATTCAACTGTTGCTACCGGTAACGATTGGTTCCGAAGTATTCCGAATCACCACCGGCCATCATTTGTCATCGGCTTCGCGATTCTACCGCCAGGGTGACACTGCTCCCTCAAGGCTGGTCGTCCCGAACAGCGCCTTTGTAGCGGGCCAGGCGATCCAGGTGTACCACCAACATCTTTCCTCGGGGCACCTTCTGGATGCGGTAGACCACGTCGTTAATCCTCTTCACCACACGGTACGGTCCTTGCCATGACTGCTGAAGCTTTGGGCAGTGTCCCTTGGTCCGGGTCGGGCGGTACAACCAGACCAGGTCACCTTGCTGGAACCCTTGGCTGTTGGCTTGCCTGTCGTCTCGGGTTTTCATGCTTTCGCTCGCCTTCTGGATGTTCTGGCGAGCCATCTCGTGCATGTCGTGGAGGTGGTCCACCAGGTTCTCCACATCCCTCAAGAGTGGCCCCAAGTCTGCGTCCGCCAGCTGCTCCCTCCTCAGGCCTGCGCTATCCCAGCCATCCGCAGGCACTGCCGTGACTACTCGAACTGCTGCGGCACGCTCCTTCCCCTCCACTCTTGTGCATTGGCCGCACTCTTTTGGACAGGGTCCTCGGGACATAGCGTCCGCGTTACCGTGACTCTTCCCTCTGCGATGTTCCGAGGTGAAGTCGTACTCCTGCTGCCTCTGAACCCCACCTGCTGTCTGGCCTTCCAGTCGCGCCGTCACTATCACTTCGCTCCTCGCGGGGACAACCACGTCTTCGCTCAAGACGACCCTGCCAATTCCAAGGCGCTCTTCTGGTTGACGGAGCATAACCTCTTCTCCGTTGAGCCTCAGGACCTTCCTACCGAGGTCGACCGTCGCCTCGTGGCTCCTGAGGGCATCCAGTCCCAGAATCACCTCCTCAGCCACCTTCGCGACGAACACCCACAGACGCACGGCACTCCGTCCCAAGTTCAGCTCCAGTAGGGCCTCCTTCCCCACAGGCATGGTGTCGCCCGATGCTGTCACAAGCTCGTATGGTCGGCTCGGCTTCCTCGTCGGCAAACCCTTCACTACGTCAGGTCTGATGACGGTCACGGCCGCCCCGGTGTCCACCAGCACGCGACACGGCTTTCCTCTTACCCAGCCGTCCGCTATGAGGTTGTCCATCCGCCGGCTGACGGCGCGGACTGTCACTCGAGGGGATGGTGGTAATGGCGCCGACGTGCCCCTCTCCACGCCGGGCCTTACTCGTTTTCCGGCTGCTCTTCCTGGTGTGGGCAGTCTCTCCGCAGGTGTCCGGGCTGTCCACACCCCCAACACAGGCCACTAGGTGTTCGCCGGCGTCCCTCAGCTGGTCTTCTGTCTCCGGCGTAGCGGACACTCCTCGTTCTCGACGTCGGGATAGATGCTACCTTGGCCGCCTCCATCCTTAATGCCGCTGTCAGCGCCTCGTGGATGTTTTTATAATCGCCGAGCATTAGGCGCTGACGAATCTCCGTGTCCCGTACCCCGTCGACAAAATTGTAGGCGGCTTCCCGGGATACGAACTCCAGTGGCAGGTCAACCAAGGCCTTGCTAGCCAGCTGCTCGATCGCTATGGCGAACTCCTGCAGCGTCTCCCCCGGCTGCTGCGACCTTGCCTTTAGCTGGCTGCGGTATGCTGCGGCTAAGCGGTGGTTCCCGAAGCGATTCTCCAGGGCCTCCCAGATGTCCTTGGGCGCCGCCGTCGTCTGCACCGCGTTTAGGATTTCCGCGGCCCGTCCCTGGAAGCTGGCTATTAACTGTGTGGCCTCCTCCTCCGGTGACCATCTGTTGTGCTTGGCCACTGTGTCGAACTGGCGGCGGAAGACCTCGAATGTTGACGCGCCGTCATATTTCGGAGGTTTGACGCGCGCCGATGTTGTGTCGCGTCCCGGTGCGTCAGCCTTCAAATCCTTCAGTCTCCTGCCGACGACGTCCTCCACCATGGCGTTCAGGGACTTGACGCTGCTGTCGGCCTTTCCCCCCAGGTTGTTTACGCGGTTCGTGAGGTCTTCGACGTCTTCAACCATGGCGTTCAGGGACTTGGCGTTATTGTCGGCCTTTTCCTCTAGGTCATTGAAGCGGTTCGCCAGTTCCTCGACGCGCTCGTCCACTTGGCCCATCCGCTTGCCCAGCTCCGTCACGCCATCCCTCACGCTGGCCAACTGTTCCTCAAATTTGGCGGCGAGGACCTCGTTCGCCTCCTTCATTTCCGTGGCCAGACTGTCGTTCGCTGCCTTCATTTCTGTGGTCAATTCGGTCTTTATTTCTTTCAACTCTGCGGCCAGGTTGTTATTTGCCGCTTCTGTTTTTGTTGTTAACTCGTTCATCTTCGCGGCCAAGTTGTTATTTGCCGCTTCCGACTTCGCTGTTAATTCGTTCATCTTATGCAAAAGCATTTCCAATGCCGATTCCATGGCCATAATGTTCGGTGATGTTGTTATCCCGCTTCCTGACACCAGCTGTGACTTTGTGGGTTCGTGAAATGATAAAACGAGGTTACGAAACACAAAAACTACACTTTATTCTCCTCGAAATACACTGTTCACCATTACAAAATTGCTAGAACCTTCAAACTGTTTATTTTACCTAACTCTACATTCAACTGTCTGTTGCTACCGGTAACGATTGGTTCCGAAGTTTTCTGAATCTCCACCGGCCATTATTTGTCATCGGCTTCGCGATTCTACCGCCAGGGTGACAATACATACACACATACATACATACATACATACATACATACATACATACATACATACATACATACATACATACATACATACATACATACATACATACATACATACATACATACATACATACATACATACATACATACATACATACATACATACATACATACATACATACATACATACATACATACATACATACATACATACATACATACATACATACATACATACATACATACATACATACATACATACATACATACATACATACATACATACATACATACATACATACATACATACATACATACATACATACATACATACATACATACATACATACATACATACATACATACATACATACATACATACATACATACATACATACATACATACATACATACATACATACATACATACATACATACATACATACATACATACATACATACATACATACATACATACATACATACATACATACATACATACATACATACATACATACATACATACATACATACATACATACATACATACATACATACATACATACATACATACATACATACATACATACATACATACATACATACATACATACATACATACATACATACATACATACATACATACATACATACATACATACATACATACATACATACATACATACATACATACATACATACATACATACATACATACATACATACATACATACATACATACATACATACATACATACATACATACATACATACATACATACATACATACATACATACATACATACATACATACATACATACATACATACATACATACATACATACATACATACATACATACATACATACATACATACATACATACATACATACATACATACATACATACATACATACATACATACATACATACATACATACATACATACATACATACATACATACATACATACATACATACATACATATGTAGCGATATATACAGACAGTACAGTAACTCTAGCTATTCTGCGGAATAATAATAAACATAACTCCATAGCAGAGAAAACCCTTAATATATGTAATACCTTACAAAGACTAAAATGGAGAATACACTTCAGTTGGGTTAAAGCCCATGTAGGTATATGTGGAAATGAGTTAGCAGACAAACTAGCGAAATCCGCTGCTCTGGACGGAGATCTGCCCAATAGTTACAGTTTGATACCTAAATCTGTAATTATTTCTGAAATACAAGAAACAGGACATCAGGTCTGGCAGAATAGGTGGAATGCCACGGACAAGGGGGCACTCAGCAAGTTATTTTTTCCAACAATAAAAGATAGGCTGAAGAGAAAGCTTCCTTTAACACCAATTTTCACAGCAATAACTTCCGGCCACGGAAAAACCAAAGCTTACTTACACCGATTCCATATAGTAGACGATCCAAAATGTACATGTAACAGCTCCCAACAAACCGTAAACCATTTAATATACGAATGTGTAGACAAAAGTCAACAAAGAGCCAAGCTAATTCAAGATGTAACTCCAAATGGAAGCAAGTGGCCAGTAACCAACGAGAGTCTTGTAAAACACCACATAAAAGCATTCTGTAAATACATAAATTCAATTAACCTATAAAGATATGTAAATATGTATAACTTGTGAAATCAACTGCTAAAAGATCTAATGTAATATTAACATGTAAATATGTACAATTTGTAAAATCAAATGTTGGAAAAATGTAATGTAATGCATGTAATACTACTATGTAGTGGGGCATGCTGATTGTTATCAATAAAGAAAAAAAAAAAAAAAATACATACATACATACATACATACATACATACATACATACATACATACATACATACATACATACATACATACATACATACATACATACATACATACATACATACATACATACATACATACATACATACATACATACATACATACATACATACATACATACATACATACATACATACATACATACATACATACATACATACATACATACATACATACATACATACATACATACATACATACATACATACATACATACATACATACATACATACATACATACATACATACATACATACATACATACATACATACATACATACATACATACATACATACATACATACATACATACATACATACATACATACATACATACATACATACATACATACATACATACATACATACATACATACATACATACATACATACATACATACATACATACATACATACATACATACATACATACATACATACATACATACATACATACATACATACATACATACATACATACATACATACATACATACATACATACATACATACATACATACATACATACATACATACATACATACATACATACATACATACATACATACATACATACATACATACATACATACATACATACATACATACATACATACATACATACATACATACATACATACATACATACATACATACATACATATATATAGAACCTGTACTGACGTATGGAGTACCCTTATGGGCATCTGCATTAAACAACCCGAAGAATCTGAGAAAAATTCAGAGAATCCAAAGGTTGTTTAACATAAAAATCACTAAGGCATACAGGACAATTTCATTTGATGCATCTTGTGTCATTGCTGGCATCCAACCTATTGATATCACGATTGAAGGGAAAGTTAAACTGTACAACTTCTTGCAAAATAAACAAGACTATGATGCACCCTTGCCCCCCAGCGACTGGAACCACCCTGCAGAAGTACCTGAAGTTAAAGAAGCTGATGATGAAGACTCTATATTCAAAATATACACGGATGGAAGCAAAATAGGAGAGCAAGTGGGTGCAGCAGTTGTAATATTCAAACAAGGGACTTCAATTCGAGAGATAAAATACAAGCTAGACAGAAGATGTACTAATAATCAGGCAGAACAACTGGCCATATTTAAAGCGCTACAAGAACTTCAAAACTTTAACAACACACCGGAGGAAGAGAAGACTGTAGCGATATATACAGACAGTACAGTAACTCTAGCCATTCTGCGGAATAATAATAAACATAACTCCATAGCAGAGAAGACCCTTAATATATGTAATACCTTACAAAGACTAAAATGGAGAATACACTTCAGTTGGGTTAAAGCCCATGTAGGTATATGTGGAAATGAGTTAGCAGACAAACTAGCGAAATCCGCTGCTCTGGACGGAGATCTGCCCAATAGTTACAGTTTGATACCTAAATCTGTAATTATTTCTGAAATACAAGAAACAGGACATCAGGTCTGGCAGAATAGGTGGAATGCCACGGACAAGGGGGCACTCAGCAAGTTATTTTTTCCAACAATAAAAGATAGGCTGAAGAGAAAGCTTCCTTTAACACCAATTTTCACAGCAATAACTTCCGGCCACGGAAAAACCAAAGCTTACTTACACCGATTCCATATAGTAGACGATCCAAAATGTACATGTAACAGCTCCCAACAAACCGTAAACCATTTAATATACGAATGTGTAGACAAAAGTCAACAAAGAGCCAAGCTAATTCAAGATGTAACTCTAAATGGAAGCAAGTGGCCAGTAACCAACGAGAGTCTTGTAAAACACCACATAAAAGCATTCTGTAAATACATAAATTCAATTAACCTATAAAGATATGTAAATATGTATAACTTGTGAAATCAACTGCTAAAAGATCTAATGTAATATTAACATGTAAATATGTACAATTTGTAAAATCAAATGTTGGAAAAATGTAATGTAATGCATGTAATACTACTATGTAGTGGGGCATGCTGATTGTTATCAATAAAGAAAAAAAAAATACATACATACATACATACATACATACATACATACATACATACATACATACATACATACATACATACATACATACATACATACATACATACATACATACATACATACATACATACATACATACATACATACATACATACATACATACATACATACATACATACATACATACATACATACATACATACATACATACATACATACATACACACATACACACATACATACATATATACCAAATCTGCTGCTCTAGATGGAGATCTGCCTAATAGCTACAGTTTGATACCTAAATCTGTAATTATTTCTGAAATAGAAGAAACAGGACATCAGGTCTGGCAGAATAGGTGGAATGCCACGGACAAAGGGGCACTCAGCAAATTATTCTATCCAACAATAAAAGATAGACTGAAGAGAAAGCTTCCTTTAACACCAATTTTCACAGCAATAGTTTCCGGCCACAGAAAAACCAAAGCTTATTTACACCGATTCCATATAGTAGACGTTCCAAAATGCACATGTAACAGCTCCCAACAAACTGTAAACCATTTAATATACGAATTTGTCGACAAAAGTAAACATGGAGCCAAGCTAATACAAAATGTAAATCTAAATGGAAGCAAGTGGCCAGTAACCAACGAGAATCTTATAAAACACAACTTCAAAGCATTCTGTAAAACATAAATTCAGTTAACCTGTAAAGATATGTACATATGTATAATTTGTGAAATCAACTGCTAAAAGATGTAATGTAATGTTAAAATGTAAATATGTACAATTTGTAAAATCAAATGTTGGAAAAATGTAATGTAATGCATGTAATACCTCTATGTAGTGGGGCATGCTGATTGTTATCAATAAAGAGAAAAATACATACATACATATAGGAGGCCGTGATATTCGTGGAGGAAGAATGCAAGTGAATGTGCTCTTAATTATTTGGTGTTAGTGGCGTAACTTGCAAGTACTTGTTTGTGTTTGGTATTTCATGGTGTTTGTTGTGAAGTTATTTCTTTGTGAGTATGTTATTTGAAACAGGCATTGCTGATTTACAGAGTTTTAAGGGAATTAACAAACACAAGCATTGTTCAAGGATTGTGAACCATAGAAACTAGCATTCAGGAGGCCGTGAACCTCACGACTAAATTGAGAAATACAAAGTTATATATTATTTGGAATTTTTCGTTTGAGTTAACAAGGAACAGTAAACAAGAGAATTCAATATATCGAGATTTAACTGTAAGAAATACGACTCATCTAAAATTTAATAAGAGAATTCAAGATGGTGGATGAAGTTAGTGAGGGTATTGAGAGTGCCTTTAGAATGCTCTTAAATGTTACGGAGGCTAGTAAAAACTTGCGTCAAGATTTGAAGCAGGATATTGTGAAGTCGGTAAGTAGTTTACGGAAATATTTTACAAAAATGAAGGATATCGTGGATCAGAAGGAAAATGAAATCAAAAGTTTACAAATGGCAGTGAAGAATTATCAGGAACAGTTGAGTGTTGGCAAGAGAGCGAGAATAGCTTCACAAATGACACCTGGGGTGATATCTTCCGAAAGGGTTGTGGAGCAATTTGGGGTGGAAAGGAGTTATGCTTCGGTGTTGACTGGCGCTCCACGTACAGGGGACTCTAAGCGCTTTAAACTGCTTGTTCGGAGCAAGAATAATCAAAGTGTGGAATATATAAAGACACTGGTGAAAACTAAGGTTAATCCTGTAGAGATGAAGGTTGGTGTTCAGTCTGTAAAGGCATTGAGGAACGGACAAGTTCTAATACAATCGAACAATAAAGCTGAAGTAGATACTATTTGCAACAATATTAATAATAAGGGTGGAGAGGAGCTTGAGGCTACCGTCTCGAAGAAAAGAAATCCAAGAATAATTATTTTTAATGTACCAGATGAGATAACAATGGAGAATGCTGTCGAGGTTTTAACAGCACAAAATACAGAGCTGGAGAATTTCAGCACAGAGATTCAGCCTAAATTTTCCTTTCATGATAGGAAAAAGAATTTGAATTTGGTTGTTGAAGTCACTTCAACTGTAAGAAGGGAAATACTTGGCAAAAGATTAAAAATAGGATGGAATATGTGTAACTGGGATGATTATGTTAAGGCTGGGCGTTGCTTCAATTGCTGTAAATATAATCATCGTGTGCAGGACTGTAAAGGACAGCAAACATGTCCAAATTGCGCTGAGAAGCATGCTCTAAAGGAATGTACTGCTAACAGAGCTGCATATAAATGCATTAATTGTGTAACATATAATAAATATAATAGAGACAACAAAGTGTCAGAAAATCATTCTGCACTGGATACGAATTGCTCCTGTTATCAAGCAGCACTTAGGCGGCTAAAAGACAATACCGACTATTAAAATGGATAGATACAGATTAACATGTTTTCAGGTTAACTTGAAACATTCAAGGATTGCGACTGCTAATTTGGTACAGCTTGTGAATGAAAAAGCTATAGATATAGTATTTATTCAGGAGCCCTACTTGATTAACAATAAACCAGCAGGTGTACCATTACATTTTAGAATATATACAGTTGGTAATACGGGTAAACGAGCAGCAATATTTATAAACAACAAAAATATTGGCGTAACTACAATTGGTCAGCTTTCCGACAGCGATTGTGTCGTTATACAGGTTGTATATAATAAGAAAAGATTTTCTGCAGCCTGTATGTACTTTGAAGGGCACTTGAATATAGAAGATGACATTAACAAGATTGAAAATATTCTCCAGCATATTAAAGGAAAGCGTCTGATAATACTAGCAGATAGTAACACCAGAAACAAACTTTGGCATGATATAATAACTAATCAGCGTGGTAGAATATTTGAAGAATTCATTACAGCAACAAATTTACATATCATAAATGAAAACAATGGCTTGTCAACTTTTGAATCCCAAACTGGAAGGAGTTGGGTCGATTTGACTATCGTTAATGACAAACTCCTTAGAGATGTAAGGGAATGGACCGTTGGAGAGCAAGAAAGCTGCTCTGATCATAAGATAATATCGTTCATAATAGGAAATGGAATCAAAATCCAAACTCGTACATTAAAGGGAATTAAATATATAACTAGCCCAGAAAATTATAAGCCATTTGAGGAAACGTTGCTACGAAAGCTGACTAAAATTTTAATTGTCAGGGCAATGGACAGAGTGTGGATGAACAGCTCGCCCATAAAGTAAAAGAAAATAACGTTGAATATACAATTGAAATGTTCTACAATAATATGGAAGCTGCATGCAGGGAAGCGTTTAGGGTAAGCAGGGGTAAGAAGCAGGCAATTAGAGGAAAATCAGTTCCCTGATGGACCACTGAACTAACCACATTGAGGAAAAAGGTAAATGCATTAAGACGACGATATCAATGAACTATTAATAATGAGCAGTCAAGAGAAGAAAGAAGGAATCAGTACTTGGAAGGTAATCGGAATACCAAAGGAAAATAAATGACGAAAAGTTTAAATCCTGGAGGGAATTTTGTAATGTAACTGATGGGACTAATCCTTGGACTGTAGTCTATAAGATCGCAGCCAGTAAAATAAGGTATCAGAATTCACTTACTACATTGCAAAGAGAAGATGGAACCTACACTGAAGATATACCAAGCACATTAAAGTATATGCTGGAGAACTTCATTCCGGAGGATAGGGTACAAGATGATACTGAACGACAAAAAGATCTAAGGAGGCTTGCAGAGTAAGTAATTAGTACCCCAGATGACAAGGAATTTACACCTAATGAAATTTGGGTTGTATTAAAAAATTTCAATCCAAAAAAGTCACCGGGAGAAGATGGAATATCTAGTGATATTCTGTTAAATGCTTTTAAAATGTTCCCATATTTCTTTACAGCAATATATAATCAATGTCTTATGGAAGGAAGTTTTCCAGAAAGATGGAAGCGTTCATCTATAGTTCCTATAGTAAAGCCAGGTAAAGAAGATAGTGAAACAATAACAAAATATCGACCCATCAGCTTGTTGAACATATGCGGTAAAGTTTTAGAAAAGTTAATGATAAATAGGATTAAATATTATATTAACACGAGAAACCTTTACAGTACAAGACAATTTGGATTTAAAGCTCAGAAAAGCACGACAGATGCAGCAATGGCGCTGAAGGTATTCATTGAAGATGAGCTAAAATCTTTTGGTTATGTTGTTTTGGTGAGTTTGGATGTGAAAGGAGCTTTTGATGCATGTTGGTGGCCTAGTGTTTTAAATAACTTAAGAGAGATGCAGTGCCCAAGAAATTTGTACCAACATACAAAGGATTATTTTAAAAATAGGAAAGCAACTCTCTCTACGAATGAATTCAGGACTGAAGTACGGGTCCAGCGAGGCTGTCCGCAAGGATCTTGTTGTGGGCCTGGACTTTGGAATATACTATATAACTCTTTGCTAAAATTGGAATTTACAACGCGGACAGAGGTAATAGCATTTGCTGATGATTTACTTGTCATGACAAAAGGAAAAAGTATATTAGATGCTGAAAATTTTTCAAATCAGGACATAAAGAAAATTGAGTTATGGGCTAAAGAAAATAAAATCCAGTTTAACGACTCAAAATCAAAAGTTTTGGTAATATCAAAGAAGAAAACTAATCATAATGAAGCAATCAGCATATATCTGAACAATAAAACTCTGGAACAAGTGGATGTTATTAAATATCTTGGTATTTACATTGATAGGAAGTTTAACTTTGATCACCACATAGATCAAGTACATGACAAAGCGCTACGACTTCTGCATAATCTTTCCAAGTGCGCAAAACTCACTTGGGGACTGGGAAATAAGGCGCTAGAAACTATTTATAAAGGCGCAATAGAACCTATTTTAACTTATGGTGCTCCTGTGTGGGGATTTGCCCTAGAAAAGCAGAAGAACATTAAAAAATTCCAGAGGATTCAGAGATTGTTCAATATAAAAATGACAAAGGCATATAGGACAATATCTTATGATGCATCTTGTGTTATTGCCGGCATCCAGCCAATTGGTATAACAATACAAGGCAAAATAAAACTGTATAATGATATACACAGTGAACGCGACTATGATGCACCCCTACCACCAAGCGTCTGGAACCATCCAGCAGAACGACCTCATATAAAAGCAGTTGAGGATGATGGGGCATACGTCTTTCAAATTTTTACGGATGGGAGTAAATCAGATGAAAAAGTCGGGGCTGCTGTAGTTCTGTACAAGCACAATACTGTAATTCGACAACTGCAATTTAGGCTGGATGGAAGGTGTTCAAACAATCAGGCCGAACAACTGGCTATTTTGAAAGCACTTGAAGAGCTACAAAACATGGCAAATACGCTGAACAAAGAGAAGACTGTAGCCATATTTACAGATAGTCAAGTGGCACTATCCACCTTACAAAACAACAATAAACACTATTATATTCCTGAGGAGACACTTAATAGACTAGGAACTTTAGAAAGAAATCAGTGGACAATACACTTTAGTTGGGTGAAAGCACATGCAGGAATTACTGGTAACGTGCTAGCAGACATATTAGCAAAATCAGCTGCTGAAGACATCGAAATAAAGACTATTTACAACAAGGTACCAAAATCTTCTTTGAAAACTGAAATAGAGAGGGCAGGACATCTACAGTGGCAACAGAGATGGAGCAGTACAAGTAAAGGAGCCCTTACCAAATCATTCTTCCCTTTGATAAAGGATCGTCTTAAGACAAAACTACCATTAACAGCGACATTCACTGCAATGGTATCAGGACATGGAAAAACTAAAGCTTACTTGTATAGATTTCATATCATAGATGATCCCCAATGCACCTGCAATAGCCCACAGCAGACTGCAAACCACCTCATTTATGAATGTAGAGACACAAAACATCAGAGAGACAAGTTGATTGAAGAAGTACACAAGAATGGAGGAAATTGGCCAGTGTCAAACCAAAACCTTATAAATAAGCATTTGAAAGCTTTTTGTATATATGTTAATTCAATTGACTTGTAAACAATTTTTATTTTAAAACAATACTTGAATTGAACATTTAAATACTAATATTTAAAAAATTATTGTAAAATAATATCAAAATGTGATTACTATTCATAATGTATCTATGTAATTAAATGCATGTAATGTTACTCCGTAACGGGGCATGCTGTTAAAGTTCAAAAAAAAAAAAATACATACATACATACATGATGGAGATTGTGTGGTCATACAGATAACACATAGGAACGAAACATTATTTGCAGCATGTATGTATTTTGATGGACTGACGGATATAGAATATGATATTAGGAAAATCGAAAACATATTAATACACTCTAGAAACCAAAAGTTAATGATACTAGCAGATAGCAACTCCAGAAGTAAACTGTGGTACGACGTGCTCACAAATGAACGTGGGAAAACACTGGAAGGATTCATCACCATAAACGACTTACATATCGTAAACGAAAATACAGGAGTGTCAACCTTTGAATCACCAAATGGAAGGAGCTGGATTGACTTGACATTAGTCAACAATAGACTTCTCTGAGACATAACCTATTGGAACGAAGGAGAAGAAGAGAGCTGCTCGGATCACAAAATAATTTCATTCAAAATAGGAAATAAATCACAAAATCCCACATGGAAGTTTCAAGCCATAAGATACATAACAAAAGTAGAGAAATATAACAAATTCATAAACCTGTTAGCAACAAACTTGACCTCAAATATTAATTGCAAGAGTAGTAGCGATAACTTGGACCAGGAACTCGCCCAAAAAGTTAACAGTAATTTGAATGCTGATCATCTAACCGAAATATTCCACTCTTCCCTGAAGGAAGCATGCAGAGGTGCATTTGGAGTGGGTAGGTGCAGGAAAAAGGAGTTTAGAGGCAAATCTGTTCCATGGTGGATGGCCGAGCTTACAATATTAAGAAAAAGGGCGAACGCATTAAGACGACGCTATCAAAGAACCATGGACAATGAGCAGCTAAGACAAGAAAGAAAAATGCAATATTGGAAAGGCAACCAAGAGTATAGGGAAAAATTGAACACCGAAAAGCTAAGATCTTGGAAGGAATTTGGTAGTGCCACTGACGGAAATAATCCATGGTCAGTTGTTTACAAAATTGCGGTTGGGAAAACTAGAAACCAGATCTCTCTTACTACACTACAGAAAGAAGACGGAACTTATACCGAAGACACTCTAAGAACAATTCAGTACATGCTAGACAAGTTTATCCCGGATGACAGTGAACAGGATGATACTCAGCGACAAAGAGAACTAAGACGACGGGCAACGGAACCAATTGATGCACCAAACGATATGGAATTCAGGACTATAGAAATATTGTCAGCATTGAGAAACTTCGACCCAAGAAAATCACCAGGAGAGGATGGAATAACTAGTGATATCCTGCTTCAGGTTTTCAAGAGATTCCCAACTTTCTTCACAGCCTTATACAACAAGTGCCTCAATAGCGGTCAATTTCCAGAAAGATTGAAGCGTGCAGTAATAGTTCCGGTAATCAAGCCGGGTAAAGAAGACAGCCCAAGCGTAACGAAATACAGACCTATCAGCTTGATAAATATAAATGGGAAAATTTTAGAAAAAATTATGATGAATAGGATTCAGCATCACATCAACACCAGAAATCTTATGAATGATAGACAGTTTGGATTTAGAACCCAGAAAAGCACGGTAGACACACTTATGACTATGAAAACTTTCATTGAGAACAACTTGAATACTTACGGATATATTGCTCTCATAAGCCTTGATGTAAAAGGAGCTCTTGACGCTGCCTGGTGGCCCAGCATATTAAATAACTTAAGAGAACTGGAATGCCCAAGAAATTTATACCAATTATCTCAGAGCTATTTCAAAAACAGGACAACAAGTCTAAGCACAAATGAATTTAGCACTGAGAAAGAAGCCAAAAGGGGCTGCCCACAAGGTTCATGCTGCGGACCCGGCTACTGGAATATTTTGTACAACTCCCTGCTCAACTTAGTCTATACAAAACGAACTGAATTAATCGCTTTTGCTGACGACCTACTTCTCATGACGAAAGGAATGAGCATAATAGACGTAGAAAACTTTGCAAATCACGACTTGAAGAATTTTGAATATTGGGCAAGAGAAAATAAAATTACTTTCAATGACGCTAAATCAAAAGTATTAGTGATATCAAGAAAGAAACAAGCTACAAACGAGAAGATAAACATCTATCTTAATAACAAAATTATAGAACAAGTAGACATCATGAAATACTTAGGCATTCATATCGACAAACAGTTCAAGTTTGATTATCATATTGACCAAGTGCATGATAAAGCTATAAGCCTAATTCACACTTTATCTAAATCAGCAAAACTAACCTGGGGACTTGGAAGGAAAGCACTAGAAACAATATACAGAGGAGCTATAGAACCTATACTGACGTATGAAGCACCCTTATGGGCATCTGCATTACACAACCCGAAGAATCTGAGAAAAATTCAGAGAATCCAAAGGTTGTTTAACATAAAAATTACGAAGGCAGACAGGACAATTTCCTTTGACGCATCTTGTGTCATTGCTGGCATCCAACCCATTGATATCACAATTGAAGGGAAAGTCAAACTGTACAACTTCACGAAAAATAAACAAGACTATGACGCACCCTTGCCCCCTAGTGACTGGAACCACCCTGCAGAAGTACCTGAAGTTAAAGAAGCTGATGATGAAGACTCTATATTCAAAATATACACGGATGGAAGCAAAATAGGAGAGCAAGTAGGTGCAGCAGTTGTAATATTCAAACAAGGGACTTCAATTCGAGAGTTAAAATACAAGCTAGACAGAAGATGTACTAATAATCAGGCAGAACAACTGGCCATATTGAAAGCGCTACAAGAACTTCAAAACTTTAACAACACACCGGAGGAAGAGAAGACTAGCGATATATTCAGACAGTACAGTAACCCTAGCCATTCTGTGGAATAATAATAAACATAACTCCATAGCAGAGCAAACCCTTAATATATGTAAAACCTTACAAAGACAAAAATGGAAAATACACTTCAGTTGGGTGAAAGCCCATGTAGGTATATGTGGAAATGAGTTAGCAGACAAACTAGCGAAATCTGCTGCTCTAGATGGAGATCTGCCCAATAGCTACAGTTTGATACCTAAATCTGTAATTATTTCTGAAATAGAAGAAACAGGACATCAGGTCTGGCAGAATAGGTGGAATGCCACGGACAAAGGGGCACTCAGCAAATTATTCTTTCCAACAATAAAAGATAGACTGAAGAGCAAGCTTCCTTTAACACCAATTTTCACAGCAATAATTCCCGGCCACGGAAAAACCAAAGCTTATTTACACCGATTCCATATAGTAGACGATCCAAAATGCACATTTAACAGCTCCCAACAAACCGTAAACCATTTAATATACGAATGTGTAGACAAAAGTCAACAAAGAGCCAAGCTAATACAAGATGTAACTCTAAATGGAAGCAAGTGGCCAGTAACCAACGAGAGTCTTGTAAAACACCACTTAAAAGCATTCTGTAAATATATAAATTCAATTAACCTGTAAAGATATGTAAATATGTATAACTTGTGAAATCAACTGCTAAAAGATGTAATGTAATATTAACATGTAAATATGTACAATTTGTAAAATCAAATGTTGGAAAAATGTAATGTAATGCATGTAATACTACTGTGTAGTGGGGCATGCTGATTGTTATCAATAAAGAAAAAAAAATACACATAATAGTAGTAGTAGTAGTAGTAGTAGTAGTAGTAGTAGTAGTAGTAGTAGTAGTAGTAGTAGTAGTAGTAGTAGTAGTAGTAGTAGTAGTAGTAGTAGTAGTAGTAGTAGTAGTAGTAGTAGTAGTAGTAGTAGTAGTAGTAGTAGTAGTAGTAGTAGTAGTAGTAGTAGTAGTAGTAGTAGTAGTAGTAGTAGTAGTAGTAGTAGTAGTAGTAGTAGTAGTAGTAGTAGTAGTAGTAGTAGTAGTAGTAGTAGTAGTAGTAGTAGTAGTAGTAGTAGTAGTAGTAGTAGTAGTAGTAGTAGTAGTAGTAGTAGTAGTAGTAGTAGTAGTAGTAGTAGTAGTAGTAGTAGTAGTAGTAGTAGTAGTAGTAGTAGTAGTAGTAGTAGTAGTAGTAGTAGTAGTAGTAGTAGTAGTAGTAGTAGTAGTAGTAGTAGTAGTAGTAGTAGTAGTAGTAGTAGTAGTAGTAGTAGTAGTAGTAGTAGTAGTAGTAGTAGTAGTAGTAGTAGTAGTAGTAGTAGTAGTAGTAGTAGTAGTAGTAGTAGTAGTAGTAGTAGTAGTAGTAGTAGTAGTAGTAGTAGTAGTAGTAGTAGTAGTAGTAGTAGTAGTAGTAGTAGTAGTAGTAGTAGTAGTAGTAGTAGTAGTAGTAGTAGTAGTAGTAGTAGTAGTAGTAGTAGTAGTAGTAGTAGTAGTAGTAGTAGTAGTAGTAGTAGTAGTAGTAGTAGTAGTAGTAGTAGTAGTAGTAGTAGTAGTAGTAGTAGTAGTAGTAGTAGTAGTAGTAGTAGTAGTAGTAGTAGTAGTAGTAGTAGTAGTAGTAGTAGTAGTAGTAGTAGTAGTAGTAGTAGTAGTAGTAGTAGTAGTAGTAGTAGTAGTAGTAGTAGTAGTAGTAGTAGTAGTAGTAGTAGTAGTAGTAGTAGTAGTAGTAGTAGTAGTAGTAGTAGTAGTAGTAGTAGTAGTAGTAGTAGTAGTAGTAGTAGTAGTAGTAGTAGTAGTAGTAGTAGTAGTAGTAGTAGTAGTAGTAGTAGTAGTAGTAGTAGTAGTAGTAGTAGTAGTAGTAGTAGTAGTAGTAGTAGTAGTAGTAGTAGTAGTAGTAGTAGTAGTAGTAGTAGTAGTAGTAGTAGTAGTAGTAGTAGTAGTAGTAGTAGTAGTAGTAGTAGTAGTAGTAGTAGTAGTAGTAGTAGTAGTAGTAGTAGTAGTAGTAGTAGTAGTAGTAGTAGTAGTAGTAGTAGTAGTAGTAGTAGTAGTAGTAGTAGTAGTAGTAGTAGTAGTAGTAGTAGTAGTAGTAGTAGTAGTAGTAGTAGTAGTAGTAGTAGTAGTAGTAGTAGTAGTAGTAGTAGTAGTAGTAGTAGTAGTAGTAGTAGTAGTAGTAGTAGTAGTAGTAGTAGTAGTAGTAGTAGTAGTAGTAGTAGTAGTAGTAGTAGTAGTAGTAGTAGTAGTAGTAGTAGTAGTAGTAGTAGTAGTAGTAGTAGTAGTAGTAGTAGTAGTAGTAGTAGTAGTAGTAGTAGTAGTAGTAGTAGTAGTAGTAGTAGTAGTAGTAGTAGTAGTAGTAGTAGTAGTAGTAGTAGTAGTAGTAGTAGTAGTAGTAGTAGTAGTAGTAGTAGTAGTAGTAGTAGTAGTAGTAGTAGTAGTAGTAGTAGTAGTAGTAGTAGTAGTAGTAGTAGTAGTAGTAGTAGTAGTAGTAGTAGTAGTAGTAGTAGTAGTAGTAGTAGTAGTAGTAGTAGTAGTAGTAGTAGTAGTAGTAGTAGTAGTAGTAGTAGTAGTAGTAGTAGTAGTAGTAGTAGTAGTAGTAGTAGTAGTAGTAGTAGTAGTAGTAGTAGTAGTAGTAGTAGTAGTAGTAGTAGTAGTAGTAGTAGTAGTAGTAGTAGTAGTAGTAGTAGTAGTAGTAGTAGTAGTAGTAGTAGTAGTAGTAGTAGTAGTAGTAGTAGTAGTAGTAGTAGTAGTAGTAGTAGTAGTAGTAGTAGTAGTAGTAGTAGTAGTAGTAGTAGTAGTAGTAGTAGTAGTAGTAGTAGTAGTAGTAGTAGTAGTAGTAGTAGTAGTAGTAGTAGTAGTAGTAGTAGTAGTAGTAGTAGTAGTAGTAGTAGTAGTAGTAGTAGTAGTAGTAGTAGTAGTAGTAGTAGTAGTAGTAGTAGTAGTAGTAGTAGTAGTAGTAGTAGTAGTAGTAGTAGTAGTAGTAGTAGTAGTAGTAGTAGTAGTAGTAGTAGTAGTAGTAGTAGTAGTAGTAGTAGTAGTAGTAGTAGTAGTAGTAGTAGTAGTAGTAGTAGTAGTAGTAGTAGTAGTAGTAGTAGTAGTAGTAGTAGTAGTAGTAGTAGTAGTAGTAGTAGTAGTAGTAGTAGTAGTAGTAGTAGTAGTAGTAGTAGTAGTAGTAGTAGTAGTAGTAGTAGTAGTAGTAGTAGTAGTAGTAGTAGTAGTAGTAGTAGTAGTAGTAGTAGTAGTAGTAGTAGTAGTAGTAGTAGTAGTAGTAGTAGTAGTAGTAGTAGTAGTAGTAGTAGTAGTAGTAGTAGTAGTAGTAGTAGTAGTAGTAGTAGTAGTAGTAGTAGTAGTAGTAGTAGTAGTAGTAGTAGTAGTAGTAGTAGTAGTAGTAGTAGTAGTAGTAGTAGTAGTAGTAGTAGTAGTAGTAGTAGTAGTAGTAGTAGTAGTAGTAGTAGTAGTAGTAGTAGTAGTAGTAGTAGTAGTAGTAGTAGTAGTAGTAGTAGTAGTAGTAGTAGTAGTAGTAGTAGTAGTAGTAGTAGTAGTAGTAGTAGTAGTAGTAGTAGTAGTAGTAGTAGTAGTAGTAGTAGTAGTAGTAGTAGTAGTAGTAGTAGTAGTAGTAGTAGTAGTAGTAGTAGTAGTAGTAGTAGTAGTAGTAGTAGTAGTAGTAGTAGTAGTAGTAGTAGTAGTAGTAGTAGTAGTAGTAGTAGTAGTAGTAGTAGTAGTAGTAGTAGTAGTAGTAGTAGTAGTAGTAGTAGTAGTAGTAGTAGTAGTAGTAGTAGTAGTAGTAGTAGTAGTAGTAGTAGTAGTAGTAGTAGTAGTAGTAGTAGTAGTAGTAGTAGTAGTAGTAGTAGTAGTAGTAGTAGTAGTAGTAGTAGTAGTAGTAGTAGTAGTAGTAGTAGTAGTAGTAGTAGTAGTAGTAGTAGTAGTAGTAGTAGTAGTAGTAGTAGTAGTAGTAGTAGTAGTAGTAGTAGTAGTAGTAGTAGTAGTAGTAGTAGTAGTAGTAGTAGTAGTAGTAGTAGTAGTAGTAGTAGTAGTAGTAGTAGTAGTAGTAGTAGTAGTAGTAGTAGTAGTAGTAGTAGTAGTAGTAGTAGTAGTAGTAGTAGTAGTAGTAGTAGTAGTAGTAGTAGTAGTAGTAGTAGTAGTAGTAGTAGTAGTAGTAGTAGTAGTAGTAGTAGTAGTAGTAGTAGTAGTAGTAGTAGTAGTAGTAGTAGTAGTAGTAGTAGTAGTAGTAGTAGTAGTAGTAGTAGTAGTAGTAGTAGTAGTAGTAGTAGTAGTAGTAGTAGTAGTAGTAGTAGTAGTAGTAGTAGTAGTAGTAGTAGTAGTAGTAGTAGTAGTAGTAGTAGTAGTAGTAGTAGTAGTAGTAGTAGTAGTAGTAGTAGTAGTAGTAGTAGTAGTAGTAGTAGTAGTAGTAGTAGTAGTAGTAGTAGTAGTAGTAGTAGTAGTAGTAGTAGTAGTAGTAGTAGTAGTAGTAGTAGTAGTAGTAGTAGTAGTAGTAGTAGTAGTAGTAGTAGTAGTAGTAGTAGTAGTAGTAGTAGTAGTAGTAGTAGTAGTAGTAGTAGTAGTAGTAGTAGTAGTAGTAGTAGTAGTAGTAGTAGTAGTAGTAGTAGTAGTAGTAGTAGTAGTAGTAGTAGTAGTAGTAGTAGTAGTAGTAGTAGTAGTAGTAGTAGTAGTAGTAGTAGTAGTAGTAGTAGTAGTAGTAGTAGTAGTAGTAGTAGTAGTAGTAGTAGTAGTAGTAGTAGTAGTAGTAGTAGTAGTAGTAGTAGTAGTAGTAGTAGTAGTAGTAGTAGTAGTAGTAGTAGTAGTAGTAGTAGTAGTAGTAGTAGTAGTAGTAGTAGTAGTAGTAGTAGTAGTAGTAGTAGTAGTAGTAGTAGTAGTAGTAGTAGTAGTAGTAGTAGTAGTAGTAGTAGTAGTAGTAGTAGTAGTAGTAGTAGTAGTAGTAGTAGTAGTAGTAGTAGTAGTAGTAGTAGTAGTAGTAGTAGTAGTAGTAGTAGTAGTAGTAGTAGTAGTAGTAGTAGTAGTAGTAGTAGTAGTAGTAGTAGTAGTAGTAGTAGTAGTAGTAGTAGTAGTAGTAGTAGTAGTAGTAGTAGTAGTAGTAGTAGTAGTAGTAGTAGTAGTAGTAGTAGTAGTAGTAGTAGTAGTAGTAGTAGTAGTAGTAGTAGTAGTAGTAGTAGTAGTAGTAGTAGTAGTAGTAGTAGTAGTAGTAGTAGTAGTAGTAGTAGTAGTAGTAGTAGTAGTAGTAGTAGTAGTAGTAGTAGTAGTAGTAGTAGTAGTAGTAGTAGTAGTAGTAGTAGTAGTAGTAGTAGTAGTAGTAGTAGTAGTAGTAGTAGTAGTAGTAGTAGTAGTAGTAGTAGTAGTAGTAGTAGTAGTAGTAGTAGTAGTAGTAGTAGTAGTAGTAGTAGTAGTAGTAGTAGTAGTAGTAGTAGTAGTAGTAGTAGTAGTAGTAGTAGTAGTAGTAGTAGTAGTAGTAGTAGTAGTAGTAGTAGTAGTAGTAGTAGTAGTAGTAGTAGTAGTAGTAGTAGTAGTAGTAGTAGTAGTAGTAGTAGTAGTAGTAGTAGTAGTAGTAGTAGTAGTAGTAGTAGTAGTAGTAGTAGTAGTAGTAGTAGTAGTAGTAGTAGTAGTAGTAGTAGTAGTAGTAGTAGTAGTAGTAGTAGTAGTAGTAGTAGTAGTAGTAGTAGTAGTAGTAGTAGTAGTAGTAGTAGTAGTAGTAGTAGTAGTAGTAGTAGTAGTAGTAGTAGTAGTAGTAGTAGTAGTAGTAGTAGTAGTAGTAGTAGTAGTAGTAGTAGTAGTAGTAGTAGTAGTAGTAGTAGTAGTAGTAGTAGTAGTAGTAGTAGTAGTAGTAGTAGTAGTAGTAGTAGTAGTAGTAGTAGTAGTAGTAGTAGTAGTAGTAGTAGTAGTAGTAGTAGTAGTAGTAGTAGTAGTAGTAGTAGTAGTAGTAGTAGTAGTAGTAGTAGTAGTAGTAGTAGTAGTAGTAGTAGTAGTAGTAGTAGTAGTAGTAGTAGTAGTAGTAGTAGTAGTAGTAGTAGTAGTAGTAGTAGTAGTAGTAGTAGTAGTAGTAGTAGTAGTAGTAGTAGTAGTAGTAGTAGTAGTAGTAGTAGTAGTAGTAGTAGTAGTAGTAGTAGTAGTAGTAGTAGTAGTAGTAGTAGTAGTAGTAGTAGTAGTAGTAGTAGTAGTAGTAGTAGTAGTAGTAGTAGTAGTAGTAGTAGTAGTAGTAGTAGTAGTAGTAGTAGTAGTAGTAGTAGTAGTAGTAGTAGTAGTAGTAGTAGTAGTAGTAGTAGTAGTAGTAGTAGTAGTAGTAGTAGTAGTAGTAGTAGTAGTAGTAGTAGTAGTAGTAGTAGTAGTAGTAGTAGTAGTAGTAGTAGTAGTAGTAGTAGTAGTAGTAGTAGTAGTAGTAGTAGTAGTAGTAGTAGTAGTAGTAGTAGTAGTAGTAGTAGTAGTAGTAGTAGTAGTAGTAGTAGTAGTAGTAGTAGTAGTAGTAGTAGTAGTAGTAGTAGTAGTAGTAGTAGTAGTAGTAGTAGTAGTAGTAGTAGTAGTAGTAGTAGTAGTAGTAGTAGTAGTAGTAGTAGTAGTAGTAGTAGTAGTAGTAGTAGTAGTAGTAGTAGTAGTAGTAGTAGTAGTAGTAGTAGTAGTAGTAGTAGTAGTAGTAGTAGTAGTAGTAGTAGTAGTAGTAGTAGTAGTAGTAGTAGTAGTAGTAGTAGTAGTAGTAGTAGTAGTAGTAGTAGTAGTAGTAGTAGTAGTAGTAGTAGTAGTAGTAGTAGTAGTAGTAGTAGTAGTAGTAGTAGTAGTAGTAGTAGTAGTAGTAGTAGTAGTAGTAGTAGTAGTAGTAGTAGTAGTAGTAGTAGTAGTAGTAGTAGTAGTAGTAGTAGTAGTAGTAGTAGTAGTAGTAGTAGTAGTAGTAGTAGTAGTAGTAGTAGTAGTAGTAGTAGTAGTAGTAGTAGTAGTAGTAGTAGTAGTAGTAGTAGTAGTAGTAGTAGTAGTAGTAGTAGTAGTAGTAGTAGTAGTAGTAGTAGTAGTAGTAGTAGTAGTAGTAGTAGTAGTAGTAGTAGTAGTAGTAGTAGTAGTAGTAGTAGTAGTAGTAGTAGTAGTAGTAGTAGTAGTAGTAGTAGTAGTAGTAGTAGTAGTAGTAGTAGTAGTAGTAGTAGTAGTAGTAGTAGTAGTAGTAGTAGTAGTAGTAGTAGTAGTAGTAGTAGTAGTAGTAGTAGTAGTAGTAGTAGTAGTAGTAGTAGTAGTAGTAGTAGTAGTAGTAGTAGTAGTAGTAGTAGTAGTAGTAGTAGTAGTAGTAGTAGTAGTAGTAGTAGTAGTAGTAGTAGTAGTAGTAGTAGTAGTAGTAGTAGTAGTAGTAGTAGTAGTAGTAGTAGTAGTAGTAGTAGTAGTAGTAGTAGTAGTAGTAGTAGTAGTAGTAGTAGTAGTAGTAGTAGTAGTAGTAGTAGTAGTAGTAGTAGTAGTAGTAGTAGTAGTAGTAGTAGTAGTAGTAGTAGTAGTAGTAGTAGTAGTAGTAGTAGTAGTAGTAGTAGTAGTAGTAGTAGTAGTAGTAGTAGTAGTAGTAGTAGTAGTAGTAGTAGTAGTAGTAGTAGTAGTAGTAGTAGTAGTAGTAGTAGTAGTAGTAGTAGTAGTAGTAGTAGTAGTAGTAGTAGTAGTAGTAGTAGTAGTAGTAGTAGTAGTAGTAGTAGTA
This sequence comes from Mantis religiosa, assembly GCA_030765055.1. NCBI lineage: Eukaryota > Metazoa > Arthropoda > Insecta > Mantodea > Mantidae > Mantis > Mantis religiosa. The sequence continues at coordinate 764,051 of JAUKNK010000382.1, read as the reverse complement.
GTAGTAGTAGTAGTAGTAGTAGTAGTAGTAGTAGTAGTAGTAGTAGTAGTAGTAGTAGTAGTAGTAGTAGTAGTAGTAGTAGTAGTAGTAGTAGTAGTAGTAGTAGTAGTAGTAGTAGTAGTAGTAGTAGTAGTAGTAGTAGTAGTAGTAGTAGTAGTAGTAGTAGTAGTAGTAGTAGTAGTAGTAGTAGTAGTAGTAGTAGTAGTAGTAGTAGTAGTAGTAGTAGTAGTAGTAGTAGTAGTAGTAGTAGTAGTAGTAGTAGTAGTAGTAGTAGTAGTAGTAGTAGTAGTAGTAGTAGTAGTAGTAGTAGTAGTAGTAGTAGTAGTAGTAGTAGTAGTAGTAGTAGTAGTAGTAGTAGTAGTAGTAGTAGTAGTAGTAGTAGTAGTAGTAGTAGTAGTAGTAGTAGTAGTAGTAGTAGTAGTAGTAGTAGTAGTAGTAGTAGTAGTAGTAGTAGTAGTAGTAGTAGTAGTAGTAGTAGTAGTAGTAGTAGTAGTAGTAGTAGTAGTAGTAGTAGTAGTAGTAGTAGTAGTAGTAGTAGTAGTAGTAGTAGTAGTAGTAGTAGTAGTAGTAGTAGTATAGTAGTAGTAGTAGTAGTAGTAGTAGTAGTAGTAGTAGTAGTAGTAGTAGTAGTAGTAGTAGTAGTAGTAGTAGTAGTAGTAGTAGTAGTAGTAGTAGTAGTAGTAGTAGTAGTAGTAGTAGTAGTAGTAGTAGTAGTAGTAGTAGTAGTAGTAGTAGTAGTAGTAGTAGTAGTAGTAGTAGTAGTAGTAGTAGTAGTAGTAGTAGTAGTAGTAGTAGTAGTAGTAGTAGTAGTAGTAGTAGTAGTAGTAGTAGTAGTAGTAGTAGTAGTAGTAGTAGTAGTAGTAGTAGTAGTAGTAGTAGTAGTAGTAGTAGTAGTAGTAGTAGTAGTAGTAGTAGTAGTAGTAGTAGTAGTAGTAGTAGTAGTAGTAGTAGTAGTAGTAGTAGTAGTAGTAGTAGTAGTAGTAGTAGTAGTAGTAGTAGTAGTAGTAGTAGTAGTAGTAGTAGTAGTAGTAGTAGTAGTAGTAGTAGTAGTAGTAGTAGTAGTAGTAGTAGTAGTAGTAGTAGTAGTAGTAGTAGTAGTAGTAGTAGTAGTAGTAGTAGTAGTAGTAGTAGTAGTAGTAGTAGTAGTAGTAGTAGTAGTAGTAGTAGTAGTAGTAGTAGTAGTAGTAGTAGTAGTAGTAGTAGTAGTAGTAGTAGTAGTAGTAGTAGTAGTAGTAGTAGTAGTAGTAGTAGTAGTAGTAGTAGTAGTAGTAGTAGTAGTAGTAGTAGTAGTAGTAGTAGTAGTAGTAGTAGTAGTAGTAGTAGTAGTAGTAGTAGTAGTAGTAGTAGTAGTAGTAGTAGTAGTAGTAGTAGTAGTAGTAGTAGTAGTAGTAGTAGTAGTAGTAGTAGTAGTAGTAGTAGTAGTAGTAGTAGTAGTAGTAGTAGTAGTAGTAGTAGTAGTAGTAGTAGTAGTAGTAGTAGTAGTAGTAGTAGTAGTAGTAGTAGTAGTAGTAGTAGTAGTAGTAGTAGTAGTAGTAGTAGTAGTAGTAGTAGTAGTAGTAGTAGTAGTAGTAGTAGTAGTAGTAGTAGTAGTAGTAGTAGTAGTAGTAGTAGTAGTAGTAGTAGTAGTAGTAGTAGTAGTAGTAGTAGTAGTAGTAGTAGTAGTAGTAGTAGTAGTAGTAGTAGTAGTAGTAGTAGTAGTAGTAGTAGTAGTAGTAGTTTCAAAAAACAGAAAAACGTTATTTACACAAAGGCAGACAAAGGCAACAAGATTGTCATAATGGAAAAATCAGATTATATTGAAAAAATGGAAAAAATGCTATCTGACAATGAATATGAAACCATTAACAAAAATCCTCTAAAAACTTGCATACAGTCATATGAAAAAACAATAGCAAAATCAAGCATAATACCAAACAAATATGCAGTTAAACCGGATAACCCAACCTTACCTAGACTTTATGGCTTACCCAAAATACACAAACCATCCATAACAATGAGACCTATAGTTAGCAGTATAAATTCACCAACATACAAACTTGCAAAGTGGCTAACAAACAAATTCAATTCATTTCCAAAATTCGACAGCCTAAGCATCAAAAACACCTATGAACTTATAGAACACATTAAGGATACTGAACTAAAAGAAGAGGACACACTAGTCTCATTTGATGTTAAATCACTGTTTCCCAGCATACCAGTTGATCAACTCCCACCGTTGATAGAAAAATGGCTCAAATCACTTGGAATGGCATCATCTGAAATTTCAGACTACATTGAACTAACCAAATTATGCATAGAACAAAATTTCTTCCAGTTTCAAACAAAATATTATCACCAAACTTCAGGGTTAGCAATGGGCAACCCACTATCACCCTTCCTGGCCGATCTGTACATGAGTGCATTAGAAATAAGGATCAACAAAGGTTTCCCTTGGATGTTCAAACTCTGGCAACGATATGTAGATGACATCTTTGCAATAGTACCAAAAAAACACATCAGTGATGCACTAAAACTTTTAAATATCCAAGAAAAAAGCATCAAATTCACTGTAGAAATAGAAAAAGACGAGCATTTACCATTTTTGGATCTAAAAATAATGAGGAATAAAAACAGACTAAACTTTGGCATTTACAGAAAACCAACACAGACAGACAACTACATAAAAGCTAATGGCTACAACCCAAGATCCCACAAACAGGCAATCTTCAATAGTTTAGCACACAGACTGGTAAACATCCCTCTCACAGCAGAAGAATACAAAACAGAATACAACAAAATAATTGAAATAGCACAAAAAAATAACTTTCCCAAATCATTAGTGGACAAAAAAGTGAGCTTAGCAAAAAAGAAGAAGCTACTAAAGGAAACCACAACTCTCTCATCTACAGAAACTAATATGATTTTCAAAAAATTCACTTACCATCCATGGGCCTATGATAAATTCAAAAAAGTCTTCAAAAAACAAAATATTCAACTAGCACCAGTCAACCATTTCTCCTTAAAAAACCTAATTTGCTCAAACATCAAAGATGCCATTCCATCAAACAAAAAATCTGGTATATATCAAATTGAATGCAATGACTGTAGTCAAATTTATATTGGAAAAACAAAAAGAAATTTAGAAACAAGAGCAAAGGAACACTTTAGAAACATAAAATATAAACAATTAGAAAAATCAGCAGTTGCCACACATTTTTGGGAAAAAAACCACAACATAAATCCAGAACCAAAACTACTGAAACATACATCAGGAAAACAAGAACTATCCACATGGGAACAAATCTTCATTTCAAAAAATAGGAACAAAGTATTCAATTTCGACATCCCCCAGAAGGATTTGTTCAGCAAGTTCCTTGAGCCGCCACCAGAGGAGACCTGTGACAAGGTATCGTCAGCTACACCAATGAGAACCAGTCGAGAGCCGGCCGATGATAGAGGCAAAGCCTCTGAAACTAGTTCCGGAAAAATTTAAAAGTAAGTGTTGTCTAGTGTCTTTAATCGACTCTCTTTAAAGTTAATTTATCATAACAACACTGTTTTCAACACTTCCAAGAAAGTAAATGGCTTGTCAACTTTTGAATCCCAAACTGGAAGGAGTTGGGTCGATTTGACTATCGTTAATGACAAACTCCTTAGAGATGTAAGGGAATGGACCGTTGGAGAGCAAGAAAGCTGCTCTGATCATAAGATAATACCGTTCATAATAGGAAATGCAATCAAAACCCAAACTTGTACATTAAAGGGAATTAAATATATAACTAGCCCAGAAAATTATAAGACATTTGAGGAAACGTTGCCACGAAAGCTGACCAAAAATTTTAATTGTCTGGGCAATGGACAGAGTGTGGATGAACAGCTCGCCCATAAAGTAAAAGAAAATAATGTTGAATATACAATTGAAATGTTATACAATAGTATGGAAGCTGCATGCAGGGAAGCGTTTAGGGTAAGCAGGGGTAAGAAGCAGGCAATTAGAGGCAGATCAGTTCCCTGGTGGACCATTGAACTAACCATATTGAGGAAAAAGGTAAATGCATTAAGACGACGATATCAACGAACTATTAATAATGAGCAGTTAAGAGAAGAAAGAAGGAATCAGTACTTGGAAGGTAATCGGCAATACCAAAGGAAAATAAATGACGAAAAGTTTAAATCCTGGAGGGAATTTTGTAATGTAACTGATGGGACTAATCCTTGGACTGTAGTCTATAAGATCGCAGCCAGTAAAATAAGATATCAGAATTCACTTACTACATTGCAAAGAGAAGATGGAATCTACACTGAAGATATACCAAGCACATTAAAGTATATGCTGGAGAAATTCATTCCAGAGGATAGGATACAAGATGATACTGAACGACAAAAAGATCTAAGGAGGCTTGCAGAGGAAGTAATTAGTACCCCAGATGACAAAGAATTTACACCTAATGAAATTTGGGTTGTATTAAAAAATTTCAATCCAAAAGAGTCACCAGGAGAAGATGGAATATCTAGTGATATTCTGTTAAATGCTTTTAAAATGTTCCCATATTTCTTTACAGCAATATATAATCAATGTCTTATGGAAGGAATTTTTCCAGAAAGATGGAAGCGTTCATCTATAGTTCCTATAGTAAAGCCAGGTAAAGAAGATAGTGAAACGATAACAAAATATCGACCCATCAGCTTGTTGAACATATGCGGTAAAGTTTTAGAAAAGTTAATGATAAATAGGAGTGAATATTATATTAACACGAGAAACCTTTACAGTACAAGACAATTTGGATTTAAATCTCAGAAAAGCACGACAGATGCAGCAATGGCGCTGAAGGTATTCATTGAAGATGAGCTAAAATCTTTTGGTTATGTTGTTTTGGTGAGTTTGGACGTGAAAGGAGCTTTTGATGCATGTTGTTGGCCTAGTGTTTTAAATAACTTAAGAGAGATGCAGTGACCAAGAAATTTGTATCAACTTACAAAGGATTTAACTGTATTGGAACACCACAGTGAAGCGAAATAATTATTAATTTTTAGATGAGTCGTATTCATCTAAAAATTAATAATTACAAAGGATTATTTTTAAAATAAGAAAGCAACTCTCTCTACAAATGAATTCAAGACGAAGTACGGGTCCAGCGAGGCTGTCCGCAAGGATCTTGTTGTGGGCCTGGATTTTGGAATATACTATATAATTGTTTGCTAAAATTGGAATTTACACCGCGGACAGAGGTAATAGCATTTGCTGATGATTTACTTGTCATGACAAAAGGAAAAAGTATATTAGATGCTGAAAATTTTTCAAATCAGGACTTTAAGAAAATTGAGTTATGGGCTAAAGAAAATAAAATTCAGTTTAATGACTCAAAATCAAAAGTTCTGGTAATATCAAAGAAGAAAACTAATCATAATGAAGCAATCAGCATATATCTGAACAATAAAACTCTGGAACAAGTGGATGTTATTAAATATCTTGGTATTTACATTGATAGGAAGTTTAGCTTTGATCACCACGTAGATCAAGTACATGACAAAGCACTACGACTTCTGCATAATCTGTCCAAGTGCACAAAACTCACTTGCGGACTGGGAAATAAGGCGCTAGAAACTATTTATAAGGGCGCAATAGAACCTATTTTAACTTATGGTGCCCCTGTGTGGGGATTTGCCCTACAAAAGCAGAAGAACATTAAAAAATTCCAGAGGATTCAGAGATTGTTCAATATAAAAATGACGAAGGCATATAGGACAATTTCTTATGATGCATCTTGTGTTATTGCTGGCATCCAGCCAATTGGTATAACAATACAAGGCAAAATAAAACTGTATAATGATATACACAGTGAACGTGACTATGATGCACCCCTACCACCAAGCGTCTGGAACCATCCAGCAGAACAACCTCATATAAAGGCAGTTGAGGATGATGGAGCATACGTCTTTCAAATTTTTATGGATGGGAGTAAATCAGATGGAAAAGTGGGGGCTGCTGTAGTTCTGTACAAGCACAATATTTTAATTCGACAACTGCAATTCAGGCTGGATGGAAGGTGTTCAAACAATCAGGCCGAACAACTGGCTATTTTGAAAGCACTTGAAGAGCTACAAAACATGGCGAATACGCTGAATAAAGAGAAGACTGTAGCCATATTTACAGATAGTCAAGCGGCACTATCCACCTTACAAAACAACAATAAACACTATTATATTCCTGAGGAGACACTTAATAGACTAGGAACTTTAGAAAGAAATCAGTGGACAATACACTTTAGTTGGGTGAAAGCACACGTAGGTGTTACTGGTAACGTGCTAGCAGACATATTAGCAAAATCAGCTGCTGAAGACATCGAAATAAAGACTATTTACAACAAGGTATCAAAATCTACTTTTAAAACTGAAATAGAGAGGGCAGGATATCTACAATGGCAACAGAGATGGAGCAGTACAAGTAAAGGAGCCCTTACCAAATCATTCTTCCCTTTGATAAAGGATTGTCTTAAGACAAAACTACCATTAACAGCGACATTCACTGCAATGGTATCAGGACATGGAAAAACTAAAGCTTACTTGTATAGATTTCATATCATAGATGATCCCCAATGCACGTGCAATAGCCCACAGCAGACCGCAAACCACCTTATTTATGAATGTAGAGACATAAAGCATCAGAGGGACAAGTTGATTGAAGAAGTACACAAGAATGGAGGAAATTGGCCAGTGTCAAACCAAAACCTTATAAATAAACATTTGAAAGCTTTTTGTATATATGTTAATTCAATTGACTTGTAAACAATTTTTTTTAAAGAACAATACGTGAATTGAACATTTAAATTCCAATATTTAAAAAAATTATTGTAAAATAATATCAGAATGTGATTACAATTTATAATGTATCTATGTAATTAAATGCATGTAATGTTACTCTGTAATGGGGCATGCTGTTAAAGTTCAATAAATAAGAAAAAAAATACATACATACATACAGTGACTTTGTGGGTTCGTGAAATGAAAAGTCCAATTACACCACTCAAAAATGTTCTTTATTTCCACTGACTTACAGTTAAACACTTGCCAATTACACAGAATTACGTAATGCACACAATTACGATTCACCAGTTCGTCCGTTACAGTTCCACTTGCACTCGTAATTACGTCAACTCCTCCGACGTACGTACGCAGTCCATCCCCTCACTGGGCGCTCCTCACAACTCGCCAAGAACTGACTGACTTTCCTCCAGCCCGACGTGTTGCTTATATAGGGTCAGCTGGCCAATCTAGAAGTTTCCAGATTAGACGAAACAAACCGCACGTACGAGAACCTAGGGGGAGGGTAAAGAGACGGCTCCGTGGCCCGCTATCCCTCTCCTAATCATCCCTTTAGTTAGTGACAGGAGACAAATTAGTGGGTGTGGCGTGGCCTCTGGTCCCTTCTCAGCTGTCGTTTGTTGTGCTTCCCAATAATTGGGTGACAATACATACATACATATACATACATACACATACACACATACATACATATACATACATACACATACACACATACATACATACATACACACATACACACATACATAATACATACATACATACATACACAATTAAACAACAATTAATATGGGTTCATCCCACAAAAAAGCACGATAGATGCAGCAGTGAAAATGAAAGAGTTTGTAGAAGAAGCCATGGGCAATAGAAAGGTAGTCGCTGCAGCTAGTCTAGATGTTAAAGGAGCATTCGATGCTGCTTGGTGGCCCAGCATCCTAAAAGCTTTAAAAGACTTCAACTGCCCAAAAAACTTTTTCAACTTAGTTAAAAACTACCTAAGCCAAAGAACAGCTATATTGACAATCAATACTGTGAATAGAGAAAGAGAAGTTACAAAGGGTTGCCCACAAAGATCGTGTTGTGGACCCGGGTTGTGGAATGTAATGTACGACTCGATCGTGTTGTGGACCCGGGTTGTGGAATGTAATGTACGACTATTTTAAATATAAGCTATTCAAAATCAACAATAGCAGTGGCATTTGCGGACGACCTGATTATAGCAACAAAAGGGGAAAATGCAATAGAAATAGAAAATGTTATGAACAATGAAATGAATAACATAAAAAAATGAGCAAGTAACAACAAAGTAAATTTTAATGAATCAAAATCGCAGGTCATGCTCATATCAAGAAGAAAATGGAAAGAAACGAGATACATAAGAATCTACTTAAATAATAAAATACTGGAGAAAGTAGACAGGATCAAATACCTAGGAGTAATAATAGATAATAAATTCAACTTTTCAGACCACATAAGCTATGTAGAAGAAAAATGTAAAAAGTTAATTCACTCGCTATCCAAGTCTGCCAAGCTGAACTGGGGATTGACTCATGAGGCAATCAAGATCATCTACAAGGGAGCTATTTTGCCATTGATGCTGTATGGCGCTCCCCTCTGGATCGAAGCAATTAAGAAGCAGCATAACAGACAAAAATTAATCAGAGTCCAGAGACTTATAAATATCAAAATGGCGAAGGCCTTTCGCACTACCTCCACTGCAGCCCTTTGTGTCATAGTTGGAATGTTGCCAATTATAATAAAAGGAGAAGAAACTGTGCAACTATATAGAATCTTGAAGGGAAAAGAGAATGTGAACTGGATTATAGATCATGATGTAGAGTTGAGGAATTGGCCACACCCTGGCAAAACAATTAGAATCAGCAACGGCAGAGAAGGAAAACCAGAATCCACATTAGAAGTATATACAGATGGCAGCAAGAGTGAGATGGGTGTTGGATCAGGAGTTGCAATATTCATCAATAATGAACTTGCTCACCAAAGAAAATATAAACTGGACAATAACTATTAAATTTTAGATGAGTCGTATTTCTTACACATCTGCTTCACTTTCGTACCTATTTTGAGGACATGTTTCGCAAATCTTCGTTTGCATCTACGGCTCTTGTGCGACTGACGCTAGATCCAGCGGTGTGGGTAATTCTGGGGTTGTTGCTGCCATCTGTTGATTTAGCGATGAACTGAAATGTGGGATTCTCTTCTAGTGGGATTTCAAAGTTCATTAGTTGGTTTTTATGTTTTTCTATGTATATCCTCTCCCATATGACGAGTTCACTATGTTTTTGTACGTATTTTAGTAATTCTGTGCTATCTTCAATTTCATGATTTTCAGACCAGAAATGAGCTGCTATTGCGGACTTATCAATATTTTTGTATCTTAAGTGCCTGAAGTGTTCTTTCTTTCTAGTGCCTATGCTTCTTTTTGTCCTCCCTATGTAAATTTTTTCACAGTCTTTACACTTAATTTTGTAAATGCCTGACTTTTCCTCTGGTTTTATCTTATCAGTATTATTACTGTGAAGTAGGTTTTTAATGTTGTAATTGTTTTTTGGTGCCAATGTTATATTGTATTTCTTGAATATTTTTTGGAACTTTTTTGTGGCCCAGGGGTGGTAAGTAAATTTAGCAAATCTAGTTTCTTGTTTTATTGGTGTGAGAGCTGTGATCTGTTTTAATCTCTTTTGAAGTTTGAATAATTTTAGTTTTTTATCTACAATGTTTTTTCCATATCCATTTTTAATTGCAGTTTTTAAGATTTGATGGTATTCGTTTTGATATTCTTGCTGGTTGAGAGGTAGATTTACTAATCTGTGTGTGAGACTGTTGATGGTTGCATGTTTGTGTGGAATTGGGTTGAAACTATTTGCTTTGATGTAATTATCTGTGTGTGTTGCTTTTCTATGAATGCCAAATTCTAGTTTTTCATTGCCTTTTTTGATTTTAAGGTCTAAAAAAGGTAGAGTACAGTCCTCTTCAGTTTCTACTGTGAATTGTATGCTGGGTTCTTGCAGGTTGAGTAGTTTCAAAGCATCATCTATTAGTTTGTAGGGCAATACAATATAACATTGGCACCAAAAAACAATTACAACATTAAAAACCTACTTCACAGTAATAATACTGATAAGATAAAACCAGAGGAAAAGTCAGGCATTTACAAGATTAAGTGTAAAGACTGTGAAAAAATTTACATAGGGAGGACAAAAAGAAACATAGGCACTAGAAAGAAAGAACACTTCAGGCACTTAAGATACAAAAATATTGATAAGTCCGCAATAGCAGCTCATTTCTGGTCTGAAAATCATGAAATTGAAGATAGCACAGAATTACTAAAATACGTACAAAAACATAGTGAACTTGTCATATGGGAGAGGATATACATAGAAAAACATAAAAACCAACTAATGAACTTTGAAATCCCGCTAGAAGAGAATCCCACATTTCAGTTCATCGCTAAATCAACAGATGGCAGCAACAACCCCAGAATTACCCACACCGCTGGATCTAGCGTCAGTCGCACAAGAGCCGTAGATGCAAACGAAGATTTGCGAAACATGTCCTCAAAATAGGTACGAAAGTGAAGCAGATGTGTAAGAAATACGACTCATCTAAAATTTAATAATTTTTCGCTTCACTGTGGTGTTCCAATACAGTTAAATCTCGATATATGGACAATAACTGCTCAAACAACCAGGCAGAACAACAAGACAATTAACAGCAAAAACATAGTTATAGTTTCTGCCTACAATCCGCCGGGTGATATAATAACTGCTGATATTAACACACTTCTTCAAATACATCAAAGTATAATCATTGGAGGCGACCTCAATGCTAAACATCCATTATGGAACTCCAGAACAACAAACACCGCTGGGAACACACTCTTGAGGCATGAAAACGTATCAGATTACATTATACACGCTCCCACAGAGCCAACATACATACCCTTCCACACGACCACATCACCAGATGTACTAGACATTATTATAGAAAGACAGACCGGCGCTCGTATCTCACTTAAGGTCTGTAACGATTTATCATCAGATCATCTTCCGGTGTTAATAAATCTAGAAGGCTCGCTCCGAAGTGCACCGACCAAACCCAGGCATAACTATAATAAAGCAAACTGGGACCTCTCCGAAAGGATGGTCGATAATGAAATGTCCGAGATTCATGCCAACTCGGTTGAGGACATTGACAACGCAACTAATAAAATCGTGAAAGCCATACAATACGCCACAATGGTGGCAGTCCCACTACAACGGCAGCATAAAGTTGACTCACGTCTTCCAGTCGATATACAGCACTTAACAAAACAACGCAACCGAGCCAGGAGACTTTGGCAACACTCTAGACATCAGACAGCACAATTGCAACTTCGAATGCTGAATAATGAACTGCGCGAACGCACCGCAGCAGTCATTTCGGAACAATGGAACAATACCTTAAAATCACTACACCCCCAAAACAATACTGTATGGAGAATAGCCCGATGCCTAACTATACCTTGTTTCACGTAAGCTTGCCCAGTATCTCTTAACGGTCACGTGACCTAATCACCTCTCATTGGTTGCTGTTGTGGTAATGACTGTCGTGCGGTAAAAATTAGTTCGTTATTTAACATGGTGATATATCATTATATGTTGGAAGAGAATTGTCAAATTTATATTTTCGTAACTGTTTTAATTAAATATATTACGCAACAGAGTTGATTTATCTGAAATGCATGTTAATTCTTAAACAAAGTAAAGAGGAGGTTCCTTTGCTCTCAAGCACATGGCACGATAGCATGTGATTTAGCGGTAGTGGTGACATTTGTTTATAAGACTTTTATCACTGACCTTGTTTTGAACTGGATTAGTCATGCATCGCCATTCGAAAGTGCGGGAGCTAAATTATTTTATTGATCGTTTATTGCGCATGTATTATATGTATAATGGCAGAGTCTACCGCCAGTTTTTCGCTTAAGTATCGCAAGGATAATTATTTACAAACAGGCGAAAAAAGAATTGTGTTGCATGTGTTTAATGCACTCACAGAGAAGAATCCGTCTTTGTCAGTGAGAGAAGTCGAACAGCTGGGCTCTGAAGTTACAGGTGTGAGTGTTAGATCCGTAGGAACATCGCGACATGAAATTGAGGAAACAGGAAAACTTACCACTCCAGGCAAAAGCAGGAATAAACAAAAGTGCGTGCTCGGAAAAAAATACGTGAAAAGTGTTGTGCGTCTTCATGTGTGTAGTTTTTCTTTAGAAACGAACTCCCTAACATAAGTAGCATTTCGTCTGCTGTAAATGAGGATGCAGATTTACCAAATTTCAGCAGATTGCTTATACAGCTGGGATTTGTGAATGAAAAAAGAGGCAAGAAAAATGTGCTAAAAGACAGAGGTGATATTGCTGTGTGGCGAAGACGCTATTTGACAACCACACTGCACCGAGATACAAATTGCTAAATATACACGAAGAACACACGAAAAGTAAAGTGTGGTGTGACACGACTTTTAAGACTGAAAGACAAGCAATTTTGAAAGGTATGTGTACTGGTTTAAAAAATTCCAGTGGAAAAGGCTGAAGGCATTTCATTATAAACTCTTTCAGTTTCATTGCTCAGCCATTCTGTTTCAATTTGCTCAGTTCATTATAAACTTGTAATTTTGCATGCCTTCATATCCTTATTTGTATGATTTTTGTATGATTTTATTTATCTTCCCGGCAATTATTACGAAATGTGACGGGAAGGCACCGCCTATGGCGTATGACGCGAAAGCATTAGCCAATTAGGGCGAGGGGGAGGGTTGTTGAACGCGGAGTGATACATTTCAGCCGGGCAAGGTTATATGAAACAGAGTTTAGGACCAGGACTACTATCCCCCCCCCCCCCTGCATATAGGGCAACGCATTGCCACAGCAGATGAAGAGAAGGCAGAAGCACTGGCAGAGGCACTTGAGAACATCTTAACACCAAACTTAACCCCTTCATCACTCACGTTTATTAAAGAAACTGAATTCCTTACACGAAATCTACACGTCAGGCCCACACATGACCAAATACGAAAAACTCATCCGGCTGAATTAAAATGGCTAATACAGCATCTCCCTAAACGTAAAGCACCAGGACCAGACAGGATCCCCAACATTGCTCTCCAAAACTTACCGCAAAGCGCGCTGGAAATACTGTCTAAAATCTTCAATCTCTGCCTCTTGCATGGCTACTTCCCCACCCAGTGGAAAACAGCGAATGTTCTGCACTTCCCCAAACAAGGTAAAGACCACACAAACCCGAACAATTACAGACCAATTAGTCTACTTAATACAATGAGCAAGTTACTGGAAAAAGTAATAGCGAAACGAATGAATGCGTTTATAACAAGACACAATCTGCTCATCCCCGAACAGTTCGGATTTAGAGCTAAACATTCTACTACACTTCAGCTCATACGCGCTACTGAACACATTACAAAAGGCTATAACATAAAGAAATCAACAGGTGCTGTCCTGCTGGATATTGAGCGCGCCTTCGACCGCGTATGGCATGCGGGCCTACTGCGTAAGATGACAGATTACCATTTCCCAGACACTATGACTAAATTAGTCGCAAATTATCTGCGAGGACGCACTTTCTCCTCAGTTGCAAATAACGCGGTATCCACGCCCCGCCCAATAAAGGCAGGCGTCCCACAAGGCAGCATATTGGGGCCACTTCTATTTAATTTATATATAAATGACCTGCCTAAATATCCAAGATGTACGTATTTCCTATATGCAGACGACACCACAATCATGGCCCAATCAGGTCGAGTAACCTTAATATACAAACATCTACAGGAGTCACTTAAACAGTTAGAGCCGTGGCTCGCTAAATGGCGGATTAAAGTAAACACAGCCAAAAGTAAAGCAATAATATTCACTAAGCGCAAAAAACATTACCATCAGAGACACGGTCTTGCCCCACTGGCTCTATTTAATAACAACATAGGCTGGACTAGCAAGGTCAGGTACCTGGGCTTAGTAATGGACCAAGGCCTCACCTGGCGACCTCACATCGAAGAGGTAAGAAGAAAAGCCTATGTACAACTACGCAAATTATACCCACTCATAAATCTAAGCAACTCGCTAAAACTAAATATGGGACTAACGTTATACAAAACACTTATCAGGCCAATATTAACCTACGCAGCAGCGGTCTGGGGTTATGCAGCAAAAACCCATATAAAACGTATACAAACATACCAAAACAAAATACTTCGGATAATCTACAAAGTACCAATCATCGCACCATCTAAAGAACTCCACGAAGACTTACACATGCACACTATTGAGCAATTTATCAAGAAACTATCCTTTGACATGTACAACAAACTACCTTCGCACCATAATACACTTATATCTTCACTTGGCCAGTACGAGACATCGACAGACAGACATAAACGACCGCTATCACTGTTTGACCGCAACCTAACTAATCCAGACATAGAGAACGAGATCTTGGACTTTCTGAACAGCCTGACTAACTGATTATTACTTTATCTATTTCTATTTCACAGACACATCACGTGAGGGACTACCACGAATCAGCTACCCTTAAGTCCTTGAGCTCTCGAGCCAAGGCGGACTCGAGGGGGAGGAGGTCCCCCTCAACGACCACACTTCCCGCGGCAGTGACGGCTCCAGCTGAGATCTTGCAGCGCAGAGGTGTGGACGGCATGACGACCAGGCAAGAACATGGACAGGAGCTATAACTTCGGACACGGAACCCATCAAGGGAACCAAGTATAGTATAAGCAATTATAGTATAAGCAATTACCGCTCCCACCACTTCACTACTCAAACACTACATAATACTCAAACGAAATTACTAGATATAGCACGGTAATACTGCATGTAGCCAACACTAACAATTATACGACACTCTTTACACATGACCACCTCCAATCCCCCTGGCTGTACTCAGGACCTGCTCATGGCTACAGCCCGGGAACCAATCCATTGACGCGCTCGTAGGCATTGCCTGCCAGCATCTTATATTACGGAACTAACCGGGGTGCTAATGCGGGACCCGACTAACCCACGAACTAACACACTAACGCTCCCAGCACGTTAGGATTCTAACTGCATGAGGGAGACGATGTAGCGCACGGCTTTGCATGCCGGTTGATCGTCACCGGGGGCGGCGAGTGTGGGGCCGCACCCAAAAAAAAAAAAAAAAAAAAAAAAAAAAACACAGAACAACAAGCCTGAATTAAAAGATATAAAAAAGGAAAAGAGAACCGTAACAATATATACTGATAGTAAAGTAACATTGGATTCCATCAATAACCCTAAAATCCACAAAGCATTAATACACAATATTCGGAATCAACTCAGGAAGCTACAAGAAAGGAATTGGAAGATTAACCTAAGATGGATAAAGGCACATGTAGGACATCATGGGAATGAAATAGCAGATCAACTTGCAAAGGAAGCAGCACAAGATAATGTGTTAGAAGTAACCTACAACATAATACCAAAAAGTGAAGTAATCAGCAGGCTAAAGTGCTCAAGTATGGAAAAATGGCAACAAGAATGGCAACAAACATCAAAAGGTGAAATTACAAAATCCTATTTTCCCAACGTAAATGACAGGATGAAAACTAAAATAAAATTAACATCAAATCTAACGTCATTGTTAACAGGTCACGGGAAAACTAAAGTGTACTACCACCGATTTAAAATAAGTGACAATCCAATGTGTAAGTGCAACCAAAACGAACAAACTGTGGACCACTTAATCTTTGAGTGTAATCTGTTAGACAAAGAAAGGGAAAATCTAAAGAAAGCAATAACAATGGCTGGTGGACGCTGGACACTAGAAAAAAAGGAATTTATACAAAAACACACCAAAAGTTTCAGTAAATTTGTTAACAGTACCAACTTCGATAATCTGTAAATAGTCAAGTGGGATGCAAATACTTATATTAGTTTATAGAATTGTAAGTCTCTAGGAAATGTGATTATATGTAATACAATAGTGAAAACAAAATTTAATGTAACTGTGCACCCAAGCATATAGTATTACTCACTATGTAATGGAATATGCTGTATAATAAATGAATAAAAAAAATACATACATACACACATACATACATACACATATACACGCATATAAATATACTAATAGAATTAGAGATAGGACTACAAACATACTATAAAACAATACAATCCAGGAATAGGCTAGTAAACTAGAGAAAGAAACTACCAACGTATGGGTTAGAAAAAGCTCAAAGGTGTATATATCAAAAATAAATTAGGAACAAGTCTGTTAAGCTTATAAATATAAAACTGTATCTGTAAGTATAAACTTGGAAGAAGCGTAGGGACAGTGAAGCACAAATTAGTACAAAAGTGAATCGAGAAGATATTGACACATTGCTTCACTCACACTGTTTATTCACAGGACATGTTTCAAGAGCTCTTGAAACATGTCCTGTGAATAAACAGTGTGAGTGAAGCAATGTGTCAATATCTTCTCGATTCACTTTTGTACTTATATCTGTAAATTGTAAATGAAATTATGTATTGTAATGCATGTAATATTACCATGTAATGGGGCATGCAGTTGATACCAATAAAGAGAAAAAAAAAAACACACACACGCACCCGCTCGCACCCACACACCCACCTCTCCCCGCACGCATACATGCACGCATGCACGCACACACACACGACATCATGTAATGTAGAAAGGACTTTCTTAAACAACATACCCCTGCAAATATGTTTTTTTTTTTATTTTTTTTTTTTGTTCATTATAGTGATAGTTATAGTTCATTATTTTGCAAGTTTTCATGCATATTTGCAACCATATTTTAGTATTTTATTTTGCATACAAATCTGAGCTCTAGTCATGACATATTATTAAGCAAACTAGAATTTCATGGCATTTGCCTGGTTTCAGAACTATCTTCAAGAATGTCTGAACAATTCCATAAGAGCAGTGCAAACAAAACAGATATTCTTCAAGGAAGTGTGTCAAGCCCCTTTCTCTATTGTATAAAAACCATCTCCCAAACTGTATAAATTACAAAAGCAAGTAAGACTAAGGCATCTTTCCTGAAGCTGGAAATAATATATTTGTGAAACTAGCTTCTGAGTACTATGACAATTTATTATTTCTTGAAAAGATAACTGAAGTTTGTAACAAGTTTTTATATGTGTGTTTGGAGGAATTTAGTAACAGTGACGTCAAAATTAATATAAAAATTATTTGTGGTTGGTTTATTGACACTCGTCACTTACTTTTTCATATATTTATGAGAGACTAGTTTCAAAGGCCCTGGCCTCCATTTTCAATCTCTTCCCAACTGGCATCTGTTGTTATCTGCTCTCTCTGGTGGTGGAACTATGAACTTTTTTGTCAAATTATCTGCTGGCGGGATTTCAAAGTTCAGTACGCGATCCTTATTTTTCCAGATGAATATGTTCTCCCATGTTGTCAATCTATTTTGGTTTATCACTCCTTTTAATAATTTTGGATTTGGATCAATGTCATGGTTTTCATTCCAAAAATGAAATGCTACTGCTGACTTGTCTTCTTGTTTCAATCTGATGTTTCTAAAGTGTTCTTTGACTCTGGTTTTTAAATTTCTTTTTGTTTGACCTATGTAGCATTTTTCACAATTCTTGCAATTTATTTGGTATATTCCAGATTTGTTACCTGAAGGAATTTCATCTTTTGTTTTTGAATTTAGTAATTTTAAAATTGAGTATCTATTAGTAGGTGCCAAGATGATATTTTGTTCCTTGAATATCTTTTTAAATTTATTAAATGTTTTTGGATGATATGTGAATGAACTGAATATGCTGTTGCTTTCTTTTTCTTTAATAAATGTGGTTGCTTCCTTAATGGTTTTCTTTAGTTTAGATTTTCTAATTTTCTTCAACACCAAACTTTTGTTGTATCCGTTTTCTTCTGCTATGTGTATTATTGCTTTTTGTTCCTTGAAATATTCTTCTTTTTCCATGGGTATGTTGACTAGTCTGTGTGTAAGGCTGTTTATTATTGCATGTTTATGTGTAATTGGGTTGTGGCTATTATTTTTTATATAATTTTCTGAATGTGTTGGCTTCCTGTAAATTCCAAATTTTATTTTTGTATCATTCCTGATGATATTTAGATCCAAGAAAGGTAGTTGTCCATTGATTTCCTTTTCTATTGTGAATTTGATAGTCCTTTCTTGCAGATTGAGTAATTTTAATGCATCATCTAAATGTTTACTTGGTACAATTGCAAAGATGTCGTCAACATATCTATACCAAACCTTGAAGATCAATGGGAAGGACTTTTTAATTTGTGTTTCAAATGCACTCATAAATAAGTTAGCCAAAAAAGGTGAAAGTGGATTGCCCATTGATAATCCTGATTTCTGCTTGTAGTGTTTTCCATTAAAGTTAAAGAAGTTTTGTTCAATGCATATTTTTGTTAGAGAGATATATTCTTCTGCTTCTATTGCTTTCATATCAATTGTAGCTAGCCATTTTTTTAACACAGTCTGCAATTTTTCTGTTGGTATGCTTGGAAATAAAGATGTGACATCAAATGAAACCAGTCTGTCATTTTTGTCCAAATTTATATCTTTGATTTTTTCTACTAAATCTAGAGAGTTTCTTAAATTTGCACTTTCAAATTTTGGAAAACTATTAAATTTACTTAGTAACCATTTGGCCAAATTATATGTGGGGGCATTTATGCTACTAGTAATAGGTCTCATGCCTTTCCAAAATAATCAACAAAAAAGAATTGCACAAAATTAAAGTAGATAATCCAACATTACCAAGAGTATATGGGCTGCCAAAAATTCATAAAACAGGGAAAGGCATGAGACCTATTACTAGTAGCATAAATGCCCCCACATATAATTTGGCCAAATGGTTACTAAGTAAATTTAATAGTTTTCCAAAATTTGAAAGTGCAAATTTAAGAAACTCTTTAGATTTAGTAGAAAAAATCAAAGATATAAATTTGGACAAAAATGACAGACTGGTTTCATTTGATGTCACATCTTTATTTCCAAGCATACCAACAGAAAAATTGCAGACTGTGTTAAAAAAATGGCTAGCTACAATTGATATGGAAGCAATAGAAGCAGAAGAATATATCTCTCTAACAAAAATATGCATTGAACAAAACTTCTTTAACTTTAATGGAAAACACTACAAGCAGAAATCAGGATTATCAATGGGCAATCCACTTTCACCTTTTTTTGGCTAACTTATTTATGAGTGCATTTGAAACACAAATTAAAAAGTCCTTCCCATTGATCTTCAAGGTTTGGTATAGATATGTTGACGACATCTTTGCAATTGTACCAAGTAAACATTTAGATGATGCATTAAAATTACTCAATCTGCAAGAAAGGACTATCAAATTCACAATAGAAAAGGAAATCAATGGACAACTACCTTTCTTGGATCTAAATATCATCAGGAATGATACAAAAATAAAATTTGGAATTTACAGGAAGCCAACACATTCAGAAAATTATATAAAAAATAATAGCCACAACCCAATTACACATGAACATGCAATAATAAACAGCCTTACACACAGACTAGTCAACATACCCATGGAAAAAGAAGAATATTTCAAGGAACAAAAAGCAATAATACACATAGCAGAAGAAAACGGATACAACAAAAGTTTGGTGTTGAAGAAAATTAGAAAATCTAAACTAAAGAAAACCATTAAGGAAGCAACCACATTTATTAAAGAAAAAGAAAGCAACAGCATATTCAGTTCATTCACATATCATCCAAAAACATTTAATAAATTTAAAAAGATATTCAAGGAACAAAATATCATCTTGGCACCTACTAATAGATACTCAATTTTAAAATTACTAAATTCAAAAACAAAAGATGAAATTCCTTCAGGTAACAAATCTGGAATATACCAAATAAATTGCAAGAATTGTGAAAAATGCTACATAGGTCAAACAAAAAGAAATTTAAAAACCAGAGTCAAAGAACACTTTAGAAACATCAGATTGAAACAAGAAGACAAGTCAGCAGTAGCATTTCATTTTTGGAATGAAAACCATGACATTGATCCAAATCCAAAATTATTAAAAGGAGTGATAAACCAAAATAGATTGACAACATGGGAGAACATATTCATCTGAAAAATAAGGATCGCGTAATGAACTTTGAAATCCCGCCAGCAGATAATTTGACAAAAAAGTTCATAGTTCCACCACCAGAGAGAGCAGATAACAACAGATGCCAGTTGGGAAGAGATTGAAAATGGAGGCCAGGGCCTTTGAAACTAGTCTCTCATAAATATATGAAAAAGTAAGTGACGAGTGTCAATAAACCAACCACAAATAATTTTTATATTAAGTTTTTATATAATAGTATTGTCACTGATGGCATTGTGTGCTGCCATGACAAGCTGAAGCCAGGTGGATGCTTGCCAACAGAAAGAAAGAGACAGAGAGAGGCTCTGGAATTTTCTGTCTTTCTCTTGCCGCTGCGAATGTTATCGGCTTTCTAGAAACAATGGCTGGGTGTTAGTGGACGTTTGAACTCTACAAGACAGCTCATTATTAGTTTATGTCATTTTACTGCAATAAAGAGTACAAACCAGACTTTTTATTTCACAGTATTGTAATGAAGACTTGAAACTGTAACACATTTAAAGAGACAGTTTAACAGTGATGGACTAAAATTGTGTACAAACTTCAAGTAAACAATTTGTCAATATTAAATTAATTGGGAGTCGATAAATGACACAAAACAACACATGCTGCAAAATACGTATTAGCATTGTATGGGAATAAATAACTATAATGAGAAAATCACATACATTTCATTAACGTAAAATTAAACAGTCGTTAATATAAAAATTATTTGTGGTTGGTTTATTGACACTCGTCACTTACTTTTTCATATATTTATGAGAGACTAGTTTCAAAGGCCCTGGCCTCCATTTTCAATCTCTTCCCAACTAGCATCTGTTGTTATCTGCTCTCTCTGGTGGTGGAACTATGAACTTTTTTGTCAAATTATCTGCTGGCGGGATTTCAAAGTTCATTACGCGATCCTTATTTTTCCAGATGAATATGTTCTCCCATGTTGTCAATCTATTTTGGTTTATCACTCCTTTTAGTAATTTTGGATTTGGATCAATGTCATGGTTTTCATTCCAAAAAGGAAATGCTACTGCTGACTTGTCTTCTTGTTTCAATCTGATGCTTCTAAAGTGTTCTTTGACTCTGGTTTTTAAATTTCTTTTTGTTTGGCCTATGTAGCATTTTTCACAATTCAAGGAACAAAATTCAAGGAACAAAAAGCAATAATACACATAGCAGAAGAAAACGGATACAACAAAAGTTTGGTGTTGAAGAAAATTAGAAAATCTAAACTAAAGAAAACCATTAAGGAAGCAACCACATTTATTAAAGAAAAAGAAAGCAACAGCATATTCAGTTCATTCACATATCATCCAAAAACATTTAATAAATTTAAAAAGATATTCAAGGAACAAAATATCATCTTGGCACCTACTAATAGATACTCAATTTTAAAATTACTAAATTCAAAAACAAAAGATGAAATTCCTTCAGGTAACAAATCTGGAATATACCAAATAAATTGCAAGAATTGTGAAAAATGCTACATAGGCCAAACAAAAAGAAATTTAAAAACCAGAGTCAAAGAACACTTTAGAAACATCAGATTGAAACAAGAAGACAAGTCAGCAGTAGCATTTCATTTTTGGAATGAAAACCATGACATTGATCCAAATCCAAAATTACTAAAAGGAGTGATAAACCAAAATAGATTGACAACATGGGAGAACATACTCATCTGGAAAAATAAGGATCGCGTAATGAACTTTGAAATCCCGCCAGCAGATAATTTGACAAAAAAAGTTCATAGTTCCACCACCAGAGAGAGCAGATAACAACAGATGCTAGTTGGGAAGAGATTGAAAATGGAGGCCAGGGCCTTTGAAACTAGTCTCTCATAAATATATGAAAAAGTAAGTGACGAGTGTCAATAAACCAACCACAAATAATTTTTATATTAATTTTGACGTCACTGTTACTAAATTCCTCCAAACACACACCAAACACACATCACATAAACAGTCGTTGTTTTAATATGTATCCCACAGCTCAAATTACCAACCTGGAAATTAGAAATATAGCACAGGAGTGCAACGCTAAATTTTTGTTCAAGACTTTTAATCCTGGAAAGTAATTTCTATTAATTGCTGGTATTTTGGAGAATGTGAAGTCAGATTTGTTGTATCACGTATGCGAAAACTGTAAGAATGCTATAAAGAATTGTCATTTAAACAATGGGTATTAAGTGATGAAGACACTGACGGCTATATTTGTAACAAAATCAGACACAGATCTAATGAGCTTCCTGTTCATTTTTTTGTACATCCCTTCATCTTGCCTGTGTTGATGGACTTTAAGGCTCATATTGCAGAGCCGTAAGGTATTAGCACCACTGGTAAATGGTACAAGTCTATTTACTTGTCATTTTTATATAACTTGAGTAGATTTTATAATTATGGGAGTATTTGTTTTAAAATCACAAAGAACTTTAAAATCTTTAGAAAAATGTAGTTTAAAAGAGGACTGTAGATTAATATAAGGGAAATAATGCTTTCTCAATAGACATTGTTGATACCCATGGCCTAGCTTTTAGAGATACTCTCCCCACGCGAGTCACCAAAGCGTCAACAACCTGCATTGATCACATACTAACAAATAAAATTTATGGCAACAACGAATGTACGGTTTTGGAAACGGGACTATCAGATCACAGAGCTGCCCTCATAAGACTACCAGCAATGTATAAAATTAAAAGAGAACCTAAAAGAATAGCTGTCAGACGCATATTTAGCTTAGGAAACATTTTGACTTTTAAAGAAAAAGCTGGAAACATATCCTGGGTCTGGAACAGCGCGGCATCAGTAGATTCAAACTATAACACTTTTCTTAGGGAGCTTCTAAACTGCTTTAATGAATCCTTTCCAAAAACCACTAGGCCACAAGTAGCTAAAAAAAACATATTACATTGGTGTACTAAGGGCATTAGGGTATCTAGCACATACAAGAGGCTACTCCACAAAATATATAAGACCACCACAGATACAAATTTTATTCAGTATTACAAAACTTACTGCAAAATCTATAAACGTGTAATTAAGAAGGCTAAACAAATGGCAGTTGAAAAATTCATAAAAAATGCAGATAATAAAAGCAAAGCAACTTGGAAAATAATAAAGGCGGAATTAGGAATAAACAGTACAAACAATTTAGACAATTTAAGTAATATGAGTACTGACACAGCGGAATCATTAAATAATTATTTTGTAAATATTGGTAATCAAATTCGAGATACTCCCCCATCAATGCAAGATGCCATAACTGAATTGTATAATAATAATTGCCTAATGCTAACCCCCCAGTTTCAATTCTCAAATGTTACACCAGGAAAAATTATTGAAATTATCAGTAAACTCAAACCAAAATCCTCCTGTGGCTGGGATGAACTGTCACCATTTCTAATTAAGAAAATAAAACATGAAATTAGCGAACCAATGAGCCAAATAATTAATAATTCCCTAGCTACGGGTATTGTTCCAGAGAGAATGAAATACGCCCTAGTTAAACCCATACACAAAGGAGGGAAGGCCGAATTTAAAAATTTTCGACCTATCTCTATCCTTCCAACTTTCTCCACCATACTTGAAAAGATTGTGCATGCACAACTCATGTCTTATTTTGAACAATTCACCAAGTTAAGTAACTCACATCATGCATTCCGGGAAAAGCACTCAACAATATCAGCCCTAACTACCTTGGTAAATGATGCTTCTAAAATGATAGATAAGAAACAACAAACAGCAGTTCTGATATGTGATAATTCTAAAGCTTTTGATTGCGTCTGCCAAGATATATTATTAAAAAAGTTAGAATTCTATGGCATAAGGGGCGTTGCTTTAAATTGGTTTCAAAATTATCTTAATTGTCGTAAACAGAAAACAGTCATTAATAATCTAAAGGGAACTGTTGAATCAAATTGGGAACAAATAAAAACAGGAGTCCCATAAGGAAGTGTCTTGGGACCCCTACTGTATATAATTTACACAAATGACTTACCTAACTCCATAAAGGGGAAAACAATTATGTATGCTGATGACACCTCCATTTTACTCAATGGGCACAACCTAGAGGAGTTAAAAACCAATTTAAGTGAAACTATAACTCGCCTACAGAAGTGGTTCACGAGTAATGGCCTCAAACTTAACACCTCCAAAACATCAGTTATGCAGTTCAGCACTCAAGGAAAGAATTCTGAGAGGTTTATCACAACTGATGCTATAAATCCTACAGAAAACTCAAAAATTTTGGGTATTTTTTTAAATCAACAATTAAAATGGGATGATCACATCCGTTATTTATCCAAAAGATTAAACAGTGCATCCTTCAATATGAGCTGCATAACTAAATTAACAAACCTCGAAACAAGAAAAATAGTGTACTTCAGTTACTTCCACTCTTTGATGACATACGGAATAATACTATGGGGGAACTCTACGGGATGGGAAACGATCTTTAAAAGTCAAAAAAAGATAATTCGGATAATGACTCAATCAAGACCAAAAGTTTCATGCAGAAACCTGTTCAAAAACCTGAAGATATTAACCTTACCATCCCAATACCTGTATGAAATAAATAAATACATCCACTCAAATTTTGATACAATTTATAATTCACAAATGCAACATAATCATGGAACGAGAAATAAAAATAATCTAAAACCACCCATGCACAGATTAGCACTGTATGAAAAAAGCCCACAATATGCAGGAATAAAAATATATAATAAATTACCTGTAAGAATCCGTGAAATGAAAAACCTCAAATGCTTTACTAAAGCAATAAATAACCTACTAATGGACAAAGCCTACTACTCGATTATTGAATATATGGATGATAAAATTGAATTATAATGAAATTTTTTGTCATTTTGTAATTCTAATATTCTGACAATATTATTCCAAGGGCATGTCATAATTATAACAATATTTGTATATAGTTGTATTGATATTGTAACGGGAGCGCTGGAACACCCTGTGAAAGCAGCTGGCAGCGGGAGACAGGGAAGGTTCGGTTAGCCACGCCCTCGCCTCGTTTGTCCTATAGTGGTGACAGGCTGTGGTTGGGGGAAAAACATGACTGTGCCGTATGTTTCCTTACACCTGGTTCTCGATCTTTCTGTTACTAGAACAATCCTGTAAACACCAGAAGTTGGCGATATTCCTATTTAAAGAGGGTTACAGACAGACAGAGTTGAGTTGGTCAGTCAGTTGGTTAGTGTGTGAGTGAGGACAGTTCTTGGTGTAAGAAGGCAGTGTTAGTCAGTGACGTGTTAATGAACGAAAGGATTGTGCAACGGAAGACTGTACGCAACTGGTATGTGCATCGGAGTTTATGTAATCGCGAGGACAAGTGAAATTGTAACGGACGGACTGGTGAATTGTAATTGTGTGCAGCAAGTAATTCTGTGTAATTGGCAAGTGTTAAACTGTAAGTCGGTGGAAATAAAGAACATTTTTGAGTGGTGAAATTGGACTTTTCATTTCACGAACCCACAAGGTCACAATATTATTAGTAATTATATTATTTGTATTATTAGTATTTATATTATTAGTGTTATTGTTATTTTGTGTAATTATTATTATTATTATTATTTTAAATTTTCTACTGTTGACGAGTCACCTGTTTACTGAGTTTTTACTCACTATCTGTAAGCGTATGTGACAATAAAGCATCTTATCTTATCTTATCACCCTATGGTCTAAAGGGACAACTTTTGTGAACAATTTTCACATTATCTTATTACAGCACAGAGATGTTCTAAGGATTCTAATATTAATTTAATGGTGCATATAATTCATTTTTATAATTCATTCATATTCATTTATTTCATCCTTAAGATCATGTTTACATGATTTCAATTTCAATTTAATGCAACCAATAGATTATTTACATAATTTCTGGCATTGTCATTTAACATTAAACAATTACAATTAAAATATAACAATAATTGGAAATAACAATTACTTATAAATATTCATCTATGTCATAAAATGCACAATTTATAAGGTAATTCTTTAACTCTTTAGTGAATTTGCAACCTGTTATATGTATAATCGAGGATGGCAATTTATTGTGTAGTACTTTACCAATCACATATGGATTTTTTTCAAAAAACTTCTTACTTTTCCCTTCCCTATTCATACAATTTTTTGTTCTTGTGTTGTATGTGTGCACACTGCTATTGATCTTTATATTTGACTTATGTCTGACTCAAAGAATAACTCTAGAAATATATAATGAGACCACAGTTAAAATTCTTTCTTTTTTAAATACTTCCCTACAAGAATCCCTGGGTTTTAGTGCGCAAACAATTCTTAGACACCTCTTCTGTAGTACTAATAACCGCTTCAAATTATCTTTATTCGTTGTGCCCCATTGTTCAATACCATAGTATAAATGTGGATGGATGATTCCATAATAAATTAGTTTTAAATTTGGTTTTACTGGGTAGTAAGCCATATTGTTCAACAAATAGATACCCTTGCTAATTTTATTAGATATATAATTTACATGCCTTGTCCACGATAAAGTTTTGCCTATATGTAGCCCTAGAAATGAGTGGTCGTCAGAGGTATCTATTTCTTCACTTTCCATTTTAATTCTCATATTCCTGTATAGAAATTTATTCATTTTAAAATATAGGGTGCTTGTCTTGTTTAGATTATTAGTTAGGTTGTTTTAGCAAGAAATTTGAGTATTATATACGTACCTGAGTGTATATTAGCAATTAAATTATCGAGTGTATTTCCCCAACAAATAATTGATGTGTCATCAGCATACGAATCTGTTTTAATATTATTGATTATAGGTGTCATTAGTATACAATGTAAATAATAAAGGCCCAAGCACCAACCCTTGTGGAAACCCATATTTTACCATCACTAATGAGGATTCATATTTTGTCTCTAATTTATTTGTTTTACATATTATTTCTGTACTTTGAATCCGCCCTTCCAACTATGTTTTGATCAATTGACCTGCAGACCCGCTTATACCATAATTCCCCAATTTTAGAATTAATATTTGATGATCAACGCTGTCAAAGGCCTTAGATAAGTGCAAGAAAATTCCCATAACCTGATTATCACTTTCCATTTTGCTGATTAATTCATCTATAAATTCTATTGCAGCAGTAATAGTAGAGCGACCCTTTCTAAAACCATGTTGAGATTTAGACATGATTTTGTTTTAGTCGAAGATTCTTATGATCCTTTTTAATATAACCTTTTCAACAAGTTTAGCAAAAGTTGACGTCAACGTAATTGGATGATAGTTACTCAGATTGGTAGCATCACCCTTTCTATCCAATGCTTTTATAATCCCCTGATATGGAATCGTCAACATTGTACAATAGAAATACAATTCAATATACAGGAAAACAATACAATTAAGAATAATGCTCACTCACACACAGTCTTAATTAGCTAGTTTATACAGAACTATCCATTTACATATTCCATAATTGAATAAAATGAATTTTCTACTAAATATCCTTTGAGCTTTTTCTTAAATATATTCACATTTTCTACGTTTTTTATATTAGGGGTAGTCTGCTGAATAATTTAATCCCATTGTGATAAGCAC
This sequence comes from Mantis religiosa, assembly GCA_030765055.1. Taxonomy (NCBI): domain Eukaryota; kingdom Metazoa; phylum Arthropoda; class Insecta; order Mantodea; family Mantidae; genus Mantis; species Mantis religiosa. Next base: position 736,487 of record JAUKNK010000382.1, on the reverse strand, counting down.
TAGATTTAGCTAGGTTTGTTCTGCAATATTGTACATGTAAATTTTCTTTCTGCTTTGTACTATGAAAATGAATCTCTTTATTGTTTGGTAGCTGATGCCTTATTTCTCTGATATGGCTGATAACTTCTAATATGTACATACTTGCTATAGTCATGAACCTTAATTTTTTATTTTTTTATTTTTTGATTTATACTAACCAATAACTGCCATAAAGGGCTACAAAGTAACAAAAACTTACATTCTTGTGACCATTTAGAAACTTCCTCTGCAAGATTCTCTACCTCTCCATGTTCATTCCTTTTCTTACTTATGTTATTCACAAGGTCTACTGCAACTCCTTGCACGTAAGGTAAGTAATGATGCACTTCTCTTTTTCGTAGCATCATTTGTCGAACAGCACTTCTCAGACGGTACCATTCTTCTCCATTCCTTAAAATTATAAAATTGCAAATCTATTACATTAACCTATATATGTTTTCTTTGAGAAGCTTCCATAAAAGCATGATTCAAAAAGAGTTCTGCATGTTTCAGACTCCATCTGCAAAATTACAATACATTCAGTTCTAAATTCAAATTAAATTAATTTTCTTGAAACACATATGTAAATAAAGCACTTCGTTCCATTACTTCAGTCAGAAGCAGTTACATTGAACTTATTGCTACCATTGTCCTTTCCTTATTTGCTTGAATAAATTGTAAAGTAGCCAATCAAACATCCAGTTACTGTTAGCACAGTAAGCCAAATAGCCCTACACCTATGTATGTGGAGCTCAAAGTTTTACTAGAGAAGTGTACAGTTTTTTCTATCAATGCATTACATTTACTGTTCATAAATGACAATTTAGCATTTGCAACATAATTTTGCATTTCCTTTCTAGTAGTTTCCTCTCTGTTATATAAATTGGTGAAGGAGTGATGAGGACTATCAAATTTGCTACATCAGTACATTGTTAGTAAGTGCAGTGACAAACATTTACATATTGTGACTTTGGTGGGTTCGTGAAATTAAAAAAGAGTTCAATTACACAACTCAAAATGTTCTTTATTTCCACCTTATTCCAATTACAATTCCAATTTACACAATTACAATCTTGCCAGTTCGTCTTTACACGTCCACTCGGCTCACGCTCACTCACTCAACTACACGTCCGCCCGCCGCGACTTACTCAACTCGACTAACTCTCGCCTTGCTTGTATCGATCGCCCCGAAGCCTCTCGAATCTTCCATTATGGAGGGGGAACGCATTCTCGAAGCTTCGTGCATTCTCGCGCGGTAGGAGAAGGGGCCACCCCTGCGTCTCCTCGCCACCGCCAGTCCGCATTATTGATCGGCAACGCGAGTTCGCCGTCTGCGTAATACTGCTCCCTCCTCAAGGCTGTTCGTCCCGAACAGCGCCATCGTAGCGACCCAGGCGGTCCAGGTGCACCACCAGCATCTTTCCTGGGTGCGATGTCCGCCCAGGTTGGTCTCGTCCCTGCCTCCACTTCCCTCAAGAGTGGCCCCAGGTCTGCGTCCGCCAGCTGCTCCCCCCTCAGGCCTGCGCTGTCCCAGCCATCCGCAGGCACTGCCGTGACTACTCGAACTGCTGCGGCACGCTCCTGCCCCTCCACTCTTGTGCATTGGCCGCACTCTTCTGGACAGGGTGTTCGGGACATAGCGGCCGCGTTACCATGACTCCTCCCTCTGCGATGTTCCGAAGTGAAGTCGCACTCCTGCAGCCTCTGAACCAAACCTGCTGTCTGGCCTTCCGGTCGCGCCGTCACCATCACCTCGCTCCTCGCGGGGACAACCACGTCTTCGTTCAAGATGACCCTACCGTTTCCAAGGCGCTCTTCGCGTTGACGGAGTATGACCTCTTCTCCGTCGAGCCGCAGGACCTTCCTGCCGACGTCGACCGTCGCCTCGTGGCTCCTGAGGGCATCTAGTCCCAGAATCACCTCCTCAGCCACCTTCGCGACGAACACCCACAGACGCACGGCACTCCGTCCCAAGGTCAGCTCCAGCAGGGCCTCCTTCTCCACAGGCATGGTGTCGCCTGATGCCGTCACAAGCTCGTATGGTCGGCTCGGCTTCCTCGTCGGCAAACCCTTCGCCAAGTCAGGTCTGATGATGGTCACGGCTGCCCCAGTGCCCACCAGCACGCGGCACGGCTTTCCTCTTACCCAGCCGTCCGCGATGAGGTTATCATCCATCCGCCGGCTGACGGTGCGGATTGTCACTAGAGGGGATGGTGGTAATGGCGCCGACGTGCCCCTCTCCACGCCGGGCCTTACTTGTTCTTCCGGCCGCTCTTCCTGGTGTGGGCAGTCTGTCTACAGGTGCCCGGGCAGTCCACACCCCCAACACAGGCCACTAGGTGTTCGCCGGCGTCCCTCAGCTGGTCTTCTGTCTCCGGCGTAGCGGACACTCCTCGTTCTCGACGTCGGGATAGATGCTACCTTGGCCGCCTCCATCCTTAATGCCGCTGTCAGCGCCTCGTGGATGGTTTTATAATCGCCGAGCATTAGACGCTGACGAATCTCCCTGTCCCGTACCCCGTCGACAAAGTTGTAGGCGGCTTCCCGGGATACGAACTCCAGTGGCAGGTCAACCAAGACCTTGCTAGCCAGCTGCTCAATCGCTATGGCGAACTCCTGCAGCGTCTCCCCCGGCTGCTGTGACCATGCCTTTAGTTGGCTGCGGTACGCTGCGGCTAAGCGGTGGTTCCCGAAACGATTCTCCAGGGCCTCCCAGATGTCCTTCGGCGCCGCCGTTGTCTGCACCTCGTTTAGGACTTCCGCGGCCCGTCCCTGGAGGCTGGCTATTAGCTGTGTGGCCTCCTCCTCCGGTGACCATCTGTTGTGCTTGGCCACTGTGTCGAACTGGCGGCGGAAGACCTCACATGTTGACGCGCCGTCATATTTCGGCGGTTTGACGCGCGCAGATGTTGTGTCGCGTCCCGGCGCGTCGGCCTTCAAATCCTTCAGTTTCCTGCCGACGACGTCCTCTACTATGGCGTTCAGGGACTTGACGCTGCTATCGGCCTTTCCCTCCAGGTCGTCAACGCGGCTCGCCAGGTCCTCGACGCGCTCGTCCACTTGGCCCATCCGCTTGCCCAGCTCCGTCACCTTATCCCTCACGCCGGCCAACTGTTCTTCAAACTTCACGGCAAGGGCCTCGTTTGCCGCTTTCATCTCCGTGGCCAGGCTGTCGTTCGCTGCCCTCATTTCTGAAGTCAATTCGGTCTTTATTTGTTTCAACTCCGCGGCCAGGTTGTTATTTGCCGCTTCTGTTTTTGTTGTTAACTCGTTCATCTTCGCGTCCATTTTCACGGTGATGTCATTCGCCGTCTTCATTTCCGATGTCAGTTCGGCCTTCATTTCCATCATCTTCTGCAAAATATTTTCCAATGCCGCGTCCATGGTTGTAATGTTCGGTGATGTTATCGTCCCGCTTCCTGACACCAGTTGTGCTTTGGTGGGTTCGTGAAATTAAAAAAGAGTTCAATTACACAACTCAAAATGTTCTTTATTTCCACCTTATTCCAATTACAATTCCAATTTACACAATTACAATCTTGCCAGTTCGTCTTTACACGTCCGCTCGGCTCACACTCACTCACTCAACTACACGTCCGCCCGCCGCGACTTAGTCAACTCGACTAACTCTCGCCTCGCTTGTATCGCTCGCCCCGAAGCCTCTCGAATCTTCCATTATGGAGGGGGAACGCATTCTCGAAGCTTCGTACATCTTCGCGCGGTAGGAGGAGGGGCCACCCCTGCGTCTCCCCGCCACCGCCAGTCCGCATTATTGATCGGCAACGCGAGTTCGCTGTCTGCGTAACAATATCTAGAATTAGGCAAGGTAATCACACCCAAAAAAATATGTAATATTCCAGGTAAAAGAAAGCCAAGCATGTAATCTGAAGTTCCAGAAAGCAACTTAGTTGTTGATTTAAATTGTTTACAAGAAAACAATGTTGCCACACTTACTACTAAGAAGATACAGACTGTTCTAGGTCAGGCAAACTATAGTTCCCTTAGACACTAATTGTAACAAAAATCAACATCATAAAAATAATAGAAATTAATTATAAATATGACTATGTTCAGTACTGGAAATTATTAATTTCCTTCAATTAACTAAAATAATAAGAGTTAAATGATGAAGCCTGGGATGCAAGTACTTACAATAGTAACTCGCCACAAATGGTGTATCTCAGATAATAACAGTGACAGTGACAGTGACAGTACCAGTACCAGTAACAATAACAATAACAATAAGAATAACAATAACAATAATAACAATAATAATAATAATAATAATAATAATAATAATAATAATAATAATAATAATAATAATAATAATAATAATAATAATAATAATAATAATAATAATAATAATAATAATAATAATAATAATAATAATAATAATAATAATAATAATAATAATAATAATAATAATAATAATAATAATAATAATAATAATAATAATAATAATAATAATAATAATAATAATAATAATAATAATAATAATAATAATAATAATAATAATAATAATAATAATAATAATAATAATAATAATAATAATAATAATAATAATAATAATAATAATAATAATAATAATAATAATAATAATAATAATAATAATAATAATAATAATAATAATAATAATAATAAATGTTTATTGTCTATAGACTTCATACAAGTTTCAGACATTGTCAGATTCTACAATACAATGGGTATACATAAATTTGTTCATAGGTTACATTAATATTACAAGATTAAACTAAATTGAATATATACATACATTTGTTAAATAATTATTCATTATAATTCATCTAACCTATATATGCATTTCTGAATTAAATATGTTTTCAGTTCCTTTTTAATTTTTTTTTCCTTTGTGTTGTTTAACAGTTGTTGGCAGTTTGTTGTATAATATCTGTCCTTTTATTAATGGATCCTTGCAAGTTGATTTGAGATTTACGTGCTTCCTGTGGTAGTTATCCCTTCCTCTGGTATAATAAAGTGTGCTGTTACTTGTGCCATTATTTTCCTTCTCTGCTGCAATTACACCTACCTTATATACATATAGTCCAACTACAGTAAGAATCTTATTATCTCTAAATACATTTCTACATGAATCAGTGTATGCTAATCTATAGGTACAACGTAGACATTTTTTTTTGTAACACTAATACTCTATTCATGTGCGCATTACAGGTGCTTCCCCATAATTCTATGCCATAGGAAATATGAGGATAGATGAGTCCAAAATATAAAGTTTGTAACATGTTTTTGTCTAAATACAATGATAATTGTCTTAAAGCATATATATTTGAGCTAATTTTTTTTACATACATAGTCAATATGAGCTTCCCAAGTTAACCTATTGTCTATGTGAATCCCTAGGAAGCTATGGTTATCAACTTTTTCAATTTTAGTGTTGTTAAAGTATACATCATCAGTTTCTACATTTGCTTTACAGTATTCAAATATGATCATTTTTCTTTTCTTAGAATTAACTTCTAAATTTATGCTACTTAGGTAGGTTGCTAGCTGTTTTACAGAGTGCGAAGTTTCTGTTACCAACTGAGTACGACAGTTTTCACTGCATATCATTGTGGTGTCATCTGCATACGATACTATAGCATTGGTAGTTATATTTGGTAAATTATTTACATATATTAGATACAAAATTGGACCCAGAACAGACCCTTGCGGTACTCCAGTTGTTACTACTTTTTGTTCTGATACATACTTTACATTTTTTAAACCTATTTTATGGTTGATTTCTGTTGAACACTTTATTTCTTAGATAAGACTTAATTATATTTAGCATTTTGATTCTTATGCCATAAATTTCTAGTTTATTAAGCAGTATTTGATGTGAGACACATTAAAAGCCTTTGAAAGATCAATGAATACTCCCGCAGTGCTCAAACCTTTGTCTAGATTTTCCGAAACTTTGAGCATAAAATCAGCAACTGCTGTGGTTGTTGACAAACCTTTCCGAAAACCATGCTGGTGGCAATTCAATACATCATATCTACTAAGAAAGTCAACCAGTCTAACAAATAAAATCTTTTCAAAAACTTTTCCAATTACAGAAGTTAAGGTTATTGGCCTATAATTATCAACACTATTTCTATTACCCTTTTCATAGATAGGTTTTATGAGTCCCAGTTTTAAGCAATTTGGAAATATTTCTTCATTTATTGAGCAGTTTATTAGGTGGGCTAAAATAGCCGCGAGCCCATTTTGACACTTTTTCAATATTCTAGTAGACATACCATCCCACCCTGAAGATGACTGTTCTTTAAAACTGCATATTATTTTTGTGATTTCGTCTACGTTTGTGTTATTCATGAAGATGGTATTAACAATAATATTCTGTATTTCTGTGTTATTGCGTGATATATCCTTCTCCTTACTTCCCAAGGTTGCAAAATAGTTGTTAAATAAGTTGCTTATTTTGTTTGGATCATCTACATGTTTACCTTCATGAAGCAAATTAATATTTTCACTGACATTGCTGTGTGTGGTGTTTCTATCCTTGACTAAATTCCATACTGCTTTGTTTATATCGCTGGAGTTATTTATCTTTTGTTTATAATGTAGCAATTTTAAATCAATTAATGTCCTATGATACTCCTTTTTTAATTGTGTATATCGTTCCCTGTGCCGTTCAATTTTTGTCATCTTGTGTAATTCATAAGCATCTTTCATTTTATTTCGCAGGATGTAAATTTCATCAGGTAATTTAATTTTCTGTACAGATCTCTTTTTGGTGGTCTTTCTTTTAATAGGGCAGATACTGTTAAAGTAAGTGATTAATGTTGTCATGAATATTTCCCATTTTTTATTGCTACTTTGCTCTGCATACACGTTAGACCAAGTTTCCATTTCTAATATGCTATTAAGTTTACCTACATTCTCATCTGAGACATTTATAAATTAAAAACTTATGTCCTCATTGTGAGCCACAATAGAATCATATACATCAATATATACAGCATGGTGGTCGGAAAGATGGAAATTATGTATCCCTACTTAATAGTGTCACCCAATTAGCGGAAAGCACAACCAACAACAGCTGAGTAAGGGGCCAGAGGCAGCCAAGCCACACCCACCCATCAGTCTCTGTCACTAACTGAGGGGGATGATTAGGGAAATGTCACTTGTTGCTGGCCGCCTCTTTCCCCTCTTCCACTGCCATCTGGAACCTTCGCGGCAATTCACTGAAACCAGAAACTTTTGAAAACAGTGATTTTACTATAAGAGCTGCAGTGAGTGAATTGAGTCAGGCAGTCAGTCAGTTCTTGGCAAGCAGCGTAAGAGTGCAGTGCTAGTGTACGGACGAGAAGATTGTGTATGTGCATTGGAGGATTGTACGTAATTGCGAGAGCCAAGTGGAATTGTAACGGAAGAACTGGTGAATCGTAGTTGTGTGCATTCCGTAATTCTGTGTAATTGGCAAGTGTTTAACTGTAAGTCGGTGGAAATAAAGAACATTTTTGAGTGGTGTAATTGGACTTTTCATTTCACGAACCCACAAAGTCACACTGGTGTCAGGAAGCGGGACGATAACATCACCGAACATTACAACCATGGACGCGGCATTGGAAAAAAATTTGGAGAAGATGATGGAAATGAAGGCCAAATTAACAGAGAAGACGGACGCGGCAAATAACAGCCTGGCCGCGAAGCTGGAGACTACAAATAACAACCTGGCCGCGGAACTGAAACAAATGAACACGGTAAACGACAACATCACCGAGAAAATGGAAAAGAAGTTGGAGACGGCAAATAACTTGGCCGCGAAGATGAACGAGTTAACAACAAAAACAGAAGCAGCAAACAACAACTTGGCTACGACAATCACCGCAAAGATGGCCGAACTGACCACGGCAATAAAGGTGGCGAACGAGGCTCTCGCCGCCAAATTTCAAGAACACTTGGCCGGCGTGGGGGATGACGTGACGGAGCTGGGCAACCGGATGGGCCAAGTGGACGAGCGCGTCGAGGGCTTGGCGAACCGCTTCAATGACCTAGAGGAAAAGGCCGACAGTAACGCCAAGTCCCTGAACTCCATGAATGAATACGTCGAAGACCTTGCTAACCGCGTTAACAATCTGGAAGTAAAGGCCGACAGGAGGTGGAGGACGCCATGGTGGAGGACGTCGTCGGCAGGAGGTTGAAGGATTTGAAGGCCGACGTGCCGGGACGCGACACAACATCGGCTCGTGTCAAACCTCCGAAATATGACGGCGCGTCAACGTTTGAGGTCTTCCGCCGCCAATTCGACACAGTGGCCAAGCACAACAAATGGTCACCAGAGGAGGAGGCCACACAGTTAATAGCCAGCCTTCAGGGACGGCCGCGAAAGTCCTAAACGCGGTGCAGACAACGGCGGCTCCCAAGGACATCCGGGAGGCCCTGGAAAATAGTTTCGGAAACCACCGCTTAGCCGCAGCGTACCGCAGCCAGCTAAAGGCAAGGTCACAGCAGCCAGGGGAGACGCTGCAGGAGTTCGCCCTGGCAGGTGAACAACTGGCAAGCAAGGCCCTAGTCGACCTCCCACCAGAGTTCATGTCCCGGGAAGCTGCCTACACCTTCGTTGACGGGGTACGGGACACGGAGATTTGTCAGCGCCTAATGCTCGGCGATTATAAAAAAATCCATGAGGCGCTAACGGCAGCATTAAGGATGGAGGCGGCCAAGGTAACAGCTATCCCGACGTCGAGAACGAGGAGTGTCCGCTACACCGGAGACAGAAGACCAGCCGAGGGACGCCGGCGAAGACCTAGTGGTCTGTGTTGGGGGTGTAGACAGCCCGGGCACCTGCAGAGAGACTGCCCACACCAGGAAAGGCAGCTGGAAGAACGAGTAAGACCCGGCGTGGAGAGGTGCACGTCGGCGCCATTACCACCATCCCTCGAGTGACACTGCACGCCGTCAGCCGGCGTATGGATGACAGCCTCATCGCGGACGGTTGGGTGAGAGGGAAGCCGTGCCGCGTGCTGGTGGATACTGGGGCAGCCGGGACCATTATCAGTCCTGACGTGGCGAAGGGTTTGCTGACGAGGAAGCCGAGCCGACCCTACGAGCTTGTCACGGCATAGGGTGACACCTTGCCTGTGGAGAAGGAGGACCTGCTGGAGCTGACCTTGGGACGGAGTGCCGTGCGTCTGTGGGTGTTCGCCGCGAAGGTGGCTGAGGAGGTGATTCTGGGACTGGATGTCCTCAGGAGCCACGAGGCGACGGTCGACGTCGGCAGGAAGGTCCTGCGGCTCAACGGAGAAGAGGTTATACTCCGTCAACCCGAAGAGCGCCTTGGAATCTGCAGGGTCGTCTTGAACGAAGACGTGGTTGTCCCCGCGAGGAGCAAGGTGATGGTGACGGCGCGACCGGAAGGCCAGATAGCAGGTGGGGTCCAGAGGCTGCAGGAGTACGTCTTCACCTCGGAACATCGTAGAGGGAAGAGCCACGGTAACGCAGACGCCATGTCCCGAAGACCCTGTCCAGAAGAGTGCGGCCAGTGCACAAGAGTGGAAGAGAAGGACCGTGCCACAGCAGTCCAAGTAGTTGTGGCAGTGCCTGCGGACGGCTGGGATAGCGCAGGCCTGAGGAGGGAGCAGCTGGCGGACGCAGACTTGGGGCCACTCTTGAGGGAAGTGGAGGCAGGGACAAGACCAACCTGGGAGGACATCGCACCGAGGAGCGCCACCTACAAGTCGTACTGGGCCCAGTGGGACTCGTTGAAGACCAGAGAGGGCGTGCTGTTCCGGGTATGGGAATACCCCGATGGGAAGACGCAGAGAGAACAGTTGGTACTTCCCCGGAGTAAGGTTCCGGAAGTCTTGGAAGAAGTGCACGCCGGTACTTCAGGAGGACATCTGGGAGGACATCTGGGAGCGAACAGAACGATTGACAAACTACGGCAGCGCTACCACTGGCTGAGGCTCCGAGCAGACGCTGAGAGATAGTGCCGTCAGTGTCACGTATGCGCGGCGAGTCGCGGCGCCCAGACTAGGAGCCGGGGTCGCATGCAACAGTACAACGTCGGAGCGCCATTCGAACGGATCGCCGTTGACATTGCGGGACCGTTTCCAGTTTCCGACCGAGGCAACAAGTACCTAATGGTGGTCGTTGACTACTTCACCAAGTGGCAGAAGGTGTATGCCAACCCAAACCAAGAGGCAAAGACAATCAAAGACTGCCTCCTGGAGCAAGTGTTCTGTCGATTTGGGGTGCCGTTAGAGCTACACAGTGACCAGGGTACCAATTTTGAGTCCAACCTAATGAAGGAGGCACTACAAAGGCTTGGGGTGAACAAGACCCGTGCGACACCTCTACATCCCCAGTCGGATGGCATGGTCGAAAGATACATCAAGACTTTAGAGGAACACCTGAGGAAGGTCGTGGCCAGCCATCAGCGAGACTGGGACGTCAAGGTGCCACTGTTCTTGCTGGCCTACCGCTCGTCTACACACGACACAACTGGAATGACGCCAGCCAGCTTAATGTTTGGCCGAGAGTTACGCCTCCCTTGTGACCTGGTTTTTAGAAGCCCTCCGGCGGCGAAGCAGCCGGTGACCGAGTATGTGGAGAATCTGGTGGACCACCTCCACGACATGCACGAGATGGCTCGCCAGAACATCCAGAAGGCGAGTGACCGCATGAAGACCCGATACAACAGGCAAGCCAACAGCCAAGGGTTCCAGCAAGGTGACCTGGTCTGGTTGTACCGTCCTACCCGGGCCAAGGGATGCTGCCCGAAGCTTCAGCAGCCATGGCAAGGGCCGTACCGGGTGGTGAAGAGGATAAATGACGTGGTCTACCACATCCAGAAGGTTCCCCGAGGGAAGATGTTGGTGGTACACCTGGATCGTCTAGCCCGCTACGATGTTGCTGTTCGGGACGACCAGCTTTGAGGAGGGAGCAGTATCACCCAATTAGCGGAAAGCACAACCAACGAAAGCTGAGTAAGGGGCCAGAGGCAGCCAAGCCACACCCACCCATCAGTCTCTGTCACTAACTGAGGGGGATGATTAGGGAAATGTCACTTGTCGCTGGCCACCTCTTCCCCCTCTTCCACTGCCATCTGGAACCTTCGCGGCAATTCACTGACACCAGAGACTTCTAGAAAACAGTGATTTTCCTATAAGAGCTGCAGTGAGTGAATTGAGTCAGGCAGTCAGTCAGTTCTTGGCAAGCAGCGTAAGAGTGCAGTGCTAGTGTACGGACGAGAAGATTGTGTACGTGCATCGGAGGATTGTACGTAATTGCAAGAGTAAAGTGGAATTGTAACGGACGAACTGGTGAATCGTAGTTGTGTGCATTCCATAATTCTGTGTAATTGGGAAGTGTTTAACTGTAAGTCGGTGGAAATAAAGAACATTTTTGAGTGGTGTAATTGGACTTTTCATTTCACGAACCCACAAAGTCACAATAGCCATCTAGCTTTATATTTGTGCATAGGTGGTCAATAATAGTTGCTGATTGTGTGGTTACCATTGTTGGTTCCTTTACTACATCATTTAGGTTATAGGTTTTTATGATATCAATAAAACTACAATAATCTCTATTAGTGCTATCTACGTTAATGTTGATATCACCTAAGATAGTCAGCTTTTTTTCCTTTGCCAATAATTTGTTAAGGACACCATCTAGATGCTCTAGAAATTCAGAAACTGGAGTATTTGGTGACCTATATATACCAAAAATTATGTGGGCTTGCTTCTCATTATACACCTTAATTGCAGCCATTTCTATAATCTTTTCATCACTTAATTTCATAACTCATTCTAGAGCTTGGAATTTTACATTATTATCAACATATATTGCTACACCTCCACCCTTATGTTTTTGCCTACAATAGTTACTAGCCAGTTTAAACTTAGGAATTTTGCACAGGTTTATATTACTATCCTGCAAACCATGTTCAGTGATTACAGCTACTTGTGGTCTCATCTCATCTAATATTATTTCTAGTGCCTGCATTTTGTTACTTAGATACTGGCAATTTTGATGGAATATTCTAAATATTGTGTCTAATTGGGATCTTGTTTTCTCCAGTGCTGGGGATTTTCCGACATTTGCAAATTTTTTCCTTGAGAGCACATACATTACCCATAGAGTCAACAGGAAGAGCCTCCATTCTGTTATATACAGTGTCTATAGCTTGCTTAATCATTTTAAGTAAATGTCTTTTGCCTCTGGTATTCAGGTGAAGGCCATGAGTAGTATGTATATCCCTGTCTAAGTTGCTTACATCTATGAGATCCACATTTTCATTACTACTAGAAAAAGATTTTATGAGCTTGTTGGTTTTACGTATTTCCTGATTTACACAAGATATATACTATAAGTCATACCTGTGGGGAATATTTACTACTACAATCTTGTCTTCCTTTGGTCCTGAGCATAACCATTTTTGAAGTTCCTCTACTGCATGCTGTGCTTCATTTTTCTACACGTCGTTTGCTCCTGCAATGAGTACGGTAATTTCTGGTTCATCAGTATCTTCTCTGGCAGTTTTTATCACATGTTGAAGTTTCGCGTTTGGTAGCGTGTACTCAGTCACAGTCAGATTCGGTTCCATCTCCTTCAACATCGACGCTAATCTTCGTGCATGGCTGTCTCCGTAGATTGCTATATGATTTCTCTTCCTTTTTTGTACAGTAGTTACTTCATTACTCACATTTTCCTCGTTGACGGCTTCCTCATTGTCTTGTACTGTCAGTAAGCTGTAGGAATTCCATACCGTTATAGTATTTCTACTCACTTGTGTGCTTTTAGCTGTCTTGTTCGGATATCGCCAATCATTATATTGTACTCCCTCTTGATCTTCTTTATGGTTTATTTTTAGATCTTGGTTTTCTTTTCGTAATCTTTCGATTTCTCTGTAAGCTAATTTCAATTCATTATGAATTGTCTCGATAATCTTCTGTAACGAGACTATTTGGTCCTTTTCCCGCATCATACACTTTACTCCACTGGACGTGCGGCTGTTGCGACAGCCCCTAGTGGTTTACCAGGAAAATGGCTGAGGAAATTATGGGGGACACCTTGGACATAATCAGTGAAATTAGAGCACAAAGCCAAAATAGTGATTAGTGGTGTACTATGCCGATGTGATGTGACAAGACAAAAAGTGAGAAGGATTAATGCAGAGCTCAACTGGTTGTGTAATACTCGAAAGTGTGTACTACTAGATGGTAATTTGTGCATAAGAGATATGGATCTAGCCAGAGATGGAGTTCATCTCAACAGAAGAGGAGCTGCAAAATTTGGTAGGTATCTATGTGAGGACATCAGCAAATGTCAAAGGCGGGGAAACTACTAAACCATGTGGTGGATGCTGTACCTCAGGGAACTAAAAACATTATAACACCTGAGCAATGTAGCAATAATCATTCTTCATTAATAGCAAACAAAAGTGATTTTAATATATTGTATCATAATATTCAGTGCCTTAGTAATAAGATCTTAGAAGTAGAAGTTTTTTTTAAATAAATTGGACAACGTACATGTTTGCTGTTTCACAGAACATTGGCTCAAGAATAACTACATGAGTGTAAAGTCAATCATTCTCTCAAATTTTGTAGTAGGAGACATATATTGTAGGAAGAAACATATTCATGGGGGCACTATGATTGCAATAAGAAAGGGATTTAAATATAAGAGGTATAGTGTTACATCTATCTTAAATGAAGAGAAAGTATTTGAACACACTTTAGTAGAAATTAGTGATTTAAAGTTACTCATTGCTTGTGTATATCGATCACCTAATGGAGACTATAAGGCCTTTCTGGATAAATTAGAAAACATGAATACTATTGTAAAAAGATTTTAATATGTGGTGACTTCAACGTAGATTTTCAACAAAACAGTGTACCCCTACAAAAACTAAAAAGCCTATTAATCTCATTTAATCTTGAAAATTCCATAGAAAATCCCACCAGAGAAACAGTAAATTGCAGTACACTAATTGATGTCATGTTATTTGACAAAGCAGGCATGACTTTCAACCTTAGTAACATTAATGCAGGCTATTCTGACCATAATGCTATAATACTAAGACTAACAAATACATCAAACAGTAGTTGTAGACCAAGTCTGAAGTAGACTATAAACCAATATTTTCCAATGATAATATGTTGTATTTTACTACACTAATAAGCAAAGAGGACTGGTCTGATGTATACAAGGTGAACACAGTGGACCTGAAATATCACAACTTTATAATATCATTTATGCACCACTTTAATACAGCCTTTCCATATAGGGCAATCAAAAATAGAAAGCTGTATGTAAGGAAAAATTGGATTAATAAAGGAATTATAGTCTCAAGTAATAGGAAACGTTATCTCCTAGAATTAAACAAAACTAATAAAACTGAGCAGTTTAAAAAATTTCTAAAAAATTACAGAAAATTTATGATAGAGTAATAAAGGCACCAAAAAAACTGCATATTGATGCATGTATCAGTAATTCAACCAGTAAAAATAAGACAATATGGGATATAATAAGAAAAGAAACAGCCAGCAGTAAAGCATGTTATAACAGTAAAAAAAATTGCATTAAAGATATCTAATGTCATTGTTGATAATCCAGTAGAAGTTGCCAACATTTTCAATGACCATTTCATTAACATTGCTGATAAAGTAACAATCCCACAGCCAAATAATAGAAATATATGTACCAAACTAAACCGGAATGACAAAACTATTTTTCTTAAGCCAGCTACTTTAGATGAAATAAGCAAAATAATTAATTCAAAAAAGAATAACTTTTCAGCAGGACATGATGAGATACCTGAGTGTGTAATTAAATCTTGTAAGAATAGTATAATAAATCCTATACTGGAAATATGCAATACCTCTCTGTCAATTGGGATATTTCTTAGTAAGATGAAAATAGCAAAAATTGTTCCAGTATATAAAAAAAGATGATGTAAATAATATAGATAATTATATGCCAATTGCCATCCAGTTGGGCTTTTCGAAAATTATGGAATCGGTTATGTATAATAGAATTGCTCCTTTCATTAAGAAGTACATATTTAGTGATAAACAAAATGGTTTTCGAAAAAACAAATCCATACTAAATGCCTTTTATACATTCATTAAGGGAACACTGGAAGGAATTGAAAATGATGAAACAACAGTTGGTATAGATTAAAAAGAAGTATTTCAGAAAGTGGAGTGCCATTGTTACTAAAATTAGGCAAATGAGTCAACCTTGTCTATGCTTTTCTCCACTTACAAGTTTTTTGATGAAGACTAGTTTCTGGGAACTTCTCCCCTATCGTCAGTTCTATGGTTGACTGATGATGCATCCGGTGTCTGCATCTGGCTTGGTGTCGTGCTGTCATTTAATGTTCTGGTAAGTTTGATCACGTCATGAATCGTCATTGATGAATTTTGAAATTCCCGCTGTAGATGACGTCATCAAACTTACCAGAAAATTAGATGGCAGCACGACACCAAGCCAGATGCAGACACTGGATGCATCATCAGTCAACCACAGAACTGACGATAGGGAAGAAGCTCCCAGAAACTAGTCTTCATCAAAAAACTTGTAAGTGGAGAAAAGTATATACAAGGTTGACTCATTTGCCTAATTTTAGTAACAGTTGGTATATTTATGGACTTGAGTAAGGCCTTTGATTTAGTTGATCATTATATATTATTGACAAAACTCGAGGCTTATGAGTGGTTCAAGTCTTGCATAACTGAAAGACAACAAATTACTGGAATAACTTGTGATAACAACACTGTAAAATCTGAAACAAAGGTAGTAAAGTGTGGAGTTCCTCAAGGTTCGAATCTAGGCCCCTTACTTTTTTAGTATACATTAATGATATACCCGTTACTATAACACTTGCTGAGACTATATTATATGCAGATGATACTAATTTTATCCTCAAAGGCAGTAATTCCACTGTCCCTCAGGGGCTCACCTTGGTGAGTGCGGGAAGTGGCAACCCCGAGGTGGCTGAGCTACCCAGTGTTTGGCGGTATAACCGGACCACCCTGCTTCCTGGGGACATAAATAGGGAAGCCTGGTCCTCCAGGTTGGGGGTTGAGCTTTAGGTTAACAACCTAATCTTGTAAAAAACCTATTGTTACGAAACCTGCAAAGAAGCCTAGGAATGATTTAATGTTGGCGACCTGGAATGTAAGGACAATGTTGAAGCCCAGAAAAATGAAAGAAATAGCAAATGAAACATTAAAATATAAATTAGACGTGGTAGCCCTTCAAGAAATAAGATGGGCAGGGGAAGGTAGAATAGATAAGAAGGAATATACAGTATTATATAGTGGATCAAGAAAATCTGGACTTAACGGTACAGGATTTATTATTACAAAGGAAATAAAAAAGAGCCTAATAGAATTTAAGTCAATTAATGAATGAATTTGTAAAATACGCCTTAAAGGTAAATTTAGAAATATAACTATAATATCCATATATGCGCCTACAGAAGAAAAGGAAGAGATTGAAAAGGAAGAGTTTTATGAAAACCTAGAAAATACATGTGACTTAGTAGAAACTTATGACACATTGGTGGTAATGGGAGATTTTAATGCACAAGTGGGAAAAGAAGACCATTTAAATGGAGTGGCAGGGAAACATACATTACATCAAATAAGTAATGAAAATGGTAGTTTACTTGGACAATTTGCAGTTAGAAATAACATGATTATTAAAAGCACCTGCTTCCCTCATAAGGATATACATAAAGGAACATGGAAAATGCCAGGTTCAAATATAGTAAATCAAATTGATCATGTGTTAATCAGAGCAAGACACTCATCATCAATTATAGATGTAAGAAGTTACAGAGGCCCAAATTGTGATTCGGATCACTTCTTGGTTAAAGTGAGAATGAGAATAAGAATAAAGAAAATGGGAGTTCAAGAAAACACACAGATACGATGGGATAGGGAAAAACTGGAAGATAAAAAGGAAATAAAAAAGTTTCAAAAGTTAATGAATAGCAAATCAAATGAAAAAGGAACAAAAGAAGGTATAGAAGAACAATGGAAGATAATTAAAGACACAGTAAAAGAAGTAGCAAAAATTAGTATAGGTGAAAAGAAAATGGGAAGAAATATAGAATGGTATGATAAAGAATGTGAGCAAGCAATAGAAATTAAGAATATGGCTAGGAAAAAAATGCTTCAGAAAGAAACTAGAAGTAACTATGAAGAATATTGCCAAAGAAGAAGAGATGCTAGTAAAATATGTAAGAAGAAGAAACGAGAATATTGGAAAATGTGAATCCAAGAAATAGAAATATTGCACCAGCAGAGTGAGATAAGGAAATTCTATACAGCATTAAAACAAATGAAACAAGGGAAACTGAATAGAATGAGAGAATGTTTAAGTAAAGAAGGTAATATTCTTGGAGAAGATAAGGATATATTGCAAAGATGGGCCGAATACTACAAAGAGTTGTTAAATAAGGAGCAAACAATAAATAATCTGGAACAAGGAGGGAATGGAAATGAAAGAATAGAAGAAGAAGAAGAAGAAGAAGAAGAAGAGAAGAAGAAGAAGAGAAGAAGAAGAGAAGAAGAAGAAGAGAAGAAGAAGATGATTAAGAAGAAGATGATTAAGAAGAAGAAGAAGGAGAAGGAGAAGGAGAAGGAGAAGGAGAAGGAGCAGGAGGAGGAGGAGGAGGAGGAGGAGGAGGAGGAGGAGGAGATGGAGGAGGAGGAGGAGGAGGAGGAGGAGGAGGAGGAGGAGGAGGAGAAGGAGAAGGAGGAGGAGAAGGAGGAGGAGAAGGAGGAGGAGAAGGAGAAGGAGAAGGAGAAGGAGAAGGAGAAGGAGAAGGAGAAGGAGAAGGAGAAGGAGAAGGAGAAGGAGAAGGAGAAGGAGAAGGAGAAGGAGAAGGAGAAGGAGAAGGAGAAGGAGAAGGAGAAGGAGAAGGAGAAGGAGAAGGAGAAGGAGAAGGAGAAGGAGAAGGAGAAGGAGAAGGAGAAGGAGAAGGAGAAGGAGAAGGAGAAGGAGAAGGAGAAGGAGAAGGAGAAGGAGAAGGAGAAGGAGAAGGAGAAGGAGAAGGAGAAGGAGAAGGAGAAGGAGAAGGAGAAGGAGAAGGAGAAGGAGAAGGAGAAGGAGAAGGAGAAGGAGAAGGAGAAGGAGAAGGAGAAGGAGAAGGAGAAGGAGAAGGAGAAGGAGAAGGAGAAGGAGAAGGAGAAGGAGAAGGAGAAGGAGAAGGAGAAGGAGAAGGAGAAGGAGAAGGAGAAGGAGAAGGAGAAGGAGAAGGAGAAGGAGAAGGAGAAGGAGAAGGAGAAGGAGAAGGAGAAGGAGAAGGAGAAGGAGAAGGAGAAGGAGAAGGAGAAGGAGAAGGAGAAGGAGAAGGAGAAGGAGAAGGAGAAGGAGAAGGAGAAGAAGAAGAAGAAGAAGAAGAAGAAGAAGAAGAAGAAGAAGAAGAAGAAGAAGAAGAAGAAGAAGAAGAAGAAGAAGAAGAAGAAGAAGAAGAAGAAGAAGAAGAAGAAGAAGAAGAAGAAGAAGAAGAAGAAGAAGAAGAAGAAGAAGAAGAAGAAGAAGAAGAAGAAGAAGAAGAAGAAGAAGAAGAAGAAGAAGAAGAAGAAGAAGAAGAAGAAGAAGAAGAAGAAGAAGAAGAAGAAGAAGAAGAAGAAGAAGAAGAAGAAGAAGAAGAAGAAGAAGAAGAAGAAGAAGAAGAAGAAGAAGAAGAAGAAGAAGAAGAAGAAGAAGAAGAAGAAGAAGAAGAAGAAGAAGAAGAAGAAGAAGAAGAAGAAGAAGAAGAAGAAGAAGAAGAAGAAGAAGAAGAAGAAGAAGAGGAGCTGGATATTTGGGATGTTAGAATAGCAATACAGAACTTGAAGAATAATAAAACACCAGGAGAAGATGACATAATTGCTGAGCTAATTGAATATGGTGGAAATGGAATTATGAAAGCAATACATAAGTTAATAATAGAAATATGGAGGAAAGAACAGATGCCTGAAAGTTGGAAGACAGGCGTAATATGCCCAATATACAAAAAAGGTAATAAATATCAATGTCATAATTATAGGGGAATTACATTACTCAATGTAGTATATAAAATATTTTCAAGTATTTTAAATGATAAAGCTAAAAAGCATATGGAAAGTGTATTAGGTGAGTACCAATGTGGATTTAGAAGTGACAAGAGCACAATAGACCAGATATTTGTAATAAGACAAATAATGGAAAAATTCTACGAGCATGGTATACTTCCTGTTTATTGACTTCAAGCATGCATTTGATTCAATTGATAGAGGAGCCCTCTATAAAACTCTGCAATCTTTTAAAATGCAACCAAAAATAATAAGGCTAATAAAAATGACAGTGGAAAATACAAAAGCCAAAGTGAAAGTAATGAATAAAATGAGTCCAGATTTTTATTATAATGCAGGAGTAAGACAAGGTGATGGACTGTCTGCAACACTATTCAACCTAGCCCTGCACAGAGCAATAGAAAAACTTGATTCTAAAGGTACGATATTCTTTAAGTCCAATCAAATATGTGCATATGCAGATGACATAGTGATCGTGACAAGAGGCAAAAAAACGTTAGTTGAAGTTTATGAAGAATTAGAAAGAAGGTCTAACGAAATAGGATTTGAAGTAAACGAGAAAAAAACTAAATACACAAAAATGACAACAGATAAAAGCAAAAGAATAATTTCAAATCTAATAGTTAGAAACAAAACATTTGAAGGGGTATCCAAATTTAGATATTTAGGAGCACTTGTAAACAATGATAATAATTTAAAGGAGTGCATAAAAGAAAGAATCCAAAGTGGAAATGCAGCATATTATGCAAAATTATCACTATTAAAAAATAGGTTTATTAGTAGAGGGACAAAATACAAGATTTATAAAACCCTGATAAGACCAATAGTAACATACGCAGCTGAAACTTGGACCCTAAACAATGCAGATGAAGAAATACTTCGAAGATTTGAAAGGAAAATATTAAGATGAATCTTTGGACCTGTAAAAGATAAAGATCAATGGAGAATAAGATATAATCATGAAATAGAAGAATTAATAAATAAGCAAGATATTGTGAAATTTATAAAAGCACAAAGGATAAGATGGTTAGGGCATATAGAGAGAATGACGGAAGATACAATGCCAAAAAAAATATTGAAAGGAAGATTGTATAATAGAAGAAAAAAAGGAAGACCGAGAACAAGGTGGTTAGATGATGTAATGGAGGACCTAAGAACGATCGGAATCAGAGGCTGGAAAAGTAAAGCGTAAGACAGAGATGTGTGGAGGAGGATCGTGCAGGAGGCCAAAGCCCACCAAGGGCTGTAGAGCCAGTAGAGAAGAAGAGTAATTCCACTGATCTGGTCAATACAATGATAAATATGGAGAAATTGCTGACAGCAAATAAACTGGTGTTAAATGGAAAAAAGTCTCACTGCAAGTGCATCACTCTCTCTAATAGAAGTAATAAATCAGTAGGACCAAAAATTTTATATAACAAAGAAACTATTGAATATGTCTCTGAAGCAAAATTTTTAGGAATTGTAATTGATAAATACTTAGATTGGAAAAGTCCTATTATATAGCAAGGATATATACAGCACATTATGTAATATATGTCTTAAAAAGCATCAGTAACCTCCAAACACTAAAAATGATTTACTTCTCTTATGTGCAATCTGTGCTTACTTATGGTATATTTATATGGGGATCCAGTAGTAAAAAAGTGTGTTATTTATAATACAAAAGAAAATACTTAGACTAATGTTAAATCTGCATAGGACAGCATCATGTAACGCATACCTTAGGCAAAATCACATTCTGACATTACCAAGTCTGTATATTTAAGAAACTGTGTGTTTTATAAGGGACAATATTCACTTATTTAGCATTAACAACACTGTTCATACACATAGTACTAGAAATAGTAATAAAATACACATACAAACTGCCAGAACAACAAAAAAGGTAAATTCCATATTGCATAAGAGCATACACATGTATAAAGAAATCACAAATAGAATCCACAATAGCAGTCAAACTAAGTTTAGGAAAGAAGTTAAAAACGTTTTAATTGAGCAAACCCTCTACAGTGTGCTGGAGTTTTTGATTACTTTAGAAACTAGTTTAAGACAGTACACAAGATTAACAAATTATTGTATAAACTTTTATCTGTAACTTTCTACATGTGTGAATTAATCTCTAAAACCTGGTGGTATTGTGAATCTATATGTTAATCTGTAACTTTGTATATTTGATGTAATTCTTATTATTGTAATGTTGCCTCTGGATATATATTATTTGTCTTCATGTTATTGTTTAAATCAGTATTCAATATCTATACTTCTTGTTTATAATTGACGCAGCCATGAATTTGTAAAAAAAATTATTATGGTGAAAAAAAACACACACGCATGCACGCATACACCCACGCACGCATGCACACATATATACGAGTCGAGTGGAGAATTTAATGTCAGAACGGCACGTTGGCCATGGTAGCTCAATGGGTTAGAGTGACTGGATGAAAACCAGGAGATCCGTGGTTCAAATCCCAGTAATGGTATTAAATTTTTCATGTTGACTCTATCTATCAAATAACTTATATTACTGTTTGTGAAAGACAAATGGCAGATTGGAAAATAGCAACATTTGAAGTAACCCCCCCCCCCCCCCTCAAGGTTCAGTGCTAGGACATTTACTATTTCTGATCTACATAAACAACCTCTGACTTATTAAATTTTAGATGAGTCGTATTTTTTACACATCTGCTTCACTTTCGTACCTATTTTGAGGACATGTTTCGCAAATCATCGTTTGCATCTACGGCTCTTATGCGACTCCGCATAAGAGCCGTAGATGCAAACGATGATTTGCGAAACATGTCCTCAAAATAGGTACGAAAGTGAAGCAGATGTGTAAAAAATACGACTCATCTAAAATTTAATAATTTTTCGCTTCACTGTGGTGTTCCAATACAGTTAAATCTCGAACCTCTGACTTTTTATAAAGCATGTTGCAGATATAGAGCTCTTTTGGCTGGTAACCAGTAACAGTTTAAATGAGTGTTTAATTAAAATGAATATTTTGAATGATATGTTATATTGGTTTAAAGCTAACAAATTAACTTTGAATCTAGGCAAAACATAGCTGCTGTATTTATAGTTCCTATACATCACAGACTCCGCTAGATATTAGGATTAATGATATGTTATTAGAAAACAATTGACAGATTGCTAGTCTCACAAAAATTATATCCTACCTAAACTCAGCTCTGACTTTTATACTGTCGCAAGTGGCTAGTGTCAGCACCTCCTAAAGCCTTTAAAAGTAGTTTTAGAAACACTGTATAATAGCAGCAGATGGCAATGTGCAGACTATTTGGTCTTTTTGTACACATACATGCATAGCCTTTCAGAATTCAACAAAAAACTTTAAGGAACTATAGAGGGACTTTGGGGGAACAATACCAGATAAGTCCGACCTGCAACCTTGTCAATGGAAGCAACACCTCCCAAAATATCAAAATGTAAGTTACGGAGTGTGAGAAACCCTCTTATATTAAACTTTACCACACCTTAAAATATTTAGGGTAACAAGTATCAGTGTTAGTTACATACATATTTCCCAAGCCAACAGACATGTTCTTTGTTTTTCTATATAGTTGAATGGTCTCCTGAAGTGGAACAATTTTGGGCATCTTTCCTTCACTGTTGTATACTGTTTTCACATCTTCAGGTTCAAACACATGGATGATTGTGTCAGAGCTTAAATCTTGCCTCACTATTGGGCCATATGTTCTATATAAATACTCCAATACTTTATGGTACTTTTCAACTTTAAATATTCCTGAAAATAAAGAAAGCAATCACAGTTATGCACAAATAGGCTTTTGCGCTGTTAACATTTACTCACTCTTAACAATGCACATAATGTACAAGAGATGTTCTGAATGTAAGCTTTGTCATTGTTTCGCATGAGTGTTTGGTACACTAGGTGAAACAAACAATCACTACAGAAATCTACACCTATTTATTGCTGGTTCAATGTTGGCAGGAGCATAATGGTACTGTGTCCTTACACTGTGTATGGTCAAATGGCTATATGTTCAGTGAAGGAAGGCAGAGTTGGAGGACGTTGAAACATTGCTAGAGTAAAGGACCAAGGCCCATTACATGCTCCATGATATGTTTGCAAAATGGGTGCTGAGAAACTTGATCTCAGGTGACAACAGTGCAAAAGTGGGATTCAGCCTTTATCACTTGATATGGTACTTGTGAAACATCACAGGTGCACCACTTTACTCCTGAGACCAAGGCCATCTCAATGAATGGAAGCATCCCATTTCACCAGAGAGAAACAAATTCAAAGTGTAATGCTCTGCAAGAAAGTTTATGGCCACAGTGTTCTGGGATGTGAAAGGTAAGATTCATCTTGATTCACACCATCAAGAGACTAACAATACACCATGCCTACAGATTCAGTCTTGCTGCATCAGATTTTCATCTGTTCTGTGCATTGAAAGTTGCACTCTCACTTCCAAAACAGTACTGTGGTGGAGCAGGCTGTGGAACAATTCATTGCATTGCAGGGCACAAAGTTTTACCAAACGCTACAACATATATCTCAATGTTGGTGATGACTATGTCAAAAATAGTGTAAGGTGCATAGATCATGATTTCATGGTGTATTTTGTTTTACCAATAACGTTTCAGTGTGATAAAAAATTAATAATCTTACCTTCGGAATGTCCCTCATTCATACTAGTATACTATCTGCAATAGTATTGGTGTAGAATGTAGTGAAAATTGACTTCAATATATTTAATTTGTCACTTAACAAATATGCGATGAAAGATCCTGAACAAAAATGGAAAGAACATATTTAAAGAAAATATGGAAATGGATGCAGCCTGAAAATCTGTATTCTGTCTTCTCAGTGGATAGAGTTTGTATTTTCATAGCATCCAGATCACTTTGTACTTTTAAAGGAAAATGGAATAATTTAGCTTATATGTTGTTATAGTTTGCCATTAAAAGAAGCAACAAATCAGAACATTCTAGGACAGATGCTGATGTCATGAGCCAGAAGTAGAGTGGTGTTCTAGTCCATTTCC
The DNA here is from genome assembly GCA_030765055.1 of Mantis religiosa. Lineage (NCBI taxonomy): Eukaryota > Metazoa > Arthropoda > Insecta > Mantodea > Mantidae > Mantis > Mantis religiosa. The sequence goes on along the minus strand of JAUKNK010000382.1, from coordinate 712,390 downwards.
TTTAGACAGAACTAGAAGATGCAACTTTGGCAATGTCCTGCTTTGCGGCAGGTTTATGAAGGTCAAGACTCCATGACCGAAAGCTCAACCTTCATAAACCTGCCGCAAAGCCTTGATTAGTAATGCTCGCCGTGAAAGCTTCAAGTCTTACAATGTTCCATTCTTTGGATTCAAGAGACTGTTGTGATAGTAACATGTAAATGTCAACAAAAGACATGTTTAGCATTTTGCTGTAATGGATGCCACATAAAGTAATAAGTTAACATAAAAAGTATTTACAGAGTACTGTTCTAAAGACAATGAGTTTCCAGTTGACCAACGTGCTTAGTCTGTTTGCAAGTTATCGTAAGTTAGCATTGGGCTAATCAAGTGAGTATGTGCCAACTATTTATTCATTTTAGTCACAATCTCAGATTTATGTGGAAAATGCAAATAATATACTTTTTAAAGCAGTCCTTCAGAAACATAAAATACAAACAGCACTTTTATATGATGAGGTTTAAGTAATTCTAATAGAATTAAAAGAAGTTCATTAACATACCAAACTTATAATATAAGAGATTTCCAAGTACAGGAAGTCTAAGTGGTCCTGGAATGCTTTTAAAAGATTTCACCATATTGCAACTTTATGATATGGATCTGTAATTGCAATAGCTTAATTGTTAATTTGTTGTGCTATAATGTTCACCTATGGTCACAGGAGATCAATGTGGTCAATCTGGAAAAGAAGAAATTAAATGAATATAAACTTTTAGTTTCAAAATGATGACCCAGTTGATATATGATTTGCTATCCCTGAGACAGTAGGGCAGTTGGAAATGGCATTAATGAAACAAGAAAAATGTTCTGAATATCTATTTGTATTAATAAACACTTATCATATGAGCAAAGAGCTAACCTACACATTTATGCTCTCACTAAATTTATTTAATTTAAATGACATATTTTGGGATATAATGGAGGGCACTTTCAAATTAGAAGAGCTGAGGAAGGGATTGCTATCTGCACTTTTGTGGAGTGGTCAAAATGCTAAAACTACAAATATTGTTTATGTAGCACCACACATATGTTTGTTTTAGTCAACTGTATCATAATAGATAAAATAATATAAAGAATAGCAAATAGAGCAATTAAATGAGTACATCATTGTTGCATCTTGCTTTTAATTAAGAATGCCCTTAAAGAAAATTGCTACTTACTTGTTGTGACAGTCATAGTTCCAAAGTTCAAAGTCCTGGCTATCACTGCTTGCAACTTCTTCACACAGCAATTCTAGATAATGATATAAAACATTATACAGCAATATATAAATTTAAGAATATAAAATTAAGGGAGCCATTCATTAATATAAATATTTTCAATATATTAAACAATAAGGAGGTAATATTTTTTATTTTTTTACAAAGATTTGAAAATGGAGTTTGAGCTACCACTTTAATCATTCAGTATCCATATTATCCTCCCTCTTGTTTCTTCTCTATTTGCAACTTTCTCATTAGAACCTTAATTTTTCCTTTACATGAATTTCAAAAAGTAGAACTTTGTTTTGAATCAATATGTAGGTACACTATTTTCATTGTTTGAAGTAGCAACCATAATAGCTCATACTAAAGTCAAAAGGTGTTCAGGTTTCAATTCCATTTTTTCTTGCTTTTAATGAACTTTGTTTTGCAGAGGATTTTTTTTTTTTTTTTTTAACATTTACCTTATTTTTCACTGCATGAACTCCGTAACTTCATGCACCATCTCTCACTGCTGCTGAAGCAAGTTTCACTACATCTTCTGGTATTCCAAGAAAGCTTTATTCAACACTAATAAACAACTGCCTTAATGGATACACAGTATGTTACACCAAGGCTCAATTTAGCAAGTCTGCTCACTTATTTACGGTGCCTCTATATATTTTACTTGTCTCTTTTCCTTTTATGTACAGATTTTGAAGTCCTCAAGCCACATGTGTTGTTGCTTTTGCACTTTCTAACCCCTATCAGACATCTCCTCTTCAGTGCTGGTTAGCTGTTCAGTTATTTCTATTCTTACATTTCAACTTCAAGTTCTTTTCCTTCTACTTAATCAATCCCATTCATCCTCTTTTGGTTCACATCTGCATCTCACTTAACTGTTTATTAAACTTTATCTGCTCTTCACTCTCCATCTCCTGTTCTATTTTATTCCAACAGCTATCCAGCTCTTCATCACCTCTTTCCTTTATTCATCATTCTTCCTTTGTCTCATATGTTGCAGACCTCACTCTAAGACTTATCAAGCATTTCCTTATTCTCTTGGTTTCTATCTCATTCTTCGGGGCACCTTGCATGGAACTCCAATTAGTTGCCATTCTTAAACATTAATGAGGGATTAAATTTAAAGGGAGTCGATTAATGACACTAAACAACACTTACTTTTAAATTTTTCCGGAACATGTTTCAGAGACTTTGCCTCTATCCTCAACCGGCCATCGACTCAATCATCATCAATCATCATGAGTCGATGGCCGATTGAGGATAGAGGCAAAGTCTTTGAAACATGTTCCAGAAAAATTTAAAAGTAAGTGTTGTATAGTGTCATTAATCGACTCCCTTTAAATTTAATTATCAAAACAACACTGTTTTCAACACTTCCAAGAAAGGAATTAATGAGGGACTTTGTGTCCAGTGATAAAACCTATATTCAAAAGAACCCTGGAAAATATAACTTAAGGAATAAACAACAAGGACATAATGCCCAATTAGGCAAGCTTTATATCCTCATAAATATGGATTCCCAACTTAACTTAAACATGAACTGACTTTATACAAAACACTAATTCAACCCATCTTCATGTATGCAGCACTCGTATAGGGGTTATGCCACTAAAACACACATACTAAAATTAAAAACATTCCAAAATAAAATATTATGGCTTATAGCAAAAGTAGCTTTCTGAGCTCCAGCTGACAAACTACATGATGAACTCAAAATGCACACGGTAGAAGACTTCATCAAGAAACTGTCACACAACACATGCGAAAACCTACACGGCACTAAACACACACGCACACCCCTTTATCATGTTTTGAGGGAAGCCTGGAAAAAGACAACACCGACGAGATACTAAATTTCCTTGAAAACCTCTTAAGAATGACTGACACAAACCCTTAAGTACAACTCCCTTCAATATTTTTTCAATATTTCAATATTTGTTCTCTTCTGACTTGTTTCAGAACAACATCCACAAAGGAGCCCTCCAAGACCTTGACAGCCGCCAGGGCGGACCGGGAGACCAAAGTCCTAAGATAATCACAACACTAGCATCTAACACATGACTAATGGGATAATCCTGCCTATTATATTATACACTTAACTGACACTTGGTTGTGCCCAGGTTCTATGGCCACTACCAAGAGGTAACTATGACACGCTCACATGCAATGCATGCCAGCTTATACCTTGTTTCACGTAAGCTTGCCCAGTATCTCTTAACGGTCACATGACCTAATCACCTCTCAATGGCTGCTGTTGTGCTAATGACTGTTGTGCGGTAAAAATTAGTTTGTTATTTAACATGGTGATATATCATTATATGTTGGAAGAGAATTATCAAATGTATATTTTCGTAGCTGTTTGAATTAAATATATTACGCAACAGAGCTGATTTATCTGAAATGTATGTTAATTCTTAAACGAAGTAAAGAGGAGGTTCCTTTGCTCTCAAGCACATGGCACGATAGCACGTGATTTAGCGGTAGTGGTGACATTTGTTTATATGACTTTTATCACTGACCTTGTTTTGAACTGGATTAGTCATATATTGCCATTCGAGAGTGCGAGAGCTAAATTATTTTATTGATCGTTTATTGCGCATGTACTTATTATATGTATAATGGCAGTCTGCCGCCAGTTTTTCGCTGAAGTATCGCAAGGATAATTATTTACAAACAGGCGAAAAAAGAATTGTGTTGCATGTGTTTAATGTACTCACAGAGAAGAATCCGCCTTTGTCAGTGAGAGAAGTCGAACAGCTGTGCTCTGAAGTTACAGGTGTGAGTGTTAGATCCGTAGGAACATCACAACACGAAACTGAGAAAACAGGAACACTTACCACTCAAGGCAAAAGCAGGAATAAACAAAAGTGCGTGCTCGGAGAAAATACGTGAAAAGTGTTGTGCGTCGTCATGTGTGTAGTTTTTCTTTAGAAACGAACTCCCTAACATAAGTAACATTTCGTCTGCTGTAAATGAGGATGCAGATTTACCAAATTTCAGCAGATTGCTTATACAGCTGGGATTTGTGAATGAAAAAAGAGGCAAGAAAAATGTGCTAAAAGACAGAGGCGATATTGCTGTGTGCGAAGATGTTATTTAAGGACAACCAGACTGCACCGAGATACAAATCGCAAAATATACACGAAGAACACACGAAAAGTAAGGTATGGGTAACACGACTTTTAAGACTGAAAGACAAGCATTTTTGAAAGGTATGTGTGCTGGTTTAAAAAAATCCCAGTGGAAAAGGCCAAAGGCCTTTCATTATAAACTCTTTCAGTTTCAATGCTCAGTCATTCTGTTTCAATTTGCTCAGTTCATAATAAACTTGTATTTTTGCATGCCTTCATATCCTTATTTGTATGATTTTATTTATCTTCCCGGCAATTATTACGACGTTTGCTGCAGGTTTAAATGTGACGGGAAGGCACCGCCTATGGCCTATGGCGCGAAAGCATTAGCCAATTAGGGCGAGGGGGAGGTAGTTGAACGCGGAGTGATACATTTCAGCGGGGCAAGGTTATATGAAACAGAGATTAGTAGTTTCCAAATACTACCGGGGTGCTATGCGGGACCCAAAAAAACGCATGCTAAATGCATGAAAACTACATTTAAACGCACACACATGGAGGGTTTTTATTAGAGGGTATATCTGGCCCCTTAAGGGAACAGGGACCCTCACACTGTTGGCCATTTCACTTAGGCCCTAGCCTGTAATCGGGGTTTCCCTTCCACGGTAAAAAAAAAAAAAAGGCTACATTCTAACACATCTCAGCGATGTCTAATGCACCTTCCCTAAACACAGTATACTGGAATTGCAACAACCTCTCCCCCAGGGGCCTACTGCGGTAAGTACGGGAATTGGCAATCCAAGGGTCCCGAGCCAAATCTCTTGATTGGGTGCCTCTGAGTGGTGAGAGAGCTAATGCCAAATGCCCAAAGAAGGTCCACTTCTGTGTTTGACCCTAACCTTCCTGAACACAAGTCTGATGGATACCTAGCGTGGCAATCGAAGGGGTGACTGGGTAATGAGTAAGTCCCAGCTGCTGGTTATCATGTAGGACTGTGCTCACATCTACTGATAAAGTTCAATCCCAAGGAGGGGCCATTGTATAAGCTGATATATTCCTGAAGGTGATTGGGTCAAACCGTCTATACATTGGGAGGTGAGACCCTGAGATGAGCAAGGTCTAGGCCAGGACTCTCACCTAAGTCAAGCTGGTGTCCAGGATGTCAACATGCCATCAGAGACGTTTGCAATGGTGGAGGATATCATCACTATGGGTAATGATAAAATCAACAAAACTGTAAAGAAAACTGGAAAGGAAATAACTGAGTCTCGTGGTCCTCGCTATTTGGTCATTTTTAGAACTGAGGAAAGTCGGAAATTTACTACCGTGAACCCGTTTATCATTCAGAAAGGTCTACATGATATTGCTGATCCAGTTAAATGATGTACTCGATCTCGCAATGGAACGCTTTTGGTCGAAGCAGTTTCACCAATGCAAGCTACACAAATTTTAAAAGCCAATATGCTTGCGAGCTTTCTGGTGTGTGTGGTACTACATAAGACACTGAACTCCTCGCGTGGTATTCTCATCACCATTGCATTGGATGGTATGTCCAATAAGGAGATTCAGGAAAACTTGGCAGAACAAGGTGTTACAAATGTAGGTATCCTTAGCTTCCGGAGAAGGCTGCGTCGTGTGATGGCTAGTTGCCGACGTTTCACCCATCATTTTGTAGGCTTCTTCAGGGCTCAAGTGCGCTGACAAGTCCAAGTTGTATACTGACAGGCTGTTAACAGCCAGAAGGGTTTTGCTGCGTACCCACCCAGGTTTTGGGTCTGACCGCAGGTTGATAATTTTGATGGTTACAGGATGATGTGGTATTTTTTGTTGAGGAAATTTGTTGAGGTAGCTTTTTGCTCCTCTTTAATTTTGTACAGGATGCCAAACCGCTTTTTTGTTTACACCCTAGTGTTTTATTTTTCTAAAGTGGGGTAAATTTTGCAGCCAAACAGCTTTTTGGAGATTTGAAATTTAGCTTGTGCTGCTGTATGGATTAACTCCTTTGTTACCTCGGATGCCCGCAAGCCATATGGGGTAACCGGTAAAGCCTGAAGCAGCGTCTCGTAGTTTTGTAGTCTCCTAGAGACCGAACAAGGGCGCTTCTATGAGCAGGAATTTTAGCGTAAAATTTTGTCGCCCGGCACCTAATTTCGTCCTCCACGTATGGGAGAAGAGAAGCTTCGTGAAGCAACCTCACGGGGAACGAACGGCCCACAGAATAGATGGATCGGAGTCCTCTATTCTGTGCACACTGAAGGTATGCTATCCAGCTATCGGCAGCCATGCCCCAGATTTCACAGGCATACAACATGAGTGGGATTATCAGCGCTCAAAAGAGGTGTAGCTTTAAGCGGACTGGCATCGAGTGCGAACCCAGCATTGGGTACAGAGAGGCAATAGCCCCCTGCACCCATGCCGATAGTTCCCTGATGTCTCCGCGGAAAGTTAGGCTTCTATCAAGTTGAACGCCCAGGTACTTGATGGAATTAGTCCACTCTATCCTGCGGCCCCTAAAGTGGAAGTTGGGGCAGTCAGAGGGGGTGTGTCGCTTTGTAAAAAGAATGGCGTGGCTTTTGTCCGGATTTATGGACATCTGCCAACGCCTACACCACTCTTGTGTGAGACGGAGGTGTCTCTGGATTGGGTTTAAGGCTCTGAGTATATGTCTGTTTTTGCAGAACAACAACACGTCGTCAGCGTATTGTGCCATTGCGACCTGTGGTTGAGTTGGAAAATCTGCCATGAAAACACTAAATAGTGTGGGGGATAGTACAGAGCCTTCGGGGACTCCGCCCTCACGGGTCTCAATGTAGATGTTTTCCCCACTACTGTGACTTTAAATGATCTGTGCCTGAGAAAGCTGTGTAGGATGTTGATTAGCTGTGTAGGTAGCCCCAGTTGGATAAGTTTGAAGATCAGACCGGCATGCCATGTCGTGGAGAAGGCCTTTTTGAAATCCAAAGATACCACTGCCGTGAAGGCGCGTTCCTGGAAACCCAGGGCCGCTGTCTCCACCACACATAGCAGCTGTTGGGTAGTCGAGTGCCCAGGACGAAATCTGAACTGGTGGTCCGGAATAGCTTGAACATCTCCCAAGATGGGAGTCATTCGGGTTAGGATTAACCTCTCGAATACCTTCGAGAGGGTAGAAAGGAGGCTGATGGAGCGGTAGCTGGAAGGATGTACAGGATCCTTCCCAGGCTTCAATATACATATCACCCGGGCCTCTCTCCACTCGCGAGGAAAGTGCCCCAAGGTGATGCACATATTGAAGATCCTGGTCAGGAAAAGAACGGCATTGAAGGGAAGGTGACGAAGCATGAGGGGTGTCAGCCCGTCCGGCCCCGCCGCCTTGTTTGGTTTGAGGCGTTGGAGTACGCCCTGGACTTCACTAGGGCGAATGACGGGAAGTCGTTCCGCATCCGCGGGAGGGCGTCGAAAAAATCGGCGTACCTCCCTACGAACGCGTTCGGAAAAGATGTCGTCCTGGGGGTCCTCTATCGGACATAGAGTGCGTTCAAGATAGTCAGCGAACGCATTTGCTTTGGCTTGGGGTTCATAGGCCAGGCCTTGGGTGCCGTGGATGGGTGAGGTGTATTGACCTTTGCGATTCCTGAGGTTTCTGGCGATACGCCACACGTCGCCATTTTCAATGCGCAGTCTGGCCATTGTGTCCTCCCACGCTTGCACCTTGTGCTCACGCAGTCGCACCCTGACCAGTCGACGTAAACGTCGCAAAAGCGCGAGATTATGTGGCGTGCGGTGTCGCTGGTATAGTCTCCGTGCCAACCAGGAGCGGCGGATAAGGAGGGTGATGTCTAAAGGAAGAACATCTGGATTAAGAGGTGCAGGTCCGTGAACTGTTAGGTTTTTGGCAGTTCGCGTCAGGATAGAAGTGAGGGATGAGATTGCCCTCTCAATGTCCGGGATGTTTGTTACTTTTGGGTTCGGTGGAATGGAAGTGCGGAGGCAGTTCCTTACGCCTTCCCAATCGACTTCTCGCGTTTGAAGCGAGGTGTCATGACTGGCAGCCCTAGTGTTGATTTCTGTCAGCACCGGATTATGGTCAGAATGTAGTGCGTTTAGTGACGTGAGAGTGAGATGGAATGGAAAATGTTTTGTGATCGCGAAGTCAATGACTGATGGCAGTCCTCCACCTCGCGGGTAGTGCGTAGGTTGCCAAGGACCCTGCACTTGAAGCTGTGGGTCTCCATCTATTTGGCGAATGATTTCATTGCCTCTTGCATCTGCCCGACGACCACAATGCCAACGCTGATGTTTAGCATTGCAGTCCGCGGCCATGGTAGCACTTGGGTGTAGGTTTAGGTAGTCGTTTGGAACGAACTGCCTATTGGGGGGGCTGATACACAGAGACCACCAGGACCTCAGTTCCGCCAAGGTCAAGACAGATTGCCGTGGCCTCTAGGGTTTGAAGAGGAGGGAGCTGGATGGGTTTATGGACTACATTTTGCCGGACAAGTACCGTTGTGCCACCGCCAGGGCGGCCTTGGCGCTCCGGCGATGGCAAATGTAGCCCGGGATGCGAAAACGGGTGTCTGGACGGAAATGCGTTTCGCTGACTAGGATGACGTCTAAGGCATTTGCTCGAGCGAACTGCAATAGCTCAGCCCCCTGATCAACCAGGCCACACGTATTCCAGAATGCGAAGCGAAAAGAGGTACGAGAACTCGTTCGATTCGCCATTCTGTGATTGCTGGATACCAGTTGACAGTAGGGCAAGGCCCTCCATTGCAGCCAGCATCTTGCTTGCCGGGTCTGAGGCGCAGAAAAACTTCACTAAGATCTCACAGATCTTTTGTCCATGTGATTGCAGCAAATTCTGCAACCACTTAAACACCTCCGTGAGATCCAGGGAAGCGGTTAGTTGAATGGAGCTCGTGGTAGAGAGCACTATGTTGGTGTTGGCTGGGGAGGACGACCTAAGGGGAGCAGGCCTACCTCGAGCCCTTTCGTCCCTCAACTGTCTAGGGGGCATAGGTTCGCTATGCGCAACCTCTTCAGTCGGGTTCTTGGGTTGGCGAGATAGTCTCCTCTCATTGAGGTCTGGTTTGGAAACGGTGTTTCTTGGGGCTGGGGCCCGTGTTTGTTTGCGTTTTTGTGTGGGTGCTGGTGTTTTCCCACGAGACTGTTTTGGGATGTCAGATGATCTTTGCGCAACTTCAGCAAAAAATGGGCGCCGTTCTCCCTGCTGACGGTCTTCATTTGGTGGCTGCCTGCTGATTGTCGTAGCCTTGGAGACTGAGGAAGGGAGAGCCCTTGTCTCTTCCCTGGCTGGCGCTGATTGAGGTTTCCTCTCCTGTGCCGGTCTCCTGGCAGCTATAACCGCCTTCCTTGTTGGGCAGCCACCATAGCAGGCAATTTGCGCACCTTTGCAGTTTGCGCAAGTGGGCGCATCGGTAAGCGACCTCGGACACGCCTCCTTGTCATGAGGTCCTCCACACCGCAGGCATCGCTGCATTCTGCGGCAAAACCTGCTGGAGTGGTTAAACCCCAGACAATGGTGGCATTGAGGAGGGCCGCCGGAACTTCTGACGGCCTCGACCTTTACCCGGAGGTAACAAATAGTTTTGATACTATCGATCTTTGCCTCCGGGTCGCTGGACCGCTCTACTATCACTAGATAGAGAGGGATGGGGATGGGGCCAGGCTGGCCTTGCGGTCCTGGCTTGGTCAGCTGCCTGACCAAGCGCGGTGTTATAACCTGTCGGGTGAGGTCATCGGTGATCTCGCTTACCGGTGTGTCCACTGATAATCCTCTGATCATCCCTTTCAAGTCTCGTGCCGTGTCTAGGCCGAAGGTAAAGTAGGGGATCTTCTTCCCCTCGAGTGCCCTGAGGAGCAGCTGGTAGTCCTCTATGTTGGTCGCCTTGAAAACAAAGCGGCTCTTCCTCCTCGTCACCTCGCATTTATTCGAGAGGGACGGCATTACTTCCTTTAGGAAGCTTACCGACCGCCGGAAATCATCCACGATGATGGGAGGAATATGCCGCTTAGGTGGGGTCCACTGGCTGGTAGCATCAGTCTTCAGGACGTTTGACTGTCCCTTCTTCCTCCTCGAGGTTACCTCTTGGAATTCCGCCCCATCGACGTCTGTAGAGACGACAGATGAACTGGTTTGGAAGTCCTCTTCCTCCATCCTGGAGGACGAATTTTCCGGAGCCGCAGCTCCGTGGGCATATTCTCCTTCTGAATCAGAGGAGTCGTTTGAAGAAATTTGGCCTGAACGAGAAATTGTATCCCGGGAAGGGCCCTGGTTGGTGGTCTGTTTGACTATAGCCAAACGTTTTGCAGCTCCATTTCCGCCTTCTTTGCGTTGTCGGCGCTGCCTTTTGGTGCCTGTAGCAGTGGTTTCTACCCTGTCTACAGGGTGGGTGACACCAGTGCTGGTGCTTGGAATGGCATCCTGTGATGGATGTTTGGATGACAGATGGGTGGTGGGATGGTCATAACCCTCACCTGGTGTGGGCATTTTACCCTGCACCAAGGTGCAGTTTACAGCTAACCTTAGGCTATTAACTTACCTGGCAGTACAGGCTGCAAAACTGCGTGAAACACAGAGGACCGGACAACTAAGCGCCTTTAAACCGCCTGAGTGCGCTGACGCACGCTCGCTTCTGCTGGCTGGCTGTATACAGCCAGAAGGTTTTTGCTGCGTGCCCACCCGTTAAGGGTTTTACCGCAGGTAGGATTAGAATTGAGTTTGTCGGATGAAGGTGATGTAGGTTTTTGATTGGGAGTTAATTTAAAGGTTACCGAAGTACCTTCGGGTTGATGGGGAGGATGCAGTACTAGCACCCGATTTTTATTTTTGTTTAATTTTAGCTTTAATTTTAGTTGGGGATAAATTTAGATGCCAAACAGCTTGGAAGAATTATGAGGAGTTCAGCTTTAGCTGCTGATAGGGTTGGCTCCTGGGTTACCTAGGGTGCCCACATGCCATACGGGGCACGCGATGCAGTCTAGATCGGCATCTAGTGGGGTCATCATTTCCCAATGATCTGACAAGGGCGCTTCTGTGTGATGGTAAACTTGCATATAATTTTGAAGCCCGGCACCTAATTTCATCCTCCACATATGGAAGACCCGGTGCTTCGTGGAGCAACCTGGTAGGGAGATAACGTCCAACAGAATAGATAAACCGCAGTCCTCTATTCTGTGCACGTTGAAGCCATGCTATCCAACTGTCTGCTGCCATGCCCCAGATCTCGCAGGCATAAAGCATCACCTGGATTACCAGCGCTCGGAAGAGATATAACTTCATGCGGACTGGCATCGAGGTCGACCCCAGCATTGGCTACAGGGAAGCAATTGCTCCCTGTACCTTCGCCGAAAGGTCCCTGATGTGTCGGCGAAAAGTTAGACCTCTGTCCAAGTTTACTCCTAGGTACTGGACAGAGTTAGACCACTCTATCCTTCGACCTCGGTAGCTGAAGTTGGGGCAGTCTGTGGGGGTGTGGTGCTTTGTAAAAAGTATGGCGTGGCTTTTGTCCGGATTTACGGACATCCGCCAACGCCGGCACCACTGTTGTGTTGGGCGGAGATGTCTTTGAATGGGGTTGAAGGCTCTGAGGATGGGTTTGTCCTTGCAGAAAAGAAACACGTCGTCAGCATATTGTGCCATTACAACACGTGGTTCTGTGGGGAAATCTGCCATAAAGACGTCAAAGAGGGTGGGGGATAGCACAGAGCCTTCGGGGACTCCGCCTCTCACTGGCCTTAGTATTGATGTTTTCCCCGCGACTGAGACTTTAAATGAGGGATGTCGCAAGCAGCTGTGCAGGATGTTGATCATTTGTGTTGCGAGCCCCAGATGGATAATTTTGTATAGGAGTCCGGCATGCCATGTCGTAGAGAAGGCCTTCTCGACATCCAGCGAAACTGCAGCCGTGAAGGCGCCTTCCTGGAAAACCAGGGCGGCGGTCTCCACCACACGCAGCAACTGCTGAACTGTCGAGTGCCCAGGACGAAAACCAAACTGGTGGTCAGAAATAGCTTGAATGTCTACCAATATTGGAGACAACCGGGCAAGAATTAGCCTCTCGAGAACTTTCGAGAGGGTGGAAAGGAGGCTAATGGATCGGTAGCTGGAAGGGTGTACCGGATTCTTCCCAGGTTTCAATATGCAAATCACCCGGGCCTCTCTCCACTCTCGTGGAAAGTACCCAAGGGCGAGGCACATATTGAAAATCCTAGTCAGGAAGAGAACCGCATTGAAGGGAAGATGGCGGAGCATTAGAGGAGTCAGCCCATCCGGCCCCGCCGCCTTCTTTGGTTTGAGACGTTGGAGTGCGCCTTGGACTTCGCTAGGTCGGATGGTAGGGAGTCTCTCCGCATCCTCAGGAGGGTGACGTAAGAAACGACGCACCTCCCGACGGACCCGTTCGGAAAAGTTGTCGTTCTGGGGGTCATCTCTCGGACACATAGTGCGCTCAAGATAGTCAGCGAAAGCGTTGGCTTTGGCTTGGGGTTCATCGGCCAGGCCCTGGGTGCCGTGAATGGGAGAGGTGTACTGACCTCTGTGTTTTCTGAGGGCTTTGGCTATCCTCCACACGTCGCCATCCTCGACGCGCAACCTGGCCATTTTGTCCTCCCACGCTTGCACCTTGTGCTCGCGCAGACGGACACTGAACTCTCGACGTAAACATCTCAGGAGCGCTCGATTATGTGGCGTGCGGTGACGTTGGTATAATCTCCGTGCTGCCCAGGATCGCCGGATTAGAAGGAGGATGTCCAAAGGGAGGACATCGGGATGAAGAGGAGCCGGAGCATGGACTGTCAGATTATAGGCGGTCCGCTTCACGATGGAAGTGAAGGTTGAGATGGCGCTCTCCAGGGTAGGGATATTTGTGATTTTGGGATTTGGCGGGATGGAAGTGCGGAGGCAGTTCCTGATGCCTTCCCAGTCAACCTCTCGCGTTTGAAGCGAGATGTCGTGACTGGCAACCCTTGTGTTGATCTCAGTCAATACTGGATTGTGATCTGAATGTAATGCATTTAATGATGTGAGTGTGAGATGGAATGGTAGATGTTTTGTGATTGCGAAGTCTATGACTGAGGGTAGTCCTCCTCCTCGCGGGTAATGAGTGGATTGCCAGGGATCCTGTACTTGAAGTTGAGGGTCTGCATCTATAAGGCGAATGATTTCATTGCCTCTTGCATCCGCCCGACGACCGCAATGCCAACGTTGATGTTTAGCATTAAAATCACCGGCCATGATAGCACAGGGATATAGGGCTAGGATGGATAGATAGTCATTGGGTACAAACTGCCGGTTTGGTGGATGGTACACAGAGACTACCAAGACGTCTAATCCACCAAGGTTCACACTAATGGCCGTGGCCTCTAGGGTTTGTAGAGGTGGGAGCTGGATGGGCTGATGGACCACATTTTGCCTCACCAAGATCGCAGTTCCGCCCCCTGGGCGTCCCTGATGATCCGTACGATGGCAAATGTAGCCCGAGACACGGAATCGGGAGTCTGGTCGGAGATGCGTTTCGCTGACTAGGATGACGTCTAGGGCATTGTCTCGGGCAAAGTGAAGCAGCTAGCTCCCCTGACCTGCTAGGCCGCACGTATTCCAAAATGCGAATCGAAACGAGGTACGTGACCTAGTTTGATGCGCCATCTCGGAGCATTTGCGTGCCTGCGGTCAGGAGGGCCATCGCCTCCATTGCCACCAGCTTCTTGCTGGCCGGATCTGTAGCAGTGAAGAACTTCACAACGAGCTCACAGATCTTCTGACCATGTGTCTGCAACCGCTGCAGCCACTTGAACACATCCGTGAGACCGAGTGTAGTCAGGGGAACGGTGTCTGTGTGAGCGACGTGGTTGCGAGGAGAGGGCGATCTGGAACGAATGGGTGCAGGTCTTCCTCCCGCCCTTTCATCCCTAAGCTGTCTAGGAGGCATGGGTTCGGCATGCTTCTCCTGTTCAGCAGGATTTTGGGGCTCCCGAGGAAGCCTCCCTCCATTCCTACTATTGTTTGTGTCGGTACTGCGCTGACGGTCTGTTTCTGGCTGCTTATATACCGTGATGAAGGGGAGGCCCCGCCCCTTGCCTTTGATTGGTTGACTGTTGGCCAATAGTTCGGGGTGTTACTGTGCTGCTCTTCTGTACTTCATGAATGTGGTTTTTGGTGTCGTTTTTCAGTTTTTGTGCTACTTTTGGTCATTTCAAGATGAATTGGGTTGTTCATAGCAGAATTCTGTGGAAGATGGTTGTCCAGGCGGCTGTTTCAGCTTGGTGGATCCGTGGCTCCGCCTCCTTGTCTCTTATTGGCTGTTGCCCGACCAATGGTGGATCTTCTCCTCAGCAGGCTCTTCCAGGCATCGTGGAGCTGTTTTCCATCTTCTCTGTTCATTCTGTTGCTTTCTTTGAATATTTCGATGCTCTCCCGTATCAGTCTATAGGTAAAGTTGTTGCAGGTTGCTATCAGTTCCGTGTTATCAAAATCTATATGATGGTGGTTCAATATGGCATGTTCAGCTATGGCAGATTTTTCTGGTTGATTTAGCTTGAGAGCTCGGATGTGTTCTTTCCTTCGGGTTACTATCGACCTGCCAGTTTGGCCAACATATATCTTTCCGCAGTCGCATGTAATTCTGTAGACACCTGGATTAAGGAGAGGATCGCTGACGTCTTTTACTAGACGGAGGAAGGATCTGAGCTTTCTATTGGTCTTGTACAGTGTTCTTATGTTGTAGCTTCTAAGAATACTCGATATCCTATATCTTACGCCTCTAATGTACGGTATACTGGTCCATTTTGTATCTGGTTCTTGAGAATTCTGTTTGGCGTCGCTGTCGTATGTGTTTTGTTTGGAGTGGCTCTGTATTCTTCGTATTTCTCTGTGTGAGTAACCATTTGCTCGGAGAGGACTGTGTAGGTGTTTCAGTTCGTGGCCAAGTAGCTCTGGATCACATATGCGTTTCGCTCGTTGGAGTAGTGTATTTATCATCCCCCTTTTTACAGAGGGTGGGTGATGCGAGGCTGCGTCGTATGGGTGGACCAATAGTCAGCGCCATCGGCTCCCCCACCAATGCTTTAGCCAGATTCCTAGCTTATAAACTGCAGAACTTGGTAGGGAAAACTGAGACTTTCGTCCGTGATTCCAGACACTTTGTAGGAATCATCGGGAAATTCCCGATAAAACGCGATCACATACTGATCAGCTTCGATGTACAGTCACTATTCACAAAAATCCCCATCAAGGATGCGCTTAAAGTAATCGAGGACAGGATTGAAAACGCGGGCTTTCCTTCAGACTGGCTAATCCTAATTGAGCATTGCTTAAACTCAACATATTTCAACTCAGAGAACAACTCTTCGAACAGACTGAAGGTGCAGCGATGGGCTCTCCGTTCTCACCGGTAGTAGCCTTCATGGAGGACTTTGAAAGCACAGCTTTAGCAACATACCACCTAAAACCAGCACTTTGGCTCAGATTAGTAGATGATACATTCGTCGTATGGCCACACGGCAAGGACACAATAGAAGATTTTCTTGGACACCTCAACAGTTTGCATCCAAATATAGAATTCACGATGGAAATAGAGGACAAGGACAGCCTTCCATTTCTAGACGTCCTTGTACAACGAGACAATATAAACAACACAATTAAATGCTCAGTTTACAGAAAACCCACCCATACGAACAGATACCTAGACGCAGCCTCGCATCACCCACCCTCTGTAAAAAGGGGGATGATAAATACACTACTCCAATGAGCGAAACGCATATGTGATCCAGAGCTACTTGGCCACGAACTGAAACACCTACACAGTCCTCTCCGAGCAAATGGTTACTCACACAGAGAAATACGAAGAATACAGAGCCACTCCAAACAAAACACATACAACAGCGACGCCAAACAGAATTCTCAAGAACCAGATACAAAATGGACCAGTATACCGTACATTAGAGGCATAAGAGATAGGATATCGAGTATTCTTAGAAGCTACAACATAAAAACACTGTACAAGACCAATAGAAAGCTCAGATCCTTCCTCCGTCTAGTAAAAGATGTCAGCAATCCTCTCCTTAATTCAGGTGTCTACAGAATTACATGCGACTGCGGAAAGATATATGTTGGCCAAACTGGCAGGTCGATAGTAACCCGAAGGAAAGAACACATCCGAGCTCTCAAGCTAAATCAACCAGAAAAATCTGCCATAGCTGAACATGCCATATTGAACCACCATCATATAGATTTTGATAACACGGAACTGATAGCAACCTGCAACAACTTTACCTATAGACTGATACGGGAGAGCATCGAAATATTCAAAGAAAGCAACAGAATGAACAGAGAAGATGGAAAACAGCTCCACGACGCCTGGAAGAGCCTGCTGAGGAGAAGATCCACCATTGGTCGGGCAACAGCCAATAAGAGACAAGGAGGCGGAGCCACGGATCCACCAAGCTGAAACAGCCGCCTGGACAACCATCTTCCACAGAATTCTGCTACGAACAACCCAATTCATCTTGAAATGACAAAAAGTAGCACAAAAACTGAAAAACGACACCAAAAACCGCATTCATAAAGTACAGAAGAGCAGCACAGTAACACCCCGAACTATTGGCCAACAGTCAACCAATCAAAGGCAAGGGGCGGGGCCTCCCCTTCACCATGGTATATAAGCAGCCAGAAACAGGGTACACCCTTCAAACTACCGTTCAATAAGTGTCCTCTCCATCCTCTCGAAAGTCTTCGAGAGGATAATACTCACCCGCTTCTCCCCAGTACTGGGTGACATTCAAGCCATACCTGCTTATCAATTTGGATTTCATCCGGGGCACTCGACAGTCCAACAGCTACTGCGAGTCGTGGAGACGGCTGCCCTGGGTTTCCAGGAACAGGCGTTCACGGCAGCAGTGTCTTTGGACGTCGAGAAGGCCTTCTCTACAACCTGGCACACCGGACTCCTTCACAAGCTTATCCACCTGGGCCTACCAAATCAATTAATCAACATCTTACACAGCTTTCTAAAACATCGCACTTTTAAAGTCACAGTTGCGGGGCAAACATCTACTCTCAGACCCGCGAGAGGCGGAGTCCCAGAAGGCTCTGTATTATCTCCCACACTATTTAGTGTATATATGGCAGGCTTCCCAACCGAGCCGCGCGTCGAAATGGCACAATATGCTGCCGACGTGCTGCTCTTCTGCAAAGACAGACATATTCGCAGAGCCTTCAACCCAATCCAAAGACACCTCCGTCTCACACAAGAGTCGTGCAGCCGCTGGCGCATGTCCGTTAATCCGGACAAAAGCCACGCTATTCTATTCACCAAGCGCCATACCCCCGCAGACTGCCCAGATTTCCATTTCAGAGGTCGAAGGATAGAATGGGTACCCTCTATCAAATACCTGGGAGTAGAGCTAGACAAGGGTCTGACTTTCCGTCGACACATTAGGGAACTCTCGGCGAGGGTTCAGGGAGCTATTGCTTCCCTGTATCCTATGCTGGGTTCTCGATCGATGCCAGTCCGCGTGAAGCTATACCTCTTTCGAGCTCTCATAGTCTCGTTGATGCTATATGCCTGCCAGGTCTGGGGCATGGCCGCAGATTCCTGGCTGGCATATCTTCAACGTGCTCAGAATAGAGGACTTAGGTCCATCTATTCAGTAGGCCGATTCTTCCCAGTAAGGTTCATCCATGAAGCCTCGGGTCTTCCATATGTGGAAGATGAAATTAGACGCCGGGCTACAAAATTATAAGAACAGTTACCTTTGCACAGAAGTGCCCTGGTTCGGTCTCTTGGTGGCTATGATTCCACCACGGTAACCACGGAGCAATTCCAGCAGCAGCAAAAGCTGAGCTCCCATAATCTACCAAGAGTTGTTGGTCTCAAAATTTAACATAAACAGTTCAAAATAAAATAAATCCTTCAACGCCAGGGTGCTAAAGGAAAGTATTCTATCCTGCTAGAGGAGTTCTACACTACCTCGTAATTAATCCACCATCCTCAAACAAAAACAGCCATCTTAAAAACCCGAAAAGAAAATCCTATCTGTGGTTAAACCCTATCCTCGGTGGGCACACAGCAACAATCTTCGGGCTAACACAGCCTGCCAGTACCTGCGATGCGATGCGTCAGCGCGATCGAGGTGGACGCCAAGGTATTTGGCAGTGGGAACCCGAGCCCTGAAGAAGCCTACAAAATGGTGGGCGAAACGTCCACAACCAGCCATCATACGATGCGGCCTTCTCCGGAAGCTAAGGATACCTACGATAACACAGGCCGTGGAAGCCTACGCACCTACATGTTACAAATGTATATCGAGTTCACCGCAAAGAACGAGCTGAACTAGCGCCCACTCCTACCCTGTTTCTACCTTTGATCTGGTAGATCTCCCACACAGGATTAAGACGATATGAAGCTATTGAAGTGAGGCAGTATATGCTCAATCCATTGAGGTGTTATAAATGCCAGCGCTTTGGCCACGCGAGTAATTCATGTCATGAAATTGCTACTTGCGTTGACTGCGGGGAAGTCAAGCATGATAATGCATGTACTTCACCCGCAACGTATGTTAACTGCAGTGGTAATCATTCATTAAAATCCAGAGAATGTACACATTTTATGGAGGAGAAGGCAATCCAAGAGATCCGGGTAAGAGAGGGGCTGTCCTTGGGGAAAGCCCGGAAACTCTTGCACATTCGTCAGCCTTCTGTACCTAGGACCGTTACTTATAGTTCAGTTGCAGCTAAACCGGTACCTAGACGTGAAATCGCAACAAAAGCTAGTGACATAAACGGTGCAGTAATGTCCGAAAGAATAATTACACTCAGATCACAGCCAAAGCAGCAGACACCAGCACAAACAACAGTGAGCACCTCAGTTAAGTCACCGGACAAACCATCGACGTTCACCAGTAAGAGCAAGCTGCCCGTAATATACCATGCACCAGAAATAAAGTTTAAGACCCAATACGATAGAACCGCCTTTCTCAAGGAAAAGCCAAGTCTGCTCCCCGTAGAAACCAAGGGGCCCACCATCTTCGCCTCCGATATCATCTTTGGAGGAGTCATCTGGAGAGGACTTCGACCGGCGTCAGTCATCTTCATCGGTCGTAGTTTCCAATCGGTTCGAGCCTCTAGATAGATTTGAGATCTCATCCCATTACTGTTGCCATGGCTATCCTTCAATGGAACATACGAGGTTTAAGAGCACATGGACCAGAGCTCGAACTTTTGCTCAACAAGCACGACCCCTTGTTGGTATGCTTAAAAGAGACTAAGTTACGACCACAAGACAATTTTAAAATCAGACGTTACACACCACTGATGTGTGATATTGAAACAGAAGAAGGCATTACTGCTCACGGGGACACTATGATGCTGCTCAGGCATCATATTTGTAGATCATATACAGTTACACTCTGACATCCAGTCAGTAGGTGTAAGGATTAAACTGTTATCATGCGACTCATCTAAAATTTAATAATGTTATCAACCTAGTTTTGCATTTGCAATGTATTCCTACCTCCATCTGATGACCTCTCGTTAACTGACCTTGAAGATCTGGTTTCCCATTTATCAACACCATTTCTCATAGTGGGAGACTTAAATGCCCATCACCCACTTTGGGGCTCAAATCGGGCATGTTCGAGACGCAATCTCATTGCAACATTCATGGAGAGCAATAACTTGTTTCTCCTGAACACCGGAGAGCCAAAGTTCCTTTCAGACTCCTTTAACAGATATTCCCACATCGATTTGGCAGTTTGTTCATCCTAGTTAGCAGTTTCATTACAATGGAATGTCACCTCTGATTTACATTCCAGTGACCACTTTCCATGTCGTCTTAGTCTCTTAGCACAAGATTTGTCTGCCTCACGTACACCTAGCTGGCACTTTGATCGTGCCAACTGGAACTTCTACACCCAGTTGGCAGCATTTTATTATAGTAGCCGCGTTCATTCTATCCCATGCGATATCAAAGCTTTCCCTTCTGACCACACTTTTTCACATGTGAGCAATTATACAGGTCTCTCACCCTTAAACATATGGGGTCGTCCTTAATACATTCACCAAGTTAAGGCACTGTTGCAATATTTTTCTTGTGTCCTCAGAACTGCATAAAATTAAATAAATAAATCTTAGAGAACTAAAAATTATACTACAATTTGCGTAATACACATTTCGTATTTCTACAATAAAGAAAATCAAAATGGTGCCTGGGATTGGAACCTTCTATTAGCTTAGACTGTGCAAACATGATTCTTATGTTTGTTAATTAAGCTTCTTATATTTATAGAAGTTACATAGTGTTTTACTTAGTGTAGTTTTATACATTTATTATTGTTTAATAGTTATTGGCATTTAGAACTTGCGTAATTTAATTAAAATGTGGAAAGAGTGGGAATCGAACCTAACATGGATATGCTAACATGGATTTCCATTCATACTTGTAATATATACCCAACAGCATTTCTAACCTTTCTCGAGTTCTAAAGTTACGTCATTTAAATTATGTTTAACAGAAGACCCCACCCCCCGAAAATTAAACTGCTTAACTTTATTCCAACTTGTAAAATTAGCAGATATCCTTGTAAAAAGCTTCCAGCATTTAAAAGGAGTAATAAAGTTTCCTTACTAGTTTTTCTTTAACACCGTAGTTCATTTTTTTCTTTTGTTAAACCAACTGAAATTCACCACCTATAGCTGCCATAGAATATCGAAAAAAGTTTTAGGATAAATGGGCTCACGATTTCAATAAACAAAGCTCTAAAGTGCAATCTTTGCTTATAAATTATTATTAACCACCAGAATATCCAAAGTGCTTCTTTAATTTGCAAGTAAATATCCTTCGCAAATTCATGCACACTGATGCAGTTTAACCCTTTTAAAATTGTAATGATGTTTTACTAAGCTTTTCTTGGATATTATGCTAATAATACGCATTTAATTCTTGTAGGTAATATAAGTACTATACCATAACAGCATAGGTAATATATCCCTTTTGAGTTATGAAGTGTTATAACATTATATTATTATAGCATACATTAATTATTTAAAATTTATTTGAAAATATCAATAAGTAAACCAAATGATTAGTTCGTAAAGTGAAATCAGCTTGAATTTTTTTCCCTTCTAAATGTTATTTTAAACAACGGCAACCCTGGTATTTTCAGCTATAAACACGTGCCTAACATTCTTTACGCCTCCACCCCGGTAAGTGTAACCTAAGATGTTTATGACATTGTGGTTAGTGGTGACAAAGCGGAGCGCCTGGGGATGCTTTGAGCGCGGTCACTATACAACGAGCACGAGATTCTGTGATCATCTCACGGAGAAAATTCTTTCCGCTGCAGAACAGTCTATTCCACGTAGGTCCACGCACCCCAGTCGATTTCCTGTCCCATGGTGAACGAACGACTGCCGGAATACTATTCATGCTCGTAGATGTGCTCTAAGGATATTCCAACGACACCCAACCCTAAGTAATTTAATTGAGTACAAGAAAGCGCGTGCAAAGTCTAGGCAAATAATTAAGGATGGCAAAAAGATCTCATAGAAAAATTTTGTATCATCTTTTAACAGACGTGCACCTTCCTCTGTTGTATGGGATAGGCTAAGACGCGTGGCCGGAACATCGACTCACTTGCAAATCGCTGGTCTGAAAACATCTGCAGGAGTTATAGTTGATCAGTTTGACGTGGCTTACACCTTCGGCTGTGCTTTCGCTCAAGTGTCTAGCTCAAATAATTATGCTCCTGAGTTAGTTCATCTCAATTAAGACTCTCAAGGTTTCGTGTTTCGTTCCAGAAACCTTGCAGATTATAACCGCCTGTTCACCTTGGCAGAGCTGGAACACGTTCTTTCATCTTCGCGACTGTCAGCACCAGGACCAGACGGAATCAACGTTCAAATGTTAAATCTCTCATCTGAAGGTAAGGCATTCCTGCTCGAAGTCTATAACCGTGTTTGGGTTGATGCCACGTTTCCTGATATGTGGCGAGAAGCCACTGTTATACCTATCTTGAAAGCTGCCAAGGACCGTCACCTCCCTTCTAGCTACCGTCCTATTTCCCTCATCAGTTGCGTATGCAAGGTAATGGAACGTATGATAAATGGGCGGTTGGTATGGTGGCTGGAAAGGCACAACCTACTGAGTAACATCCAGTGCAGTTTTCAACGACGCCGTTCAACAGTGGATCATCTTGTGTCCAGGTCGACACAGATTATGAACGGATTCCTTAAGAACTGTCAAACCGTCGGAATATTTTTGAAGTGAAAACTTCTTTAGGCACGTTTAGCACTTTTTGTGGGTAGTGAATTAAACTGAGCAGTCACACTGGAATATCTGACGCTCATTCTGGTGAAGTCGACTCAATCCGAACTAACCCCCCCCCCCCCCCACACTCACTCGTTATTTCAGTCTTGTTGTCCATACTCCTATACACCGTAGATTTCCTGCTGCACTCAACAGCGTACCAACAACACGCATCCAGGTATGTTTTAAAATATTTCAAATACTATGAAAAATTCAGAAACCCTACAACAGTTACATAAAAAAAATAATTGTCTTAGGTCCGTACTTACAAATGTCTGTCAAGTGACGGTAACTGATCCGGTCATATAACCTTCTGTCATTTAACAAGTCGACATCATGTCATATTCAACTTTAAACAATAATAATATTCAAAACGAAAGATAATATTGTCACCCGAACGTCGGAACACCCTATAGAGAGGGCAAGCAGGAGACGGTCGGCGTTTGCCAAGCCCCCTTCGTTTGTCTTGTGGCGGTTGCGAGGGGTGGCTGGGGAAAACAACATCACTGCGCCGTCTCTTTCTGTTCCACCTGTGTTCTCAAACTTACGGGATATTTCATCTAATCTAGAACCTTCCAGATCAGCCAGCTGACCCTATATAAGCAACAAGTCGGGCAAGAGGAGTCGGTCAGTTAGTCAGTTCTTGGCGTAAGAATGCAGTGCTAGTGTACGACGAGAAGACTGTGTGAGTGCATCGGAGGAATGTATGTAATTACGAGTACAAGTGAAATTGTAACGGACGAACTGGTGAATCGTAATTGTGTGCATTACGTAATTCTGTGTAGTTGGCAAGAGTTTAACTGTAAGTCGGTGGAAATAAAGAACATTTTTGATGGTGCAATTGGACTTTTCATTTCACGAACCCACAAAATCACACTGGTGTCAGGAAGCGGGACGATAACATCACCGAAGATTACGGCCATGGAATCGGCATTGGAAATACTTTTGGCGAAGATGAACGAGTTAACAACAAAAACGGAAGCGGCAAATAACAACCTGGCCGCGGAACTGAGGCAAATGAAGACGGCCAACGACAACATCACCGAGAAGATGGAAGACATGAAGGCCGAAATAACAGCGAAGACGGATGAAATGAAGACCGAATTAACAGCGAAGACGGAAACGGCAAACAACAACTTGGCCACGACAATGACCGCAAAGATGGCCGAACTGACCGCGGAAATGAAGGTGGCGAACGAAGCTCTCGCCCCCAAATTTGAAGAACAGTTGGCCAGCATGAGGGATGACGTGACGGAGCTGGGCAAGCAGATGCGCCAAGTGGACCAGCGCGTCGAGGACCTGGCGAACCGCTTCAATGACCTAGAGGAAAAGGCCGACAGTAACGCCAAGTCCCTGAACGCCATGGCGGAAGACGTCGAAGACCCTGCTAACCGCGTTAACAACCTGGAAGGAAAGGCCAACAGCAGCGTCAAGTCCCTGAACGCCATGGTGGAGGACAACGTCGGCAGGAGGTAGAAGGATTTCAAGGCCGACACACCGGGACGCGACACAACATCGGCGCGCGTCAAACCTCCGAAATATGAAGGCGCGTCAACATTTGAGGTCTTCCGCCGCCAGTTCGACACAGTGGCCAAGCACAACAGATGGTCACCGGAGGAGGAGGCCACACAGTTAATAGCCAGCCTCCAGGGACGTGCCGCGGAAGTCCTAAACGCGGTGCAGACAACGGCGGCGCCCAAGAACATCTGGGAGGCCCTGGAGAATCGTTTCGGGAACCACCGCTTAGCCAGAGCATACCGCAGCCAGCTAAAGGCAAGGTCACAGCAGCCGGGGGAGACGCTGCAGGAGTTCGCCATAGCGATTGAGCAGCTGGCTAGCAAGGCCTTGGTTGACCTGCCACTGGAGTTCGTATCCCGGGAAGCCGCCTACAACTTTGTAGACGGGGTACAGGACACGGAGATTCGTCAGCGCCTAATGTTCGGCGATTATAAAACCATCCACGAGGCGCTGACAGCGGCATTAAGGATGGAGGCGGCCAAGGTAACATCTATCCCGTCGTCGAGAACGAGGAGTGTCCGCTACGCCGGAGACAGAAGACCAGCTGAGGGACGCCGGCGAACACCTAGTGGCCTGTGTTAGGGGTGTGGACAGCCCGGACACCTGCAGAGAGACTGCCCACACCAGGAAGAGCAGCCGGAAAACGAGCAAGGGCCGCCGTGGAGACGGGCAAGTCGGCGCGATCACCACCATCCCCTTCAGTGACACTGCGCGCCGTCAGCCAGCGTATGGATGACAGCCTCATCGCGGACGGTTGGGACAGAGGAAAGCCGTGCCGCGTGCTGGTGGACACCGGGGCGGCCGTGACTATCATCAGACCTGACGTGGCGAAGGGTTTGCCGTCAAGGAATCCGAGCCGACCATACCAGCTTGTCACGGCATCGGGAGACACCTTGCCTGTGGAGAAGGAGGCCATGCTGGAGCTGCCCTTGGGACGGAGTGCCGTGCGTCTGTGGGTGTTCGTCGCGAAGGTGGCTGAGGAGGTGATTCTGAGACTGGATGCCCTCAGGAGACATGAGGCGACGGTCGACGTCGGCAAGAAGGTCCTGTGACTCAACGGAGAAGAGGTTATACTCCGTCAACTAGAAGAGCGCCTTGGAATTTGCAGGGTCGTCTTTAACAAAGACGTGGTTGTCCCCGCGAGGAGCGAGGTGGTGGTGACGGAGCGACTACAAGGCCGGAGAACCAGGAACATGATGCTGGACCAGAAGACGCTTGTACACGGACTGTGTGTAGCCAGGGCATTGCTACCGTGCCGAGAAGATGTGCCAGTGAGACTGCTAAATCCAACGGACACCGATCACGACGTCCAGGCCGGGACGGAATTGGGAACGTGCGAGCCCGTGATGAGCGTAACAGCAATCGACAAGACACAGGAGCCGGCGCCGAAGCAAAACCTGGGGCCCCGGCTAGAAGGCTTACTGGAGAGGGCGGCCGACCACCTGACCGCAGAACAGCTGGAGAAAGTTCGACAACTACTGAGGGATACGAGCGCGTCTTCAATCAAGGCGATAGTGACTACGGCCGCACGGACAAAGTGCTTCACCGCATCGACACCGGAGACGCCCGGCCTATTCGGCAACCACATAGACGCGCTCCGCTGGCGAAGCAAGGGGCGGTACGACACATGCTGGAGGACATGAGATCCAGGGGAGTGATTGAAGAGTCTGACAGCCCTTGGTGTTCCCCTGTAGTCTTGGTGACTAAGAAGAACGGCGAGCTACACTTCTGCGTGGACTACACGAAGCTGAACGCTATCACCCGGAAGGACTGCTTCCCCTTACCCCGGATTGACGACACCCTGGACACGCTAGCTGGTGCACAGTGGTTCTCGACCCTGTACCTGAAGTCGGGCTACTGGCAGGTAGCTCTAGACCCAAAAGACAAAGAGAAGACCGCATTCTCGACAGGCCAAGGGCTCTGGCAGTTCACAGTTATGCCCCTTGGCCTCTGTAACGCACCAGGTACCTTCCAACGCCTCATGGAGTCAGTGATGAGAGGGCTGACTTACGATGCCTGCCAGCTATACCTGGACATCATCGTCGGGAAGACTTTTGAAGATCACCTCGAGAATCTGAGTAAGGTGCTACAGAGACTGCAGGCGACCAACTTGAAGCTGAACGCGAAGAAGTGCCAGCTCTTCCGCAAGGAAGCGAACTACTTAGGCCACATAGTCTCAGCAACCGGAGTGGCCACAGACCCGGAGAAGACACGGGCTGTGAGAGATTGGCCTTGTCCAAAGGATAAGAAAGAATTGCGCAGTTTCCTGGGGCTGTGCAGATATTACCGCCGCTTCATAAAGGGGTTCTCCAGCATCGCCAAACCCCTCACCCGCCTGACAGAGGAACACCGGCCTTACGTGTGGATGGAGGACGCCGAAAACGGTTTCCAGCACCTAAAGGAGATCCTGTGCAGTGCTCCAATTTTGGGTTTCCCACAACCGGGTGGCGCCTTCGTTGTGAACACCTACGCCAGCGACCATTGCATTGGAGGTGTCCTATCGCAGATCCAGGTCGGCCAAGAGCGGGTGATAGCCTACTACAGCAAGACGCTATCCAAGGCAGAGAACTACTGCGTCACCCCACGAGAATTATTGGCGGTAGTAAAGACCTTGGAGCACTTCCACAAGTACCTGTACGGTCAGCCATTCCACCTGAGGACTGAACATTCCGTCCTAACCTGGCTATTGAACTTTAAGAACCTGGAAGGCCAGACAGCACGTTGGGTCCAGAGGCTGCAGGAGTACGATTTCACCTCGGAACATCGTAGAGGGAAGAGCCACGGTAACGCAGACGCCATGTCCCGAGGACCCTGTCCAGAAGAGTGCGGCCAGTGCACAAGAGTGGAAGAGAAGTAGCGTGCCGCAGCAGTCCGAAAGTTGTGGCAGTGCCTGCGAACGGCTGGGATAGCGCAGGCCTGAGGAGGGAGCAGCTGGCGGAGGCAGACTTGGGGCCACTCTTGACGGAAGTGGAGGCAGGGACGAGACCAACCTGGGAGGACATCGCACCGAGGAGCGCCACCTACAAGTCGTACTGGGTCCAATGGGACTCGTTGAAGACCAGAGAGGGTGTGCTGTTCCGGGTATGGGAATCACCCGATGGGAAGACGCAGAGAGAACAGTTGGTACTTTCCCGGAGTAAGGTCCCGGGGGTCTTGGAGGAAGTGCACGCCGATACTTCGGAAGGACACCTGGGAGCGAACCAAACGATTGACAAACTACGGCAGCGCTACTTCTGGCTGAGACTCCGAGCAGATGCTGAGAGATGGTGCCGTCAGTGTCACGTGTGCGCGGCGAGTCGCGGCCCCCAGACTAGGAGTCGGGGTCGCATGCAGCAGTACGTCGGAGCGCCATTCGAACGGATCGCCGTTGACATTGCTGGACCGTTCCCAGTTTCCGACCGAGGCAACAAGTACCTAATGGTGGTCGTGGACTACTTCACCAAGTGGCCGGAGGTGTATGCCATCCCAAACCAGGAGGCAAAGACAGTCACAGACTGCCTCGTGGAGCAAGTGTTCTGTCGATTTGGGGTGCCGTTATTGCTACACAGTGACCAGGGTACCAACTTTGAGTCCAACCTAATGAAGGAGGCACGACAAAGGCTTGGGGTGAACAAGACCCGCACGACTCCTCTACATTCCCAGTCGGATGGCATGGTCGAAAGATACATCAAGACCTTAGAGGAACACCTGAGGAAGGTCGTCGCCAGCCATCAGCGAGACTGGGACCTCAAGGTGCCACTGTTCTTGCTGGCCTACCGCTCGTCTACACACGACACAACTGGGATGACGCCAGCCAGCTTAATGTTCGGCCGAGAGTTACGCCTCCCTTGTGACCTGGCTTTTGGAAGCCCTCCGGAAGCGAGACAGCCAGCGACCGAGTATGTGGAGAACTTGGCGGACCATCTCCACGACATGCACGAGATGGCTCGCCAGAACATCCAGAAGGCGAGCGACCGCATGAAGACCAGGTATGACAGGCAAGCCAACAGCCAAGGGTTCCAGCAAGGTGACCTGGTCTGGTTGTACCGCCCTACCCGGACTAAGGGACGCTGCCCGAAGCTCCAGCAGCCATGGCAGGGATCGTACCGGATGGTGAAGAGGATTAACGACGTGGTCTACCGCATCCAGAAGGTTCCCCGAGGGAAGATGTTGGTGGTACACCTGGATCGCCTGGCACGCTACGATGGTGCTGTTCGGGACGACCAGCTTTGAGGAGGGAGCAGTGTCACCCGAACGTCGGAACACCCTATAGAGCGGGCAAGCAGGGGACGGTCGGCGTTCGGCACGCCCCCCTCGTTTGTCTTGTGGCGGTGGCGAGGGGGTGGCTGGGAAAAAACATCACTGCGCCGTGTCTTTCTGTTCCACCTGTGTTCTCGAACTTTCGGGATATTTCATCTAATCTAGAAGTTTCCAGATCGGCCAGCTGACCCTATATAAGCAACACATCGGGGAAGAGGAGTCAGTCAGTTAGTCAGTTCTTGGCGTAAGAATGCAGTGCTAGTGTACGACGAGAAGACTGTGTGAGTGCATCGGAGGATTGTACGTAATTGCGAGAGCAAAGTGGAATTGTAACGGACGAACTGGTGAATCGTAATTGTGTGCATTACGTAATTCTGTGTAGTTGGCAAGAGTTTAACTGTAAGTCGGTGGAAATAAAGATCATTTGTGAGTGGTGCAATTGGATTTTTAATTTACGAACCCACAAAGTCACAATATCACCCCAGTTCGGTATTTGAATAATTAAAACCATAATAACGAAAAATAAAACGAGTGTGCTAATTGGAAACAAAAGTGTTAGGAATTCCTGAAAGGGATTTTTCATTTAAGAACTGGTTATTTTTATTCACAATTTCTGTTTATTGTGAGTAGCAAAACGTAAAACTTTAAAAATTAAATAAAATAACACGTAAATAACAAAATTATCACATTTTAAAATGGCGTTTTGCGTTTGTTTTAATTTCCAACTTATAGGTTATGTTTTTCCACAAACTGAAAGACCGACCGAGGTTCAAGAAAATGTTTCATATTAGTATCACTTATGACAAAACATTTGAAATGAATATGACATGTAATAAAATATGGAGTAATGAGTTATGTACGGGTATGTGATATCATGTGTAAAACGTATACGTAACTAATCATTTCCGAATATTAAAAAATATGCAAATAAGGAAATGAATATCATATAATTATGTTATAAGATATATATGAGCATGTAATTCTATTAAAAATAAAAATGCAATTAAGCAGCAAGAAACAAAATATTAAAAACGATTGTGATTTGATTTTACTTCCTTTATATCCTTTATACATTCAAAGAACAAGTCTATAGAAAATTTAAATGTTCATTAACAAAACATGTACCTTTTAGCATCCAGGAATTTACAGACATAAATTTGTAATAACTTTGTAAATATTACTTCTTTTATAAGCTACTTCATATGGTAGATACTGTTGTATAGTGTCGCGGTAACGGGCATTGAATTTTCGGCGCAAATAGATAACAGATGGATAGGCTTCACGTAGAAAACGAACTTGTGTGAACAGATAGTGTCGGCAGGCAAGATAACTGAGGCAAAGGCCTCGCCGGGTAGATTAAGTTATGTTTCTCGAAGAAAATAGAATGTTCGAATTGTGTAACTAGATGCCTTGTTTTCCAGAAAATTCTAGTGATTGACAGAACGGTCTGGTAATCATGAATGGAGATATAAAAGTAATTGTGACACACCAGCCAGCCAGTCAGTTGTGAAACAGTTGTTGTGAAACCAGACAGCTGCAAGTGTTATTGTCATCGACCTTAGTAGACTGATGGTGTACGTAACGTAATGCTGCTGTAATCTATAAGAGGATTTCTACGAAAATAAAGGAGATTTTTAATTTCTGCAACTCGACCTTATAATTCTACGAACCCACGAAGTTACAACTGGTGTCAGGAGTGGGATGACATCACCGAACATTACAGCCAGGGACGCGGCATTGGAAAACATTTTGGAGAAGATGATGGAAATGAAGGCCGAACTGACCTCGGAAATGAAAGCAGCAAATGACAACCTCGCTGCGAAAACAGAAGCGGCAAATAACAACCTGGCCGCAAAGTTGGAGACGACAAATCACAATCTGACTACAAAGATAGCCGAACTGACCACGGAAATGAAGGCTGCGAACGAGGACCTCACCGAAAAATTTGAAGAGCAATTGACCGGCGTGAGAGATGACGTCACGGAGCTGGGCGAGCGGATGGGTCAAGTGGACGAATGCATTAACGACATAGAGGGAAAGGCCGAGAATAACATCAAATCCCTTGAAGACCTGGCAAACCGCAATAACGAGCTGGAGGAAAAGGCCGACAGCAACACGAAGTCCCTGAACGCCATCCTGAAGGATGTCGTTGGCAGGAGGTTGAAGGACTGGAAGGCCGACGCGCCGGGACGCGACACAACATCGGCGCGCGTCAAACCTCCTAAACACGACGGCGCGATAACTTTCCAAGTCTTCCGCCACCAGTTCGACGCAATGGCCAAGCATAACAAATGGTCACCAGAGGAAGAGGCCACATAGCTAATAGCTGCTCTCCAAGGACGGGCCGCGGAAGTCCTGAACGCGGTACACACAACGGAGGCGCCCAAGGACATCTGAGAGGCCCTGGATATTCGTTTTGGAAACCACCGCTTAGCCCCAGCATACCGCAGCCAGCTAAAGGCGAGGTCACAGCAGCCAGGGGATACGCTGCAGGAGTTCGCCCTGTCAGTTGAGCGACTGGCTAGCAAGGCCCTAGTCGACCTCCCACCAGAGTTCGTATCCCGGGAAGCTGCCTACCACGTGACACGGAGATTCATCAGCGTCAAATGTCGGCGATTATAAAACCATCCATGAGGCACTAACGGCAGCATTAAGGATGGAGGCGGCCAAGGTAACAGCTATCCCGACGTCGAGAACCAACAGTGTCCGCTACACCGGAGACAGAAGACCGCCGAGGGCCGCGGGTGAAGACCTAGTGGCCTGTGTTGGGGGTGTAGACAGCCCAGACACCTGGAGAGACACTGCCCACACCACGAAGAGCACCCGGAAAACGAGTAAGGGCCGTCGTGGAGAGGGTCACGTCGGCGCCACCACCACCATCCCCTCGAGTGACACTGCGCACCGTCAGCCAGCGTATGGATGACAGCCTCATCACGGACGGTTGGGTAAGAGGGAAGCCGTGCCGCGTGCTGGTGGACACCGGGGCAGCCGTGACCATCATCAGACCTGACGTGGCGAAGCGTTTGCCTGAGAAGGAAGCCGAGCCTACCATACCAGCTTGTGACGCCATCGAGTGACACCTTGCATGTGGAGGAGGCCCTGCTAAATTTGACCTTGGAAAGGAGTGGCGTACGTCTGTGCTTGTTCGTCGCGAAGGTAGCTGAGGAGGTGATAGTGGGATTGGATGCCCTCAGGAGACACGAGGCGACGGTCGACGTCGGCAGGAAGGTCCTGCGGCTCAATGAAGAGGTGATACTCCGGCAACCTGATGAGCGCCTTGGAACCTGCAGGGTCATCTTGAAGACGTGGTGGTCCCCGCGAGAAGTGAGGTGGTGGTGACGGCGCGACTGGAAGGTCAGCGGACGAAGAACATGATGCTGGACCAGATGACGCCTGTGCACGGACTCTGTGTAACAAGGACATTATTGCAGCGCCGAGAGGAGGTGCCAGTGAGGCTGCTCAACCTGGCAGACACCGATCACGACGTCCAGACCGGAACGGAGCTGGGGACGTGCGAGCCCCTGGTCAGCGTGACAGCTATCGACAAGACACATGAGCCCGTGCCGACGCAAAACCTGGGGCCCCGGCTGGAAGGCTTATTGGAGAGAGCGGCCGACCAGCTGACCGTAGAGTGAGTGAGTGTGTGGTGTTTTAGGGCCCGTCGACAGCAAGGTCATTTGGGCCCCGCTGACCGTAGAACAGCTGGAGAAAGTTCGACAACTACTGAGGTAATACCAGCGCGTCTTCAGCTATGGCGGCAGTGACTACGGCCGCACCGATAAAGTGCTTCACCGCATCGCCACCAGAGACACTCGGCCTATTCGGCAACCACCTAGACGTGTTCCGTTGGCGAAACAAGTGGCGGTACGGGATATGGTAGACGACATGAAATCCAGGGGAGTGATTAAGAGTCTGACAGCACTTGGTGTTCCCCTGTAGTCTTGGTGACAAAGAAGAACGGCGAGCTACGCTTCTGCGTGGACTACAGGAAGCTGAACGCTGTCACCCGCAAGGACTGTTTCCCCTTACCGCGGATTGACGACACCCTGGACATGCTAACTGGTGCACAATGGTTCTCGACCCTGGACCTGAAGTCGGGTTTCTGGTAGGTGGCTCTAGATCCGAGAGACAAGGAGAAGACTGCATTCTCGACAGGCCAAGGGCTTTGGCAGTTCACAGTTATGCCCTTTGGTCTCTGCAATGCACCAGCCACATTTCAACGCCTCATGGAATCAGTAATGAGAGGATTGACATATGACACATGCTTGCTATACCTGGGCATCATCATCGTCGGCAAGACGTTCGAAGACTATCTAGACAACCTGAGCAAGGTGTTACACAGACTGCAGGCAACCAACTTGAAGCTGAACGCAAAGAAGTGCCAGCTCTCTGCAAAGAACTTAACTACTTGGGCCACATAGTCTCACCACAGATTAATACCAGATGCTCAACTCCGTGTTAAAATCTGAAGACGCATAGGGCGCTCTTTCCTAAATCTTTAGACCCCGGCGACCCTGTAAACTACGGTTGGTAAGGCCGGTAATGTAGTGAGCTTCTATTGCGACCGAACTATGGTGCATTCACTTCCCCTTCCCTTCGGCTCCCATTTTCACTGACTGATGGAATCCAACTTCTTTTGAAATCACTTCTCGTCACACATGAATAGTTTACGGCACATATCAACTATTTCATATTAGGATAATACGCGTCAAATACGCTGAGAAAATGTGCGATAAACTATTCATCAGTGTGCGAAATGTGACTTCGAAAGAAGTTGTCCAATTTGTGGAAAAAATTGGAAGAATCCACTTGAACATTTGCTGTTAAATATGAATAATTGACTTCCACACAACATTATATCTTTATTCTTGTTGCAAATTGTAATTTTGTCTTTAAAAACATTTAAAATTTTAAAAACGAGAGAGTGAGATCACTTAAGATGCTGTTGAGATTATACAAGACATCTGTATACCCTTTCCCTCAAGCTTCTTAGTGTAATACTTAAAATAAACATAACTTAACACTAAAATAATGATTCTGTAGATACAGGAAAGCAGGTAAGGATACCATAACGTTATATGTAATGCAATTTCTTTGTACACAGAATGTTGAAAAATTCCCTGGAATAACAGTGAGAAAAAAAAAAACCTAAAGAAATATGTATATAAATTTGAAATGATAACAACTATGTACAAAAAAATAGCACTATTTCTTTAAAATGACAACAAAGCAGCTCTGTTAATGGTTATATTTAATAAGAATTTTAAAAGCTCAATAGTACATACATTATTTTCAGCACAAGTATACTAAAGTATATTCAGAGAAAAACCTGAAATTTGTGATCGATTCATATAAGATTAATAATGTCAAATTAGTACAGAAGTCAGTATTAGCAACTGGTGACATAAATTTCATAAATGGCACTATTTTATATACTTCTAATCACTTTGGTTGAATTAACATTCACAAGTGCAGAATAAATTATGAAAAATAATAATTACATTAAAGCTGTATCATTCATTTAAAATTGTTCTAAGCTTAACTCTGTCTTCACAACACAAAAATATTACAGCGTTGAATTTTTAAATGCTTCAATGGCATGCATATGCACAGTAGTGAATGCTGAAGAAAATGTGCAGTTTTAAAAATAAAATTTAATGCACAGTGTATCTTCTAATAAGAGATTACTTCATGTAGTTATCTGACTGTGAAGTATAATTTGCTTAATGTGCAGTGCAATTGTTTGGATAAATGGCTTGCTTTAACTTGATAAGACTTTAAGCAAAATACTTTATGACTAAGATGGTAAATGGAGCCCTCTGCATAGTGTAAACCTCTCAGTCCATGACATACAACTGAATGTGTGTCAAATAAATAACTCAATGAAAGATTACACTATGAACTATTAATGCTGTTTGTAGTTTTACTTAAGAAGTGAAAGTGATGGAACTGTATGTTTGAGTGGTTAACAGAAAATAATTTAGTAATGTAATTTATTTGCTCACACATCTAACCATTATTTGTTTTGACAGTCCATAATTCCCTTATGTGTTCACTACAAAGAAACAAGAAGTGCATTATATAGCAAAATAATGTGCAGTTTTATCTACTTTTCCAAATTATTATGTGGCTTCGCATCACTGCATGTAACGAATGGCTCATATATTAGGTTAAACATCTTTTTCTCATGACAAAGATTGAGATTTTCATTCCAACTTAGAACAATGAGAGGATGTTTAACAGTGTAGTTTCATGTGACATGTAACATTTCTGTGGGTCACGCTAGAAATGTTATATCACCCTTAAAATGGTTAGCATTACAGAAATTGTGTACCAATATTACTCATAAATGGTGGCAAGTACATGTTGAGAACAGATGTACCACAGAATACATAAATGCTGTGCAAATATCACTTTAACTTGTTATTTTTCTGAACCCATTTGTGTGTGTGTTAACAAGGAAGAGGATTTATAACCTATTATTTATTGTGAAGTTTTACTAATTTGCAATCAAGCCACACTGTGTTTAGGTCCTAGCTAGCTGACATTGTGCATGTTTTAAGCATAACTGGAATATTAGAAATAAAATTAAAAGTGGCATATAATGATGATGACACAATGACATTTTAATCATTTCTTGCAATGCACAATTACACCTAAAAACTTGTAAAGCTTTTTCAAATAAATTCTAATCCCATCAGATCTCTTCAAAGATGGTTATTCAGGTAAATAATTTAGTGTAGAGTGTACAATAATATTGCATAGTGACTACAGCATTAAACAATAAAGAACAAATTAGGTTTATGGAATCTCAGATCATACTTTTAATTGCTGTTAAAAGCTGTGACATTCTTGATCAATGATGTCGATATACACTGATGAGTAAGGTTAAGAGAACTTAATTCTTCAAAATACTTATCATTGCAATTTAAAGAACAAGTTTATAAAATTCATATCAAGCATCTCGCCCAAATATTTTAATTTAAGCCATCTAGATTATACGTAAACAAAGATGATGCTAATTTTGCTATATCTGAAAATTCACAGCTATTTTTTCAGCCTTTAAACTGCATATTACTTACCTTACATGGACTTATATATTACATATATTTTAAATTTAAAACTACAAGTACAAACACAAAAACTAATACACCCAATCAACTGTCTAAAATAACTTCAGTTTTCACTTTTCCTTTTTGGCCACAGTATTCCTCAAAGTTTTTGTTAAATTTTCCACTGATACGAAATGAAACTCAAACTTTCAGAAATATTTGATATGCCACATTAAATTGCTGTATACGCGGGAAAGAATGCTTTGTGCTACATTACTAAAGTTCCTGAAGATCACTGCACATCACCAAAACAAGAAACATACACAATATCCAATAATCCTACACTCTGATTTCTGCCATCGTATTCCTGGTAGCCTGAGATGATGGATAACCCCTGAAAGACAAAAAACAGAAAATCCCATTATTGCAGTAATAAAGTAACAAGGTTAATGAAACTAATACTTTTGTATGTAAAATAACACACTTTTTCCATTATAAGGTGCTACATTAATCTAGAGAATTTAACTATGCATGAATATGTATTAAGGCACATTTCAGGTTATGTCATATTAATTGTCGGTATTTAGCTACATGCTAAATCTTACTTACCAATAGGTCTTTGTGAAAATCTATTCTCGTTCTTTCTGCTGCCCATACGTCCTCGTAGTTCTTACAAATTTTTACAATTTCACAAATCGATGAAAATCGTATTCAGAACTTAATTTGGCTTGGCCTCCTTGCCGTTAAAGCTTTAATTCAAATATTTACAGGTTAGCCAATGTAGTGTCTTATTCATATCGTACATTGAGCTCAAATAAGGTCGATAATAGGCCATAACATAACGAAAATTACTTCATAAGTAGTAAAATAATACAATAACTATTAAATTTTGAACTAAGCAGAAGTTATTTTATATAATAGTTAGTATTCAACACGGCAGCCAAAATAATTATATTGGCGGCATTGAATCCAGCGCATGCAGCGCTCAAAATGTATCTGTAGACCCTGGGTGTTTCGCGAACCTTAATGTGTCTCCTGGTTTCCTATCTGAGTTAACAGGCCCTGGTCTCACCAACCGGAGTGGCCACAGACCCGGAGAAAACCAAAGCTGCAAGAGATTGGCTTGGCCTCGGGCAAAGGATAAGCGAGAGTTGCGCAGTTTCCTGGGCCTGTGCAGTTATTACCGCCCTTTCATAAAGGGGTTCTCCAACATCGCCAAACCCCTTACCCACCTGACGTAGGAACAACGACCCTATGTGTGGACGGAGGACGCTGAACACGCTTTCCAGCACCTGAAGAAGACCCTGTGACTGCTTAATCCTGAGTGATTCCCTCAGTGCATTTCAAAGTCTACGGCAGCTGTACAACTACCACCCTATTGTGCAGCGTATCCAGGATGCCCTTCACGTTTTACACAATTCTGGCGTTAGCGTGGTGTGTGCATGGATCCCTGGTCACATAGGCTTGCCGGGTAATGAAATGGCGGATTCAGCAGCTAAGACGGCTAGCATGGGTTGGAGTGCTATCTGTGACATCGGAAGATTTTAGAGCTGTATTGCGGACAGCTGTGCAGTCCTGCTGGCAGGAAGAGTAGTCCACTCTCCGCAATAATAAACTTAGATCTGTGAAAGAACTTCCGATTCCCTGGGTTACCTCCTGTCATTCATCTCGTCGTGAGGAAAGTGAGTTTGGCTCGGTTACGCATAGTTTCCTGTTTAGAAAGGAGCCTGCTCCAATTTATCCGTTTTGTAACAATGCGTTATCTGTCCGACACGTACTGCTAGAGTGTTTTCGTCTAGCATACCTTAGGACGTCTCTGCAGCTGCTGGCCAGCTTTGCAGAAATGCTAGCGGATGACAACAAAGTGGTGGAGAACGCTTTTAAGTTCTTTTCTAAGTTAGATTTTAGAATTTAGTGAACAGAATTTTTTGCCGTTTGGCTTTATATTTATTTTTATTTGATTTGATTCATTTTGTTATGTACATGTATTTTTTGTAAGTTTATTTACACTTGTATACAGTTTTAGAACCAGTTATATCTGGCCTTTGCCATGAATGATTTTTTAATGGACGCTGATAACCACTGAAGTTGTGCGCCCTTATACACATATCATCATGCAACAACCTCCGTCGAAACAGAAAAGAACTAACAGATTTCCTTCCGAGAAACAGCATGCACTTAGCACTTTTAAATGAAACACACCGGGGACAAGATTGTTCCGTGTATAGAAATGACAAAGAGGAGTTGGAGGGACAGTTATAGTAATACCAAAGTCCGTCCAAAACCTTCAAGTATTTCTACCACAACTAAACCGCTTAGAAGCGACAGCCATTAGATCACCTTCATCGCAGCGTACAAAGTAGTCCTAGTCGGAGACTTAAACGCTGGAACTGCCGGCGGCAAACTCCTTGCCTACATTAATAACTGATCCAGAGGAACCAACATTCATACACAGAGTACAAATTCATGGACCAGATATTGTAGGTATTGCCTTAATTAAAAGCATTAGTCACAACACTAATGCACACGTAATTAATGACATAACATCAGACCATCTGCCAATGTTATTAGAAATTTAAGCCTCTATATCGTTCAAAAGAGAATCTCTCAGATCAAACTACAAACTGGGAGGTATTCGAAACCACATTGCACAACACAATGGCGGAAGCTGCAATAGAAACATACGACGAACAGCATGAAACAAACAATATAACTGAAGCAATAAAGCAAACCACAAAGAAACACGTCGCTATTAGATACCCAACGTCAACAAAGAACTTTCTCGTGATACCAGATGAATAATACACAAAAGAAACCTAGCTAGACGAAAGTGGCAAAAATCCCGTAACCTAGTACATCGGAACCAAACAATATAGCTAACGAACATATCCGCGAATGCACCTCAAACCAGTGCACCGATATGCTAAGCCTCACGCGAAACTCCAGACCTCTCCGAACGAACGCTTCAGCAAACTTCCATCGGACCACACCTTTGTGGTTGAAACAGAAGCAATAGTAAACAACCCGGACCAAAACCAAACACACAACAGAACACGTAGAGCAAGTGCGGAAGAAATTAAACGGATAATTAAGCACCTACCAACAAGAAAGGCCCCGGGGGCGGACGAAATTCCTAATATAATACTTAAACATTTTCCAACCAATGCACTAAAGCTACTAGCGGGCATATTCAATCACACCATTGAAAAAAGGCAGCTTTCCTCCACATGGAAGGAGGCCAAAATACTACTATTTCCCAAGCCGCTGCCAGGAAAGTGCAGGCCAATTAGTCTACTAAATACGAGTAAGGTTCTGGAGAACATTATAATGAAGCACATGAACACTCACATAATAAACAATATATTACCGAGCAATTGGAATTTAGAAACTAACACTCAACCACACTATAACAACTCCGACTTACTGAGTCTATTATAGGATTAAACTCTAATCGGTCAACAGGAGTCGTCTCATTAGACATAGAAAGGGCCTTTGAGCAAGTTTGGCACGCTAGACTACTCAGAAAGAGTCTGAAAGATTCACCAGGGTTCGCAAATATCATCAAAGACTACATGTCCAACAGATCATTACGCAACCTCATCAGGACAGGAATACCCCAAGGTAGCCTACTGGGACCCATGCTGTTTAATTTCTACATCAATGACGGGCAGATAGGTACTTACATGCCGATGGCACAGCACGAGCTAGACAATGACCGTGCCAAGAATAACAGTCAAGAGTTTTGCCGAAAGCCGGAGCTATGCGTGGGCAGACAGATAGTGGCGCGCAGCGCTAAACGCTTACGAGAGATAGTTTCGTCTTTCTCGCTGCTTCGTGATTGTTATGGAACGATCTACTGAATTCTAGAATAATGACTGGAGGAATAAAATCCGGCAAAGTGTTGGAGTTGCTTTGTTTACATGCAGCGGGACGAACGAGACGACCTTGAAGACTACGTTTGTGTGTTACGCAATTGTGCTGCTGTAAGGGGTGTACAAAGTTATTGTTTACTGCAATAAAGAGCATTTTAAATTTCTGCAAACAAGAGTTTTAATTATGTAAAAAACTGAAGCTGCTGACAGTGAAGTAAACTAGGTTATTAATAATAACTAAACACTAGTAACACAACTTCACTTATCTTATTTAAATCCTGGAACTAAATCTCTCAAACTGGTTGATCCCAAAGTTTTCAAAAAGACTGATTCCAGACTGAATCAGTCTTTTTGAAAACTTTGGGATCAACCAGTTTGAGAGATTTAGTTCCAGGATTTAAATAAGATAAGTGAAGTTGTGTTACTAGTGTTTAGTTATTATTAATAAGAGTTTTAATTCTACGAACCCACAAAATCACAATAGGCTGCAGAGAGCCTTAACTATCCTAGAGTCATGGCTGACGAAATGGTACATAAAGGCAAATGCCCGAAAAAGCCATAGAGTAATATTCACAAAGCGAAAAAAGTACCGCCACTAATATTTCGACAACACGCAATCGAATGGAAGGGCACAAGAACTTACTTAGGTGTAACAAATAGATCAGGGTTATCCATGGAAACCTATTAACACAGCAAGAGCCAAAGCAAAATAAAGTACACCAAAATATTAACACTAATAACTCACTTAAACTAGAGATGGGGAAAAGATTCATACACAGCCCACGTTTAGGGACATGCAGACAAAACAGAATACTTGGTATTATCACCAGGCTACCAGCATTAGCGGCGGCATTCCAACTACATGAAGAGCTAAAAACGCACTCCATTGAGGACTCCATTAAAAGATGTAGCTACAGTTTACTCGAGAAAAATAAGAAAAATCAAAACCAAGTAATACGACACAACTCAGGAAAACGCAAGGCCACTGTCTCGGGGAGCCAGAAGCTCAAGTCATTCGACCCAGCTGACACAAGGACTGTGACAGACATAAATTTCAGTTTACGATCACCAACATGCGCGCAAGTAATGCTTGCAGCACCCAGCGGGATCTGTGGTCCGCATTCGGGAGGCCCGGGTTCGATTCCTGTGTCCGACCTACCTGACCCATGGGTTTTTCGGGGCTTTTCCCGGGTCGAATGCTGGGTAGCTTAATTACATCCCTCCATTTCATCTCCATTATCATTTCACATCAGCTCTCATCTGATGGTCTCTTTGAGGCCAGAAGTGTCGGCGGGAGTCTCGGCGTTGCATGACAGGATGATATGCTCTGAGGAAAACTACTTCCTCCTCCGGTAGGTCAGTTGCCGGTCTCCGCTCCTCTGCTGGGACCATTTCGGGACCGCCAGCCTTTGGGGCTCAGATCGCCTGCCTGGGACCATTAGGGCTCGGCTGCTGGGCTCGTTGCCGTCGCGCTGCAGGGGAGCGGTTTCGTTGTCCTGGTCTGTCAGGAGAGTAAACCGTATGGACCCTGTCCTCTGTACTGCTGTGGCTCCTTGGGTCGGCCGCCCTATGTCTCCTTCGCCTCATCCTTCCTCCAGGGGGTACCCCCACTTGGGGACATAGGAACAATGGGCCCATAATGGTGGCCTACGTACTGAATCCCCTCCGTAATGAAATATCAATCCCCAATTCCAATGCTTGCAGCGAACAAAACGTTCAATCTTAAGACGTAGCACTACGGCGTGAATACCCCAGGGCCCTACTTCGTTAGGTACGGGTTTGGCGCACCCGGGGTCCCGAGTCAGTAGTCTCCCTCGTGTGGGCTTCTCTTCGTGGTTGAGGGAGACAGTCAACAGGCACACCCACGTGTAGGCCGTGCGTGGAGACCCGTGTCGGTGGAAAGGTTTGTCCTGGTGGTTGAGGGATGCGTATCTGAGCTCGTACCAGTGTTCTGAATTCGGGGAGGGTGCGCATTTCTAACACGCTACTTTGGCTTCTGCTTCACCTAAACGGGAGGTTAGGCACTAAACCACCCCTAATCAATCGGCCAGGACTAGGCATTGTACCGAACTCCAGGGTGAGTGGGACGGCAAGCTCGCTATATCCCCTGTGTAGCCCTGTCATTCCAGTGGGATGACCCCTTGTTGGGCTCCGTGGTGGGTGGGGAGCACTGGGGGATGAAACTTAGTCCATCTATTATGGTAAACTCCTCTATTCATAAAATTATTAGCAAACGTGGAAAGGAAATAGCCGAGTGTAGTGGTCCTCGCTATTTAGCTATTTATAGAACTGAGGAAGGTCGGAAGTTTAGTACCGTGAATCCGTTCATTATTCAGAAGGGCTTAGATAGTATTGCTGGTTCTGTGAAGGCATGTACTAGAACACGCAATGGCACACTCCTGGTCGAAGCAGTTTGTTCGACACAGGCTGCTAAAATCTTGAAAGCCAATAGGCTTACGAGCTATCCGGTGCGCGTTGAATTGCACAGGACTCTGAACTCCTCGCGTGGTGTTGTAAACAGCAGCGCATTGGATGGTATATCTAATGAGGAGATTCAGCAAAACTTGGCGGAACAAGGTGTGACTAATGTATATAGAACTCACCGCAAACGAGGTGAACTAGTGCCCACTCGTACTCTGTTTCTTACCTTTGATCGGGTATAACTCCCGAAATGGATTAAGGCAGGGTATGAAGCTATTGAAGTGAGGCAGTATATATCTAATCCACTGAGGTGTTATAAATGCCAGCGCTTTGGCCACACAAGTGATTCATGTAATGGAGTTGCCACTTGCATTGACTGTGGGGAAGTCAAGCATGACAATGCATGCACTTCACCCGCAAAGTGTGTTAACTGCAGTGGTAAACACTGAGCAAACTCCAGAGAATGTCCCCGTTTTACGGAGGAGAAGGCGATCCAAGAGATCCGCGTAAGAGAGAGGGTATCCTTCGTGGAAGCCCGGAAACTCTTGCGTATTCGCCAGCCCTCTGTATCTAGGACCGTTACTTATAGTGCAGTTGCAGCTAAACCGGTACCTAGATGTGAAATCGCAACACAAACCTGCAAAATGAACGGGGAAGTAGTATCCGAAAGATCAATTACACTAAGATCACAACCAAAGCAACAAACACCAACATGAACAACAGTGTGCGTGCCAACCAAATCCAGTCCTAAGAAGGATTCAGCCAAGTCACCGCCGAAAGCATCCACTTCAAGTGCATGTGAACCGGTAGTATATAATGTATCGCCAATGAAATTTAAGACCACTTATGACAGAACGGACTTCCTCTAGGTAAATAGTAAGACTAGGGAAAGGAGAGCTAGCCAGCACAAAAGTCCACGAACACCTCCGTCCACAACAACTGAGGACTCATCTGGAGAGGACACCGTTCGGAGACTTTCATCTTCGCTGGTCGCAGTTTCCGATCCTGTCGAGAGACTGGATTCGAAGTCACCAGTGCGTAAGCCATCCTCTTCCATTGACGATGTGGAGTGGGTGGATCCTGTCCTCACTGCCCACACGACAGTGAGGAAAAGGCAGGAAAAACCTGCTGAAAGACCTAGCCCTGCCCCCCAAAAAAGGAACAAATTGGTTCAACCACCACTGGGCAGGTAGCTTTTGTCCTGGCAAGTTGATTTTGAAAGTAGTATTTTTATGCATTTTGCATTTTAATTGCTTTATTATTTGGACTTATTTATTTTATTGTCATTTTGTTTTGATCTGTTTTTAAAATTTTGATTAATTTATATCTGCCTATTGCCATGAATTAGTTTTTTATAAGGGCACTGATGACCGCTGCAGTTGAGCGCCCTTAGACCCATATTATCATTATCATTATCACGGCGTGAATACCCAAAAACTTCCTACCAAATAGCATCAGGAATCCTACCCAGTCTTACCAATGATGCACAGGGAGACAGTCTGGGCTCCTGCACCAAAAACCTACTACTGCTGAATCGCACTGCGAAACAGCTCTAATTACTTCCAGGAGTGCGTGGGTACTTTAGGCGGTACCACAGCACATTTCTCCTTCCCAATCCGGTGGAAGAGTCATCAAATTAAATTTTCCAAACTTTTATAATGATACAGTTGCCAAAATCAAAATTGGAAAAAGCATATATGTGTTTGGAGGAATTTAGTAACAGTGATGTCAAAATTAATCTCAGAAACTATTTGTAGTTGGTTTATTAATACTCGTCACTTACTTGTTTATATTAATGAGAGACTAGTTTCAAAGACATTCGTCTCTATTTTCAATCTCTTTCCAACTGGCATCTGTTGTTGTCTGCTCTCTCTCTGTGGTGGTGGAACTATGAACTTCTTTGTCAAATTTACTACTGGTGGGATTTCAAAGTTCATTACGCGATCCTTATTTTTCCATATGAATATGTACTCCCATGTTGTCAATTTATTTTGGTTTATCACTCCTTTTAATAATTTTGGATTTGGATCAATGTCATGGTTTTCATTCCAAAAGTGAAATGCTACTGCTGACTTACCTTCTTGTTTCAATCTGATGTTTCTAAAGTGCTCTTTGACTCTGGTTTTTAGATTTCTTTTAGTTTGACCTATGTAGCATTTTTCACAATTCTTACAACTTATCTGGTATATTCCGGATCTGTTAACTAATGGGATTTCACCTTTTGTTTTTGAATTTAGCAATTTTAAAACTGAGTGTCTATTAGTAGGTGCCAAGGTGATATTTTGTTCCTTGAAGATCTTTTTAAATTTATTAAATGTTTCTGGGTGATATGTGAATGAACTGAATATGCTGTTGCTTTCCTTTTCTTTTGTAAATGTGGTTGCTTCCTTAATGTTTTTTTTTAGTTTAGCTTTTCTAATTTTCTTCAACACCAAACTTTTGTTGTATCCATTTTCCTCTGCTATGTTCAGATTCAGATTTTATTCACCATTTGCAAATAATTTTTACAAGGCTTGGTCAGAAATACATTAAACATAAATAAGAACTGTACAATAATTTACATACATTAGTACTATAAATCTTTATATTGCATGACTAACTACTATTGCCATGTGATATTTTATACTCTTCAATTGAATAGAAGGCATTTTTTAACAGGTATGTCTTAATTGCCTCAATTTTCTTCACCTCTGAATTTATTTCCTTGATGAGGTGAGGTAAATGATTGTATAAATCTTTTGCATTGTTTTCAATACACTTGT
This sequence comes from Mantis religiosa, assembly GCA_030765055.1. Lineage (NCBI taxonomy): Eukaryota > Metazoa > Arthropoda > Insecta > Mantodea > Mantidae > Mantis > Mantis religiosa. Next base: position 667,909 of record JAUKNK010000382.1, on the reverse strand, counting down.
TACCTAGCGTCCCTCTTAGTCTGTTTCTAAAATAGTTCAGTTTTGTTCTTGTGTTATGCCTGTGAATATTAGTAATCTTTTCCTCTTTGTGCATTCCTGCTATATACTTAAGAGATTTATATATATTGTGACTTTGTGGGTTCGTGAAATAAAAAGTCGAGGTTACAAACACAAAAAACTGCACTTTATTTTCGTAGCAATACACTGTTCACAATTACAATTTGCTAGATAACCTAAAACTGTTTATTTTCAAAACACTTCGCTCAACTGATTGTCGCTTCCGGTAACGATCGGCCCCGAAGTTTCCCAAATCTCCACCGGCCATCATTTATTGATCGGCATCGCGAGTCTGCCGCCAGGGTAACACTGCTCCCTCCTCAAGGCTGGTCGTCCCGAACAGCGCCTTCATAGCGGGCCAGGTGATCCAGGTGTACCACCAATATCTTTCCTCGGGACACCTTCTGGATGCGCTAGACCATGTCATTAATCCTCTTCACCACACGGTACGGTTCATGCCATGGCTGCTGAAACTTCGGGCAGCGTCCCTTGGTCCAGGTTGGGCGGTACAACCAGACCAGATCACCTTGCTGGAACCCTTGGCTGTTGGCTTGCCTGTCATACCTGGTCTTCATGCGGTCGCTCGCCTTCTGGATGTTCTGGCGAGCCATCTCGTGCATGTCGTGGAGGTGGTCCACCAGGTTCTCCACATACTCGGTCGCTGGCTGTTTCACTTCCCTCAAGAGTGGCCCCAAGTCTGCATCCGCCAGCTGCTCCCTCCTCAGGCCTGCGCTATCCCAGCCATCCGCAGGCATTGCCGTGATTACTCGAACTGCTGCGGCACGCTCCTTCTCCTCCACTCTTGTGCATTGGCCGCACTCTTCTGGACAGGGTCTTCGGGACATAGCGTCCGCGTTACCGTGACCCTTCCCTCTGGGATGTTCCGAGGTGAAGTCGTACTCCTGCAGCCTCTGAACCCAGCATGCCGTCTGGCCTTCAGGTCGCGCCGTCACCATCACCTCGCTCCTCGCGGGGACAACCAAGGCGCTCTTCAGTTTGACGGAGTATAACCTCTTCTCCGTTGAGCCGTAGGACCTTCCTGCCGACGTCGACGGTCGCCTCGTGGCTAGTGAGGGCATCCAGTCCCAGAATCACCTCCTCAGCCACCTTCGCGACGAACACCCACAGACGCACGGCACTCCGTCCAAAGGTCAGCTCCAGCAGGGCCTCCTTCTCCACAGGCATGGTGTCGCCCGATGCCGTCACAAGCTCGTATGGTCGGCTCGGCTTCCTCGTCGGCAAACCCTTCGCCACGTCAGGTCTGATGATGGTCACGGCCGCCCCGGTGTCCACCAGCACGCGGCACAACTTTCCTCTTACCCAGCCGTCCGCGATGAGGTTGTCATCCATCCGCCGGCTGACGGCGCGGATTGTCACTCGAGGGGATGGTGGTAATGGCGCCGACGTACCCCTCTCCACGCCGGGCCTTACTCGTTCTTCCCGCTGCCCTTCCTGGTGTGGGCAGTCTCTCTGCAGGTGCCCGGGCTGTCCACACCCCCAACACAGGCCACTAGGTGTTCGCCGGCGTCCCTCAGCTGGTCTTCTGTCTCCGGCGTAGCGGACACTCCTCGTTCTCGACGTCGGGATAGCTGTTACCTTGGCCGCCTCCATCCTTAATGCCGCCGTCAGCGCCTCATGGATGGTTTTATAATCGCCGAGCATTAGGCGCTGTCAAATCTCCGTGTCCCGTACCCCCTCGACAAAGTTGTAGGCGGCTTCCCGGGATACGAACTCCAGTGGCAGGTCAACCAAGGCCTTGCTAGCTAGCTGCTCAATCGCTATGGCGAACTCCTGCAGCGTCTCCCCCGGCTGCTGTAACCTTGGCTTTAGTTGGCTGCGGTACTCTGCGGCTAAGCGGTGGTTCCCGAAACGATTCTCCAGGGCCTCCCAGATGTCCTTGGGCGCCACCGTTGTCTGCACCGCGTTTAGGACTTCCGCGGCCCGTCCCTGGAGGCTGGCTATTAGCTGTGTGGCCTCCTCCTCCGGTGACCATCTGTTGTGCTTGGCCACTGTGTCGAACTGGCGGCGGAAGACCTCAAATGTTGACGGCGGTTTGACACGCGCAGATGTTGTGTCGCGTCCCGGCGCGTCGGCCTTAAAATCCTTCAGTTTCCTGCCGACGACGTCCTCTACTATGGCGTTCAGGGACTTGACGCTGGTGTCGGCCTTTCCCTCCAGGTCGTCAACGCGGCTCGCCAGGTCCTCGACGCGCTCGTCCACTTGGCCCATCCGCTTGCCCAGCTCCGTCACGTTATCCCTCACGCCGGCCAACTGTTCTTCAAACTTCACGGCAAGGGCCTCGTTTGCCGCTTTCATCTCCGTGGCCAGGCTGTCGTTCGCTGCCCTCATTTCTGTGGTCAGTTCGGCCATCTTTGCGGTCATTGTCGTGGCCAAGTTGTTATTTGCCGCTTCCGTCTCCGCTGTTATTTCCGCGGCCAGGTTGTTATTTGCCGCTTCCGTCTTCGCTGTTATTTCGGCCTTCAGTTCTTCCATCTTCTCGGCGATGTTGTCGTTGGCCGTCTTCATTTCTTCCATTTTGTGTAAAATCTTTTATAGTGCCGATTCCATGGCCGTTATCCCACTTCTGACACCAGTTGTGACTTTGTGGGTTCGTGAAATAAAAAGTCGAGGTTACAAACACAAAAAACTGCACTTTATTTTCGTAGCAATACACTGTTCACAATTACAATTTGCTAGATAACCTAAAACTGTTTATTTTCAAAACACTTCGCTCAACTGACTGTCGCTTCCGGTAACGATCGGCCCCAAAGTTTCCAGAATCTCCACCGGCCATAATTTATTGATCGGCATCGCGAGTCTGCCGCCAGGGCAACAATATATATATAAGCAGGGTAGTGTAAGTGTTCCAAGATTTTTAAAACTACCTTTGCATGAGTTTCTTCTTGGAATTTTTTTAATTAATCTTATGGCTCGTTTCTGTAACCTAAATATTCTTAACCTCTGTTTCTTTCCTGCTGCTCCCCATAAGATAATCCCATAATTTGGATGAGAGTGTATAAAAGCATAATATACTTTCGGGGCACTACTCTCATCCATGATTTGTATTACTTGTTTTAACACATATATGCCCTTATTTATTTTGTTGCAAATTTTTTCAATATGTTTATTCCATTTTAAACTACTATCAATAAGTATTCCTAAAAAGTTTGTTTGCATTGCTTGTTGAATTTGCTCATTTTGGATTATTAAAGTTATGTTTGTCTGCATTTTATTATTTACTCCAATTTGCATCCATTCTGTTTTATTTGTGTTTAGTAACATTCCTAGCTGTGATAAATATATTCTAACTACCTCTAATAACCTGTTTGCTTTATTTTGGACTTCTGCTGCTGTTTTTCCTGTTACCACTATGGTAGTATCATCCGCATACCCAATAGCTTATCCTCCTGCATCCTGTATTTTTTTGAACAAGTAATTTATGTACAGTATAAATAGATATGGCCCCAGTTTAGACCCCTGCGGGACTCCATGTGTTATCAGTTTAAACATTGATTTAATTTTTTTCAAGTTTCCTTCTGTTATATATTATCTCTACGCATTGCTGTCTGTTGTGGAGGTATGAACTTATCCATTCTAATGGGGTGCCTCTTATCCCATAGTTTTCTAATTTTGAGACTAGATTTTTTTATGTTAACACAATCGAAAGCTTTGGATAGGTCAAGAAAGATTGCTACCACTATCTCTTTTTTATCTAATGCACGAACAATTATATCATTTCCTTTGCTAACTGCATGTATTGTAGATTTCATTTTTTGAAAACCAAACTGATTTTCTAAGATGATATTAAATTTATTGCAAAAACTTTGGAATAGGAAAAGGCCTTCCATGATTTTTGAAAATACTGAGCAGAGCGATATAGGACAATAGTTTTCCATTAGTTGTTTGGAGCCTTTCTTTTTGTATATAGGTCTAACTACTATTTGTTTTAGTTTACTTGGGAATGTGCCTTGGTTGAAACTTTCATTTATGATGTGAGTAAAGTTGTCCACAATTTCATATTTACAATATTTTATCATTTGGTTAGAGTATTCATCTAACCCACTAGATTTTTTTACATTTTAGTATATTTATCTGTTTGATGACCTGCTCATTTGTTATTTCTCTCACTACCATGGACTTACATATACTTCCTTCATTTGTTGTTTGGTCATTTATTTTCTTGATTCCCATATTGGATACAATATTTATATAGTAGTCATTAAACGCATTACTTACACTTATTTGGTCCAGGATCTGACAGTTATTTTTTACAATTTGTAAATTTTCTACCCATTTTGATATGATTTCTTTATGAACAGATTTAATAATACTTCACGTCTTTTTTATTTTATTTTCGGCATTTTGTAGAAGTCTTTTGTTGTGAAGCTTTTTTGCTTCATTAATTAGTGTATTTAGGATATTTCTATAATTATCTATATATTGTAACGCGAGCGCTGGAACACCCTGTGGAACCAGCTGGGAACGGAAGGCAGGGGAGGACCGCGTTAGCCACACCTCCCCCTCGTTTGTCTTGTAGTGGTGACAGGCAGTGGTTGGGAGGAAAAACATCAGTGTGCCGTCTGTTTCTGTCCACCTGGTTCCAGAAATTACGGAATCTGGAACATTCTCCTGGTCACTAGAAAACGGCGATATTCCTATATAAAGAGGGTTACAGACAGACAGAGTTGAGTTGGTCAATCAGTTGGTTAGTGTGTGTGAGTGAGGACAGTTCTTGGTGTAAGAAGGCAGTGTTAGTCAGTGACGTGTTAATGAACGGAAAGATTGTGCAACGGAAGACTGTACGTAGCTGTGAGTGTGTACCGGAGCTTACGTAACCGCGAGTACAAGGAAATTGTAACGGACGAACTGGTGAATTGTAATTGTTGCAGCACGTAATTCTGTGTAATTGGCAAGTGTTTAACTGTAAGTCGGTGGAAATAAAGAACATTGTTGAGTGGTGTAATTGGACTTTTCATTTCACGAACCCACAAAGTCACAATATCTGTGAAATTTTTCATTTAGTTTGAAAGCTTTTAGCCTGTTTAAGAGTTTCATTCTTTTCATTGATTTATTTATCCCTTTGGTAGACCAACTTGTAAGTTTATGCTTGTCACATACCACCTTGCATAGTGGTGCTGACTGCTCTAAACACATTGTTAAAGTATTCATAAAGATTTCAAATTTTTCATCTATTTTTTTAGCTTCATGTACATTTCTGAACGCTGCTAGTTTAAGGTTGTTTTTTAATATTGTTAATGTATCTTTATTTAGAATTCTTTTTACTTCGCTCAATTGTTTGAATTTTAAAGTTTGCTTGTTTAAGGTTTTACTTTCAATTACAATTACAATTGTCCAAAATGGTCACTGATACCTCTATTTGTTAGTGATAAGTATAAGTCTTCCCTATGTAGGTTAGTATATATGTGGTCAATATAAGTGGATGTATGTTGAGTAACTCTAGTTGGTCCTGATTCTATTAGGTTCAAATTACACCTTTTCATTAGCTCTAACAGTGATGTTTTCTTTTTACTTTCTGTTAAGATGTCCATATTAAAGTCTCTTATTACAATGCTTTTATTTTTTTTTATAACGTCAGTTAGGCAGGTTTCAAGTTTTTGTAAAAAAAATTTTTTGTCGGCTCTTGGTGGACTGTAAACCCCTAGTATGATAAGTTTTGTTGTTTTTAGAATAATTTCAATTGCTGACAGTTCACAACACATTTCCTCACAGTATTTCTTACAGTCAACTTTGTTAAGTTTTGTATTTTTCTTAGTATTGTCACCCGAACGTTGGGACTTCCTGTGGAGCCGGACGACGGTGGGGCCTGACGGGAGGCGTTCGGCCATGCCCACCCATTTCTCTTATAGCAGTAACGCGGGGTGGCTGGAAAAACATCACTGTGTCGTCTCTTTCCCCTCTCCCTGAGTTCTCGAACATACAGGATATTTCATCTAATCCGGAACCTTCTAGATTAGCCAGTTGGTCCTATATAAGCAACGCGTCGGGCTGGAGGAAAGTTCAGTTCTTGGCGAGCAGCCGTCAGGAGCGCCCAGTGACGGAATGGAAGACTGTGTACGTGCAGCGGAGGAGTGTCCGTAACTGCGTGCAGTGGACCTGTGACAGACGAACTGGTGAATCGTAATTGTGTGCACTACGTAATTCTGTGTAATCGGCAAGTGTTCCGATTGTAATTCGGTGGAAATAAAGAACATTTTTGAGTGGTGCAATTGGACTTTTAATTTCACGAACCCACAACGTCACAACTGCTGTCAGAAGTAGGATAAAGGCCATGGAATCGGCACTGGAAAAGATTTTACACAAAACGGAAGAAATGAAGGCGGCCAATGACAACCTTACCGCCAAGTTGAAGGAAATGAAGACGGCAAATGAAAACCTCGCTGCAAAAACAGAAACAGCAAATAACAACCTGGCCGCAGAGTTGAAACAAATGAAGACGACCAACGGCAACATCGCCGAGAAGATGGAAGAAATAAAGACCGAATTGACCACCGAAATAAGGGCACCGAACGACAGTCTGGCCACGGAAATGAAGGTTGCGAACGAGGTTCTCACCGCCAAATTTGAAGAACAGTTGGCCGGCGTGACGGATGACGTCGCAAAGCTGGGCAAGCGGATGGCTCAAGTACACGACCACCTTAATGATTTAGAGGAAAAGGCCGACAATAACGATAAGTCCCTGAACGCCGTGGTGGAAGACGTCGAAGACCTTGCGAACCGCGTAAACAACCTGGAGGGAAAGGCTGACAGCAGCGTCAAGTCCCTGAATGCCATGGTGGAGGACGTCGTTGGCAGGAGGCTGAAGGATTTGAAGGCCGACGCGCCGGGACGCGACACAACTTCTGCGCGCGTCAAACCGCCCAAGTACGACGGCGCGTCAACTTTCGAGGTCTTCCGTCGCCAATTCGACGCAGTGGCCAAGCACAACAAATGGTCAACAGAGGAAGAGGCCATGCAGTAAATAGCCAGCCTCCAGGGACGGGCCGCGGAAGTCCTGAACGCGGTCCAGACAACGGCGGCGCCCAAAGACATTTGGGAGGCCCTGGAGAATCGTTTTGGAAACCACAGCTTAGCCGCACCGTAACGCAGCCAGCTAAAGGCAAGGTCACAGCAGCCAGGGGAGACGCTGCAGGAGTTCGCCCTGGCAGTTGAACAACTGCCAGAACTGCTAGAAAGGCCCCAGTCGACCTCCCACCAGAGTTCGCATCCCGGGATATATATATAAGGAAAATTAGGAACATCTATAATTTCTTCAGATTCTGAGATATTTTATTGGTAATGGATTCCAATGCCAAATCTCCCTGGTGGCATTCCGCCACTAGAGATGCACGAGGCGAGAAATTAGAAGAATTAATTTCGGAATTAAATATATGTATTCTAAATCAACCTCACAATCCACATACCTTTGAGAATCAAGCTGGAGCAGTATCAAATATTGATCTTAGTTTATGTAATTATAAAATGTTCAATAAAATCTATGGATGGAAAGTTGGTCAAGATATGACCTCGAGTGATCATAGATTAATTTATTTTTATTATAAAATTGATACAACTTCTAGTTCTAGCTCTAATTACCCAAAATTAAGGAAAAATTTTTCACAAGCAAATTGGGATAGATTGAAACAGCTCGTTAGTGATGCGTTTATTAATGGTAACCATGTAATTAATAATGAGGAAATTATCACCCACATAATCACGGATGCCATTAATAAATCAGTTCCAAATCTGAGGACAAAGAAATTCAGTGATAATATATGGAATGATGTACTGGAAACAGCAAGGAGAAAAATGCAAAAATTAAGGAAAATTTATCAGAGATCTATGATTGATTCACAATGGCAGTATCATTTAACACGTTATAAGAATGCCAACCAGAAATTTAAAACCCTTTTATTTGATACTAGAAGCAGATCATGGATCAACTTTGGAAATGAGCAGCTAGATAATCATATTTGGGGTATACCTGATAAAATAGTAATGGAAAAGATCAAAAGACCAGAGGTAATAAATACCTTAGAAAAGGAAGATGGCAGTAGAACTTCTAATTGGGAAGAGACAATCAAATATTTGCTTGAGGTGTTGTTACCAGATGATAATGCTAATACGGATAATTTATCCAATGTTGTTAAAAGAATAGAATTGAATTTAGGTTATTACAATTATGTTATTCTACCATTTGATGTATCAGAAATCAGACAGATCTTCAACAAATTGAAGAAAAAGAAATCATGTGGGCCAGATAATATAACCAATGAAGTTTTAATACAATTACAAGATATTATAATTCCATATTTGGCCAAAGTGTTCAACAATTGTCTTTGGAAAGGCTACTTTCCAACATGTTGGAAAATAGCTAGAGTAATAATTTTGCAGAAAGGGCAAGATAAAGATCCATCTAAGGCCCAATCGTATCGTCCAATCTGTCTGCTCAGTGCACTGGGGAAAATCTTTGAACATCTTATAAATGTATACAGGAATTCCGTTGTTTAAGGACTATGATACAATGAAGCACAAAATTAATACAATTTTGAGTCGAACTAATACTCAATGCTCCATTTATTGCTAGTATTTACCTAGAACGCGTTTCATTAGGATCTTCCTAACACCATCAGCTGTTGTCGTCAGGAATTTCGTCAGATGATTGGTTTAAATGAAAGACAATTTGGATTTAGAAAAGGTCGCTCAACTGTGGATGCCATTAATAACATTTTGGATACAGTCTGAAATTGTAATTCTAAGTATATTATTGGAATATTTATCGACATCTCGGGGGCATTTGATAACCTCTAGTGGCCCTTCTTTTTTCATAGGCTTCGGCAAAAGGAATTATCCATTAGCATTGTACAATATTCTCAAAAGCTATTGCCAAGATAGAGTGGTATTGAAGGCGTAAATAAATCCATCTTCAAACATATCACCAAAGGATGTCCTCAACGATCAGTGTTAGGTCCCACCTTTTGGGACATTGTGATGGAAACACTTCTGGAGAAAACCGAATATGTAACCACTAATGTTATAGCCTATGCTGATGATGTGGCATTCCTAATTGAGGCAAATTCAAGATCTCAATTAGAAGGGAAAGCAAGAGATTTAATGGAAATCTTATACTCGTGGTGTTTGGAAACTAAATTAGAAATTGCACCTAATAAATCAACTTATATATTATTGAAAGGTGTATTGAAAAGGAATCCAATTATCAAGTATGATAATAAAGCTATTAAAAGGAGTAAGGAAAGTAAATATTTAGGTGTAAAATTAGATGAGAAATTAAATTTTGTGGACCATATCGATTATATAAGTAGAAAATCAGAAAATGTGATGCAGAAATTAACAGGGATTGTAAATACAAAATTTAAAATCTCCTTAAATAATATAATAACCTATCATTATACTGTTTTTGGCTCTATAATAACATATGCCGCTGGTTTCTGGGCAGATAAGATTAAGATTATTAAAAATAAAAAGCGATTAAGAAGTGCTCAACGTAAGATATTGTTAAGACATACAGGAGACCTCTGCGTAACCCCTACAATGGCTCTTTTGATTGCTACTGGCATATGGCCTATCGATTTACTTATGCGTTTGAGAGGTGCTATGTTCTGGCTTAGATATAAAAATTGGGATAAAATTAAGGATATTATTGGCAGAAGATGTTTTAATAAAATTGATATTAAGAAGGCGTGATTAATGCAGTGGCAAGAAGAATGGGAAAGTTTAAATGTAGGCAGAAGAACTTATGAAATATTTCTATCGGTATTTGAGAGAATAAAATTAAAACATATCAAACCAACAAAAGGATTATTACACTTTTTAACTGGACATGGTCCTTATGGAACATACTGGTTAAAAATTGAAAAGATCGTCGATAATGCAAATTGCAGAGTTTGTGGTATAGTTGACAATCCCGAGCATGCTATATTTGAATGTCAGAAGTATGCGTTATTGGAGGAGCAGAGACAACAACTGAGAGGAAAATTTGTAGCAGATATTATAAGGGATAAGGACATGTACACCGTGCTGGCAAATATAGCAAATGCCGTCAGTGAGATATCTTGGGAGAAGGAAATTATCAGACCTGAACCTCCTGCACCAATAGTTCTACAACCCGAACCTAGTAGACGTTCAGAGCGGCTGAGGAATCAGGATGCTAATTTACTGCAACCACCCCAGATGGCGAGCAATGCAGATACAGAGGTCGACATATCACAGTATAGGAAGAGGTTTTTACGTCTCCATGGGCCGGGCGGATGGGGCAGAGAGAAGGAGTATTCGTCCTAATATGCATGCTGATGAAGTTTATAAGGATTACAAGCGACGTCTAGACGAGTGGAGGATCCAACGTGAAACAGCGTCCAGTATTCCGGAAGAAGACATTTCATCTTCATTTTCAGTGGATATTGAATTGGATTAAATTTGGTCATAGTGTTGTGATAGTGATAGTGTAGTGTATAGTGTTTTGTGTCGAAAAATGAGGTATGAGTTGAAATGGGGGAGGATTCCTCCCCCCTTTAATTATTTATTTTATTTATTTTTGAATAGTGTTTCTTGGTTTAAGGGAGGGGCCTTGCTCCCTCCCGTATGAATATTAATTGAGTTTTGTTGAAGTGAGGAGTACTGAAGTGTTTGGTGAATGATGTGGAGATTATAGAGTTGGGGGAGAGTAAGGAATTTGATGATTTATATGGTATGGAGTTTAAGGTGGGAGTTGGATATGGAAAAATATTTTGTTGTTGTGTTAAGGATGGTGATTATAGAGATTGAGGTGGATGTTGGTGTATTGTGATTTAGGTGATTTTTACTGTTGATGTGTTGTAGGTGAGAAGTGTTAGAGATTGAGGTGGATGTTGATGTGTGAATTATTATAGATTAAAGTGGATTTTAATGGGTTAAGGAGAGTTTTAGAGAGATTGAGGTGGAAGTGTATGGGATTTTAAAAGGGAATTGATAGAGATTATGGTGGATATTGATGTGTTTATAAGAGTTTTGTAAGAGTTTGAGGTGGATGTTGATGTGTTTTAGGAGTGATTGAATAGAGAGTGAGATGGTTATTGAGTTTGTGAGAGGAGATTGAAGGAGATTGAGGGGTGATTGAAGTATTTTAAGAGTGAATTAATAGAGGTTGATGTGGATTTGTTTTATATGGTGAATTTGAGGAGAATTTGTATAATAGATTATTATGTAAATAGAAATGTTTGGTTAAGAGTGTATTGTTTAAAGAATATAGAAAAGATTATTTGTTGTTATAGGGTAATATTGTTGAATTGTTTAATTGAAGATATATTTTGGTTAATATGATTGTTTTAATTTTTATATGAGTGAATTTTAAGGTGGAAGTTATAATTTTTAAATGAATTTAAAATATTGATTTTTATTAAAAAAAATTTGATTTTAATGGGATTTAATATGATGGATAATATTTTGTTAAATGGATGAGATGTATTTGGATTGGATAATTGTATGTGATTGTATTAGTATGGTCGTTGATTATGACAAAAATGAGTTAATTAAATTCTTTTTATATATATCTGATGAATAGATGGTATGTGATGTATAAGAATACGGAGTATAAAGTATTTGTTAAATTATTTAGGATGATTGATAAAATGAAATTAATATATTTTTTTGTATGTTTGATTTTTGGATTATTATAAAATAAATTTTAAATTTTATATATTTGTTATAGTTATTATAAAGATGTTTTTTTATGTATTTATTATGTATGAGGGTCTTATCTTTGTATGATATGATTAAATGAGTTGATATGAATGTTGTAAATGATTTTGTTGTGTTAATAAGAAATTTTTAATTTTTAAATTTTGTATGATAAGATGAGATGAAATGAGTGTATTGTATGATTGGTTTTGTACTGTAATTTTTTAAAATGTTTATCTGATTAGTTAAAATAAATTAAATATGTTGGTTAAATTAATTTTGGTTGAAGTATTTATGTAAAGTATATTGGATAATTTTGATGAGTAGATGATATGAGATGAATAATTGGTAAAAAGAGGTAAATGTCATTTTAGTTTATATTAATAATATTGTCACCCTGGCGGTAGACTCTCGAAGCCGATGAACAAATAATGGCCGGTGGAGATTCGGAAAACTTCGGGGCCGAAGGTTACCGGAAGAGACAGTTGAGAGTAGTGTTTTGAGAAAATAAACAGTTTTTGAGGTTGCTAGCAAATTGTAATGTGTAGAATGTATTTCCTACGAAAATAAAGTGTAGTTTTTGTGTTTGAAGCCTCGACTTTTGATTTTCACGAACCCACAGAGTCACAATTGGTGTCAGAAGTGGGATAACAAAATCACTGAACATTATGGCCATGGAATCGGCATTGGAAATGCGTCAAGCCTCCGAAATATGACGGCGCGTCAACATTTGAGGTCTTCCGCCGCCAGTTCGACACAGTGGCCAAGCACAACAGATGGTCACCGGAGGAGGAGGCCACACAGTTAATAGCCAGCCTCCACGGACGGGCCGCGGAAGTCCTAAACGCGGTGCAGACAACGGCGGCGCCCAAGGACATCTGGGAGGCCCTGGAGAATCGCTTCGGGAACCACCGCTTAGCCGCAGCATACCGCAGCCAGCTAAAGGCAAGGTTACAGCAGCCGGGGGAGACGCTGCAGGAGTTTGCCATAGCGATTGAGCAGCTGGCTAGCAAGGCCTTGGTTGACCTGCCACTGGAGTTCGTATCCCGGGAAGCTGCCTACAATTTTGTCGACGGGGTACGGGACACGGAGATTCGTCAGCGCCTAATGCTCGGCGAATATAAAATCATCCACGAGGCGCTGACAGCGGCATTAAGGATGGAGGCGGCCAAAATAACATCTATCCCGACGTCGAGAACGAGGAGTGTCCGCTACGCCGGAGACAGAAGACCGGCTGTGGGACGCCGGCGAACACCTAGTGGCCTGTGTTGGGGGTGTGGACAGCCCGGACACCTGCGGAGATACTGCCCACACCAGGAAGAGCAGCCGGAAAACGAGTAAGGGCCGTCGTGGGGAGGGGCACGTCGGCGCCATCACCAGCATCCCCTCGAGTGACACTGCGCGCCGTCAGCCGGCGTATGGATGACAGCCTCATCGCGGACGGTTGGGTTAGAGGAAAGCCGTGCCGCGTGCTGGTGGACACCGGGGCGGCCGTGACCATCATCAGACCTAACGTGGCGAAGGGTTTGCCGACGAGGAAGCCGAGCCGACCATACGAGCTTGTGACAGCATCGGGCGACACCATGCCTGTGGAGAAGGAGGCCCTACTGGAGCTGAACTTGGGACGGAGTGCCGTGCGTCTGTGGGTGTTCGTCGCGAAGGTGGCTGAGGAGGTGATTCTGGGACTGGATGCCCTCAGGAGAAACGAGGCGACGGTCGATGTCGGCAGGAAGGTCCTGCGGCTCAACGGAGAAGAGGTTATACTCCGTCAACCCGAAGAGCGCCTTGGAATCTGCAGGGTCATCTTGAACGAAGACGTGTTTGTCTCCGCGAGGAGGGAGGTGGTGGTGACGGCGCGATTGCAAGGCCAGAGAACCAGGAACATGATGCTGAACCAGAAGACGCCTGTACACGGACTGTGTGTAGCCAGGTCATTGCTGCCGTGCCGAGAGGAGGTGCCAGTGAGACTGCTAAATCCAACGGACACCGATCACGACATCCAGGCCGGGACGGAGTTGGGAACGTGCGAGCCCGTGGTGAGCGTAACAGCAATCGACAAGACGCAGGAGCCGGTGCCAACGCAACACCTGGGGCCTCGGCTAGAAGGCTTACTGGAGAGGGCGGCCGACCACCTGACCGCAGAACAGCTAGAGAAAGTTCGACAACTGCTGAGTCGGTATCAGCGCGTCTTCAGCCAAGGTGATAGTGACTACGGCCGCACGGACAAAGTGCTTCACCGCATCGACACCGGGGACGCCCGGCCTATTCGGCAACCACATAGACGCGTTCCGCTGGCGAAGCAACGGGCGGTACGAGACATGCTGGAGGACATGAGATGCAGGAGGGTGATTTAAGAGTCTGACAGCCCTGGGTGTTCCCCTGTAGTCTTGGTGACGAAGAAGAACGGCGAGCTATGCTTCTGCGTGGACTACAGGAAGCTGAACGCTGTCACCCGGAAGGACTGCTTTCCCTCACCACGGATTGACGACACCCTGGACACGCTAGCTGGTGCGCAGTGGTTCTCTATCCTGGACCTGAAGTCGGGCTACTGGCAGGTAGCTCTAGATCCGAGAGACAAGGAGAAGACCGCATTCTCGACAGGCCAAGGGCTCTGGCAGTTCACAGTTATGCCCTTTGGCCTCTGCATTGCACCAGCTACCTTTCAACGCCTCATGGTGTCAGTGATGAGAGGACTGACTTACGATGCCTGCCTGCTATACCTGGACGATATCATCATCTTCGGCAAAACTTTTGAAGACGATCTAAAGAATCTGAGTAAGGTGCTACAGAGATTGCAGGCGACCAACTTGAAGCTGAACGCGAAGAAGTGCCAGCTCTTCCGCAGGGAAGTGAACTACTTGGGCCACATAGTCTCAGCAACCGGAGTGGCCAGACCCGGGGAAGACGCGGGCGGTGAGAGATTGGCCATACCCAAAGGATAAGAAAGCGTTGCGCAGTTTCCTGGGGCTGTGCAGTTATTACCGACGCTTCATAAAGGGGTTCTCTAACATCGCCAAACCCCTCACCCACCTGACAGAGGAACACCGGCCTTATGTGTGGACGGAGGACGCCGAAGACGCTTTCCAGCACCTGAAGAAGACCCTGTGCACTGCCCCAATTTTGGGATTTCGACAACCAGGTGGCACCTTCATTGTGGACACCGACGCCAGCGACCATTGCATTGGAGGCGTCCTATCACAGATCCAGGACGGCCATGAGCGGGTAATAGCCTACTACGGCAAGACGCTATCCAAGGCAGAGAAGAACTACTGCGTCACCCGGCGAGAATTATTGGCAGTAGTAAAGACCTTGGAGCACTTCCACAAATACCTGTACGGTCAGCCATTCCACCTGAGGACTGACCATTCTGCCCTAACCTGGCTATTGAGCTTTAGGAACCTGGATGGCCAGACAGCACGTTGGTTCCAGAGGCTGCAGGAGTACGACTCCACCTCGGAACATCGTAGAGGGAAGAGCCACGGTAACGCTGACGCCATGTCTCGAAGACCCTGTCCAGAAGAGTGCGACCAGTGCACCAGAGTGGAAGAGAAGGAGCGTGTCGCAGCAGTCCGAGTAGTCAAGGCAGTGCCTGCGGATGGCTGGGATAGCGCAGGGCTGAGGAGGGAGCAGCTGGCGGATGCAGACTTGGGGCCACTCTTGAGGGATGTGGAGGCAGGGACGAGACCAACCTGGGAGGACATCGCACTGAGGAGCGCCACATACAAGTTGTATTGGGCCCAATGGTACTCGTTGAAGACCAGAGAGGGCGTGCTGTTCCGGGTATGGGAATCACCCGATGGGTAGACGCAGAGAGAACAGTTGGTACTTCCCTGAAGTAAGCTCCCGAAAGTCTTGGAGGAAGTGCACGCCGGTACTTCAGGAGGACACCTGGGAGTGAACCGAACGATTGACAAACTACAGCAGCGCTACTACTGACTGAGGCTCTGAGCAGACGCTGAGAGATGGTGCCGTCAATGTCACGTGTGCGGAGCAAGTCTTGCTTCTAATTCTCCATCATAGTGGGTTGCTAGTGTGCCCAAACAGATGTAAAAATTGAATATTTTACTATGTTTTCCTGCACCGGCATTACTTTCTTTGTCAAATAGGGAGCCGTCTGTGTATATGTGTAGCTATGAGTCTTGTGGATAATAAGTTTCAATTGTTTCTAGAGCTAGCATTTTAAGTGTTTCTGCACTTACATCCCTTTTTGACTCTATATTTTGCAGAAGGTTTACTCTGCTATTTATTTTAGGTTGTGATAGAGGGCAGATTGGAAGTGGGAGATGTTCACTTTTGTTTGTGTCTTCAAGGTTGTATTTTCTCTGTAGGTTATAGGCTTTCTGCATACATCCTTCTTGTGTTTTTAAGGTCCTTTCTCTGCTTTTGTAGTTCTTCCAGTGAGTATTAAGGGGGAGCCTTTGTAGTTTTTCATTTAGGAGGAGATTCTGTTTTTCCATTTCATATTTAATTGGCAAGTTATTTGTAGCAATTTGCATTGCAGTAATTGGTGTTGATTTGACTGCTCCCATTATTAGTCTGAGTGCTTGGTTTTGTAATGTTTCAAGTTGTGCTAGTTTGCTTTGACTTGCTGTATCACCTCGCTTCCATACAGGAGTGCCGGTTTGATGTAACTTTTATAGGTGGTGTTGAGTGTATATTCAGAGGATGCCCATTTGCTTTTAGAATCGAGTGTTATGCCTAGATATTTATAATTTTCTGTTTCTGTTGGTTGCTCACCATTTAGTGTTATTTTGATAAGCGGTTTTGTGTGGCAAAGTGTGAACACTTGGTATTTTGTTTTGGATAAGTTCACAGTCATTTCGTTATCTGAACACCAGTTATGTAGTTCTTCCAATGCCTTGTTCATCTGTTGTGGTAGCTTATTCAGTTCTTTGTTACTAACTGATGTCCAGATTACTATGTCGTGTGCATACATGGCACGTTTAACATTCTCTATTTTGTTTAGTTTTTGTGGTAAGTCATTTATCATAATATTAAATAAAGTAGTACTTGACACAGATCCTTGGGGTACTCCTCTATGTGTGTGTTTTGATTTTGATGTAGAATTATCAAAGGTAGTTGTGCAGAATCTTTGAATAAGAAAATTATAAAACCATTTTAACATTTTGTTTTCTACTCCAATTTTTATCATTTTCTGTAATAGTTTTAATAGAGGTAGAGTGTCATATGCATTTTTCAAGTCAACATAAACAGCAACTACTGATCTTTGTTTATCTAAATTATCTTTGATGTCTTGGCTTAATGTAGCTATCTGTTGAATTATGGACTGGTGTTTTCCAAAAGCTGTTTGTGACGATGAAGGGAGATTTTGTGTCTCCAGGTACCAATATAAGCGAGCACAAACCATTCTCTCCATTAATTTAGCTAGAACACTGGTCAATGAGATGGGTCTGTAGCTGTCTAGTTTGTTTGATGGTTTCTTTGGCTTTAGTATTGGTATAATGATGGCTTTCTTCCATATTGTGGGAACTGTTGAATTCCAGGACTTGTTGATTAGTTGGAGGAGCATATTTTTTGCATATGGGCCGAGATGTTTGATCATTTCTCCAGTTATCTTGTCAGGTACAGGGCTCTTGTGTGGTTTTAGTTGTGATATTGCTGACCGTAATTCTTGAGGTTCAAAGTCCTTTTGAAATACTTCATGTGTGTTTTTGGTTTGAAAGCGCTGTTTTATGTTGATTTTTTTGTAATTTCCCTTCTCTCTTTTTTTGTTTCAAAGTTGGTTGTGAAGCTGTATACATCTTGTTGAAGGAGTCTGCAATCTTAGTGTTGTCTGTCAATACTTTGTTCTGGAAAACAATGGGTTCCTTCTTGGTCATTGATCTTTTGTTGTTTAGTGAGTCAATGAATTTGTGCACTTTTCCACCATCTTTCCTATAATCTATGTTCCTTAAAAATTTATCGTAGGACTTTTTCTTGGATGAACTGATTTCTTTTATTAACTGAGCTTTAATTTTCCTCCATTCTTGAACATCTTTAGGTTTTCTCGTTCTTTCTGCCTTAATTCTGGCTTTTTCTCGTTCTGCTTTTAGTTTTGTGAGTTCTTCTGTCCAAAAGGGTTTGTATTTGGGGATTTTTCCTCTTGGTATATTTTGTTTTGCAGCTGATAACACTGCTTTACAGAAGTTGTTTACATATTTATCTATTGGATCAGAATCTGTGATCTTCATGTTGGATAGTTTTTCATCTAACTGTGTAGTATATTTTTCCCAGCTTGCTTTTTTGTAATTCCACGAGTATTTTGGTTTATGTTGAATCTTGTAGTGGGGTCTTGCAGTTTGTAGGGAAATTGTTGTAATTATTGGCTGGTGTCCACAGCCTGGGTCATCTATGATTTTGCGGTGAGTCTTACCAAGGAGAGCAGAAGATATAATGGTAAGGTCAGGATTTGTTAAGGAACCATTATAATGAAGGAAGGATGGGGTATCATTTGGCTGGTAGAGTAGTTCCACATTATTACTAAAATTAGGCAAGTGAGTCAACCTTGTATATACTTTTCTCCACTTACAAGTTTTTTATGAAGACTAGTTTCTGGGGACTTCTCCCCTCAGTCCCCAGAAGTCCCCAGAAACTAGTCTTCATAAAAAACTTGTAAGTGGAGAAAAGTATATACAAGGTTGACTCACTTGCCTAATTTTAGTAACAATGGCACTCCACTTTCTGAAATACTTCTTTTTATTCTGTATAGTTCCACATTGTTTGAATTAAGAAAGTCCATTATCGTTCGGCCAGTTGGGTTGGTGTTTGTATATCCCCAATGAGTGGAATGAGCATTGAAGTCTCCTACTATTACTGTTTTATTTACTGCAATTTGCTGCATATTTGGTATATTATTTGGAGCATTGTATATCCCATAAATTATTGTGTGTTGGTTGGTTTTCCAAGTGTCTATTTTTATTACTTCAGACTTATCTATGTGGTTCATGCTCTTAACTATATTGAAATTATGAGTTATGTCTTTATGTATTGCTGCTAAGATGTCACTTGCAATTTGTCTACTCTTAGGTAGTATATGGATGTGGTAGTCTTTAAGATGGAAGTATTTTACAGTATCTGAGGAAACGTTGGCTTCTTGTATAATAAGGACATCAATTTTATTGTCATGTAGTAGTTTCAGAATCTCTGTCTTTTTTGGTTGTGTGAATCCTCCAGCATTCCATTGTAGGACGTTTAGATGAGACTTGCCCAAAGATGCTCCCGCCCGAAGATCCGATTGCGGGGCTATTTTACCTCCGGAAGATTTCCCTTTGGGGCCATTCATATTGAGCTTTTTTGTAGTCCATTTTGCGTTACCCAGGGTGCACCATGGGGAGGCGGACTACATTATATTAATATTTTCCTCCTACATTATATTAATATTTATTTGTTTATATTACGAAAACTATTTGAGCCGATACACTTTTAGATGGTTTTTAAACGGAACAACTGAATACTGCTTTGAACTCTCTAGAGTAAATGGAGATTACGAATCATTCATAACCAAAGATATAATGTGACCAAACACGTTCTGCCAGACTAGCAAGAAGTGTATCGTTTCCTCTCATCGAATTTAACAAACACCTTGGCTTATTCAAACTAATTCTTTTCTCCAATCATGTCAGACGTTTACGTTTCAGTTCTGAGTAATTACAAATATATGTTCACGCATACATGCCAACCAATAATGCTATTCATTACAGTGCTTAAGTCATGATGCAGTGCATTCTTTTCTAACTTTTCAAAATATGCAATTCAAGTATTTTAATAAATTTGAAAGTAATGAGTCGGTAATTCAAACACAAACATCACTTAAATTATTCTCACTTGGACATGTTTCGGAGAACGGTTTGTCCCCATTGTCAGCAGTTATCTGACTGGTTGGATCCGTGGTTTCCTAAGGTGAGCTGGTTGTCTGTGAGATGAACTTGCAAAGAGAGTTTTCAGGCGGCAATTCAAAATTTAAAGTATACTATTAAATTTTAGGTGAGTCGCATTTTTTAACACATCTGCTTCACTTTCGTACCTATTTTGAGGACATGTTTCGCAAATCTTCGCTTGCATCTACGGCTCTTGTGCGACTGACGCTAGATCCAGCGGTGTGGGTAATTCTGGGGTTGTTGCTGCCATCTGTTGATTTAGTGATGAACTGAAAAGTGGGATTCTCTTCTAGCGGGATTTCAAAGTTCATTAGTTGGTTTTTATGTTTTTCTATGTATATCCTCTCCCATATGACGAGTTCACTATGTTTTTGTACGTATTTTAGTAATTCTGTGCTATCTTCAATTTCATGATTTTCAGACCAGAAATGAGCTGCTATTGCGGACTTATCAATATTTTTGTATCTTAAGTGCCTGAAGTGTTCTTTCTTTCTAGTGCCTATGTTCCTTTTTGTCCTTCCTATGTAAATTTTTTCACAGTCTTTACACTTAATTTTGTAAATACCTGACTTTTCCTCTGGTTTTATCTTATCAGTATTATTACTGTGAAGTAGGTTTTTAATGTTGTAATTGTTTTTTGGTGCCAATGTTATATTGTATTTCTTGAATATTTTTTGGAACTTTTTTGTGGCCCAGGGGTGGTAAGTAAATTTAGCAAATCTAGTTTCTTGTTTTATTGGTGTGAGAGCTGTGATCTGTTTTAATTTCTTTTGAAGTTTGAATAATTTTAGTTTTTTATCTACAAGGTTTTTTCCATATCCATTTTTAATTGCAGTTTTTAAGATTTGATGGTACTCGTTTTGATATTCTTGCTGGCTGAGAGGTAGATTTACTAATCTGTGTGTCAGACTGTTGATGGTTGCATGTTTGTGTGGAATTGGGTTGAAACTATTTGCTTTGATGTAATTATCTGTGTGTGTTGCTTTTCTATGAATGCCAAATTCTAGTTTTTCATTGCCTTTTTTGATTTTAAGGTCTAAAAAAGGTAGAGTAGAGTCCTCTTCAGTTTCTACTGTGAATTGTATGCTGGGTTCTTGCAGGTTGAGTAGTTTCAAAGCATCATCTATTAGTTTGTAGGGCACTATTGCAAAGATGTCGTCTACGTATCTGTACCATGTTTTAAACATATGAGGGAAGGCTTTAGTAATATGTGTTTCGAAAAAGCTCATGTATAGATTGGCCAAAAATGGTGATAGCGGGCTTCCCATAGCTAGTCCTGAAATTTGTTTGTAATATTTTCCATCGAAGACAAAATAATTTTGATGTATACATAATTCAGTCATTGCCACATATTCTTCTATTGCATTGGCATCCAGGTTTATAGAATTTAGCCATTTTTTCAAAAGTTTGTCTAATGGAATGCTAGGGAAGAGGGAGCGGACATCAAAGGATACTAAAGTGTCATGAGGTTTTAGTTTAAGATTTTGAATTTTTTCTACCAGGTCTAAAGAGTTTTTTATACTCAGAGTATGGAATTGTGGAAAGGACTGAAATTTTTTGGTTAGCCATTTTGCCAGAAGGTAAGTAGGAGTGTTTATATTATTTACAATGGGTCTCATGGGTATGTTGGGTTTGTGTATTTTAGGCAAACCATATATTCTTGCAAGGGTAGGGTTGTCTGGTTTGATAATTTTTTGTTCTGTAGTTGTTAAAATTTTACTATTAATGATGGTTTTTTGTACATCTTTTATGCATCGGTTGAGTGGATTAGAATCTATTTCCTGGAATTCTTTTTGTTGTAGTAACTCTAACATTTTTTCTTTGTATGTAGCTGTATCTAAGATTACTATTTTGTTCCCTTTATCAGCCCTTGAGAAGATTACATCCTTTTTCCTTAAAGATTTAATTATCTGAATTTGTTTCAAATGTTTTATTGGCTTTTTATTTATTAAGTTTTCCAATATAGGAGCTGATTTTTTTCTAATTATATTTTTGTCCATGGTTTCCAAGCCTTCTACTGCTAATTCTATGTCTGCAATGAATTCATCCAGGTTGCTGGAGTATGTTATCAGCTCCTATATTGGAAAACTTAATAAATAAAAAGCCAATAAAACATTTGAAACAAATTCAGATAATTAAATCTTTAAGGAAATAACATACTCCAGCAACCCGGATGAATTCATTGCAGACATAGAATTAGCAGTAGAAGGCTTGGAAACCATGGACAAAAATATAATTAGAAAAAAAATCAGCTCCTATATTGGAAAACTTAATAAATAAAAAGCCAATAAAACATTTGAAACAAATTCAGATAATTAAATCTTTAAGGAAAAAGGATGTAATCTTCTCAAGGGCTGATAAAGGGAACAAAATAGTAATCTTAGATACAGCTACATACAAAGAAAAAATGTTAGAGTTACTACAACAAAAAGAATTCCAGGAAATAGATTCTAATCCACTCAACCGATGCATAAAAGATGTACAAAAAACCATCATTAATAGTAAAATTTTAACAACTACAGAACAAAAAATTATCAAACCAGACAACCCTACCCTTGCAAGAATATATGGTTTGCCTAAAATACACAAACCCAACATACCCATGAGACCCATTGTAAATAATATAAACACTCCTACTTACCTTCTGGCAAAATGGCTAACCAAAAAATTTCAGTCCTTTCCACAATTCCATACTCTGAGTATAAAAAACTCTTTAGACCTGGTAGAAAAAATTCAAAATCTTAAACTAAAACCTCATGACACTTTAGTATCCTTTGATGTCCGCTCCCTCTTCCCTAGCATTCCATTAGACAAACTTTTGAAAAAATGGCTAAATTCTATAAACCTGGATGCCAATGCAATAGAAGAATATGTGGCAATGACTGAATTATGTATACATCAAAATTATTTTGTCTTCGATGGAAAATATTACAAACAAATTTCAGGACTAGCTATGGGAAGCCCGCTATCACCATTTTTGGCCAATCTATACATGAGCTTTTTCGAAACACATATTACTAAAGCCTTCCCTCATATGTTTAAAACATGGTACAGATACGTAGACGACATCTTTGCAATAGTGCCCTACAAACTAATAGATGATGCTTTGAAACTACTCAACCTGCAAGAACCCAGCATACAATTCACAGTAGAAACTGAAGAGGACTCTACTCTACCTTTTTTAGACCTTAAAATCAAAAAAGGCAATGAAAAACTAGAATTTGGCATTCATAGAAAAGCAACACACACAGATAATTACATCAAAGCAAATAGTTTCAACCCAATTCCACACAAACATGCAACCATCAACAGTCTGACACACAGATTAGTAAATCTACCTCTCAGCCAGCAAGAATATCAAAACGAGTACCATCAAATCTTAAAAACTGCAATTAAAAATGGATATGGAAAAAACCTTGTAGATAAAAAACTAAAATTATTCAAACTTCAAAAGAAATTAAAACAGATCACAGCTCTCACACCAATAAAACAAGAAACTAGATTTGCTAAATTTACTTACCACCCCTGGGCCACAAAAAAGTTCCAAAAAATATTCAAGAAATACAATATAACATTGGCACCAAAAAACAATTACAACATTAAAAACCTACTTCACAGTAATAATACTGATAAGATAAAACCAGAGGAAAAGTCAGGCATTTACAAAATTAAGTGTAAAGACTGTGAAAAAATTTACATAGGAAGGACAAAAAGGAACATAGGCACTAGAAAGAAAGAACACTTCAGG
The DNA here is from genome assembly GCA_030765055.1 of Mantis religiosa. Lineage (NCBI taxonomy): Eukaryota > Metazoa > Arthropoda > Insecta > Mantodea > Mantidae > Mantis > Mantis religiosa. The sequence goes on along the minus strand of JAUKNK010000382.1, from coordinate 644,557 downwards.
CACTTAAGATACAAAAATATTGATAAGTCCGCAATAGCAGCTCATTTCTGGTCTGAAAATCATGAAATTGAAGATAGCACAGAATTACTAAAATACGTACAAAAACATAGTGAACTCGTCATATGGGAGAGGATATACATAGAAAAACATAAAAACCAACTAATGAACTTTGAAATCCCGCTAGAAGAGAATCCCACTTTTCAGTTCATCACTAAATCAACAGATGGCAGCAACAACCCCAGAATTACCCACACCGCTGGATCTAGCGTCAGTCGCACAAGAGCCGTAGATGCAAGCGAAGATTTGCGAAACATGTCCTCAAAATAGGTACGAAAGTGAAGCAGATGTGTTAAAAAATGCGACTCATCTAAAATTTAATAATTTTTCGCTTCACTGTGGTGTTCCAATACAGTTGAATCTCGATATATTAAAGTATACTGTTTGTTTTTATAACCAGCAACTTTTCCCAAACATCGAGTTCGGCTGCATTACTGGCTGCCTTTAATAGTTTTATATTTGGTACAATTTCGTGATTGGTAGACCAGAAATTGTGGGCTATTGCTGATTTTTCTATTTGTTTGTATTTCACACATCTCATATGTTCCTGTGATCTAATATGTAAACTTCTTTTGGTTTTTCCTATGTAGAACTTATTGCAGTCTGAGCAGTTGATTTTGTATATATCTGATTTCTTGTTTTCAGCCAAACCGCTGGATCCAGTAAAGAACGCAGTCAAGCCCTCTTCCCACAGAATTAGCTATTTGTATGGTAGCAAGACCTGCTTCCCACATGCCAACAATACGGCTCCAAGTGATTTCCGAAGTTAAAGGCATTCTTCTCCAATCTTATTCACTCTAATGCACGATACAATGATACTCTTTGTCGTTTTTAAATCAAATGTAAACCTTCCGATCTTATATATATATAAAATGCAAATGTGACCTTTGACCCCGAGGAAGTAATGCATCGACCACTTGTCCATTTAACCACAGTGACAGTTCTATTGCCTATGTAGACAAGTTCACTGGAAGACGGAACTTATAAAATATTCTTGATGTAAATCTACATTATTTCCCTAATATACTTGAACAAAGAAAGTGCTAACACTAACTTATTAAGTTGTCCGGTTTCAGCAACGGCATCTATGTGACAAGATTTAACTGTATTGGAACACCACAGTGAAGCGAAAAATTATTAAATTTTTAGATGAGTCATATTTATTACACATCTGCTTCACTTTCGTACCTATTTTGAGGACATGTTTCGCAAATCATCGTTTGCATCTACGGCTCTTATGCGACTGATGCAAACGATGATTTGCGAAACATGTCCTCAAAATAGGTACAAAAGTGAAGCAGATGTGTAATAAATACGACTCATCTAAAAATTTAATAATCTATATGACAGTTCATTTTTCGCGATCTTTGTGTTAGTTTGTTACCTGAAATGTTGTAATGTTCACAGCTTCTAGAGCAGATAATTGCTGCACACTGCTTCGAACTATATATGCTTCAAATAAGTAAAGTATTTCTTGTTTAAATGTTTATTTCTCTTATAGCTGCATATTAGATTAGTGTTACACTCTTATTTGACCTTTCAGGTTTTCTTTGTCATAATCATCATCACCATCATCGCCCGCCTCGATAGCGTGGTGGTAGCACGTCTGCCTCACGTTTCAAGAGGTTCCGAGTTCGAATGTTGAGGTGAGTTACCTGGATAAGGTTTTTTCCGGGTTCCCTTATCCTAAAAGACGAATGTCGGGTAACCCTAAGCTCTATGGACCCAGGCTCATTTGAGCATCATTTCACCCATTCCATTCATTGTCCGGTATGACTTTAACGTTGGAGGACGTAAATTACAAAAAATAAAATGAAAACACCATCATCATCATTATAAAAGCTGATCAGATTGACTTAGATTGCTGGCATTCTGATCCCAAGTTTGCGAGTTCAAGCCCGGTCTAGTTCGATGTGTAGCTAAAACTCAAATGTATATCAGCTTTACTGACATTTAAGGAACTCCTTCGTGAAACCTCTGACATGCCGTTGACGCTAACATGATTCTGTATTTAAACTGTCATTATCAAACAAAATAGTTATTTTATTTATTTCATTGGTCGTTAAAAGTCTAATATATATAAGGCTTTCAATTTGGTGGCTATATTAATTGTCATAGTATATTCATATAAGCTGTTGAGAACTGTGACAAAAACTAATATATTTATTTTCGGAACAAGATATAAATTTTAAACACCACGCAGTTTAACATTATAGTATCGCTAACCTATGAAAGGTAGAAGTATTTCCTTTCAGATAAAACTACTACTTTGAGTATAGCAAATGTATTTAAAATGAAGAAAGGGAGATTAAATTGGTTGAGGTGTGCTGTGCGAGAGAGAGGAAATAACGTTATTAAAAAAATGATTGATAAATACAAGGTTGATACTAGAGAGTTATATAAAACCACCTACGTTTCATGTGGCAAAATTGTTTTTATTTTCCACTGAGGCTTAAATACCTGTACGCCGAACTCGCTGGTCAGGTATAAGGAAAGTTAATCGTCCTGGAGCATTTAATTGATAAGAAACCCGCCTCCCTCATGCAGGCCAGTCTTGCTCACATCGGAAAACATTTGCTCGCATCTGTACAATAGGTGCACTACACAGTAATTAAGAGTATGACAACATAAGTTAAGAACATTTATTAAAATATTATTTGAAGCAAAAGGTTAGAAACAGTGATGTATTTAACATTTGAAAGTGAGTGAATAAGATTGGAGAAGAATGCCTTTAACCTCGGAAGTCACTCGGAGCCGCATTGTTGGCATGTGGGAACCAGGTCTTGCTACCACACAAATAGCTAATTCTGTGGGAAGAGGGCTTGACTGCGTTCTTTACTGGATCCGGCGGTTCCAGGAAGAGGGAGAAGAAAGATTAAAATCCTGACCTAAATCCGGAAGACCCAGGGTTACCTCTCCGGATATGGATGCAGCCATAGTGCAGAATTGCAGAGAGGATCCGTTCCGCCCTTCTAAGTTCATTGTGAGGCATATGAGACTTCAGATAACACCTTCAACTGTTAGAAGGTGTCTTCATGCTGCCGGGATCCACACTAGGAAGCCAGCTCGAAAAGAGAACCTCACAGAAGCATATCAAGCTGCTCGTGTGGGATTTGCTCTCCAGTTCCTTCCAATGCCTCAGACATTCTGGGACACTGTAATATGGACGGACAAGAAAGTGTTCTGATCCAACGAAGAGGGAAGGATGATACTTTGGTGTCCAGACAAGACATGCTACAACCCAGAACACGTAGTGACCACAGCAAGAAGTGGCAGGATTAGCATTGCTTTCTGGTGCTGGATGTCAGCTGTCGGTATGGGTCAATTGGTCCGTGTATAACCGAGAATGAATTCTGAGGAGTATGTGGAGGTGTTAGAGGACTGCATTTTCTCAAGTATTCATTCCGTATATCCTGAGGAAGATATGCCTATCATTAACTATGTTCATGATAACAGCAGCATTCACACTTCAGCATTTTCCCGAGATTGGATAGAGCAACATTCTGAAGTTTATCCTCTCCCTTGGCCAGCCAAATCACCAGATCTGAATCCCATTGAACACATTTGGGCTATTATAGTTAACGAATGGGATTGCAGTTAGAAAAAACTCCTGAAAGCCTCAAGGATCACGTTCAGGAATTATGGGAAAGCATGCGCAGACTATCTCAAATTTGTGAATCTCTCGTTGCTTCTCTTCCTAGGAGGCTCAATACTCTTTAATCGTTTGTTCCCTATCCCGTATTATGCCATCCATGTTCAAGCTAATATTTCCATCCTTTCCTTTCTGCATATGCACATAGGCATCTACTTAGAAATTGTTTTCAGTTTTACCATTATATTAATTATTTTAAATGAAAATTATCCCTTATTTTCTCTAACAATAATTATCAAGCATAAAATAAATTCAATTCTAGAGTAAAACTACTATTTAAGCATTGTACTTATCAGACAAAGAATTCAACATTCAATTGGAACCTCATATAATAAAATGTATAATTTAATACAGAGTGTTGTTCCACCACCACCTCCACCTTCACCACCGCCGCCACCGCCACCGCCACCACCACCACCCCCAGAGCAGCTGACAGGCGTCGGAGATGACGTCAAAGAGCTGGGCAAGCCGATGGGTCAAGTGGACGAGTGCGTTGACGAGCTGGAGGGAAAGGCCGACAGCAACGCAAAGTCCCTGAACGCCATGGTGGAAGACGTCGTCAGCAGGAGGTTAAAGGAGTTAAAGGTCAACGCGTCAGGACGCGACAACATCTGTGCGCGTCAAAAATCCTAAATACGACGGCGCAACAACTTTCGAAGTCATCCGCCGTCAATTCGACACGGTGGCCAAACACAACAAGTGCTCACCAGAGGAAGAGGCCACACAGCTAATAGCTAGTCTCCAGGGACGGGCCGCAGAAGTCCTGAACGCGGTCCAGACAGCGGCGGCGACCAAGGAAATCTGGGAGGCCCTGGCGAATCGCTTTGGAAATCAAAGCTTAGCCGCAGCGTATCGCAGCCAGCTGAAGTCAAGGTCACAGAAAGCCAGGGGAGACGCTAAAGGAGTTCGCCCTGTCAGTTGAACAACTGGCCAGCAAAGCCCTAGTCGACCTCCCACCAGAGTTCGTATCCTGTGAGGCTGACTACACCTTTGTCGACGGGGTACGAGACACGGAGATTCGTCAGCGCCTATTGCTCGGCGATTACAAAACCATCCACGAGGCGCTAACGGCAGCATCAAGGATGGAGGCGGCCAAGGTGACAGCTATCCCGACGCCGAGAACGAGGAGTGTCCGCGACACCGGAGACAGAAGACCAGCCGAGGTATGCCGGCGAAGACCTAGTGGCCTGTGTTGGGGGTGTGGACAGCCGAGACATCTGGAGAGGGACTGCCCACACCAGGAAGAGCGAGCAGAAAACGAGTAAGGGCCGTCGTGGAAAGGGGCACGTCGGCGCCACCACCACCATCCCCTCAAGTAACACTGCGCGCCGTCAGCTGGCGTATGGATGACAGCCTCATCGCGGACGGCTGGGTAAGAGGAAAGCTGTGCTGCGTGATTGTGGACACCGGGACGGACGTGACCGTTATCAGACCTGACGTGGCCAAGGGTTTGCCGACGAGACAGCCGAGCCGACCATACCAGCCTGTGACGGCATCGGGCGACACCTTGCCTGTGGAGGAGGCCCTACTGAAGTTGACCTTGGGAAGGAGTGCCGTACGTCTGTGGGTGTTCGTCGCGAAGGTGGCTGAGGAGGTGCTACTAGGACTGGATGCCCTCAGGGGCCACGAGGTGATGGTCGACGTCGGCAGGAAGGTCCTGCGGCACAACGGAGAAGAGGTGATATTCCGGCAGCCCGAAGAGCGCCATGGAATTTGCAGGGTCATCCTGAAAGAAGACGTGGTTGTCCCCGCGAGAAGCGAGGTGGTGGTGATGGCGCGACTGGAAGGCCAGCGGACGAAGAACATGATGCTGGACCAGAAGACGCCTGTGCAAGGACTCTGTGTAGCCAGAATATTATTGCCGTGCAGAAAGGAGGTGCCAGTGAGGCTGCTCAACCTGGCAGACACCAATCACGAGGTCCAGGCCGGAACGGAGCTGGGGATGTGCGAGCCCGTGGTCAGCGTAAGCGCAATCGACAAGACGCAGGAGCCGGTGCCAACGCAACACCTGGGGCCCCGGCTGGAAGGCTTACTGGAGAGGGCGGCCGAACACCTGACCGCAGAACAGCTGAAGAAAGTTCGACAACCGCTGAGGAGATAGTAGAGCGTCTTCAGCCAAGGCGACAGTTACTACGGCCACACGGACTGCGAGCTCCACCGCATTGACACCGGAGATGCCCAGCCTATTCGGCAACCACCTAGACGCGTTCCGCCGGCGAAACAAGCGGCGGTACCAGATATGGTAGATGACATGAAATCCAGGGGAGTGATTGAAGAGTCCGACAACCCTTGGTGTTCCCCTGTAGTTCTGGTGACAAAGAACGGCAAGCTACACTTCTGCGCGGACTAGAGGAAGCTGAACGCCGTCACCTGGAAGGACTGTTTCCCCTTACCCCGGATTGACGACACTCTGGACACGTTAGCTGGTGCACAGTGGTTCTCGACACTGGACCTGAAGTCGGGTTACCGGCAGGTGGCTCTATACCCTGTTTCTTATAACCTTGCCCCGCTGACATGTATCACTCCGCATGCATCTACCTTCCCCCTCATCCTAATTGGCTAATGCTTTCGCGCCATAGGCCATAGGCGGTGCCTTCCCGTCACATTTAAAACTGCAGTAAACGTCAAATGCCAGGAAGATAGCTAAAATCATGCAAATAAGGATATGAAGGCATGCAAAAATACAAGTTTATAATGAAACTGAACTCGTGCGTTATGGAGAATCTGGTAATGGAGTAATCCCCTCCATCTCGGATTCGGATTCTGATTCTGCAGTAACAGTTTCGCTGTCGGAACTCTCCGTAGGGTTTATAATTATGCTCTCTATTACGTTGTCGACGATGTCATCCAGCTCCCACATTTTCATTTCTTCTTTGAGCACATGATGAATAGCCTTTTTCCATGGTTCGTCGCTGATCTCCGAAAATGCTGTGGCAAGCAATGGCCTGATATCATGCAACTTAAATGTTCTATTGTTTCTCGCTACGAATCCTTTAATTTGGCTCCAAATAAGCTCAATTGGATTTAAAATCCAGTGATATGGTGGAAGCCTGAGTACCTCATGACCAGCTGACCTTGCCATTTCATCGATTACGTATTTATCACAATCGCTCTCATGCTTTACTACAAGTTCCAGTAGTTCTGCCTTAATAAGGGATTCATTTACAACTTAATGTTTTGCACGCAGGCACTCAATAATGTCTTGTTTCTTCCAGGATGTATTTGGTTTCTTTTCGACACGAACGCTGTGGTAAGGAGCATTGTCCATCACAATTATGCTGCTTGGTTCCAGTTTTGCTAACACACTCGCAAACCACAGCTGAAACACATGTTCATTCATATCTTCATGGTAATCACCGGTTTTCTTTGACTCAAACAGCAGTAGACCATCTTCCACAAAACCACTATCTCTTCCTATATGAGTGACAATCAGTCTTCGGCCTTTTCCACTGGGATTTTTTAAACCAGAAGACATACCTTGCAAAAATGCTTGTCTTTCAGTCTTAATAGTCGAGTCACGCCATAGTTTACTTGTCGTAAGCCCTTCATTCACCCAAGTCTCGTCTAGGTAGTATATTTTGCGATTTGTATCCCGGTATTGTCTGATTGTCCTTAAATAACGTCTTCGCCACACAGCAATATCGCCTCTGTCTCTCAGTACATTTTTCTTGCCCCTTTTTTCATTCATAAACTCCAGCTGTATAAGCAATCTATACAGACTAGATCTGCTGAAATTGGGTAAATCTGCATCCTCATTTACAGCAGACAAAATTTTATTTATGTTAGGGAGTTCGTTTCTAAAGAAAAAAACTATACACATATCGACGTACAGCAGTTTTAACGAACTCATCGCATTCTCCGAGCACGCGCTTTTCTTTATTCCTGCGTTTGCCTGGAGTGGTAAGTTTTCCTGTTTTCTCAACTTCACGTCGCGATGTTCCTATGGACCTAACACTCACACCTGTAAGTTCGGAGCACAACTGTTCGACTTCCCTCACTGACAAAGACGGATTCTTCTCTGTGAGTGCATTAAACACATGCAACACAATTCTTTTTTCACCGCTTTGTAATGGTTTACCCTTACGATACTTCAGCGAAAAACTGGCAGTAGACTCTGCCATTATACATATAATAAGTACATGCGCAATAAACGATGGATAAAATAACGAATATCTCAAACGCGCACAGTACACCTTCGAATGACTAATGACTAATCCAGTTCAGAACAAGGTCAGTGATAAAAGTCATATAAACAAATATAAACAAATATATAATTCACTACCGCTAAAGCACGTGCTATTGTGTCATCAGAAAGGCAGGCCTAGATGCAAAGGAACCTCCTCTTTACTTTGTTTAAGAATTAACATGCATTTCAGATAAATTAACTCTGTTGCGTAATATATTTAATTGAAACAGTTATGAAAGTAAATATTTGACAATTCTCTTTCAACATATAAAGATATATCACCATGTTAAATAACGAACTAATTTTTACCGCAAAACAGTCTGTCCCAAACAGCAGCCAATGAGAGGAGATGAGGTCACGTGACCGTTAAGAGATTACCGGGCAAGCTTACGTGAAACAAGGTATAGACCCGAGAGACAAGGAAAAGACTGCATTCTCTACAGGCCAAGGGCTTTGGCAGTTCACAGTTATGCCCTTTGGCCTCTGCAACACACCAGCTACCTTCCAACGCTTAATGGAGTCAGTGATGAGAGGGCTGACTTATGACGCCTGCCTGCTATACCTGGACATCATCGTCGGCAACACTTTCGAAGACCATCTCGAGAATCTGAGTAAGGTGCTACAGAGACTGCAGGCGATGAATTTGAAGATAAATGCAAAGAAGTACCAGCTCTTCCGCAAGGAGGTCAACTACTTGGGCCACATAGTCTCACCAACCTGAGTGGCCACAGACCTGGAGAAGACACAGCCCATGAGGGATTGGCCTTGGCCAAAGGCTAAGAGAGAATTGCGCAGTTTCCTAGGGCTGTGCAGTTATTACCGCCATTTCATAAAGGGGTTATCAAGGGGTTATCAAGGGGTTCTCCAACATCGCCAAACCCCTCTCCTGCCTGACTGAAGAACACCGGCCCTATGTGTGCAAGGAGGACGTCGAAGACGCTTTCCAGCACCTGAAGGAAACACTGTGCAGTGCTCCTATTCTGGGATTCCCACAACCAGGTGGTGCCTTCATTGTGGACACTGACGCCAGCGACCATTGCACTGGAGGTGTCCTATCCCAAGTCCAGGACGGCCATGAGCGGGTGATAGCCTACTACAGCAAGACCCTGTCCAAGGCAGAGAAGAACTACTGCATCACCCGGCGAGAGTTACTGGCGGTGGTAAAGACCTTGGAGCACTTTCACAAATACCTGTATGGTCAGTCATTCCACCTGATGACTGACCACTCAGCCCCATACGCAGAATGGGAGCAGGAGCGACAAGCAGATTAGCGGAAGACTCAGAAGAAGAGCGGAGTTAGCAGACATCTGCAATAGAATAATGTTTACGAAAGAAATCTGAACTGATGGACGAATTCTCTCCAAATGATGGTGGAAAAACACTACAAGTCTAACCGAGAGGAATATTACTACCAATAGTCGGAAAGGAAATGACAGCAAATAAAAAATAGAAAGTTTTATGTAGTAGACTTATGTAGTGAGTTAGTTTGAGGAATTGTAAAGCTACTGGATTCCGGTAGCTAGTGGGACAGGACAATAGTGAATGTAAATGTTAGCAAGTAGGATATATGATATAGGTAGGGTAGGTAGTTTTCATGAGTTCTAAAGCTGCTGGTTTCCAGTAACAAGTAGGTTAGAATTAGTAGGTTAGGATTATTTGGCAAGTTAGATTAGGGAATATCTGCAAAGATAAGTATTGTAAATGGAACTAATAAATAAGGCAGGAGGATAAAGAATATAAATCTGTGAACAGCTTTGCCCTGGTATAGCTTCAAGATGCCAGGGCATGTGTTGAGCAGATTTATATACATACATATATATATACATAGTTTTTTAATATTTTTAGCCCTAACATGGCTACTGAGCTTTAGAAACCTGGAAGGCCAGACAGCACGCTGGGTACAGAGGCTGCAGGAATACGACTTCACCTCTGAACATCGTGTAGAGGGAAGAGTGCAGTGTCACCCGAAGGGTTGGTGATGTCGCCGCCGACGTGCCCTTCACCACGCCGGGCCTTACTCGTTCTTCCGGCTGCTCTTTCTGGTATCGGCTGGCTCTCTCCATGTGTCTCGGCTGGCCGCACTCGCAGCACACGCCACCAGGTCTTCACCGGCGTCCCTCGGCTAGTCTTCTGTCTCCGGTGTAGCGGACACTCCTCGTTATTGACATTGGGATAGCTGTCACCTTGGTCGCCTCCTCAGTGCTGCTGTTAGTGCCTCGTGGACAGTTTTGTAATCACCGAGCATTAGGCGCTGACGAATCTCCGTGTCTCGTACCCCGTCGACAAAGTTGTAGGTAGCTTCCCGGGATACGAACTCTGGTGGGAGGTCGACTTAGGCTTTGCAAGCCAGCTGCTCGATTGCCAGGGCGAACTCCTGCAGCGTCCCCACTGGCTGCTGTGACCTTGCCTTCAGCTGGCTGCAGTACGCTGCGGCTAAACGGTGGTTTCCAAAGCGATTCTCCACGGCCTCCCAGATGTTCTAGGGCGCCTTCGCTGTCTGGACCGCGTTCAGAACTTCCGCAGCCCGTCCCTGGAGGCTGGCTATTAACTGTGTGGCCTCTTCCTCTGGTGACCATTTGTTTTGCTTGGCCACTGCGTCAAACTGGCGGCGGAAGACTTCGAAAGTTGTCGCGCCGTCGTATTTAGGAGGTTTGACGCGCGCCGATGTGGTGTCGCATCCCGGCGCGTCGGCTTTCAAGTCCTTCAACCTCATGCCGACGATGTCCTCTACCATGGCGTTCAAGGACTTTGTGTTGCTGTCAGCCTTTCCCTCCAGGTTAACTCGGTTCGCAAGGTCTTCGACATCTTCCACCATGGCGTTCAGGGATTTGGCATTACTGTCGGCCTTTTCCTCTAGGTCATTGAAGCGATTCGTCAGGTCTTCGAAGCGCTCGTCCACTTGGCCTATCCGCTTGCCCAGCTCCGCCACGTCATCCCTCACGCCGGCCAACTGTTCCTCAAATTTGAGGGCGAGAGCCTCGGTCGCCACCTTCATTTCCGTGGCCAGACTGTCTTTCGCTGCTCTCATTTCTGTGGTTAATTCGGCCTTCATTTCTTCCATCTTCTCGGTGTTGTGGTCGTTAGCCACCTTCATTTCTTTCAGTTCCGCTACCTAGTTGTTATTTGTGGTTTCCAGCTTCGCGGCCAGGCTGTTATTTGCCGCTTCTGTTTTCTGTTTTCATTCGCCGTCTTCATTTCCGAGGTGAGTTCCGCTTTCATTTCCATCATCTTCTCCAGAATCTTTTCCAATGCAGCCTCCATGTCTTCACACTCCTGACAACAATTGTGACTTTGTGGGTTAGTAGAATTAAAAGTCCAATTTGCCAAAATTCTAAATGTTCTTTATTTGTGTAGAAACACACTGTGTAGCAGCAGAATTACATCACATATCACAATCTACAACACCAAGGATGAGGACAATAACAAACAGCTTACTCAACTTCCACTGTGTACAACTAACTCTTGTTACATGTCTTTACAACAACTCCAGCTGGCATGTCACAATCTCTTATATATCTCATTCATAAATTCGAGAGACTTCTCGAGTAAAAAGGAAAAACAAAACAACTATTCTCTGTCAATCCAGATATCACTAGAACCTTCCTTACGTGAAACCCTACCTGGGCTGGCAAGTCACTTATCTCAAGCGCTACGTTTAGCTGCTTTTGCCGGCTCTTTGTTACACTAGCCGCGCTATTGTTAACTGCTTAAGCAAGCTCTTTATTACCATGAAACACTAGCCGCCGTCTTATCTATTTATGTCCGTTGCCGCGACATTAATTTCCATCAACTAACTAAAATAGTAAGAGTTATATGATTAAGCTGGAACTCAAGTACTTACGATAGTAAGTCGCCACAAAGGGTATATCTCGAATGTGAGAGCCCCTAGTGGTCTACCGGGGAAATATGAGTCAAATGGAGAATTTAATGTCATGACGGCAAGTTGGCCATAGTAGCTCAATGGCTAAGAGTGACTGGACGGAAACCAAGAGATCCATGGTTCAAATCCTGGCCATGGCATTGAATTTTTCTTGTTGACTCTAAGAAGAAACGAATGTCCTACTTATAAACTATTCTGGGAGAGGACAATTAATAGAACTAATTATGACTAATGGACCAAGTACTTAATATGAATGCTAAAAAGAAGCCTAAGAGGAATACTCCCAGTAGAATTAGAAGAAATCTAAAACGAGTTATTGAACATAAACTCAAGTTATCGCAACTAAATAGAAGTAATATGGATGATAAGGGAGTCCAAACGGACATTCCTTTTATTAAAAGTTATGATCAAATGGATATCAATACATCTTCCGACCATCAAGACAATTCTCGTGATCTTCCATTCAAGCCACAGTTACCATCTAAATGTAAAATAAATAAAAAATTTTATAATGAAGAGATGGATAAAGCGATATCAAAAACTGTATCCTTTGTAGATGAAGTTATTCCAAAACCAAAATTAATCTTTAATAAATGTGATATATTAGCATCGGAATTAAGTAATCAAATCAAGATACCCGTTGATTACGAAGCTATAATGGATATAGAAGAAAGCGAACACGACGTTGGTATAAAATTAGACACATCATCAAAATTCCCCATAAATTTTTATAATGGCATTGAAAATGCAATGCAATTTAGTAGATTGGAGGAAACAAAAATATTATTAGCAGCATTACGACATGTGATAAGGAAACTACATGAGAAAGGGGAATCGATTGTTTTTCCATTACCTGATGCCATTGACAGAATGGAGTTAAGGGTTCATAATATCACAACAGATCCGGAGGAATTATTAGATCTGTTACATATAGTCTTCAGTAGAAGGAATGAAGTCTTTGATCTCGAAGAAATTTATAGCCATTTTGTTAAATGTTATGGTAAAATAATAATTGATCATAGTCAGCCTTGGCCATATTGCTATGCTCACATTAGACATGATGGTTCCACTTATTCTAAAATTATTCAATCCAGGGCTCCTAAATCCATCACTCCTATTATCCCGAAAGTATCAAATCCATGTACCAGCACTCCATTCAAAAGCAAACAATTCTCCCTTAAAACAAATTCCTCTAAATCGCAACCCTCTAAGAATGGTATCAATGTTTTCAAAACCCTTGTTAAAGGTGCTACCTATGAATCCCATAATAAAAATAAATCTACATCCAGAACAGTCAGCACTAAAAAGCAAAGTAAATCTTTGAAAACATCAGCACAGTCTGGAAGTTCGAATAGTCTACATCAGAGTTCATCCTCTAGCAGATTAGTGGGACAAAATATGACAAATATGATTAAGGAATATTATCAATCAGCAGAAGGGCAGTATGCAGCACATAGTAAATATGATCAATTTAAATAAATCTGTTCATTGCCATGAATCCTGATTGTTATAATTATTGTAAAAATTTAAGAATTGCTCAAATTAATGCCCAAAGAAGCAAATTGGTGATGGCAGAGATAAGAAAGTTGATTAAGGAATTAAATCTCGATATTATTTGCATTCAAGAACCCTATACAGCAAATGGAACATTAGTTTATTTGCCTGCAATGGCTAGGGTAATAACTGGAGATATTAAACCCATGGCTGCAATTGTTATTGTTAATTCCAATCTCCAAGTCGTGAACATTACACAATTTTCCGATTCGCATACCAACTGTGTGGAAATCTCACATGAGAATGGTAAATTTATTTTAGCCAATTATTATTTTCAATGGAGTGAAGAAATAGAGCCATATATAAATAGAGTTAGGAGTATACAACATTATTTTCGGCATCATGAAATAATTCATACTATGGATTCTAATGCGAAATCATTATGGTGGTATAATGAATATAGGGATGCAAGGGGTGAGAAGATGGAAGATGTTATTTCAGAATTAAATTTGCATGTAGTAAATCAAGGTAATAATCCACCAACATTTGAAAATCGTCAAGGGGCTTCATCTAACATCGATTTGACACTCTGCAGTAGTAAAAGTTTAAAAAATATTTATGGATGGAAAGTAGGACAGGATATGACTTCCAGCGATCATAGAATGATCTATTTTTACTATACCATAAGTACTAATTCACAATTTGCCTGTCAAGATAAAAGTGGAAGAAGAAATTTTTCCCAAGCTAATTGGACCCAAGTGAAGGAGATTTTTAATTCTTCAAATAGATGTTTTGGTGTTTTTGAATTAAATAATCTAATTTATAATATTGACTATGCTATTAAGCAATCAGTACCTCATTCGAGAGTAAAGAAGTTCTCAGACAATATTTGGAATGATGCCTTGGAAACTTCAAGGAGAAAAATGAGGAAACTTAGAAAAATTTATCAAAGATCCGTGATTGAATCAGATAGACAAGCAAACCTAAATCGCTATAGAAATGCCAAATTTAAATTTAAACAACTATTGTTAGACACTCGACAAAAATCCTGGATCACATTTGTGGAAACCCATTTAGATAATAACACTTGGGGAATTCCTTATAAAATCATTATGGACAAGATTAAGAAACCTGAAATTTTGAATACTTTAGAAAAACATGATGGTAGTATGACCTCAAATTGGGAGGAAACCACGAAATTACTTTTGGATACTCTATTGCCCGATGACGATATATCCTCGGATAATTTCCAAAACACATTATGTCGACTTAATATGAAATTTGTTTATAATAACTTCAATTTAACATATCCTTTTGATATATCAGAAGTAAAAGTAATCTTCAAAAAGTTAAAGAAGAAGAAGTCCTGTGGTCCGGACAATATACCGAATGAAGTCTTAATGACCCTCCATGATACGTTAATACAACAACTTACCAGCATTTTTAACGATTGTCTGTGGAGAGGATATTTTCCAGATTGTTGGAAAGAGGCTAGGGTTATTGTCCTAAAGAAAGGTTCTGATAAAGATCCGATGAAACCAAAGTCATATAGACCAATCTGCCTGTTAAACTCAATGGGCAAGATTTTTGAACATCTAATTAATAAGAGGATAATAGAATATAGGACTATGATAGGAATGAATAATAGGCAGTATGGCTTTAGAAAAGGAAGATCTACCGAGGACGCTATCATTGATATCATGGACTCCGTGACTCGCTGTACAAATAAGTATATAATTGGATTATCAGTTGATATTTCAGGAGCCTTTGATAATCTATGGTGGCCTTTCTTCTTTGAAAGGCTAAGAAAGCTTAATTATCCATATCCCATATATAGATTACTCTTGAGTTATTGTGATAACAGGAAAGTATATTAACTTTAAAGAGAGTCGATTAAAGACACTAGACAACACTTACTTTTAAATTTTTCCGGAACTAGTTTCAGAGGCTTTGCCTCTATCATCGGCCGGCTCTCGACTGGTTCTCATTGGTGTAGCTGACGATACCTTGTCACAGGTCTCCTCTGGTGGCGGCTCAAGGAACTTGCTGAACAAATCCTTCTGGGGGATGTCGAAATTGAATACTTTGTTCCTATTTTTTGAAATGAAGATTTGTTCCCATGTGGATAGTTCTTGTTTTCCTGATGTATGTTTCAGTAGTTTTGGTTCTGGATTTATGTTGTGGTTTTTTTCCCAAAAATGTGTGGCAACTGCTGATTTTTCTAATTGTTTATATTTTATGTTTCTAAAGTGTTCCTTTGCTCTTGTTTCTAAATTTCTTTTGGTTTTTCCAATATAAATTTGACTACAGTCATTGCATTCAATTTGATATATACCAGATTTTTTGTTTGATGGAATGGCATCTTTGATGTTTGAGCAAATTAGGTTTTTTAAGGAGAAATGGTTGACTGGTGCTAGTTGAATATTTTGTTTTTTGAAGACTAGCACCAGTCAACCATTTCTCCTTAAAAAACCTAATTTGCTCAAACATCAAAGATGCCATTCCATCAAACAAAAAATCTGGTATATATCAAATTGAATGCAATGACTGTAGTCAAATTTATATTGGAAAAACCAAAAGAAATTTAGAAACAAGAGCAAAGGAACACTTTAGAAACATAAAATATAAACAATTAGAAAAATCAGCAGTTGCCACACATTTTTGGGAAAAAAACCACAACATAAATCCAGAACCAAAACTACTGAAACATACATCAGGAAAACAAGAACTATCCACATGGGAACAAATCTTCATTTCAAAAAATAGGAACAAAGTATTCAATTTCGACATCCCCCAGAAGGATTTGTTCAGCAAGTTCCTTGAGCCGCCACCAGAGGAGACCTGTGACAAGGTATCGTCAGCTACACCAATGAGAACCAGTCGAGAGCCGGCCGATGATAGAGGCAAAGCCTCTGAAACTAGTTCCGGAAAAATTTAAAAGTAAGTGTTGTCTAGTGTCTTTAATCGACTCTCTTTAAAGTTAATTTATCATAACAACACTGTTTTCAACACTTCCAAGAAAGGAAAGTATATATTCAAGGCATCAACCAGAAGATCTATAAAAGTATCAGTAAAGGTTGTCCACAAGGATCTGTTCTGGGCCCCACGTTTTGGGACATTGTGATGGAAACCTTGTTAGAAAATTTTGAAAATGATGAAAATGTAGTTAATATAATAGCATATGCGGACGATGTAATTTTTCTGATAGCAGGCGACTCAAGATTACAACTAGAAACTAAGGCAAATTTTATATCATCAAAATTAGCCAACTGGTGTAATGAGACTAAATTGCAAATTGCTCCCCAAAAGTCATCATATATTTTATTTAAAGGAAAATTAAAACGAGATCCGATTATTAAGTATAATAATGAAAAAATTAAATGTTGTAGAGAAATAAAATACCTAGGTGTTATGCTGGATGAAAAATTTAATTTTATAAATCATGTAGAGTATGTTAGAATGAAGGCTGAAAAAGTTATGAATAAATTAGCCACAATTGTCAATATAAAATATAAAATATCCTTAAATAACATTATCACCTATCATTATACTATTTTTGGATCAATTGTTACATATGCCACAGCAACCTGGGCTCAAAAATTGTATAATTTGAATATCAGAAACAAATTAAGAAGTACACAGAGGAAGATCCTGCTTCGCCATACGGGTGCTGTTTGCACGACATCTACAGTAGCACTCCTTGTAACGACAGGAATATGGCCCATCGATCTTCTAATTAGATTGAGAGGTGCAATGTTCTGGTTCAAGAAAAATAATTTTGATAAAGTAAATAGTATAGTTGGAAAGGTGTGTAATACCAGACAAGATATCAAGAAACATCTGTTGAAGGATTGGCAGAATGAATGGGATAGTATAAATGAAGGTAGAAGAACTCATGAATTCTTTCCATTTATAATCGAACGCTTGAAATTGAAACATGTAAAACCCACAAAAGGTCTAATTCATTTTTTGACTGGACATGGACCTTATGTTACATATTGGTATAAAGTGAAGAAGTTAAATAGTTCCATTTGTAATATATGTAGTAAAGTAGATAATCCAGAACATGTTTTATTTGAATGCGTTAAGTATGACCATCTAATTACTGAAGAACGAAATAAATTAAGAGGATTTAATTTATGGAACATAATAAGAATCCCAGAATTATATAATATCTTGGCCAAATTAGCAAATACCATCAGCGAATTAGCATGGAAATCAATTCTACCCAAATGTATACCTGTTCAAGAAATTCAACCACCAATTGAATTAAGAAGATCCCAAAGACGTATTAATCCACGTAATGAAGAAAATATTATTATTTAAGAAGGTATGGATATTAATGATTAGCAAAATATAAATAGTAGAAGAAGAGGATATTGTGTTTCCCTTGGTCGACGAGATTGGGTCAACAGGAGAACTAGAGCCGTAGCAGAATCCGAAGGTGATGCAGAGAGGATGAGGGTGGCGCAATTCCCCTTCCATGTCTACCAGTTCTGAGGAGGACACATAGAGTTCCTGCCGGCGAATCAGGTACCCGCTTCAAGGTTGTTGGTGCAACTGATCCAGTAATGTCCAACAATCTGTATAATGAGGAGGTGATCGCAGAAATGAAAGTTTTTTAGTGTTTCAGTGTAATATAGTATCCTGTGAAATCTTTAGGGGAGGGACCCCCTCCCCTCAAATTAAATATAATTTTGAGTAGTGTTAATAGTATATATTTTTGGGGGAGGGGCTTTGCCCCTCCCCGTGGTGTTTAAAGTGAATGATGAAGTTTATTTGTGGTTTAGTTTAGGGAGGGATTTTCCTTCCCCGGTGTAAGATGATGAGAGAAGTGTTGTAAGTAATAATGTGGTGTAGTAATGGATGAGTAAAGTTTTTTTTTTTTTGGATGGTTGTTTTGTAGTGAAGGATATTGGTGAATTGAGTTATGGATTATTATTATGGATAATTTGAGTGAAAGATGAAGGAGGATTTTAATGAATTATTTTAAGAAGTGGATATTTGGAAAAATGGATTTAAGGAGTTGATTTGATAAATTATGGAGATGTTATTTTATTTAAATTTGGTGTAAAATGAGGATTGTTAAATTTTGAGAAAGTGCGTTTTGAGAAATTATAGAATAGGAATTTTTATATATATAATTATGTTGAAGATTTAGGAGATTTAATAGTTGAAATGTGTTTTGGTATAATGTTAATTTGATATTTTTGTCTTAATAAGGTAAAAAAAAATTAAATTATACATAGATGAAATAAATAAATTAAATTGAATTGTTTGGTTTGGTTGTTTGAAGGTTATCGTAATGGTTTAATTTTGAAATATATGAAAGTTATTGAATGTATAATTATTGTTTGTTTAATATGTTTGAATTGTATTGTTATTTTTTTGAATTTGAAATTTATATTTTATTTGATATAAAGTAGATTTGAAAAAAAATATTGATTGTTGTAGAATTAAAAATAATAATTGAATTTGTTTGTTTGTATAAATTGATATAATGTATTTTAATTTGTTTAAAGAATTTGGAGTTAATAATTTGTAAATCCTGTGATTGTTGTAATGTAAATTTTATGAATTATTTTTGTATAAGTTTTTGGTTAAATGTTTTGTAAGTTTTTAAGAAGGTTTTTTATCAGTTATAAGTTTTAAATGTACTGGTTACCAGTACATTAAGTATCGGTTTCCGGTATTGTAGTTTTATTTTGTAATTGTAGCTGGTTGCCAGTTATTTGTATACTGGATTCCAGTAACTTTTTATTAGTTAAATTGTAAATTTTTAAATTGGTAGTTTTTGTATTTGTTTAAAATTTTTTCTTTTTTTTTCTTTTAATTTTTTTTTTTGTTTTATTATCTGAAAAATGATTGTTTAAATTGTATTTTTGTATTTATGTGGTAGTTAATAAATTAGAATTTGGAAATCATGTCCCGGTATAAGAAATTAGGTACCGGGATTAGATTTTCAGATTTTATTTATTTATTTTATTTTTGTTGACTCTATCAGTAGAACCTCTGGCATTAACATCTATCAAGAATATGTAATTAAGTTATGTCATTATATTATATGTGTACATCCTACTTACTAACAGGCCTTTGCTTCCTTTTTGCTGCCATACATTCCCCATATCTTTCAAACTTTGCAAATTTTACAAATTTAACAATCTTATTTCCAGGTTTTCTTTTACTTTGCTAGAGTTAAAACTTAAAATATTATTCCCAGCAGATAGGATACAGTTAGCCAATTGCACATTGAGCTTAGGTACAGAACAAGTTAGTCCATTCAAATCTTTATTGTCACAAAATGTTTACTTTATATATACTGTATAATATATCAATTTTTTTTACTAAATATGTGCTATTCTTTAAAATTATTTAGTATGCAGTGCAGCTGTCTAATGTACGAGCCGCCCAGTATCATCCATACCAATGCCAATGATAAGTATTAAGTCAGTTGTCTGCTTTAGTTTTTCACTGTAGAACATTTCCTAATGTCAAAGTATAAACTTGGAAGAAGCGTAGGGACAGTGAAGCACAAATTAGTACAAAAGTGAATCGAGAAGATATTGACACATTGCTTCACTCACACTGTTTATTCACAGGACATGTTTCAAGAGCTCTTGCTCCTATCATCAGCTGATACTCGACTAGTGCAAGTTGTAGTGGTTTCCTCTTTCTCCGTTTTGTCAATAGATGGCATGATGTACTTGTCAAAGATGTCCGGTGGTGGAGTTTCAAAATTCATGACTCAATGACGATTTTTGTTGATGAAGATTTTTTCCCATACGGAAAGGTCTATGGGGTGATTAACATATTTTATTAGAGATGTTTCCAAGTTGATGTCATGTCTAGTATTCAAAAAATGAAAAGCCATTGCTGATTTTTCTGTTTCACCATTTTTAATGTTTCTTAGATGTT
Organism: Mantis religiosa; assembly: GCA_030765055.1. Lineage (NCBI taxonomy): Eukaryota > Metazoa > Arthropoda > Insecta > Mantodea > Mantidae > Mantis > Mantis religiosa. The sequence continues at coordinate 624,373 of JAUKNK010000382.1, read as the reverse complement.
CTTTAGTCCTGATGTTAATATTTCTTTTTGTTTTTCCTATATAAATTTTATATAAATTTTAAAATTTATATAGGAAAAACAAAAAGAAATATTAACATCAGAACTAAAGAACATCTAAGAAACATTAAAAATGGTGAAACCGAAAAATCAGCAGTGGCTTTTCATTTTTTGAATACTAGACATGACATCAACTTGGAAACATCTCTAATAAAATATGTTAATCACCCCATAGACCTTTCCGTATGGGGAAAAATCTTCATTACCAAAAATCGTCATGGAGTAATGAATTTTGAAACTCCACCACCGGACATCTTTGACAAGTACATCATGCCATCTATTGACAAAACGGAGAAAGAGGAAACCACTACAACTTGCACTAGTCGAGTATCAGCTGATGATAGGAGCAAGAGCTCTTGAAACATGTCCTGTGAATAAACAGTGTGAGTGAAGCAATGTGAGTGAAGCAATGTGTCAATATCTTCTCGATTCACTTTTGTACTATTTCCTAATGTGCTTATTTTGAAAATGAATGGAATTCACTTATGTTGCATGAATACCTTAAAATTAAAATGTAACTTGTGTATGGAAAAGCTACAAAACTTTCTTAATCTCTGATATTAAATTTAAATCAGAAGGACTGGATATATGAAAGTCACCATTCAAGCAATGTTTCCGCTTATCAAATAAACACAACACGAGCTGTTGGTGTGCATTTCAATACAATTGATACTCCTATTTGACCCTGTTTAATAATGAATTGAGGGCAAAGTCAAAGAGAATGTGAAGTAATGTCTCACTTAACTTGTGCACTTACAGCCTAACGAAGAATAAAACAGAGTGAGCGAGACTGCTTTTATTTCAACCTTCAAATATATTTGTACAAGTCAAAATATAAACATCCTTCTTATCTGTGAAAACTTATTTTGAACATTAATTGCTTTATCTGTATTATGTTAATTCTGAGGAACCGCATGGATAAAAATGGGTGCAAGGGGAATAACTGGAGGACAAGATTGCAGGTCTTGGCTGAGGAAAATGAGGTTGTCTTCATGCATTTCTGTAACAAACATACATTCATTCTTTTATTATTATAATAGAAAAAATATTCTCATATCCAAACAACCAAAGGATAAGCATTAGCAAGTTAGAAAATATCCAAACATTTAAACAAACAATAAAGCTGAAAGAAAATAAATTACCAAAAGACATATGAATGCATTCAGATCAATAGACCAGAACTTCTTTTTCATATTTTTGACAATTGAATGTCTGATTCCCTTTGCCTCCAGGTAGACTATGTATCAAATGTTGGATTCTGCTAAAACCAACATGAATAAACTTAGCATCAGATTGATACATACGATGCAGATCTACTTTTATCAATAATAAGCTTTTAACTCAGAAACTATTTGTAGTTGGTTTATTAATACTCGTCACTTACTTGTTTATATTTATGAGAGACTAGTTTCAAAGACATTCGCCTCCATTTTCAATCTCTTTCCAACTGGCATCTATTGTTGTCTGCTCTCTCTCTGGTGGTGGAACTATGAACTTCTTTGTCAAATTATCTAATGGTGGGATTCCAAAGTTGACAAAGAAGTTCATAGTTCCAAAACCAGAGAGAGAGCAGACAACAACAGATGCCAGTTGGAAAGAGATTGAAAATGGAGGCGAATGTCTTTGAAACTAGTCTCTCATAAACATAAACAAGTAAGTGACGAGTATTAATAAACCAACTACAAATAGTTTCTGAGATTAATTTTGACGTCACTGTTACTAAATTCCTCCAAACACATATAAGCTTTTAACTATTTATTCTCTGTATTTCCTTTCTTGGAAGTGTTGGAAACAGTGTTGTTATGATAAATTAAATTTAAAGGGAGTCGATTAATGACACTAAACAACACTTCCAAATTTTTCCAGAACATGTTTCAGAGACTTTGCCTCTATCCTCAGCCGGCCATCGACTGGTTCTCATTGGTGTAGTTGACGATATTTTGTCATAGGTCTCCTCTGGTGGCGGTTCAAGGAACTTGCTGAACAAATCTTTCTGGGGGATGTGGAAATTGAATACTTTGTTCCTATTTTTTGAAATGAAAATTTGTTCTCACGTGGATAGTTCTTGTTTTCCTGATGTATGTTTTAGTAGTTTTGGTTCTGGATTTATGTTGTGTTTTTTTCCCAAAAATGTGAGGCAACTGCTGATTTTTCTAATTGTTTATATTTTATGTTTCTAAAGTGTTCCTTTGCTCTTGTTTCTAAATTTCTTTTGGTTTTTCCAATATTAATTTGACTACAGTCACTGCATTCAATTTGATATATACCAGATTTTTTGTTAGATGGAATGGCATCTTTGATGTTTGAGCAAATTAGGTTTTTTAACAAGAAATGGTTGACTGGTGCTACCTAATTGAATGTTTTGTTTTTTGAAAACTTTTTTGAATTTATCATAGGCCCATGGATGCTAAGTAAATTTTCTGAAAATCATATTAGTTTCTGTAGCTGAGAGGGTTGTGGTTTCCTTTATTAGCTTCTTCTTTTTTGCTAAGTTCACTTTTCTGTCTACTAATGATTTGGCAAAGTTATTTTTTTGTGCTATTTCAATTATTTTGTTGTATTCTGTTTTGTATTCTTCTGCTGTGAGAGGGATGTTTACCAGTCTGTGTACTAAACTATTGAAGATTGCCTGTTTGTGGGATCTTGGGTTATAGCCATTAGCTTTTATGTAGTTTGTCTGTGTTGGTTTTCTGTAGATGCCAAAGTTTAGTCTGTGTTTATTTCTCATTATTTTTAGATCCAAAAATGGTGAATACTCCTCTTTTTCTATTTCTACACTGAACTTGATGCTTTTTTCTTGGGTATTTAAAAGTTTTAAAGCATCACTGATGTGTTTTTTTTTTTTTTTTTTTTTTTTGGTACTATTGCAAAGATGCCATCTATATATTGTTGCCAGAGTTTGAACATCCTAGGGAAACCTTTGGTGATCCTAATTTCTAATGAACTCGTGTACAGATCGGCCAGGAAGGGTGATAGGGGGTTGCCCATTGCTAACCCTGAAGTTTGGTGGAAATATTTTGTTTGAAACTGGAAGAAATTTTGTTCTATGCATAATTTGGTTAGTTCGATGTAGTCTATGCCATTCCAAGTGATTTGAGCCATTTTTTTATCAACGGTGGGAGTTGATTAACTGGTATGCTGGGAAACAGTGATTTAACATCAAACAAGACTAGCGTATCCTCTTCTTTTAGTTCAGTTAGTTCAGTTTAATTAATATTCTCTGTATGTTTGTGTATATAACAAAACATGCAACACAAATACAAATTTCATGATACAAGAGGGGAAATTACCAGTAGCTCTAAAATATTTGGTTAACACCTCAAAAACACATTTGAAATATAAGCTAAAAGAGTATTTAAGAAATTCTAGCCAGTTTAAGTATTAGTCCAGTGATCCTTTCAAAAGTAGAACTCACATTATAATTGAGTAAAAGTGTGTATTGATAACTTATAAACATGAGTTGGATTAGAAACACCAATCATAATTAAGTAAAAAGTGTAGTTGAACACGTTTAGAGGTCCATCATCAGCATATTTGGATATATAATGTTGAGGTACTGTTTTGGGTTTCTTTATAAATCCTAACTCACATGCCTATTACAACTTATCTTTATAGTTGACTACACTAAACTTATGATTACAAGAAAAAGAACATTGAACTTTTTTTCTGCTGATATCATTGACATGGAAATGAAACATACTTAGGAAATGCTATAGCTTAAAAATTGATCCTTAAAGGGCAAATTATGAAAGAAACAAATAAATGTAATGGACAGTTATTGCTTTGTACATATACTCTTTTGATTCCCTCTTCCCAGCTGAACAATTTCCTTCATTAGCAACAAACCAAAATGCTGAATGCTCTTTACAAAGAGAAACTTCGAGTGCTTTGTTAAAAGTTACACAAGAGACATTTTGACAACAGCAGTTAAGGTCATTCCTTAAACAAAGACCTCACAAGTGAAATAAGAAATATAACCAATCTGAATATGCTTTCTTGGGTGGCAGCCCTTGTAGAAAACTTTAACAATATTTTATGATGGTTTCTCTCACTTGGAGTGCTAAAACCATCAAATGGAAGTAGTGGGCTCATGTTTTCATTTCCATGTTTTATTTTAGATCTAAAATGCAACTTACCAAGCAGTTTCTTAAACATCAACACTGCACGTTGCTTACTGACACCTCTGCAAACTTCTGTTACTATAACAAGCTTATTTTTTCTCTGAAGTTTATGGATGTTCTCCAAAACTTGACTCCTGTGTAAACAGCAATAGACATAATTCAACCCTTCAACTGTACTATTTTATTTTGAAGTACTTAATAAGACTAATGAAAAGAAAAGAAAATTCTTTCTAGGACGGATATACAAGTACAAATTTTTGCGAATTACAGTAGATAACCGACTAACATGGGCTCAGCATATAGATATTATATGCAACTCAATTACTTACTAACAGAGTTCCAAAATTACAAAAACTATTAAAAACAGTTTATGATGAATGCATATATTCATATCTAAATTATTGCACTGAAGTATGGGGTGTAGCTGCTAAAAGCCGCATAGATCAATTATTAATTTACCAAAAGAAATACATAAAGACAATATTTAATCTTAAAGCAAATAAATCTTGTAGAGACACATACATTAACAAAAAGAAAATCTTTACAGTTTATTCCCTATATATCTATAAAAATATACTATTTATAACTGACAAGTTGCTGTTAACCACAAATAACCAAATTCTCACACATAACACAAGAAAAAATCAAAATTATCTCCGATACAGTATGTCTAAGTATATATGTGAGAGATAACAAGCTGCCAAACTCAAAGCCCTCGTTAACATCTCCAAAAGGGAATTAAAACAGTTTCTATTAACAAAATCTATATACAATTTAAATGAATTATAACTGTATGTGTAGTTTTTAAATTGTGACTTTGTGGGTTCGTGAAATTGAAAGTCCAATTGCACAAACTCAAAATGTTCTTTATTTCCACCGAATTACAGTTGGAACACTTGCCGATTACATAGAATTACTTAGCGCACACAATTACAATTCACCAGTTCATCTGTCACAGGTCCATTGCACGCTCACAGTTACGTACAACTCCCCTGATGCACGTACACCATCTTCCAGTCTGTCCACTCACTCTGCGCTCCTCACGACTGCTCGCCAAGAACTGATCTGACTCGCCAACTACAGCCCCTTTTTATAGGAATATCGCTGTTTCTGGAAGTCTCGCATTTCAGTAAATCACCCCGAAGGTTCCAGACGGCAGGGGGAGGGGAAAGAGACAGCCAGTGATGTTTCTCCAACCATCCCTTCGTTAGCGCTATAAGACAAATGGGTAGGCGTGGCCGAATGCCTCCCGGCCCTCACCCAGCCGCCAGTTGGTCGCGCCTACCGATAATTGGGTGACACTGCTCCCTCCTCAAACCTGGTCATCCCGAACAGCACCATCGCAGCGGGCCAGGCGAACCAGGTGTACCACCACCATCTTTCCTCGGAGCACCTTCTGGTTGCGGCAAACCATGTCGTTAATCCTCTTCAACACCCAGTACGCTCCTTGCCATGGCTGCTGCAGCTTCGGGCATTGTCCCTTGGTCCGGGTAGGATGGAACAACCTGACCAGGTCACCTTGCGGGAACCCTTGGCTGTTGGCTTGCCTGTCGTATCGGGTCTTCATGCGGTCGCTCGTCTTCTGGATGTTTTGGCGAGCCATCTCGTGCATGTCGTGGGGGTGGTCCACCAGGTTCCCCACATACTTGGTCGCTGGCTGTTTCGCCTCCGAAGGGCTTCCAAAAGCCAGGTCACAAGAAGTAACTCTCGGCCAAACATTAAGCTGGCTGACCTCATCCCAGTTGTGTCGTGTATAGACGAGCGGTAGGCCAGCAAGAACACTGGCACCTTGACGTCCCAGTCTCGCTGATGGCTGGCCACGACCTTCCTCAGGTGTTCCTCTAAGGTCTTGATGTACCTTTCGACCATGCCATCTGACTGGGGATGTAGAGGCGTCATGCGGGTCTTGTTAACCCCAAGTCTTTCTAGTGCTTTCATCAGGTTGGACTCAAAATTGGTGCCCTGGTCACTGTGCAGCTCTAACGGTACACCAAATCAGCAGAACACTTGCTCCACGAAGCAGTCTGTGATAGTCCTTGCCTCTTGGTTCGGGATGGCATACACCTCCGGTCACTTGGTGAAGTAGTCCACGACCACCATCAGGTACTTGTTGCCTCGGTCGGACATCGGAAATGGTCCAGCTATGTAGACGGCGATCCGTTCGAATGACGCTCCGACCTTATACTGCTGCATGCGACCCCGGCTCCTAGTCTGGGGGCCGCGACTCGCTGCGCACACGTGACATTGACACACCATCTCTCAGCGTCTGCTCGGAGCCTCAGCCAGTAGTAGCGCTGTTTTAGTTTGCCAATCGTCCGGTTCGCTCCCAGGTGTCCTTCTGAAGCACAGGCATGCACTTCCTCCAAGACTTCCGGAACCTTACTTCGGGGAAGTACCAACTGTTCTCTCTGCGTCTTCCCATCGGGAGATTCCCATACCCGGAACAGTTCCCGTAGGGGAGGGGATCCGTCCCCTTCAGCTGCCAAAGTGCGGGCGCTGCGGACCCTTAGCACTCGTGGTACATCTGATGTTACTAGAGGAACCTCGGGCCGAACATCTGAGCCCCCCCTTCGGGAGTTGTTCGGACTGGGATGGACTCGAGGGGGCAGTGTGTTCCCGATACCCGTGGGGATCGGATACGTCTTCGGACGGGGTTAAGGGAAGCCATTAATTCTCCCGGGTACTAGCCTGCAAAGCTAGTAGAAGGTGTGCTAGATCAACAGGGCCTTGTTAGTCTCTAGGCCTTGCCCTATGAAAAAAGCCCCACGGAGGACGCCGAGCGCCCTTTAGGACAGCTCGGATAACTCGCTGGTTGAAGGAGGCCTGGGTCCAGTTCCTACGGGTTCAGGACTAATGAGAGTAGAACCTCTGGGCTCAACTCAACCCGGAACAGCACACCCTCTCTGGTCTTCAACGAGTCCCATTGGGCCCAGTACGACTTGTAGGTGGCACTTCTCGGTGCGATGTCCTCCCAAACTGGTCTTGTCCCTGCCTCTACTTCCCTCTAGAGTGGCCCCAAGTCTGCGTCCGCCAGCTGCTCCCTCCTCAGGCCTGCGCTATCCCAGCCATCCGCAGGCACTGCCGTGACTACTTGGACTGCTGCGGCACGCTCCTTCTCCTCCACTCTTGTGCACTGGCCGCACTCTTCTGGACAGGGTCTTCGGGACATAGCGTCCGCGTTACCATGGCTCTTCCCTCTGCAATGTTCCGAGGTGAAGTCGTACTCCTGCAGCCTCTGAACCCAACGTGCTGTCTGGCCTTCCAGGTTCTTAAAGCTCAATAGCCAGGTTAGGGCGGAATGGTCAGTCTTCATGTGGAATGGCTGACCGTACAGGTACTTGTGGAAGTGCTCCAAGGTCTTTACTACCGCCAATAATTCTCACCGGGTGACGCAGTAGTTCTTCTCTCCTTGTACAGCGTCTTGCTGTAGTAGGCTATCACCCACTCATAGCCGTCCTGGATCTGTGATAGGACGCTTCCAATGCAACGGTTGCTGGCGTCGGTGTCCACATTGAAGGTGCCACCTGGTTGTGGAAATCCCAAAATTAGAGCACTGTACAGGGTATTCTTCAGGTGCTGGAAAGCGTCTTCAGCATCCTCCGTCCACACACAAGGTCGGTGTTCCTCTGTCAGGCAGGTGAGGGGTTTGGCGATGATAGAGAACACCTTTATGAAGCGGCGGTAATTGCACAGCCCCAGGAAACTGTGCAACTCTTTCTTATCCTTTGGGCGAGGCCAATCTCTCACAGCCTGCGTCTTCCCTAGGTCTGTAGCCACTCCAGTTGCTGAGACTATGTGGGCCAAGTAGTTCACTACCTTGCGGAAGAGTTGGCACTTCTTCGCGTTCAGCTTCAAGTTGGTCGCCTGCAATCTCTGTAGCACCTTACTCAGATTCTCGATATGGTCTTCAAAAGTCTTACCGACGATGAAGATGTCGTCCAGGTATAGCAGGCAGGCGTCGTAAGTCAGTCCTCTCATCACTGACTCCATGAGGCGTTGGAAGGTAGCTGGTGTGTTGCAGAGGCCAAAGGGCATAACTGTGAACTGCCAGAGCCCTTGGCCTGTCGAGAATGCGGTCCTCTCCTTGTCTCTCCGATCTAGAGCTACCTGCCAGTAGCCCGACTTCAGGTCCAGGGTCGAGAACCACTGTGCACCAGCTAACGTGTCCCCCAGGGTCCTACTTCGGTAGGTACGGGTTTGGCAAACCCGGGGTCTCGAGCCAACAGTCTCCCTCGTGTGGGCTCCTCCTCGTGGTTGAGGGAGACGGTCAACCGGCCCACCCACGTGTAGGCCATGCGTGGAGACCCGTGGAGAAGGTTTTTAGATTCTTGTCTAGTTTGGAGTTTAGGATTTAGTGAACGAAATTTTTAGTAAGTTTTGTTTGATGTTTTTTATGTACGTGTATTTTTAATAGGTTTTGTTACACTTGTATAGTTTTTAGGAAGTTTTATATCTGGCTTTTGCCATGACTAGTTTTTTAAAGGGCGCTGATGACCGCTGTAGTTGAGCGCCTTTATATATCATCATCATCACCAGCTAACGTGTCCAGGGTGTCGTCAATCCGGGGTAAGGGGAAACAGTCCTTGCGGGTGACAGCGTTCAACTTCCTGTAGTCTACGCAGAAGCGTAACTCGACGTTCTTCTTTGTCACCAAGACTACAGGGGAACACCAAGGGCTGTCAGATTCTTCAATCACTCCCCTGGATCTCATATCCTCCAGCATGTCTCGTAACGCCCATTGCTTCGCCAGCGGAACGCGTCTAGGTGGTTGCCGAATAGGCCGGGCGTCCCCGGTGTCGATGCGGTGAAGCACTTTGTCCGTGTGGCCGTAGTCACTGTCGCCTTGGCTCCCCGTAGGGGAAGGGATCCATCCCTTTCAGCTGCCAAAGTGCGGGTGCTGCGGACCCTTAGCACTCGTGGTACCTCTGACATTACTAGAGGAACCTTGGGCCGAACAGCCGAGCCCCTCCTTCGGGAGTTGTTCGGATTGGGATGGCTTCGAGGGGGCAGTGTGTTCCCGATACCCGTGGGAGATTGGGTACGTCTTCGGACGGGGTTGAGGGAAGCCATTAAGTTTCCGGGTACTAGCCTGCTCAGCTAGTAGAAGGTATGCTAGATCACCAGGCGGCCCCACCGAGGTCATATCGGTAGTCTTCACCTTGAGTGTTGACGCGCGTAAGTGGCGTATCCACTTCCATCCCGTCTTGTGTCCCTAGGACCAGATGGGGGGGCTTGTTAGGAAACTAGGTCTTGCCCTACAGAAAGCTCCACAGAGGACGCCGAGCGCCATTTAAAAGGGACAGCTTGGATAACTCCCTGGTTGAAGGAAGCCCGGGTCCAGTTCCTACGGGTTCAGGACTAATGGGAGTAGAACCTCTGGCCTAAACTGTCGCCTTGGCTGAAGACGCGCTGGTATCGTCTTAGCAGTTGTCGAACTTTCTCCAGCTGCTCTGCGGTCAGGTGGTCGGCCGCCCTCTACAGTAGGCCTTCTAGCCGGGGTCCCAGGTGTTGCGTTGACACTGGCTCCTGTGTCTTGTCGATTGCTGTTATGCTCACCACGGGCTCGCACGTTACCAACTCCATCCCGGCCTGGACCTCGTGATCGGTGTCCGTTGGATTTAGCAGTCTCACTGGCACCTCCTCACGGCATGGCAGCAATGCCCTGGCTACACATAGGCCGTGTACAAGCGTCTTCTGGTCCAGCATCATGTTCCTGGTTCTCTGGCCTTCCAGTCGCGTCGTCACCACCACCAACTCGCTCCTCGCGGGGACGACCACGTCTTCGTTCAAGATGACCCTGCAGATTCCAAGGTGCTCTTCAGGTTGACGGAGTATAACCTCTTCTCCGTTGAGCCGCAGGACCTTCCTGCCAACGTTGACCGTCGCCTCGTGGCTCCTGAGGGCATCCAGTCCCAGAATCACCTCCTCAGCCACCTTCGCGACAAACACCCAAAGACGCACGACACTCCGGCCCAAGGCCAACTTCAACAGGGCCTCCTTCTCCACAGGCAAGGTGTCACCCGACGCCGTCACAAGCTGGTATGGTCGGCTCGGCTTCCTCGTCGGCAAATCCTTCGCCACGTCAGGTCTGATGATGGTCACGGCCGCCCCGGTGTCCACCAGCACGCGGCACGGCTTTCCTCTGACCCAGTCGTCCGCGATGAGGCTGTCATCCATCCGCCAGCTGACGGCGCGCAGTGACACTCGAGGAGATGGTGTGGACGGCGCCGACGTGCTCCTCGCCCCGCCGGGCCTTTCTCGTTCTTCTGGCTGCCCTTCCTGGTGTCGGCAATCTCTCTCTAGGTATCCCGGCTGTCCACACCGCCAACACAGGCCACTAGGTCTTCGCCGGCGTCCCTCGGCTGGCCTTCTCTCTCCGGTGTAGTGGACACTCCTCGTTCTCGACGTCGGGATAGCTGTGACCTTGGCCGCCTCCATCCTTAATGCTGCCGTTAGCTCCTCGTGGATGGTTTTATAATCGCCGAGCATTAGGTGCTGACGAATCTCCGTGTCCCGTACCCCGTCAACGAATGTGTAGGCAGCTTCCCGGGATACGAACTCTGGTGGGAGGTCGACTAGAGCCTTGCTAGCCAGTTGTTCAACTGCCAGGGCGAACTCCTGCAGCGTCTCCCCTGGCTGCTGTGACCTTGCCTTTAGCTGGCTGCGGTACGCTGCGGCTAAGCGGTGGTTTCCAAAACGATTCTCCAGGGCCTCCCAGATGTCCTTGGGCACCGCCGTTGTCTATACCGCGTTCAGGACACCCGCGGCCCGTCCCTGAAGGCTGGCTATAAACTGTGTGGCCTCCTGCTCTGTTGACCATTTGCTGTGCTTGGCCACTGCGTCGAATTGGCGGCGGAAGACCTCAAACGTTGACGCGCCGTCATATTTCGTAGGTTTGACGCGCGCCGATGTGTCGCGTCCCGGCGTGTCGGCCTTCAAATCCTTCAGCCTCCTGCCGACGACGTCCTCCACCATGGCGTTCAGGGACTTGACGCTGCTGTCGCCCTTTCCTTCCAGGTTGTTAACGCGGTTAGCAAGGTCTTCGACGTCTTCCGCCATGGCGTTCAGGGACTTGGCGTTACTATCGGCATTTTCCTCTAGGTCATTGAAGCGGTTCGCCAGATCCTCGACTCGCTCGTCCACTTGGCCCATCCGCTTGCCCAGCTCCGTCACGTCATCTCTCACGCCGGGCAACTGTTCTTCAAATTTGGCGGCGAGAGCCTCGTTCGCCACCTTCATTTCCGTGATCAGTTCGGCCATCTTTGCGGTCATGGTCGTGGCCAAGTTGTTTGCCGTTTCCGTCTTCGCTGTTCATTCGGTCTTCATTTCTTCCGTCTTCGCCGTTATTTCGGGCTTCATTTCTTCCATCTTCTCCAAAATCCTCTCCAATGCCGATTCCATGGCCGTTATCCCACTTCCTGAAGCCAGCTATGACTTTGTGGGTTCGTAGAATTAAAACGTCCAATTGCATCACTCAAAAATGTTCCTTATTTCCACCGCATTACAATCGGAACACTTGCCGATTACACAGAATTACGTAATGCACACAATTACAATTCTCCAGTTCGTCTGTCACAGGTTCACTGCACGCAGTTACGTTTCCTCACTGGGCGCTCCTCACGCTGCCCGCCAAGAGCTTAACTGAACTGAACTCCCGGTCGCCTCGAACCTCTATTTATAGGTGGCTAAATGCTTCTAGAGAATTCTTTACCATGGAGGGGAAAACATTCTCCAGGTTTCGCGTTCTTTCAGGAGGCAGGAGGGGTAAACGAAGATTCAGCCACCCCTGTGGTTTCCCCTCCCTCCACTCCGTCATGCCTCTGCAGGCGGTACCAATGCCACACGCCCCCCTCCACCGGCCTTCCCCTGCATTTATTGATTGGTACCGTAGATTTTTCCCATTGGGTAACAATATTATAAACAATGTTAAACAAAGTATGAAAAGGCAGAGTCAGACAGAAAAATTTGATGCCTTAGCCAGGATTTTAACCACGAATCCTCTGGTATACATCACAGAAGTGGATTTTAACCTTTGAGCTACCATGGTCAACATGCCAGCATGGCATTAAATTTTATAAATTGTACTAATAGTGTTCTGAACTATAAAGCCTGGGCCTTAAAGTACTTAGATGACAAAATTAAATGAAATGTGTAGCGTTTAATGTCCACTTTTACTACATGCAGCATTAAAGCACTCACACTGATGATACATGAGATAAAGATGCAGATGGTGAGGGAAACTGGGGATACCACAGAAAATCAGCCCTAGCACCGTGCTGTTGTCCACCACACTTACAGCACAGTAAGTTGTCATTAAGGTAGTTGTATCATGTGTTTATGAGAACTCCAAGTGGTTTACCGGGAGAAACACGAGTCAGTTGGAGAATTTAATGTCATACCCGGGCCTTAAAGTACTTACAGCAAAGTGAGTAATCATTAAAGTAGTTGTCTCATGTGTTTCTGAGAACTCCAAGTGGTCTATCGGGAAAAACACCAGTCAGTTGGAGATTTAAATGCGTACCTGGACCTTATTGTACTTACAGAATAGAAAGTAATCATTAAGGTAGTTGTCTCATGTGTTTCTGAGAACTCCAAGTAGTCTACCGGGAAAAACACCAGTCAGTTGGAGATTTAAATGCATACCTGGGCCTTAAAGTACTTACAGAATAGTAAGTAATCATTAAGGTAGTTGTCTCATGTGTTTATGAGAACTCCCAGTGGTTTAACGGCAAATACACCAGTCAGTTCGAGAATTTCATGACATACCCGAGCCTTAATGTACTTACAGCATAGTAAGTCATCATTAAGGTAGTTGTCTCGGGTGTTTATGAGAATTCCTAGTGGTTTACCGGGAAAAACACGAGTCAGTTGGACAATTTAATGTCATACCTGAGCCTTAAAGTACTTACAGTATAGTAAGTCACCATTAAGGTAGTGTGTCTCGTCTGTTTACCGGGAAAAAAACAGTCACTTGGAGAATTTAATGTCATACCTGAGGCTTAAAATACTTACAGCATAGTAAGTCATCACGAAGGTAGTTGTATCATGTGTTTATGAGAACTTCAAGTGGTTTACCGGGAAAAACACGATTCAGTTGGAGAATTTATTGTCATACCCAGACCTTAAAGTACTAAAAGCATAGTAAGTCGTCATTAAGGTAGTCGAATCATGTGTTTATGAGAACTACAAGAAGTTTACCGGGAGAAACACGAGTCACTTGGAGATTTTAATGTCATGTCATACCTGAGCCTTAAAGTACTTACAGCATAGTAAGTCATCATTAAGGTAGTTGTCTCGTGTTGATGGGAATTCCTAGTCGTTTACCGGGAAAAACATTAGTCAATTGGAGTTTCTGATGGCATACATGAGCCTTAAAGTCCTTACAGCATAGTAAGTTACCATTAACGTAGTTGTCTCGTGTGTTTACGAGAACTCCAAGTGGTTTACCGGGAGAAACACGAGACAGTTGGAGAATTTAATGTCATGTCATACCTGAGCCTTAAAGTACTTACAGCATAGTAAGTCACCATTAAGGTAGCTGTCTAGTGTTTATGGGAATTCCTAGTCGTTTACCGCGAAAAACATGAGTCAGTTGGAGATTTTAATGTCATACCTGAGCCTTAAAGTACTTACAGCATAGTAAGTTACCATTAAGGTAGTTGTCTCGTGTGTTTATGCGAACTCCAAGTGGTTTACTGGGAAAAACACGACTCAGTTGGAGAATTTAATGTCATACCTGAACCTTAATGTACTTATAGCATACTAAGTCGTCATTAAGGTAGTGTTTATGAGAACACTTAGTGGTTTACCGGGAAAAACATGAGTCAGTTGGAGAATTTAATGTCACACCTGAGCCCTAAAATGCTTACAGCATACTAAGTCATCATTAAGGTAGTTGTCTCGTGTGTTTATGGGATTTATTAGTGGTTTACCGGGAAAAACACAGTCAGTTGGGGAATTTAACGTCATTCCTGAGGCTTAAAATACTTACTGCATAGCAAGTCATCACTAAGGTAGTTGTATAATGTGTTTATGAGAACTTCAAGTGATTTACCAGGAAAAACACGAGTCAGTTGGAGATTTTAATGTCATGCCATACCCGAGCCTTAAAGTACTTACAGCATAGTATGTCATCATTAAGGTAGTTTTCTCATGTGCTTATGGTAATTCCTAGTGGTTTACTGGGAAAAACACGAGTCAGTTGGAGAATTTAATGTCATACCTAAACCTTAATGTACTTATAGCATAGTAAGTCGTCATTACAGTAGTTGTCTCATGTGTTTATGAGAACTCTTAGTGGTTTACCGGGAAAAACAAGAGTCAGATGGAGAATTTAATGTCATACCCGAGCCTTAAAGTACTTATAGCATAGCTAGTCATCATTAAGATAGTTGTCTCATGTGTTTCTGGGAATTCGTAGTGGTTTACTGAGAAAAACAAGAGTCAGTAGGAGAATTTAATGTCATACCTGAGCCTTAAAGTACATACAGCATAGTAAGTCACCATTAAGTTAGTTGTCTCCTGCGTTTATGAGAACTCCAAGTGGTTTACCGGGAAAAACACCAGTCAGTCGCAGAATTTTATATCATACCAGAGCCTGAAAGTACTTACAGCACAGTAAGTCATCATTAAGGTAGTTGTATCATGTGTTTATGAGAACTCCAAGTGCTTTACCGGGAAAAACACGAGTCAGTTGGAGAATTTAATGTCATACCCGAGGCTTAAAGTACTTAGAGCTTAGTAAGTCATCATTAAGGTAGTTTTCTCATGTGTTTATGGGAATTCCTAGTGGTTTACTGGGAAAAACACAAGTCAGTTGGAGAATTTAATGTCATACCCAAGCCTTAAAGTACTTACAGCATAGTAAGTCATCATTAAGGTAGTTTTCTCTTGTGTTTATGGGAATTCCTAGTTATTTACTGGGAAACACACGATCAGTAGGAGAATTTAATGTCATACCTGAGCCTTAAATTACTTACAGAATAGTAAGTCACCATAAAGGTAGTTGTCTCCTGTGTTTGTGAGAACTCCAAGTGGTTTACTGGGAAAAACACGAGTCAGTTGGAGAATTTAATGTCATACCCGAGCCTGAAAGTACTTACAGCATAGTAAGTCATCATTAAGGTAGTTGTATCATGTGTTTATTAGAACTCCAAGTGCTTTACCTGGAAAAACACGAGTCAGTAGGAGAATTTAATGTCATACCCGGACCTTAAAGTAATTAGCGCATAGTAAGTTGTCATTAAGGTAGTTGAATCATGTGTTTATGAGACCTCCAAGTGGTTTACTGAGAGAAACACCAGTCATTTGGAGAATTTCATGTCACACCTGAGCCTTAAAATGCTAACAGCATAGTAAGTCATCATTATGGTAGTTTCTTCATGTGTTTATGGAATTTCCTAGTGGTTTACCGGGAAAAACACAGTCATTTGGAGAATTTAATGTCATACCCGAGACTTAAAGTACTTACAGCATAGTAAGTCACCATTAAGGTAGTTGTCTCGTGTGTTTATGGGATTTCCCAGCGGTTTACCGGGAAAAACAGTCAGTTGGAGAATTTAATCTCATACCTGAGACTTAAAGTACTTACAGCATAGTAAGTCAACATTAAAGTACTTGTCTCGTCTGTTTACCGGGAAAAACACAGTCACTTGGATAATTTAACGTCATAGCTGAGGCTTAAAATACTTACTGCATAGTAAGTCATCACTAAGGTAGTTGTATAATGTGTTTATGAGAACTTCAAGTGATTTACCAGGAAAAACACGAGTCAGTTGGAGATTTTAATGTCATGTCATACCAGAGCCTTAAAGTACTTACAGCATAGTAAGTCATAATTAAGATAGCTTTCTCATGTGTTTATGGGAATTCCTAGTGGTTTACTGGGAAAAACTCAAAAAAGTTGGAGAATTTAATGTCATACCTAAACCTTAATGTACTTATAGCATAGTAAGTCGTCATTAAGGTAGTTGTATCATGTGTTTATGGGAATTCCTAGTGGTTTACTGGGAAAAACACGAGTCAGTAGGAGAAGTTAATGTCATACCCGAGCCTTAAAGTACTTACAGCATAGTAAGTCATCATTATGGTAGTTTTCTCATGTGTTTCTGGGAATTCCTAGTGGTTTACTGGGAAAAACAAGAGTCAGTAGGAGAATTTAATGTCATACCTGAGCCTTAAAGTACTTACAGTATAGTTGTCTCATGTGTTTATGCAAACTCTTTGTGGTTTACCGGGGAAAAACACGAGTCAGTTGGAGAATTTAATGCCATACCTGAGCCTTGAAGTACTTACAGCATAGTAAGTCACCATTAAGGTAGTTGTCTCCTGTGTTTATCAGAGCTCTTAGTGGTTTACTAGGAAAAACATCAGTCAGTTGGAGAATTTAATGTCCTACCCGAGCCTGAATGCACTTACAACATAGCAAGTTGTCATTAAGGTAGTTGAATCATGTGTTTATGAGAACTCCAAGTGGTTTACCGGGAGAAACACGAATCAGTTGGAGAATTTAACGTCATCTCATACCAGAGCCTTAAAGCACTTACAGCATAGTAAGTCATCATTAAGTTAGTTGTCTCATGTTTATGGGAATTCCTTGTCGTTTACCGGGAAAAAATCAGTCAGTTGGAGATTTTAATGTCATACCTGAGCCTCAAAGTACTTACAGCATAGTAAGTTACCATTAAGGTAGTTGTCTCGTGTGTTTATGAGAACTCCAAGTGGTTTACCAGGAAAAACACGAGTTAGTTGGAGAATTTAATGTCATACCTGAACCTTAATGTACTTATAGCATAGTAAGTCATCATTAAGGTAATTTCCTCACGTGTTTATGGGAATTCCTAGTTGTTTACTGGGAAAAACACGAGTCAGTAGGAGAATTTAATGTCATACCTGAGCCTTAAAGTACATACAGCATAGTAAGTCACCATTAAGGTAGTTGTCTCCTGTGTTTATGAGAACTCCAAGTGGTTTACCGGGAAAAACACGAGTCAGTTGGAGAATTTAATGTCATACTCGAGCCTGAAAGTACTTGCAGCATAGTAAGTCATCATTAAGGTAGTTGTATCATGTGTTCATGAGAACTCCAAGTGCTTTACCGGGAAAAACACGAGTCAGTTGGAGAATTTAATTTCATACGCGAGCCTTAAAGTACTTACAGCTTAGTAAGTCATCATTAAGGTAGTTTTCTCATTTGTTTATGGGAATTCCTAGTGGTTTACTGGAAAAAACACGAGTCAGTAGGAGAATTTAATGTCATACCTGAGCCTTAAAGTACTTACAGCATAGTAGGTCACAATTGAGGTAGTTGTCTCCTGTGTTTGTGAGAACTCCAAGTGGTTTACCAGGAAAAACACGAGTCAGTTGGAGAATTTAATGTCATACCTGAACCTTAAAGTACTTACAGCATAGTAAGTAATCATTATCGTAGTTTCTTCATGTGTTTCTGGGAATTCCTAGTGGTTTACTGGGAAAAACACGTGTCAGTAGGAGAATTTAATGTCATACCTGAGCCTTAAAGTACATACAGCATAGTAAGTCACCATTAAGGTAGTTGTCTCCTGTGCTTATGAGTACTCATCATTAAGGTAGTTGTATCATTTGTCTATGAGAACTCCAAGTGCTTTACCGGGAAAAACACGAGCCAGTTGGAGAATTTAATGTCATACCCGAGCCTTAAAGTACTTATAGCATAGTAAGTCATCATTAAGGTAGTTTTCTCATGTGTTTATGGGAATTCCTAGTGGTTTACTGGGAAAAACACGAGTCAGTTGGAGAATTTAATGTCATACGCGAGCCTTAAAGTACTTACAGTGTAGTAAGTCATCATTATGGTAGTTTTCTCATTTGTTTATGGGAATTCCTAGTGGTTTACTGGAAAAAACACGAGTCAGTAGGAGAATTTAATGTCATACCTGAGCCTTAAAGTACTTACAGCATAGTAGGTCACAATTAAGGTAGTTGTCTCCTGTGTTTGTGAGAACTCCAAGTGGTTTACCGGAAAAAACACGAGTCAGTTGGAGAATTTAATGTCATACCCGAGCCTGAAAGTACTTACAGCATAGTAAGTCATCATTAAGGTAGTTGTATCAAGTCGAGATTTTAACTGTATTGGAACACCACAGTGAAGCGAAAAATTATTAAATTATAGATGAGTCGTATTGTTTACACATCTGCTTCACTTTCGTACCTATTTTGAGGACATGTTTCGCAAATCATCGCTTGCATCTACGGCTCTTGTGCGACTGAAGTTAGATCCAGCGGTGTGGGTAATTCTGGGGTTGTTGCTGCCATCTGTTGATTTAATGATGAACTTGAATGTGGGATTCTCTTCTAGCGGGATTTCAAAGTTCATTAGTTGGTTTTTATGTTTTTCTATGTATATCCTCTCCCATATGACGAGTTCACTATGTTTTTGTACGTATTTTAGTAATTCTGTGTTATCTTCAATTTCATGATTTTCAGACCAGAAATGAGCTGCTATTGCGGACTTATCAATATTTTTGTATCTTAAGTGCCTGAAGTGTTCAAAATGGCTATCCAAAAAATTTCAGTCCTTTCCACAATTCCATACTCTGAGTATAAAAAACTCTTTACACCTGGTAGAAAAAATTCAAAATCTTAAACTAAAACCTCATGACACTTTAGTATCCTTTGATGTCCGCTCCCTCTTCCCTAGCATTCCATTAGACAAACTTTTGATTCAACTGAAAAAATGGCTAAATTCTATAAATCTGAATGCCAATGCAATAGAAGAATATTTGGCAATGACTGAATTATGTATACATCAAAATTATTTTGTCTTCAATGGAAAATATTATAAACAAATTTCAGGACTAGCTATGGGAAGCCCGCTATCACCATTTTTGGCCAATCTATACATGAGCTTTTTCGAAACACATATCACTAAAGCCTTCCCTCATACGTTTAAAACATGGTACAGATACGTAGACAACATCTTTGCAATAGTGCCCTACAAACTAATTTGAAATCAGGAATTTATCACATTAATTGTGAAACCTGTGAAAAAAGCTACATAGGAAAAACTAAGAGAAACATGTTAACCAGGCAAAAAGAACACCAGAGGAACATTAAGTTGAAACAAACTGAAAAATCTGCAGTTTCACACCATTTTTGGACAGAAAACCACAACAATGGCCACAACATTAAACTGTTAAAATCTTTAAGTACACCCATAGAATTGGATATTTGGGAAAAAATTTTCATAAACAAAAACCGTGATAAAGTTATAAATTTTGAAATCCCGGCATTAAATGAAGTATTAAAACTTAGTGCCATTAACACCAGATTGCAGAGTGATCGGAGCTCCGTAGCAGTGGAAGAAGAGGGAGGTTCATTTAGTCACCAAACAGCTGATGATGAGATCGAATGATCTTGAAAACGCTTCAATTATACAACAACAAGTAAGTGAGGACTGAGTGTAAACATAGTGACTCATATATTCAAACTTAAATAATAGATGATGCTTTGAAACCACTCAACCTGCAAGAACCCAGCATACAATTCACAGTGGAAACTGAAGAGGACTGTACTCTACCTTTTTTAGATCTTAATATCAAAAAAAGCAATGAAAAACTAGAATTTGGCATTCATAGAAAAGCAACACACACAGATAATTACATCAAAGCAAATAGTTTCAACCCAATTCCACACAAACATGCAACCATCAACAGTCTGACACACAGATTAGTAAATCTACCTCTCAGCCAGCAAGAATATCAAAACGAATACCATCAAATCTTAAAAACTGCAATTAAAAATGGATATGGAAAAAACCTTGTAGATAAAAAACTAAAATTATTCAAACTTCAAAAGAGATTAAAACAGATCACAGCTCTCACACCAATAAAACAAGAAATTAGATTTGCTAAATTTACTTACCACCTTTGGGCCACAAAAAAGTTCCAAAAAATATTCAAGAAATACAATATAACATTGGCACAAAAAAACAATTACAACATTAAAAACCTACTTCACAGTAATAATACTGATAAGATAAAACCAGAGGAAAAGTCAGGCATTTACAAGATTAAGTGTAAAAACTGTGAAAAAATTTACATAGGGAGGACAAAAAGAAACATATGCACTAGAAAGAAAGAAAACTTCAGGCACTTAAGATACAAAAATATTGATAAGTCCGCAATAGCAGCTCATTTCTGGTCTGAAAATCATGAAATTGAAGATAACACAGAATTACTAAAATACGTACAAAAACATAGTGAACTCGTCATATGGGAGAGGATATACATAGAAAAACATAAAAACCAACTAATGAACTTTGAAATCCCGCTAGAAGAGAATCCTACATTCAAGTTCATCACTAAATCAACAGATGGCAGCAACAACCCCAGAATTACCCACACCGCTGGATCTAACTTCAGTCGCACAAGAGCCGTAGATGCAAGCGATGATTTGCGAAACATGTCCTCAAAATAAGTACGAAAGTGAAGCAGATGTGTAAAAAATACGACTCATCTATAATTTAATAGTTGTATCATGTGTTTATGAGAACTCCAAGTGCTTTACTGGGAAAAACACGAGTCAGTAGGAGAATTTAATGTCATACCCGGAACTTAAAGTACTTACAACATAGTAAGTTGTCATTAAGGTAGTTGAATCATGTGTTTATGAGAACTCCAAGTGGTTTACCGGTAATAGTCAGTTGGAGAATTTAATGTCACACCTGAGCCTTAAAATGCTTACAGCATAGTAAGTCATCATTAAGGTAGTTGTCTCGTATGTTTATGGGATTTCCTAGTGGTTTATCGGGAAAAACACAGTCAGTTGGAGAATATAATCTCATACCTGAGACTTAAAGTACTTACAGCATAGTAAGTCACCATTAAGGTAGTTGTCTCATGTGTTTATGGGATTTCCTAGCGGTTTATCGGGAAAAACACAGTAAGTTGGAGAATATAATCTCATACCTGAGACATAGAGTACTTACAGCATACTAAGTCACCATTAAGGTAGTTGCATCGTCTGTTTACCAGGAAAAACACAGTCAGTTGGAGAATTTAACGTCACACCTCTGGCTTAAAATACTTACTGCATAGTAAGTCATCACTAAGGTAGTTGTATAATGTGTTTATGAGAACTTCAAGTGATTTACCAGGAAAAACACGAGTCAGTTGGAGATTTTAATGTCATGTCACACCCGAGCCTTCAAGTACTTACAGCATAGTAAGTAATCATTAAGGTAGTTTTCTCATGTGTTTATGGGAATTCCTAGTGGTTTACTGGGAAAAACACAAGTCAGTACGAGAATTTAATGTCATACCCGGGCCTTAAAGTACTTACAGCATAGTAAGTCACCATTAAGGTAGTTGTCTCATGTGTTTATGGGAACTCTTAGAGGTTTCCCGGGAAAAACACGAGTCAGTGGGAGAAGTTATATGTCATACCCGGGCCTTAAAGTGCTTTCAGCATAGTAAGTCATCATTAAGGTAGTTGTCTCATGTGTTTATGAGAACTCCAAGTGGTTTACCGGGAAAAACATCAGTCAGCTGGAGAATTTAATGTCATACCTGAGCATTAAAGTACTTACAGCATAGTTGTCTCATGTGTTTATGCGAACACTTTGTGGTTTACTGGGAAAAACAGGAGTCAGTTGGAATACTTAATGTCATACCTGGGCCTTAAAGAATTGCACCATTAAAAAATGTTCATTATTTCCACCGACTTACAGTTAAACCCTTGCCAATTACACAGAATTACATAATGCACACAATTACGATTCACCAGTTCATTCGTTACAATTCCACTTGCACTCGCGATTACGTCAACTCCTCTGACGCACGTACGCAGTCCGTCCCCTCACTGGGCGCTCCTCACAGCTGTTCTCCAAACACTGACTGACTTCACTCATTGCAGCCCTTTTTATAGGAATATCACTGTTTTCTAGAAGTCACTGGTTTCAGTGAATAACCGCGAAAATTTCAGAGGGCAGTGGGAGGGGAAAGAGGCGGCCAGCGACAAGTGACATTTCCCTAATCAACATCTCAGTTAGTGACAGAGACTAAAGGGAGGGTGTGGCTTGGCTGCCTCTGGCCCCTCACTCAGCTGTCGTTGGTTGTGTTTTCCACTAATTGGGTGACGCTGCTCCCTCCTCAAAGCTGGTCGTCCCGAACAGCACCATCGTAGCGGGCTAGACGATCCAGGTGTACCACCAACATCTTCCCTCGGGGAACCTTCTGGATGCGGTAGACCACGTCAATAATCCTGTTCACCACCCGGATCGGTCCTTGCAATGGCTGCTGGAGCTTCGGGCAGCATCCCTTGGTCCGGGTAGGACGATACAACCAGACCAGGTCACCCTGCTGGAACCCTTGGCTGTTGATTTGCCTGTCATACCTGGTCTTCATGCGGTCGCTCGCCTTCTGGATGTTCTGGCGAGCCATCTCGTGCATGTCGTGGAGATGGTCCACCAAGTTCTCCACATACTCGGTCGCTGGCTGTTTCGCTTCCGGAGGGCTTCCAAAAGCCAGGTCACAATGGAGGCGTAACTCCCGGCCGAACATTAAACTGGCTAGCGCCATCCCAGTTGTGTCGTGTGTAGACGAGCGGTAGGCCAGCAAGAACAGTGGTACCTTGACGTTCTAGTCTCGCTGATGGCTGGCCACGACCTTCCTCAGGTGTTCCTCTAATGTCTTTATGTACCTTTCGACCATGCCATCCGACTGAGGATGTAGCGGCGTCATGCGGGTCTTGTTCACCTCAAGCCTTTGCAGTGCCTCCTTCATAAGGTTGGACTCAAAATTGGTATCCTGGTCACTGTGTAGCTCTAACGGCACCCCAAATCGACAGAACACTTGCTCCACGAGGCAGTCTGTGATTGTCTTTGCCTCTTGGTTTGGAATGGCATACACCTCCGGCCACTTGGTGAAGTAGTCCACGACCACCATTAGGTACTTGTTGCCTCGGTCAGAAACTGGGAACGGTCCAGCAATGTCAACAGCGATCCGTTCCAATAGCGCTCCAACGTTGTACTGGTGCACCCGACCGCGGCTGCTAGTCTGGGGGCCACGACTCGCCACGCACACGTGACACTGACGGCACCATCTCTCAGCATCTGCTTGGAGTCTCAGCCAGTAGTAGCGCTGCAGTAGTTTGTCAATCGTTCGGTTCGCTCCCAGGTGTCCTCCTGAAGTACCGGCGTGCACTTCTTCCAAGACTTCCGGGACCTTACTCCGGGGAAGTACCAACTGTTCTCCCTGCATCTTCCCATTGGGTGATTCCCATGCCCAGAACAGCACGCCCTCGCTGGTCTTAAACGAGTCCCACTGGGTCCAGTACGACTTGTAGGTGGCGCTCCTTGGTGTGATGTCCTCCCAGGTTGGTCTTGTCCCTGCCTCCACTTCCCTCAAGAGTGGCCCCAAGTCTGCGTCCGCCAGCTGCTCCCTCCTCAGGCCTGCGCTATCCCAGCCATACGCAGGCACTGCCACAACTACTCGGACTGCTGTGGCACGCTCTTTCTCTTCCACTCTTGTGCACTGCCCGCACTCTTCTGGACAGGGTCTTCGGGACATGGCGTCTCCATTACCGTGGCTCTTCCCTCTACGATATTCCGAGGTGAAGTCGTACTCCTGCAGCCTCTGGACCCAACGTGCTGTCTGGCCTTCCAGGTTCTTAAAGCTCAATAGCCAGGTTAGGGCGGAATGGTCAGTCCTCAGGTGGAATGGCTGACCGTACAGGTACTTGTGGAAGTGCTCCAAGGTCTTTATTACCGCCAATAATTCTCGTCGGGTGACGCAGTAGTTCTTCTCTGCCTTGGATAGCGTCCTGCTGTAGTAGGCTATCACCCGCTCATGGCCGTCCTGGATCTGCGATAGGACACTTCCAATGCAATGGTCGCTGGCATCGGTGTCCACAATGAAGGCGCCACCCGGTTGTGGGAAACCCAAAATTGGAGCACTGCACAGGGTCTCCTTTAGGTGCTGGAAGGCGTTTTCGGCATCCTCTGTCCATGCATAAGGCTGGTGTTCCTCTGTTAGGCGGGTGAGGGGTTTTGCGATGTTAGAGAACCCCTTTATGAAGCGGCGGTAATTGCACAGCCCCAGGAAACTGTGCAACTCTTTCTTATCCTTTGGGCGAGGCCAATCTCTCACAGCCTGTGTCTTCTGCGGGTCTGTGGCCACTCCGGTTGCTAAGACTATATGGCCTAAGTAGTTCACTTCCTTGCGAAAGAGCAGGCACTTCTTCGCGTTCAGCTTCAAGTTGGTCGCCTGCAGCCTCTGTAGCACCTTACTCAGATTCTCGAGGTGATCTTCAAAAGTCTTCCTGACGATGATGATATTGTACAGGTATAGCAGGCAGGCATCGTAAGTCAGCCCTCTCATCACTGACTCCATGAGGCGTTGGAAGGTAGCTGGTGCGTTGCAGAGGCCAAAGGGCATAACCGTGAACTGCCAGAGCCCTTGGCCTGTCAAGAATGCGGTCTTCTCCTTGTCTCTTGGGTCTAGAGCTACCTGCCAGTAGCCTGACTGAGGTCCAGGGTCGAGAACCACTGTGCACCAGCTAGCGTGTCCAGGGTGTCGTCAATCCGGGGTAAGGGAAAACAGTCCTTCCGGGTGACAGTGTTCAGCTTTCTGTAGTCTACGCAGAAGCGCAGCTCGCCGTTCTTCTTCGTCACCAAGACTACAGGGGAACACCAAGGGCTGTCAGACTCTTCAATCACTCCCCTGGATCTCATGTCCTCCAGCATGTCTCGTACCGCCCCTTGCTTCGCCAGCGGAACGCGTCTAGGTGGTTGCCGAATAGGCCGGGCGTCCCCGGTGTCGATGCGGTGAAGCACTTTGTCCGTGTGGCCATAGTAACTATCACCTTGGCTGAAGACACGCTGGTATCGTCTTAGCAGTTGTCGAGCTTTCTCCAGCTGCTCTGCGGTCAGGTGGTCGGCCGCTATCTCCAGTAAGCCTTCTAGCCGGGGCCCCAGGTTTTGCTTCGGCACCGGCTCCTGCGTCTTGTCGATTGCTGTTACGCTTACCACGGGCTCGCACGTTCCCAACTCCGTCCCGGCCTGGACGTCGTGATCGGTGTCCGTTGGATTTAGCAGTCTCACTGGCACTTCCTCTCGGCACGGCAGCAGTGCCCTGGCTACACATAGTCCGTGCATAGGCGTCTTCTGGTCCAGCATCATGTCCCTGGTTCTCTGGCCTTCCAGTCGCGACGTCACCACCACCTCGCTCCTCGCGGGGACAACCACGTCTTCATTCAAGACGACCCGCAGGACCTTCTTGCCGACGTCGACCGTCGCCTCGTGGCTCCTGAGGGCATCCAATCCCAGTATCACCTCCTCAGCCACTTTCGCGACGAACACCCACACACGTACGGTACTCCTTCCAAAGGTCAACTTTAGCAGGGCCTCCTTCTCCACAGGCAAGGTGTCGCCCGATGCCGTGACAAGCTGGTATGGTCGATTCGGCTTCCTTGTCAGCAAACCCTTCGCCACGTCAGGTCTGATGATCGTCACGGCTGCCCCGGTGTCCACCAGCACGCGGCACGGCTTCCCTCTCGCCCAACCGTCCGAGATGGGGCTGTCATCCATACGCCGGCTGACGGCGCGCAGTGTCACTCGAGGGGATGGTGGTGATGGCGCCGATGTGCCCCTCTCCACGACGGCCCTTACTCCTTTTCCAGCTGCTCTTCCTGGTGTGGGCAGTCTCTCTGCAGGTGTCCGGGCTGTCCACACCCCCAACACAGGCCACAAGGTGTTCGCCGGCGTCCCTCGGCTGGTCTTCTGTCTCCGGTGTAGCGGACACTCCTCGTTCTCGACGTCGGGATAGCTGTTACTTTGGCCGCCTCCATCCTTAATGCTGCCGTCAGCGCCTCGTGGATGGTTTTATAATTGCCGAGCATTAGGCGCTGACGAATCTCCGTGTCCCGCACCACGTTAACGAAGGTGTAGGCAGCTTCCCGGGATACGAACTCTGGTGGGAGGTCGACTAGGGCCTTGCTTGCCAGTTGTTCAACTGCCAGGGTGAACTTCTGCAGCGTCTCCCCCGGCTGCTGTGACCTCGCCTTTAGCTGGCTGCGGTACGCTGCGGCTAAGCGGTGGTTTCCAAAACGATTCTCCAGGGCCTCCCAGATGTCCTTGGGCGCTGCCGTTGTCTGCACCGCGTTTAGGACTTCCGCGGCCCGTCCCTGGAGGCTGGCTATTAACTGTGTGGCCTCCTCCTCTGGTGACCATTTATTGTGTTTGGTCACTGCGTCGAATTGGCGGCGGAAGACCTCAAACGTTGACGCACCGTCATATTTCGTAGGTTTGACGCGCGCCGATGTTGTGTCGCGTCCCGGTGCGTCGGCCTTCAAATCCTTCAACCTCCTGCCGACGACGTCCTCCACCATGGCGTTCAGGGACTTGACGCTGCTATCGGCCTTTCCCTCCAGGTTGTTTACGCGGTTCGCAAGGTCTTCGACGTCTTCCACCACGGCGTTCAGGGTCTTGGCGTTATTGTCGGCCTTTTCCTCTAAATCATTAAGGCGGTCGTCTACTTGACCCATCCGCTTGCCCAGCTTCGCGACGTCATCCCTTACGCCGGCCAACTGTTCCTCAAATTCGGCGGCGGGGACCTCGTTCGCCTCCTTCATTTCCGTGGCCAGACTATCATTTGCTGCCCTCATTTCTGTGGTCAATTCGGTCTTTATTTCTTCCATCTTCTCGGTGATGTCGTTGGCCGTCTTCATTTGTTTCAACTCGGCGGTGAGGTTGTCGTTGGCCGTCTTCATTTGTTTCAGTTCCGCGGCCAGGTTGTTATTTGTAGTCTCCAGCTTCGCGGCCAGGCTGTTATTTGCCGCTTCTGTTTTTGCAGAGGTTGTCATTTGCCGTCTTCATTTCTGTCAGTTCCGCGGCCAGGCCATTATTTGCCCCTTTCATTTCCAAGGTCAATTCGGCCTTCATTTCCATCATCTTCTCCAAAATCTTTTCCAATGCCGCGTCCATGGTTGTAATGTTCGGTGATGTTGTCGTCCCGCTTCCTGACACCAGTGTGACTTTGTGGGTTCGTGAAATGAAAAGTCCAATTGCACCACTCAAAAATGTTCTTTATTTCCACCGACTTACAGTTAAACACTTGCCAATTACACAGAATTACGTAATGCACACAATTACGATTCACCAGTTCGTCCATTACAATTCCACTTGCACTCACGATTACGTAAACTCCTCCGATGCACGTACAGTCCGTCCCCTCACTGGGCGCTCCTCACAGCTGTTCGCCAAATACTGACTGACTTCACTCATTGCAGCCCTTTTTATAGGAATATCACTGTTTTCTAGAAGTCTCTGGTTTCAGCGAATCACCGCGAAAATTCCAGAGGACAGGGGAAGGGGAAAGAGGCGGCCAGCGACAAGTGACATTTCCCTAATCAACCTCTCAGTTAGTGACAGAGACTAATGGGAGGGTGTGGCTTGGCTGCCTCTGGCCCCTCACTCAGCTGTTGTTGGTTGTGCTTTCCGCTAATTGGGTGACAATACTTACAGCATAGTAAGTCGTCATTGAGGTAGTGGTCTCATGTGTTTATGAGAGCTCTTAGTGGTTTACCGGGAAGAACAAGAGTCAGTTGGAATATTTAATGTCATACCCGGGCCTTAAAGTACTTACAGCATAGTAATCATCATTAAGGTAGTTGTATCATGTGTTTATGAGAACTCTTTGTGGTTTACTGGGAAAAACACCAGTCAGTTGGAATGTTTAATGTCATACCCGGGCATTAAAGTACTTACAGCATAGTAAGTCATCATTAAGGTAGTTGTCTCATGTGTTTATGAGAACTCCTAGTGGTTTACCGGGAAAAACACGAGTCAGTTGGAATATTTAATGTCATACCCGAGTCTTAAAGTATTTATAGTATAGTAAGTTATCATTAAGGTAGTTGTCTCATGTGTATATCATATTGCAACAACTAAGAAAGCATTTATTTGCAATTTAAGCATTTAGCATGGTGCAAGAAACACACTCTCACAACAAAACAACTCATCAAGTGGCAATTGAACTGCAGTATCACTGATTACTGAACTGATATTGACAATTCCACTCTGCTGAGTGATGATTTGCCCCTTATATAAGGCTCAAAGACAAAGCTAGAAATTGCTAGAAAGAACCTAAGGAAATCTTTGAGAGAAGGTGGCTGCGGACCACCATGATCAGGCAGATCAGCCTTGTGGACAATATTTGTTTGCAGATGTTTATATCTTGGCCACCAGCTGCTAGCAAATTGTGATTACACTCATAATCAACTCATAAATACCAGTCAGTCAGAGAATTTAATGCCATGCTGGCACGTTGGCCATACTAGCTCAATGGTTAAGAGTGGCCAGACAGAGACCAGAGGATCCATGGTTCAAATCCCAACTCTGCCCTTTCAAACACACATTTTTCTACAGATAAGTGACAACCCATATTTGACACAGCAGAGTGAGTCATGGTGGCAAGGACAGCAATGGGGTTAGATTACATAATAATGATCCTGGCTTACCTTATTGGACTGTCAGCTGGCTGTTTTTGCTGTGGATAAATAAATAACATATGAGATTATGGATATAAAAGACACACATGTTAACAGTAATGAGAATTACACAACAATAAATAACAGAGTTGTGATACTAGAGAGGTTTTAAGGATTTTAACATTTTAATCAATTTTACTCTCTTTCAGGAAAACAATGTAGAAAAAAATATATACTACTATAATCTTTGCAAAAGTTAAAGGCATATGGAGGCACGCCATACTGCAGACTCCAGCCAATCCTAATCTTGCCCGTTTCCAAGATTCACTGTACAGTCCTGCCACTTATTGCAAGATAAAACCCACATATTCAAACCTGTTTATTGTTCCTGCCACACTCTGTACTTGTACTTCTGTGTCTCCATACATAATCATTTTTCTGTGTTCACTATAATCACATAATCATAATATACTAATAATAATCATAATACTATGATTATGATAATAACTGGTATTTTACTTAAAAAGACATTAAAAATTGATTGCAGTTTTCAGATACTTGCTATAACTTGAATCCACTAAAATAAGGCAAACAAGCTAAATGTGCACACATTGCTCAGTGCCTAACATGTTTTTCAACGGACCCTTTATTCCCTGAAAGCAACTTGTAATACCCTCAGTCAATTAACAATTAAACTTATTTGTTGCAAAAATATTGAAACCAAATTGGTTTATGGCATTTTACATGAGTTTGAAACTTAAAGAGGTTAAAGACTGGTAGAATGGGTAGAATGTTTACACTCTATAGAAATATGTCCAATCAAAGTTACATACATCCTCAGTTGCTAGGACTTGAACCTCTGCAGTGACCTCACGTGCTGGTGAAACGGCTTCTCGTACCAGAGATGGAGGTGCAGCATCTGCTGCAATGACTTCAGGTGCAATCCCAGGAGGTGCAATTGCTGGAATAACCTCAGGTACAGCTCCAGTTGCTGCACATGGAACCTCTGCTGGAGGTGCAGCATCTGCTGCAATGATTTCAGGTGCAACCCCAGGAGGTGCAATTGCTGGAATAACCTCGGGTACAGCTCCAGCTGCTGCAGGTGGAACCTCTGCTGGAGGTGCAGCATCTGTTGCAATGATTTCAGGTGCAACCCCAGGAGGTGCAATTGCTGGAATAACCTCGGGTACAGCTCCATCTGCTGCACATGGAACCTCTGCTGGAGGTGCAGCATCTGCTGCAATGACTACAGGTGCAACCCCAGGAGGTGCAATTTCTGGAATAACCTCTGGTACAGCTCCATCTGCTGCACATGGAACCTCTGCTGGAGGTGCAGCATCTGCTGCAATGACAACAGGTGCAAACCCAGGAGGTGCAATTGCTGGAATAACCTCAGGTACAGCTCCATCTGCTGCACATGGAACCTCTGCTGGAGGTGCAGCATCTGCTGCAATGATTTCAGGTGCAACCCCAGGAGGTGCAATTGCTGGAATAACCTCAGGTACACCTCCATCTGCTACACATGGAACCTCTGCTGGAGGTGCAGCAGCATCTGCTGCAATGATTTCAGGTGCAACCCCAGGAGGTGCAATTGCTGGAATAACCTCAGGTACAGCTCCATCTGCTGCACATGGAACCTCTGCTGGAGGTGCAGCAGCATCTACTGCAATGATTTCAGGTGCAACCCCAGGAGGTGCAATTGCTGGAATAACCTCGGGTACAGCTCCATCTGCTGCACATGGAACCTCTGCTGGAGGTGCAGCAGCATCTGCTGCAATGATTTCAGGTGCAACCCCAGGAGGTGCAATTGCTGGAATAACCTCGGGTACAGCTCCATCTGCTGAAGATGGAACCTCTGCTGGAGGTGCAGCAGCATCTGCTGCAATGATTTCAGGTGCAACCCCAGGAGGTGCAATTTCTGGAATAACCTCTGGTACAGCTCCATCTGCTGCACATGGAACCTCTGCTGGAGGTGCAGCAGCATCTGCTGCAATGATTTCAGGTGCAACCCCAGGAGGTGCAATTGCTGGAATAACCTCGGGTACAGCTCCATCTGCTGCACATGGAACCTCTGCTGGAGGTGCAGCAGCATCTGCTGCAATGATTTCAGGTGCAACCCCTGGAGGTGCAATTGCTGGAATAACCTCGGGTACAGCTCCAGCTGCTGCAGGTGGAACCTCTGCTGGAGGTGCAGCATCTGCTGCAATGACTACAGGTGCAACCCCAGGAGGTGCAATTGCTGGAATAACCTCGGGTACAGCTCCATCTGCTGCACATGGAATCTCTGCTGGAGGTGCAGCATCTGCTGCAATGACTTCAGGTGCAACCCCAGGAGGTGCAATTGCTGGAATAACCTCAGGTACAGGTCCATCTGCTGCACATGGAACCTCTGCTGGAGTTGCCGCATCTGCTGCAATAACTTCAGGTGCAACCCCAGGAAGTGCAATTGCTAGAATAACCTCGTGTACAGCTCCATCTGCTTGAGGTGGAACCTCTGCTGGAGGTGCCGCAGCTGTTGCAATAACTTCAGATGCAACCCCAGGAGGTGCAATTTCTGGAATAATAGCTGGTACAGTTCCATCTGCTGCATGTGAAACCTCTGCAGTTACTTCAGGATGTGGTGTCAAAGATGTACCCTCAGTGGTAGCTACAGGCTCCGGGAGGCCCTCAGGTTGTGGTGCTGGATGAGATTCTTCAGTTATTGGTTCCAGATGTTCTATGAATATACAGTAATGATGCATTGGTATTTATGACAACAGCAGCAATTTTCTTACAAATAATATAAGTTTATCACAGGAAGTTCTAGAGCTTATATGACAACATTTATAGAACTAAATACCTATGAAGTTTCGTTATGAGGTCTTTGATAAATATAAGTTCAAAGTTTGCTCCAAAATCACACATCAGTCTTATGTTTAATATGCTATAGATTTAGAGTGAACTTTTGGCACTCATTATTATTTGGTAAATTACAATGTTTTTACACACAAGAATCGATTATATTGTCAAATGTATGATCTAGGAATGCACGGAAACATAACAAATTTTAAAATAGTATTATTTAACGCACATTCTAAAGTCCTTAATTCTGCTAACCCTGACAACAGCATAACATGAGATTTCACATAACTTTAGCTTATGACAACAGTTTCCTGTGTACCATGTTGACCATGTACAGTGGCCGGATGTGGACTTTGCTGACTTAGTAACCTAAGTCAACTGGATGCTGAAACAGCATTCTTTGTCAGCCAAATTGTCTTAAGACTCATGAGATAGCTGACTTTTGGTAGGGAAATGTTTACGAAGCTTTTGGGGCTCAGGACTGCTGATTTGGCCCTGGGACACCATGTTGGAAGTAACAGTATTTTATGACTGCATATTTTGGCAGTTGTGGGTAACTTCAGTTGCCCGCCTCGGTAGCGTAGATGGTAGCGTGTCTGCCTCACGTTCAAGAGGTCCCGAGTTCGAATCTTGGTCAGGATGAGTTCCTGGATAAGGTTTTTTCCGGGGTTTTCCTTTATCCTGATAGACGAATGTTGGGTAACTCTAAGCTCCATGGGCCACAGACTCATTTGAGCATCATTTCACCAATTTCATTCATCGTCCGATATGACTTAACATTGGATGACGCAAATTGCAGAAAAACTTCAGTTTGGGTTCTGAGGTCATGATGATCTTAGAAATCAGGATCATCATGCCGCACTTCATTAGTGTTTATTCTGCACACATCCACTACACGTAACTCCAAGGTAAGGCCGCATGAGTCTTTGATATAATAATATAACTGTTATCATTATTTCTCCACCAAGTCTCTTCAAGACTTCGGGAGTGCCTTGTACTTGAACTTAATAAGGTTAAAACAAATTGGCATATTATAGAACTTGGTGTCTCTACATTTGCTCTACCATGTTGCTCCCACATCCTATCAGCTACGCTCCTAGTTACTGAGTAGATTGTCACCTCTGACATACACTATATTCAATCAGTAACATTTGGTTGAGGCATCTGTTACAATTTATCCATTGTAACATTTGGTGGAGTTGCTTAGGTTCCCCCATTGTTATATGTAACAACTGAAGAGAATTTATAAATATTATTATTCCTATTATTCCTTTTATTATTATTGTTATTATTATTGTTGTTATTATTATTGTTGTTATTATTGTTATTATTATTATTGTTGTTATTATTGTTATTATTATTATTATTGTTGTTATTATTGTTATTATTATTATTATTATTATTATTATTATTATTATTATTATTATTATTATTATTATTATTATTATTATTATTATTATTATTATTATTATTATTATTATTATTATTTGTTATTGCTATTGTTATTGCTATTGTTATTATTATTATTATTATTATTATTATTATTATTATTATTATTATTATTATTATTATTATTATTATTATTATTATTATTATTATTATTATTATTATTATTATTATTATTATTATTATTATTATTATTATTATTATTATTATTATTATTATTATTATTATTATTATTATTATTATGCTTTTTCAACACAAATTCATCATTTGTATGCCTGCCTTAGAAGTTCAAAAAATTCATTATAACCACTGTATTATTGCAAGTGATATCTTGTTCCTTTTAAAAATTCAAAAGAATTAACAAAAATTAAAAAGATAACCATTTTACATAAAAATGAAGCTAATAACAGTGAAGCAATACAGATATTAATATACATTATTGTAATATAGATATGATTTTATTTCTTTTCTGTATCACTAGGATTA
Source organism: Mantis religiosa (assembly GCA_030765055.1). Lineage (NCBI taxonomy): Eukaryota > Metazoa > Arthropoda > Insecta > Mantodea > Mantidae > Mantis > Mantis religiosa. The sequence continues at coordinate 590,957 of JAUKNK010000382.1, read as the reverse complement.
AGCACATATTCCTTATATCCACCTGTATGGCACAGCGTAGGGATGTCATTGCATACTGAAATTTCCTGGTTCACTTTTGGCTGTGCTACAATTTTCTGCCATTCTAGCAATACAAATATGATTGTCATTAAATAAAACATTGTTTTATATTCAAAACATCCATCAAAACCTCTTTTGAATTGTTAAATCTCCTCAAGGACACAAAGATTAACTCTACAGATGCTTTAGTTTCCTTTGACGTCATTTCTTTATATCCAAGTATACCTACCAATGAGCTTATTCCACTTCTCAAAAAATGGCTGGAATCAATACAAATAACATCTGAAGAAATAGAAGAACTTACACAACTTACAGAAATTTGTATCAATCAAAATTTTTTCAGTTTTAATGGACAGATCTATAAACAAAAAACGGGCCTAGCTATGGGCAACCCATTGTCTCCCTTATTGGCAGATTTATTTATGAGTGCTTTTGAAACACATATCACAAAAACTTTTCCAAATTATTTCAAAGTGTGGCATCGTATTGTTGACGACATTTTTGCAATAGTACCTAAAAAACTCATACAAGATGGTCTTAGACTTTTGAATATACAAAATCCAGCTATAAAATTTACATTGGAAACAGAAGAGGATGGTGTGCTTCCCTTTTTGGACATCAAGATCAAAAAATTGAACAACAAACCCACTTTTGGTATTTACAGGAAACCGACACACACAGATAATTACATTAAGAACAACAGTTTCAACCCAAAACAACACCAACATGCCATTTTCAACAGTTTAATCTTTCGGATGATCAACTTTCCACTAAACAGAGAAGATTATCAAGAAGAATACCTACACATAAAAAAAGTAGCTATATCCAACGGTTTCAACCCAAATTTAGTAGACAGAACAGTTAACAGACTCAACAAAGCTAAGAAAATAAAAGAAACCACCACCCTAGAACCTACAGGAGAAAAAGAGAAAAAACTTTTTAAAAAATTCACCTTCCATCCATCAGCCTATAACAAATTCCAAAAAATCTTCTCAAAACACAACATAACTCTTGCACCTCAAAATAGGTTTAATATCAGAAATTTGTTATAAGGCCCTCCCAAAAATTCAATCACTACCAAAGAAAAACCAGGAATCTATGAGATCAAATGTGAAACTTACCCTAAAATTTATATAGGAAAAACAAAAAGAAATATTAACATCAGAACTAAAGAACATATACGAAACATTAAAAATGGTGAAACAGAAAAATTAGCAGTGGCTTTTCATTTTTTAAATACTAGATATGATATCAACTTGGAAACATCTCTAATAAAATATGTTAATCACCCCATAGACCTTTCCGTATGGGAAAAAATCTTCAATAACAAAAATCGTCATTGTTTGCGCCATTATCGTCATTTGTTCCGGCGGGCGCATGAATATTTCACTTGGCGCCGGTTATGCGGCCAGCTGGTCATGTGACTCGCCAGCACGCAAGAAAATAGTCTTCTTCTTCAGTTTTAGTTACAGACATGTTGAGACGTGTGATGTGCTTCATTGTGTGGCTGCGTGCAGCGGTTGTTGCAATGAAAAAACGGTTTTAGTTTATCTCAAATATTAAATGCATTGTTGTCCTCTTCATGATTATTCACATAAGAAATGTAGTGTGTGCAATAAATTTATCTAGTGATATGAATACAGCTCTATCGAGTACAGTCCACAAAATCAGTTTCCTTGATTTCTGCTAAAATCAAGGTGGTCCTCCACATTAAATTAAGCACGACACAAACAGTCATAGAGTCATGAATTTTGAAACTCCACCACAGGACATCTTTGACAAGTACATCACGCCATCTATTGACAATACGGAGAAAGAGGAAAACACTACAACTTGCACTAATCGAGTATCAGCTCATGATAGGAGCAAGAGCTCTTGAAACATGTCCTGTGAATAAACAGTGTGAGTGAAGCAATGTGTCAATATCTTCTCGATTCACTTTTGCACTATCCATTAAAATGTCTAAGGGTTCCCCAAAGTAGAGAAGTGAACTGCTAGGACTTTTTCCTTCCTTCTACTATCAGAACAAAAACCTCTCCAGCTGCTTATCAGCTTTGAAGAATGGCAAATGGGGTCAAATTTACATTTCTGTGATTAGCTATCCCCAGAATAGACATTTTTATGTTATAACATGAACTATGTAATACTAAAAACTTTATTAAAAATTAAAAAGTTTACAGGAATGTGGCAAACCAAGAAATTACAGTGGTAGGAAAAGAAGCTTGTCTATCATTGTTCATTGATAGTAATATGACTAGCATGAGTATTATTTCATAACTTGCAATAAATGTCTTGAACTACTTTTGATAAATGCTACTTTTATTGAAGTTTAAATACACAGAGCAATGTAACTCCCTCAAAAAGGTCCATTAGTTCAAGGCCATATGCAACAGAAGCAACCATATAATATTGTGACTTTGTGGGTTCGTAGAATTAAAAGTCTAATTTGCAGAAATTCAAATTGTTCCTTATTTGCGTAGAAATACACTCAAAGTAGCAAGTTACAGCAGAACTACACAATCACAATCCACCAAGGTCGATGATCACAACAGCATTCTGATTACATAGGTCGGGCGCCTCCGCTGTCGATGCGGTGAAGCACTTTGTCCGTGCGGCCGTAGTCACTGTTACTTTGGCTGAAGACACGCTGGTATCGTCTTAGCACTTGACGAACCTTCTCCAGCTGTTCTGCGGTGAGGTGGTCGGCTGCCCTCTACAATAAGACTTCCAGCCGGGGCCCCAGGAGTTGCGTCGGCACCGGTTTCTGTGTCTTGTCGATTGCCTTTACGCTGACCACGGGCACGCACGTCCCCAGCTCCGTTCCGGCCTGGACGTCGTGATCAGTGTCTGTGAGGTTGAGCAGCTTCACTGGCAGCTCCTCTCGCCACGGCAATAATGTCCTGGTTACACAGAGTCCGTGCTCAGGAGTCTTCTGGTCCAGCATCATATTCTTCTTCCGCTGGCCTTTCAGTCGCGCCGTCACCACCACGTCCCTTCTCGCGGGGACCACCACGTCTTCCTTCAAGATGACCCTGCAGATTCCAAGGCACTCTTCGGGTTGCCGGAGTATCACCTCTTCTTTATTGAGCTGCGGGACCTTCGTGCCGACGTCGACCGTAGCCTCGTAGCTCCTGAGGGCATCCAATCCCAGTATCACCTCCACAGCCACCTTCGCGACGAACACCCACAGACGCAAGGCACTGCGTCCCAAGGTCAGCTTCAGTAGGGCCTCCCTCTCCATAGGCAAGGCGTCAACCCATGCTGTCACTAGCTGGTATGGTCGGCTCGGTTTTCTCGACGTCAGGTCTGATGATGGTCACGGCTGCCCCAGTGTCTACGAGCACGCGGCACGGCTTTCCTCTCACCCAACCCTCCGCAATCAGGCTGTCATCCATACGACAGCTGACGCCGCGCAGTGTCACTCGAGGGGATGGTGGTGATGGCGCCGACGTGCCCCTCTCCACGATGGACCTTACTCGTTTTTTGGCTGCTCTTCCTGGTGTGGGCAGTCTCTCTCCAAGTGTCCCGGCTGTCCAGACCCCTGAGGTTGGTTCCCGAAAGAGAAAAGGAGTATATCGTTAGTGGAAATCAACGGGACCTTGGCGTAGTGGTGCACTGCCAAGGAACGCAACTGCTATTCAATCTCAGGGAGCTGCCACGTCCTTGTCGTTCCCCCCAGGCAACGTTTTACGAAAGTAAAGCGGATAAGAGCAGCAAAAGTGACCATAAATAAGTTAGCGGTTACCGACTAAGCACCAGATCAGTCGATCACTAATGCAATCCCTTTAGGGGCCAACTAACCAACCTATCAGTATCACCAATCAGACTCCGAAAGGTTCAATCTTCTACCCACAACCTCCGTTAATCTGCGGGGTCAACTTGGCAACCTCGACATCTACCCTATGCCTCCATTTCATTCTGAAGGGTCAAACCGACCCGGTATCCTCATAAACCTGTGAGGGTCAACTCTTAAGACCCTGAACAAAATCTCACACTTCCATCTTAAGGGTCAATTCTTCGACCCGGCCTTAGAAACCTGAGAGAGTCAACTTCAACACCCGAACACATCACACTCCCATCCAATTCTGAATTCTGAAGGGTGAAATCTTCCACCCGGATTCTTTCTGATCTAGTGAGGGTCAAATTGACGATCCTGATCAAAACCCAATCCCCCCCCATTTCCGAAGGGTCAAACCTTCGAAATAAATCACGGCGCTGGGGCGGGTTTTCTCTGGGATCTCCGGTTTCCCCCGCCATCTTATTCCACCGGTGCTCCATCTTCATTTCATGTATCATCAGTGTCATCGCCTGCGGTACCATATGTAGTAAAAGCGGGCTTTAAACACTACACTACACTACACACACACACACACACACACACACACACACACACTTTGAAAAAAATGTGTAGTGTTTAACGCCCGCTTTTACTACATATGGCACTACAGGCGGTGACAATGATGATACATGAGATGAAGATGGAGCACCGATGGAAAGAGATGGCGGGGGAAACCGGAGGTCCCGGAGAAAACCCGCCCCAGCACCGTGTTGTCCACAACAAATCTCACTTTGCGGTCGCCTGGGATCGAACCCGGGCCGCCTTGGTGGGAGCCAAGTGGTCTAACCACTGAGCCACAGCACGGCCACTCAAACCTTCGACCCAGAGCTTTCCTCTGCCAGGGTCAACTCGGCGACCCCGACGAAATCCATACTTCCAACCGAAGGGTCAAATCTTCGATCCGTAATCTCACTTTAGCAGAGGTCAACCTGGTGACCTCAAGACTCAGATCCACAAAAGAGGGTCAACTTGGAGACCCCAACTGCAACCTCCACACCAATCTGAGAGGCACCATGAGGCGACAGAAACCCTGCCCACAACAGGACGAGGTCAACCTGACGGCCTCCAGCTCTACTCCCAGGAAAGGAGCTCTAGGACACCCTAGCTCTGCATCCTCACAGGGGCCTAGCCAGAGCAGAAAGGACACAGCGGGAGTCCCCAGCACTCCGAAATCGGGAAGCAGCAACCCAGGCGATTCCAGATCCAGCCCAACACCGCAACTCAACGACCAGATAGACCAAACACCAGAACTGCCAGAAGCGGGACCTTCAGGAGCAGCCCAGCAGCATGAAATGGGCACACAGAGACCTTCAACCAACAACGTGATGGAGGAAGCAGCGACAGATGCAAAGGAAAGCCTCTTCGAGCTGGAGGACATTTTGCACCAGTGTCATAGACTGCCGAGAGCCCATAAAGCATCACTCCGGGCTGCCTTCTACAGGATGACGGGACACCTACAAATACAACAAGGCAGAATAAAGGAACTGCAGGCAGAGAACCAACAGCTCCAACAACAAGTGATGCAGATGGCCACAACCACGGAGACAACCACAGCAACGGAGGCACCAACAACGAGACCTCTATATTCTACAGTAGCTGCTGCGCACACCTGCAACACAAAAGGAGATGAAGATCCAACAAACAATGACAAGATCTAGTGCCAATGTATTCGTACTACCGAAGCAAGCCTTATCGCAGGATGAACTACGCAGGAATATAACGAAGGTTGTCAACCCTGCAAGAGACAAGGTCAAAATAAAAGACATACGAAAAGCTGGCCCAACACAACTGGTCATTGAGACAGCCTCAGAGGATGGTGTCAGGAAACTAGAAAAGCACAAACCACTAGCAGAAATAGTGACCTTGGAACATCCGAGAAAATGGAGACCCAGAATAATTCATTTCAATTCAATTCAATTTATCTTCATCCTTTTAATTACAATTTAAAGGACACATCATAATATGAACTATTTACATCATATACAATTAATCTTAGTTACATATTCCATATTTAAATTCCTATACACTATAAAATGCCTTTTCGGTTAAGTACTTTTTTATGGTTTGCATCATTTCTGTTACTTGGTTTATGTTTTTCATTTCACTTGGTAACTTATTGAATAACTCCCTTCCTCAAAGTATAAACTTGAAAGAAGCGTAGGGACAGTGAAGCACAAATTAGTAAATAAGTGAATCGAGAATATATTGACACATTGCTTCACTCACACTGTTTATTCACAGGACATGTTTCAAGAGCTCTTGCTCCTATCCTCAGCTGATACTCGATTAGTGTAAGTTGTAGTGGTTTCTTCTTTCTCCGTATTGTCAACAGATGGCGTGATGTACTTGTCAAAGATGTCCGGTGGTGGAGTTTCAAAATTCATGACTCTATGACGATTTTTGTTAATGAAGATTTTTTCCCATACGGAAAGGTCTATGGGGTGATTAACGTATTTTATTAGAGATGTTTCCAAATTGATGTCATGTCTAGTATTCAAAAAATGAAAAGCCATTGCTGATTTTTCTGTTTCACCATTTTTAATGTTTCTTATATGTTCTTTAGTTCTGATGTTAATATTTCTTTTTGTTTTTCCTATATAAATTTTAGGGCAAGTTTCACATTTGATCTCATAGATTCCTGGTTTTTCTTTGGTAGTGATTGAATTTTTGGGAGGGCCTTTTAACAAATTTCTGATATTAAACCTATTTTGAGGTGCAAGAGTTATGTTGTGTTTTGAGAAGATTTTTTGGAATTTGTTATAGGCTGATGGGTGGAAGGTGAATTTTTTAAAAAGTTTTTTCTCTTTTTCTCCTGTAGGTTCTAGGGTGGTGGTTTCTTTTATTTTCTTAGCTTTGTTGAGTCTGTTAACTGTTTTGTCTACTAAATTTGGGTTGAAACCGTTGGATATAGCTACTTTTTTTATGTGTAGGTATTCTTCTTGATAATCTTCTCTGTTTAGTGGAAAGTTGGATCATCCGAAAGATTAAACTGTTGAAAATGGCATGTTGGTGTTGTTTTGGGTTGAAACTGTTGTTCTTAATGTAATTATCTGTGTGTGTCGGTTTCCTGTAAATACCAAAAGTGAGTTTGTTGTTCATTTTTTTGATCTTGATGTCCAAAAAGGGGAGCACACCATCCTCTTCTGTTTCCAATGTAAATTTTATAGCTGGATTTTGTATATTCAAAAGTTTAAGACCATCTTGTATGAGTTTTTTAGGTACTATTGCAAAAATGTCGCCAACATAGCGATACCACACTTTGAAATAATTTGGAAAAGATTTTGTGATATGTGTTTCAAAAGCACTCATGAATAAATCTGCCAAGAAGGGAGACAATGGGTTGCCCATAGCTAGGCCCGTTTTTTGTTTATAGATCTGTCCATTAAAGCTGAAAAAATTTTGATTGATACAAATTTCTGTAAGTTGTGAAAGTTCTTCTATTTCTTCAGGTGTTATTTGTATTGATTCCAGCCATTTTTTGAGAAGTGGAATAAGCTCATTGGTACGTATACTTGGATATAAAGAAATTACGTCAAAGGAAACTAAAGCATCTGTAGAGTTGATCTTTGTGTCCTTCAGGAGATTTAACAATTCAAACGAGTTTTTGATACTTAAATTTTCAAATTTTGTGAAGGATCTGAAGATTTGAACCAGCCATTTTGATAGTTGGTAAGTGGGTGCATCAATGTTATTAATTATTGGTCTGAGGGTAATTTCAGGTTTATGTATTTTGGGTAAACCATATATGTATGGTGTTTTTGGACTGTCTATTTTATTGTTCAATTTATCTCTTTTAGTCATGATTTTACTGTTTTTAATTGCTAATTCCACAGATTTGCATGCTTTCCTTAATGGATTGTTTTCTAGTTTAACAAATTCTTTACCGTTTAAAAGGTTGTCCATTTTTTTGCGATAGTCTTCTTCGTCCAATATTACTATTTTGTTACCCTTGTCTGCTTTTGTGTAGACTACCGGTTTTTCATTTAAATTTTTTATTAATTTTTTATATGAATATCTTTTTGAATTTGCATTTTGAATATGATCTAGAGTTTCTAAGCACTGTGTTAGTTTCCTTTGACGTCATTTCTTTATATCCATATATACCTATCAATGAGCTTATTCCACTTCTCAAAAAATGGCTGGAATCAATACAAATAACACCTGAAGAAATAGAAGAACTTTCACAACTTACAGAAATTTGTATCAATCAAAATTTTTTCAGCTTTAATGGACAGATCTATAAACAAAAAACGGGCCTAGCTATGGGCAACCCATTGTCTCCCTTCTTGGCAGATTTATTCATGAGTGCTTTTGAAACACATATCACAAAAGCTTTTCCAAATTATTTCAAAGTGTGGTATCGCTATGTTGACGACATTTTTGCAATAGTACCTAAAAAAACTCATACAAGATGGTCTTAAACTTTTGAATATACAAAATCCAGCTATAAAATTTACATTGGAAACAGAAGAGGATGGTGTGCTCCCCTTTTTGGACATCAAGATCAAAAAAATGAACAACAAACTCACTTTTGGTATTTACAGGAAACCGACACACACAGATAATTACATTAAGAACAACAGTTTCAACCCAAAACAACACCAACATGCCATTTTCAACAGTTCTTTCGGATGATCAACTTTCCACTAAACAGAGGAGATTATCAAGAAGAATACCTACACATAAAAAAAGTAGCTATATCCAACGGTTTCAACCCAAATTTAGTAGACAAAACAATTAACAGACTCAACAAAGCTAAGAAAATAAAAGAAACCACCACCCTAGAACCTACAGGAGAAAAAGAGAAAAAACTTTTTAAAAAATTCACCTTCCACCCATCAACCTATAACAAATTCCAAAAAATCTTCTCAAAACACAACATAACTCTTGCACCTCAAAATAGGTTTAATATCAGAAATTTGTTAAAAGGCCCTCCCAAAAATTCAATCACTACCAAAGAAAAACCAGGAATCTATGAGATCAAATTTGAAATTTGCCCTAAAATTTATATAGGAAAAACAAAAAGAAATATTAACATCAGAACTAAAGAACATATAAGAAACATTAAAAATGGTGAAACAGAAAAATCAGCAGTGGCTTTTAATTTTTTGAATACTAGACATGACATCAACTTGGAAACATCTCTAATAAAATATGTTAATCACCCCATAGACCTTTCCGTATGGGAAAAAAATCTTCATTAACAAAAATCGTCATAGAGTAATGAATTTTGAAACTCCACCACCGGACATCTTTGACAAGTACGTCACGCCATCTATTGACAATACGGAGAAAGAAGAAACCACTACAACTTACACTAATCGAGTATCAGCTGAGGATAGGAGCAAGAGCTCTTGAAACATGTCCTGTGAATAAACAGTGTGAGTGAAGCAATGTGTCAATATCTTCTCGATTCACTTTTGTACTAATTTGTGCTTCACTGTCCCTACGCTTCTTTCAAGTTTATACTTTCGGTACAAAGACTTGAACTTTCTTCTAGTAAATGCGTACTTCCAACCAAGTCTGGACATCAAGGGGCATTTACAGAACATAAAACGACTGCACTTCGAGATACGAGGAAAGCCAGCCGTGTACACCATGGATGCCAATGCAAAATCTCCCCTGTGGCATAGCTCTACCTTGGACGAAAGGGATAGACTACCAGAGGAACTACTGATAGAACTCGACCTATATGTCAAAAACAAACCAAATAATCCCCCAACGTATATTGGAAGGATTGGAGTGGCAGTAAATATCGACGTCACCTTGGTTAGCAGACAAACGTCATTTATGATCCAGGACTGGAGAGTCATGGAACAGCAAACCACGAGTGATCACAATGCCATCTTCTTCAGAGTGGAAACACCTAGAAACTCGGACAGACCACAGCGAAATGCAGATTGGAAATTCAATTATAAAAAGACGAACTGGACAACATTACGGCAGGCCTTCACCCCTCCACCACCTCCTGAGGAAGGGGAAGATAATAGACACAGCAGTAGAAAAGCTCTCTGAAGCAATATTGGCGAGTATGCACGCTTCAATCCCTAAGATGAGAGACAGGCCAGGAAGCTACACAGCATCTGGAACGAAAAGCTACAGAGATTTAGGCGAAATACGTGTCATGTGCGCGAGGCATATCAACATGCCAAAACCACAGCAGAATGAGAAATCCATCTAACCATCTACTGAAGGAGGAAAGAAGCATCCGAACAACTGCTACAAAAGACAAGAGCATCAAGCTAGAGCACCTTTATTGACGGCTGTATACAGAAGGACTCATGGGGCCTTCCATACAGAATTGTTAGAGAGAAATTCCAACGTTCTCCTACACTCACACTACAAAAACCAGATGGAACCCACAGTACATCCTGGGAAGACACAGTCAACCTGCTGGTGAACACTCTCCTTCCTCAAGACGAGGAGAATGAGCTATAGGTCCACAAAAACAGCAGGGAAGCTTATGTACAAAATCTATCCATCTACGATATAGTACACCACCGTAGACTATGGACTTGGCTGAATAAATTGGCCAACGAATTTTCCACAAAAGCCAGGATAAAATACCTGAACGAAGTACAACATGGGAACTAATAATACACCCGGATTTGATTCTAGAAATTAAGTATTATTCTGCCATTTGCAACATGTATAAGTAATAGTGTTAAGACTTGTAATAGTATTAAGTAAATATGTAGTTAGATATAAGACATACTCCTAAGATGAAATTAAAAGTGTATTACAAAACTGTATGAGAAAACAAATAAAGAAGGGACTACAATCTGGTATTTAAAATAGGAACCAGATTCCCGAATTAAGGAGGCCTTTTTTTTTTTTTTTGTCCAGACCCCCAACACAGGGCACTAGGTCTTCGCCGACGTCCCTCAACTGGTCTTCAGTCTCCATTATAACGGATACTACTTGCTCTGGAAGTCGGGTTAGCTGTCACCTTGGCGGCCTCCATCCTTAATGCTGCCGTTAGTGCCTAGTGGATGGTTTTGTAATCACCGAGCCTTACATGCTGACGAATCTCCGTGTCTCGAACCCTGTCGACAAAAGTGTAGGTAGCCTCTTGGGATATGAACTATGGTGGGAGGTCGACTAGGGCTTTGCTGGCCAGCTGCTCAATTGCCAGGGCGAACTCCTGTAGTGTCTCTCCTGGCTGCTGAAAAGTTCAAGGCCATAGCCGGGAATCTGGCACTGAAGTTTTCAGTCTGACTCTACCTTTCCATACTTTGGCCTCCACACGGTTAGTGTGAAAGAACAGTTAATTTTTCTAATACATACTTTAATACCATTCTGGTTTCATTTCAAAGCTATGCGATAGATAGAGAGTTGCCTTGCAGCTTGGCCGTCTACATGGTAGACGAGCAGTAAAACACATATGTCTTGTAAACAGAACCAGCATATTTTTGAATCCTTGATGTGAATGTTTATTATTTTTACTTCAATAACAATGCCTTATACTTTTCTTGCACAACATAAATAAAAGGAAATAAATATGTAAAATATGAAGTTATTAACATTGACGCAAACAAATATATACAAATATAATAATTTTTAACATAAAAGCTTTACTTATCTTATAGGAAATGGTGAAAGTTTTCTTATAAATTGATTAGGATCACGATTTCATCAACATTTTATTCACATTTTCAGCCAGAGCCTTAAACAATCTCGTTGTCAACGTTAGTCATTAGATGTCATATGTTTTTGTCAGTACTACCAAAATCTGAAAATGAAACAAATTTAAAAACAGAATCGACTGCCGGTATTTCAAAATTCATTACGGGATGTTTCTTTTTTAAAATAAATATATTTTCCCAAACCATTAAATCTATTGAACCATTTAACTGTTTTATTAATTTAATTTCTGGATTTATTTTATGATTGAATGACCAAAAATGATCTGCTACGGCCGATTTATCAGCCTGTTTATACTTAATGTTACGAAAATGTTCTTTCACTCTGGTTTCTAAATTACGTTTTGTCTTTCCAATATAAACTTTATCACAATCTAAACAATTAAATTGACAAAATACCAGATTATTTTTATTATTAGAAGTTTTATCTTTTTTAGAGAAATGCAGTAAATTTTTAATACTGTATTTATTTTGAGGAACGAAAGTTATAACAAACCCTTTAAAAAAATGTTGAAAATGTTTATTAACCTAAGGATAGTAAGTAAATTTTTTTAAAATTATAATCGTCTTTTGTTTTTTTAAGGTTAGAAATATCATTAACAGTTTTTTTATATTTAAATTTTTCAATTTTTTTATGTATAAAGTCTTTATTAAATGCATTAATTAAAGCAGTATTAATTTTATATTCTTTATTAAATTATGGACGGCTGAGGATAGAGGCAAGGTCTCTGAAACATGTTCTGGAAAAATTTTTAAGTAAGTGTTGTTTAGTGTCATTAATCGACTCCCTTTAATATATCGAGATTTAACTGTATTGGAACACCACAGTCGCATAAGAGCCGTAGATGCAAACGATGATTTGCGAAACATGTCCTCAAAATAGGTACGAAAGTGAAGCAGATGTGTAAGAAATACGACTCATCTAAAATTTAATGACTCCCTTTAAATTTAATTAATATATAATTTGCGCTTGAAAAGAAATAAATTAAACCCAGTTATTAAAAATAATAAAGATAATGTTAATTTATCAAATTGTAACCTTAATGAAAAGAAGTTAAATTTTTTAAATCAAGGTTTCAAAACTGGTGTAGATTTTTCAAACAAGATAGATGATTATATTGCAGATACAGATATTGCTAGGCCTGATTTAAGTGAAAATAATAAATAGTTGCTTAAATTGAATTATTTTTTATTTATTTATTTAGCATTATCTGGTGTAAAAATTACAAGGTAATTCATAGCATCGTCAAAAAACAGAAATACAAAATACAAAAGAAAACAGGAATACTAAAAAAAAATTTGTACATTGCACAGTTGACATTGGACAAGTCATATACTTAATAATGTGACTTTGTGGGTTTGTGAGATTAAAAGTCCAAGTTGCGCAAGTTCAAATGTTCTTTATTTCCGCCAAATTACACTCATACAGCTCAGAAAACAGCAGTATTACGTACCACACACAATTACGTCACACTCGCAATTGCAATTCACTACTCGCCTTGCGTTAACACTCCAAACCAACTCAAAGACTCAAAACTGACTGACTTGGCGAAACGTGCTTATATTTATACATGGTTAACCGGTTCTAGAAGATTCTCTAAGATGGAGGCAAAGATATAGAGAGATTTCACGATCTCTCCATGAGGAAGGCAGGAGGAGCGGAAACCCATTACTTGTTTCCCTACCACATCTCTACTGGGCACGTCATTAGAGCTACGCATTAGCGTAAGCGTGGCTTAGCGCCATCCGCCTCCCCTACTACCCGTTTCTCTCTCTCTTTCGCATGTCTCGTGACACTGCTCCCTCCTCAAGGCTGGTCATCCCGAACAGCACCATCGTAGCAGGCCAGACGATCTAGATGTACCACCAACATCTTTCCTCGAAGCACTTTCTGGATGTGGTAGACCACGCCGTTAATCCTCTTTATCACCCGGTACGGTCCTTGCCACGGCTGCTGAAGCTCCGGGCTGCATCCCTTACTTCGGGTAGGGCGGTACAAAAAGACCAGGTCACCTTGTTGGAACAGTTGGCTGTTGGCCTGCCTGTCGTATCACGTCTTCATGCGGTCGCTCGCCTTCTGGATGTTCTGGCGAGCCATCTCGTGCATGTCGTGGAGGGGGTCCACCAGGTTCTCCACATACTCGGTTGTGGCTATTTCGCTTCCGGAGGGCTCCCAAAAGCCAAAACACCTGGGGAGGCGTTACTCTCGGCCCAACATTAAGCTGGCTGGAATCATCCCCGTGGTGTCGTGTGTTGACAAGCGGTAGGCCAGCAAGAACAGTGGCACCTTCACGTCCCAATCTCGTTGATGGCTGGCCACGACCTTCCTCAGGTGTTCCTCTAAGGTCTTGATGTACCTTTCGACCATGCCGTCCGACTGTGGATGTAGGGGTGTTGTGCGGGTCTTGTTCACCCCAAGCCTCTCCAATGCCTGCTTCATTAGGTTGAACTCAAAATTTGTGCCCTGGTCACTGTGGAACTCTAAGGGCACCCCAAATTGGCAGAACACTTGCTCCACGAGGCAGTCTGTGATTGTCCTTGCCTCCTGGTTCGGGATAGCATATACCTCCAACCACTTGGTGAAGTAGAGTCCACGACCACCATCAGGTACTTGTTGCCTCGGTCAGACATTGGGAACGGTACAGCTGTGAATGGCGATGCGCTCGAATGGTGCTCCAACATTGTAGTGCTACATGCAACCCCAGCTCCTAGTCTGGGGGCCGAAACTCGCCGTGCACACCGTTAGCACACATGTTAGCTGCGGCTAACAAAATGTCAATTAATGCCAAGAAAAGCAAGTCCATTGTATTTAGTAGAACTAAGGGCAAAATTATTGTTAACTATCACATGGGAGGGGTGCAAATTCCACAGGTGGACAGCTGCAAATACTTGGGAGTGTACCTGACAAGTAATGCTGGATGGGACGAACAAGTAAATTCCACATCTAGGAATGCGTGGAAGGCATTACATTTCGTAATGAGAATATTGAAAAAGGGGAGCGCTAAGTCTAGGGAAATTGCCTACAAGGCCTTAGTGCGGCTGGTTATGGAATATGGAGTAGCATGCTGGGACCCGTATAGAGCTAACCAAATCGATCCATTAGAAAAAATACAGAAGAGGGCAATAAAATTCATAAAAAGAGGCAAGCATTTTGGGCCTATAAAAGGAGATGAGACTAAATGGGAGGAATTAAGAATAAGGCGTAAAAAACATAGGTTGGTAGCATTATTCAAAGCTAATGCTGGTGTAAAGGCATGGGTGGACGTTAGTGTAAGGTTAGATAATCCGGATTATTATGGACGAAACGATCATAGGTATAAAATTAAGGGTAGAAGATACAGAACCGACGTAGGAAAATTTTCTTTTGTTAATAGAACCATTGAAGAATGGAATGAATTGCCCGTAGCAGTCTTTCAGGGCTGTCCCCTGTCGCTGAAGAAATTTAGAAAAAATTTAGGTGGTTTATAGTTTAAATTTTGAATTATAATGGTATATAATATGTAAATAGAGAAGTAATTAGATATGTTTTAAGTGACTAAAGTAAAATAATATCATGTTTGTATTGTTTACTGAGTTATTGTTGTAATTTGATCTGTATTCTTAACTCTGCCACCGGGTAGTACACAATTGCAGTCAATAAATACATACACATACATACTGACGACACCATCTCTCAGTGTCTGCTCAGAGCCTCAGCCAGTAGCAGCGCTGCCGTAGTTTGTCAATCGTTCGGTACGCTCCCAGGTGTCCTGAAATACCCGCGTGCACTTCCTCCAAGACTTCCGGGACCTTACTCCGGGGAAGTACCAACTGTTCTCTCTGCGTCTTCCCATCGGGTTATTCCCATACCGGAACAGCATGCCCTCTCTGATCCTTAGCGAGTCCCATTGGACCCAGGACGACTTGTATATAGCGCTCCTTGGTGCGATTTCCTCTCAGGTCGGTCTTGTCCCTGCCTCCACTTCCCTCAAGAGTGGCTCAAAATCTGCATCCGCCAGCTGCTCCCTCCTCAGGCCTGCGCTATTCCATCCATCCCAGCCATCCGCAGGCACTGCCATGACTACTCTGACAGCTGTGGAACGCTCCTTCTCTTCCACTCTTGTGCATTGGCCGAACTCCTCTGGACAGCGTCTCTGGGACATGGCGTCTGCGTTGCAGTGGCTGTTACCTCTACAATGTTCAGAGGTGAAGTCTTACTCCTGCAGCCTCTGAACCCGTGCTGTCTGACCGTCCAGATTCTTAAAGCTCAATAGCCAGGTTAGGGCGGAATGGTCAGTTGTCAGGTGGAAAGGCTGACCGTACAGGTATTTGTGGAAGTGCTCCAAGGTTTACACTACTGCCAGTAGCTCTCTCCGGGTGACGCAGTAGTTCTTCTCTGCCTTGGATAGCGTTTTGCTGTAGTAGGCTATCACCCGCTCGTGGCCATCCTGTACTTGCGTTAGGACGACTCCAATGCAATGGCCGCTGGCATCGATGTCCACAATGAGAGCGTCGCCTGATTGTGGAAATTCCAGAATAGGAGCACAGAAGAGTGTCTTCTTCAGCCTTCGGCGTCCTCCGTCCACACATAAAGTCGGTGTTCCTCTGTCTGGCGGGTGAGGGGCTTGGCCCCTTTATGAAGCGGCGATAGTAACTGCACAGCCCCAGGACACTGCGCAATTCTCGCTTATCCTTTGGCCGAGGCCAATCTCTCACGGCCTGTGTCTTCTCCGGATTTGTGACCACTCCGGTTGCTGAGACTATGTGGCCCAAGTAGTTGAGTTCCTTGCGGAAGAGCTAGCACATCTTCGCGTTCAGGTTCAAGTCGGTCGCCTGCAGTCTCTGTACCACCTTACTCAGATTCTCAAGATGGTCTTCAAGTCTTACCAACGATGTCTTTCAGGTATAGCAGCAAGGCGTCATAAGTCAGTCCTCTCATCACTGACTCCATGAGGCGTTGGAAGGTAGCTGGTGCATTTCAGAGGCCAAAGGGCATAACTGTGAACTGCAAAGCCCTTTACCTGTCAAGAATGAGGTAACCCGACTTCAGGTCCAGGGTGGAGAAACACTGAGCACCAGCTAGCGTGTCCAGGGTGTCGTCAATCCGAGGTAAGGGGAAACAGTCATTCCGGGTGACAGCGTTCAACTTCCGGTAGTCCATGCAGAAGCGTAGCTCGCAGTTCTTTGTAACCAGAACTACAAGGGAACACCAAGGGCTGTCAGATTCCTCGATTACTCCCCTGGATCCCATGTCCTCCAGCATGTCTCGTACCGCCACTCGTTTTGTAAGGAGGATGCGTCTAGGTTGTACCCGAATAGGCCGGGCGTCTCCGCTATCGATGCAGTGAAGCAATTTGTCCATGCGGATGGATGACAGCCTCATCGCGGATGGTTGCGTGAGAGGGAAGCCGTGCCGCGTGCTTGTGGACACCGGGGCAGCCGTGACCATCATCAGACCCGATATAGCCAAGAGCTTGGCATCCAGGAAGCCGAGCCGACCATACCAGCTGATGACGGCATCGGGCGACACCTTGCCTGTAGAGAAGGAGGTCCTGCTGAAGCTGACCTTGAGACGGAGTGCCGTACGTCTGTGCATGTTCGTCGCGAAGGTGGCTGAGGAGGTGATACTGGGACTGGATGCCCTCAGGAGCTACGATGCGACGGTCGACGTCGGCAGGAAGGTCCTGCGGCTAAACAGAGAAGAGGTCACACTCCGGCAACCCGAAGAGCACCTCGGAATATGCAGAGTCGTCCTGAACGAAGCCGTGGTTGTCCCTGCGAGGAGCGAGGTGGTGGTGACGGCGCAACTGGAAGGCCAGAGAACCAGGAACATGATGCTGGACCAGAAGACGCCTGTACACGGACTATGTGTAGGCAGGGCATTGCTACCGTGCCGAAAGTGGGTCCCAGTGAGACTGCTAAACCCAACGGACACCGATCACGATGTCCAGGCCGGGATGGATTTGGGAACGTGCGAACCCGTGTTAAGCGTAACAGCAATCGACAAGACACAGGACCCGGAGCCGACGCAACACCTGGGGTCCCGGCTAGAAGGCCTACTGGAGAGGGCGGCCAACCACCTGATTGCAGAGCAGCTGGAGAAAGTTCGACAACTGCTGAGACGACACCAGCGCGACTTCAGCCAAGGTAACAGTGACTACGGCCAGACGGACAAAGTGCTTCACCGCATCAAAACCGGGGACACCTGGCCTATTCGGCAACCTTCTAGACGCGTTGCGCTGGCGAAGGAAGCAACTGTACGAGACATGCTGGAGGACATGAGATTGTGATGAGGGGAGTGATTCAAGAGTCTGACAGCCCTTGGTGTTCCAAAGTAGTCTTGGTGACAAAGAACAACGGCGAACTACGCTTCTACATATACTACATGAAGATGAAGACTGTCATCCGGAAGAACTGTTTCCCCTTACCCCGGATTGGCGACACGCTGTACATGCTAGCTGGTGCTCAGTGGTTCTCCACCCTGGACCTGAAGTCGGGCTACTGGCAGATAGCTCTAGACCCGAGAGACAAAGTGAAGATCGCATTCTCGACAGGCCAAGGGCTTTGGCAGTTCACAGTTATGCCCTTTGGTCTTTGCAATGCACCAGCTACCTTCCAACGCCTCATGGAGTCAGTGATGAGAGGACTGACTTACGACGCCTGCCTGCTATACCTGGACGACATCATCATCGTCGGTAAGACTTTTGAAGACCATCTCGAGAATCTGAGTAAGGTGCTACAGAGACTGCAGGCGACCAACTTGAAACTGAACGCAAAGAAGTGCCAGCTCTTCTGCAAGGAAGTCAACTACTTGGGCTACATAGTCTCACGAACCAGAGTGGTCACAGACCCGCAGAAGACACAGGCTGTAAGAGATTGCCCTCGGCCAAAGGATAAGAAAGAGTTGCGCAGTTTCCTGGGGATGTGCAGTTATTACCGACGCTTTATAATGGGGTTCTCCAACATCGCCAAGCCCCTCACCCGCCTGACAGAAGAACACAGACCTTATGTGTGGACAGAGGACGCTGAAGACGCTTTCCAGCACCTGAAGAAGACACTGT
Source organism: Mantis religiosa (assembly GCA_030765055.1). Taxonomy (NCBI): domain Eukaryota; kingdom Metazoa; phylum Arthropoda; class Insecta; order Mantodea; family Mantidae; genus Mantis; species Mantis religiosa. The sequence continues at coordinate 572,397 of JAUKNK010000382.1, read as the reverse complement.
GCAGTGCTCCAATTTTGGGATTTCCACAACCAGGCGGCGCCTTCATTGTGGACACCGACGCTAGCGACCATTGCATTGGAGGCGTCCTATCCCAAGTCCAGGACGGCCACGAGCGTGTGATAGCCTACTACAGCAAGACGCTATCCAAGGCAGAGAAGAACAACTGCGTCACTCGTCGAGAATTACTGGCGGTAGCTAAGACCTTGGAGCACTTCCACAAATACCTGTACGGTCAGCCATTCCACCTAAGGACTGACCATTCCGCGCTAACTTGGCTATTGAGCTTTAAGAACCTGGAAGGCCAGAGAGCACGTTGGGTCTAGAGGCTGCAGGAGTACGACTTCACCTCGGAACATCGCAGAGGGAAGAGCCACGGTAACACAGACGCTATGTCCCGAAGATCCTGTCCAGAAGAGTGCGGCCAGTGCACAAGAGTGGAACAGAAGGAGCGTACCGCAGCAGTCCGAGTAGTCACGGCAGTGCCTGCAGATGGCTGGAATAGCGCAGGCCTGAAGAGGGAGCAGCTGGCGGAGACAGACATGGGGCTACTCTTGAGGTAACTGGAGGCAGGGACAAGACCAACCTGGGAGGACTTCGCACCGAGGAGTGCCATCTAGAAGTCGTACTGGGCCCAATGGGACTTGTTGAAGACCAGAGAGGGCGTGCTGTTCCGGGTATGGGAATCACCCGATGGGAAGACGCAGAGAGAACAGGTGGTACTTCCCCCGGGTAAGGTCCCGGAGGTCTTGGAGGAAGTGCAAGCCGGTACTTCCGGAGGACACCTGGGAGCGAACCGAACGATTGACGTAATACGGCAGCGCTGCTACCGCCTGAGGCTCCGAGCAGACGCTGAGAGATGGTGGTGTTAGTGTCAGTTGTGGGGAGTGAGTCGCGGCCCCCAGACTAGAAGCCGGGGTCGCATGCAGCAGTACGACGGAGCGCCATTTGGACGGATCGCCGTTGACATAGCTGGACCGTTTCCAGCGTCCGACCGAGGCAAAAAGTACCTGATAGTAGTCGTGGACTACTTCACCACGTGGCCGGAGGTGTATGCCATCCCGAACCAAGAGGCAAAGACAACCACAGACTGCCTTAGGCAGCAAGTGTTCTGCCGATTTGGGGTGCCGTTAGAGCTGCACAGTGAACAGGGCACCAATTTTGTGTCCAACCTGATGGAGGCACTAGAAAGACTTGGGGTTAACAGGACCTGCACGATGCCTCTACATCCCCAGTCGGATGACATGGCCGAAAGATGCATCAAGACCTTAGAGGAACACCTGAGGAAGGTCGTGCCCAGCCATCAGCGAGACTGGGACGTCAAGGTACCACTGTTCTTGCTGGCCTACCGCTCGTCGACACACGACACCACGGGGATGACGCCAGCCAGCTTAATGTTCGGCCGAGAGTTACTCCTCCGTTGTAACCTAGCTTTAGGAAGCCCTTCGGAAGTGAAACAGCCAGCAACCGAGTATGTGGAGAACCTGGTGGACCAACTCCAGGACATGCACGAGATGGCTCGCCAGAACATCCAGAAGGCGAGCGACAGCATGATGACCCGATTCGACAGGCAAGCCAACAGCCAAGGGTTCCAGGAAGGTGATCTGGTCTGGTTATACTGCCCAACCCGGAGCAAGGGAGGCTGCCCGAAGCTTCAGCAGCCATGGCAAGGACCGTACCGGGTGGTGAAGAGGATTAACGACGTGGTCTACCACATCCAGAAGGTGCCCCGAAGTAAGATGGTGATACACCTGGATCGCCTGGCCCGCTACGATGGTGCTGTTCGGGACGACGAGCTTTGAGGAGGGAGCAGTGTCACCTAATTATCGGAAGACACGGCCAGCTGCCAGCTGGGTGGGCGACAGGAGGCATTCAGACCACGCCTACACATTTATCTTGTGGCGTTCACTGAAAGGGATGGTGAGGAAAGTGTCACTAGTCGCTGGCTGGCTCTTTCCCCTACCCCTGACCTCTGGAACAGCCGGGATATTTCATCTAACCCGGAACCTTCTACATAGGTCAGTTGGTTTTATATCAGCAACGCGCCGGACTGGAGGTGAGTTCAGTTCTTGGCGAGCAGCCGTGAGGAGCACTGTTTTAGCGAACGGACTGGAAGACTATGTATGTGTATCAGAGGAGTTGTACGTAATTGAGTGTAGAGTGGACCTGTGACCGACGATCTGTCGAATTGTAATTGTGTGCGCTACGTAATTCTATGTAATCGGCAAGTGTTCACACTGTAATTCGGTGGAAATAAAGAACATTTTAAGTTTGTGCAATTGGACTTTTAATTTCACGAACCCACAAAGTCACAGTACATAGGTATTTACGATCTTTAATACTGTGTTTGATTTGCTCAGCCCTTCTGCCTCCATATTTTATTTACAGTTACAACTATTGTAGTGTCATCTGCATATCAATAGCTGATCCTCCTGCTTCGGATAAGCTTACTATTAAAGAATGAATAAGTTTTCTTTTCTATTTACGTCCTCCAAAATTAAGTCATATCGGACGATGAATGAAATGGGTGAAATGCTCAAATTAGTCCAGGGTCCATGGAGCTTAGAGTTACCAGAGATTCGTTTATCAGGATAAGGAAAAGCCCCGGGTAAAAACCTTATCCAGGTAACCAACCCTTGACCAAGTTTCGAACTTGGAACCTCTTGAACGTGAGGCAGACACGCTACCATTTATGCTACTGAGGCGGGCATGAATAAGTAGGGACCCATTTTCGAGCCCTGTGGTTTAAGAGATGATCAAACTTGGTCAAATTTCCTTTCATATTACGCATTATTTCTACACACTTTATTATTATTTACTCTTATTATGCATTATTTATCTACCTATTAAATATGATTTTATCCATTCTAATGGAATACCTGTAATCTTATAGTTTTCTAAAAGGCCTATTAACATTTCTATGTTCACACCTTCAAATGCCTTGAGAGATTGCAGTCAGATATTCTGTTCTATCCATGGACCTAATAATTATATTTCCTTTATTAATTGCATTCATTGTACTTTTTTTTTTTTGAATCCAAATCGATACTCTGATACAATTCTAAAGTTAGTACAATATTATTTGGAGTTGTTCTAAAATATTGTGACTTTGTGGGTTCGTGAAATAAAGGTCGAGGCTACAAACACAAAAACTGTACTTTATTCCCGTAGCAAATACACTCTTCACAAATTCAATTTGCTAGATAACCTAAAACTGTTTATTTTTTCAAACACTTCACTCAACTGTCTGTCGCTTCCGGTAACGATCGGCCCCGAAGTTTCCCGAATCTCCACCGGCCATCATTTATTCATCAGCTTCAGGAGTCTGCTGCCAGGGTGACACTGCTCCCTCCACAAGGCTGGTCGTCCCGAACAGCGCCATTGTAGCGGGCCAGGCGATCCAGGTGTACCACCAATATCTTTCCTCGGGGCACCTTCTGGATGTGGTAGACCACGTCGTTAATCCTCTTCACCACATGGTACGGTCCTTGCCATGGCTGCTGAAGCTTCGGGCAGCATCCCTTGGTCCGGGTCGGGCGGTACAACCAGACCAGGTCACCTTGCTGGAACCCTTGGCTGTTGGCTTGCCTGTCGTATTGGGTTTTCATGCGGTCGCTCGCCTTCTGGATGTTCTGGCAAGCCATCTCGTGCATGTCCTGGAGGTGGTACACCAGCTTCTCCACATACTCGGTCGCTGGCTGTTTCACTCCCGGAGGGCTACCAAAAGCCAGGTCACAGGGGAGGCGCAACTCTCGGCCGAACATTAAGCTTGCTGGCATGATCCCCGTGGTGTCGTGTGTTGATGAGCGGTACGCCAGCGAGAACAGTGGCACCTTGACGTCCCAGTCTCGCTGATGGCTGGCCACGACCTTCCTCAAGTGTTCCTCTAAGGTCTTGATGTACCTCTCGACCATGCCATCCGACTGGGGATGTAGAGGTGGTGTGCGGGTCTTGCTAACCCCAAGTCTCTCTAGTGCCTCCCTCATCAGGTTGGACTCAAAATTGGTGCCTTGTTCACTGTGCAGCTCTAATGGCACCCCAAATCGGCAAAACACTTGCTCCACGAGGCAGTCTGTGATTGACCTTGCCTCTTGGTTCGGGATGGCATACACCTCCGGCCACTTAGTGAAGTAATCCACGACCACCATCAGGTACTTGTTGCCTCGGTCGGATATTGGGAACGGTCCAGCAATGTCAACAGCGATCCGTTCGAATGGCGCTCCGACGTTGTACTGTTGCATGCGAGCCCGGCTCCTAGTCTGGGGGCCGCGACTCGCCGCGCACACGTGACACTGACGGCACCATCTCTCAGCGTCTGCTCGGAGCCTCAGCCAGTAGTAGCGCTGCCGTAGTTTGTCAATCTTCTGGTTCGCTCCCAGGTGTCCTCCTGAAGTACAACGTTCACTTCTTCCAAGACTTCCGGAACCTTACTCCGGGGAAGTACCAACTGTTCTCTCTGCGTCTTCCCATCGGGTGATTCCCATACCCGGAACAGCACACCCTCTCTGGTATTCAACGAGTCCCACTGGGCCCTGTAAGACTTGTAGGTGGCGCTCCTCGGTGCGATGTCCGCCCAGGTTGGTCTTGTCCCTGCCTCCACTTCCGTCAAGAGTGGCCCCAAGTCTGCGTCCGCCAGCTGCTCCCTCCTCAGGCCTGCGCTATCCCAGCCATCCGCAGGCACTGCCGTGACTACTCGAACTGCTGCGGCACGCTCCTTCTCCTCCACTCTTGTGCATTGGCCGCACTCTTCTGGACAGGGTCTTCGGGACATAGCTTCCGCGTTACCGTGGCTCTTCCCCCTGCGATGTTCTGAGGTGAAGTCGTACTCCTGCGGCCTCTGAATCAAAGTTGTTGTCTGGCCTTTCGGTCGCGCCGTCACCATCACCTCGCTCCTTGCGGGGAACACCACGTCTTCGTTCAAGATGACCCTAACGATTCCCAGGCGCTCTTCGGGTTGACGGAGTATAACCTCTTCTCCGTTGAGCCGCAGGACTTTCCCGCCGACGTCGACCGTCGCCTCGTGGCTCCTGAGGGCATCCAGTCCCTGAATCACCTCCTCAGCCACCTTCGCGACGAACACCCACAGACGCACGGCACTCCGTCCCAAGGTCAGCTCCAGCAAGGCCTCCTTCTCCACAGGCATGGTGATGCCCGATGCCGTCACAAGCTGGTATGGTCGGCTCGGTTTCCTCGTCGGCAAACCCTTCGCCACGTCAGGTCTGATGATGGTCACGGCCGCCCCGGTGTCCACCAGCACGCGGCACGGCTTTCCTGTTACCCAACCGTCCGCGATGAGGCTGTCATCCATACGCCGGCTGACGGCGCGCAGCGTCACTCGAGGGGATGGCTCCGACGTGCCCCTCTCCACGACGGCCCTTACTCGTTTTTCGGCTGCTCTTCCTGGTGGGGGCAGTCTTTCCGCAGGTGTCCGGGCTGTCGACACCCCCAACACAGGCCACTAGGTGTTCGGCGGCGTCCCACAGCTGGTCTTCTGTCTCCGGTCTAGCGGACACTCCTCGTTCTCGACGTCGGGATAGATGCTACCTTGGCCGCCTCCATCCTTAATGCCGCTGTCAGCGCCTCGTGGATGGTTTTATAATCGCCGAGCATTAGGCGCTGACGAATCTCCGTGTCCCGTACCTCGTCGACAAAGTTGTAGGCGGCTTCCCGGGATACGAACTCCAGTAGCAGGTCAACCAAGGCCTTGCTAGCTAGCTGCTCAATCGCTATGGCGAACTCCTGCAGCGTCTCCCCCGGCTGCTGTGACCTTGCCTTTAGTTGGCTGCGGTACGCTGCGGCTAAGCGGTGGTTCCCGAAACGATTCTCCAGGGCCTCCCAGATGTCCTTGGGTGCCGCCGTTGTCTGCACCGCGTTTAGTACTTCCGCGGCCCGTCCCTGGAGGCTGGCTATTAGCTGTGTGGCCTACTCCTCCGGTGACCATCTTTTGTGCTTGGCCACTGTGTCGAACTGGCGGCGGAAGACCTCAAATGTTGACGCGCCGTCATATTTCGGCGGTTTGACGCGTGCAGATGTGTCGCGTCCCGGCGCGTCGGCCTTCAAATCCTTCAGTTTCCTGCCGACGACGTCCTCCATCATGGCGTTCAGGGACTGGATGCTGCTGTCGGCCTTTCCCTCCAGGTTGTTTACGCGGTTCGCAAGGTCTTCGACGTCTTCCACCACGGCGTTCAGGGTCTTGGCGTTATTGTCGGCCTTTTCCTCTAAATCACTAAGGCGGTCGTCTACTTGACCCATCCGCTTGTCCAGCTTCGCGACGTCATCCCTCACGCCGGCCAACTGTTCCTCAAATTTGGCGGCGAGGACCTCGTTCGCCTCCATTTCCGTGGCCAGACTGTCGTTCGCTGCCCTCATTTCTGTGGTCAGTTCGGCCATCTTTGCGGTCATTGTCGTGGCCAAGTTGTTGTTTGCCGCTTCTGTTTTTGTTAACTCGTTCTTCATTTCTTGCATTTTCTCGGTGATGTTGCCATTGGCCGCCTTCATTTCCATCATCTTCTCCAAAATCTTTTCCAATGCCACGTCCATGGCTGTAATGTTCGGTGATGTTGTCGTCCCGCTTCCTGACACCAGTGTGGCTTTGTGGGTTCGTGAAATGAAAAGTCCAATTACACAAACTCAACAATGTTCTTTATTTCCACCGACTTACAGTTGAACACCTGCCGATTACACAGAATTACGTAATGCACACAATTACAATTCACCAGTTCGTCCGTTGCAGTTCCACTGTACGCTCACAATTATGTAAATTCTTCCGTTGCACGCACACAGTCTTCTCGTTCACTAACACGGCGCTACTTCGCTGCTTGCCAAGCACTGACTGACTGACTCAATTCACTCACTGCAGTCCTTTTCACTGATTTCTAGAAGTCTCTGGTTTCAGTGAATTACCGCGAAAGTTCCAGAGGACAGGGGAAGGGGAAAGAGGTGGCCAGCGGCAAGTAACACTTCCCTTCAACCCCTCAGTTAGTGACTGAGATTAATGGGAGGGTGTGGCTCGGCTGCCTCTGGTCCCTTCTCAGCTGTCGTTGGTCGGGCTTTCCGCTAATTGGGTGACAATATTGTGACTTTGTGGGTTTGTAGTAATAAAAGTCCAATTTGCTGAAATTCAAAATGTTCTTTATTTGCGTAGAGATACACTGTTTAATCCTTATGTAACAGAATTACGCGACATACACACAGTCTACCAAAGTCAATGACAATATCAAACAGCGTTCTGATTACATCAGCTCTAGTTACAACAACACTATACAGCTGTTTACTGCATACAACTCTTCGCGACTGACTCTTGGCGAGTCATCGCCTTCTTAAATACCTCATTGATAAATTCTAGATATTTCCTGAACAAGAAAGAAACCGAATATTCTATCACCTTCCAGAAGCGTAACTTAATCTATGCTGGAAATTCCTTTACCTCAGCTATCTTTATTTTCCAGCTCTTTGTGTACACTAGCCGCACTATCATAGATAACGGCTTCACAACAATATTATTTCATTGTAGCATTTCTAACAGTGACCTTTCTTATTTTTGCACCTTCTACTAATACATCTATAATCACATCTCCTACAGCTACAATAATTATTTTTTATTATAGCATTTAGGCATGTTTCTAATTCAGCTAAGTTAATTTTGCCTGTTATGCATGATTGAAGGAATTTAGTAACAGTGATGCAAAAATTAACTGAAAAAACTATTTGTAATATAATTTTGAGCCAAACTAGTACTCAATGCTCCAGTTATTTACCTAGAACACATTTTGTTAGGATCTTCCTAACATCATAAGCTGTTATCGACTAATGGATGTTGGTTTGGTGAAGTTGGTTTTTAACACTGTCACTTAAAATGTTATACTATCCCTCAATATTATAAAAATATAAGTGAAATTGTTAAAAATTGACTAACAATAACTAGATGACAGAATGTAATTTATGTTAGTAACATTAATGGATTATCCAGGGCCAATTACCAGTGGACAGACACAAACAAAAGCTAAGGTGTATGATTCATGTAATGCACTATTTACATTGATATATGAGCAAGAACAATAACAAATCAAAACACCGCCAATCCAGATTCTTAATGAGGAAGGACTATGATACAATGAACTATTACACCATGCTCCATATATTGCTAGCATTTACCTAGAATGCAACTGAACCCAAACTTCCAAGTTCATGAGGACACCAACACAACTGTCCTAATCGCCACCAAGGAGTTCAACCAATTGAAATTTGACGGCAAACATTAGGTGAGATTATTAAATTATAACCCAAAATTATACCCAAAATTGCATTAAATCCCCAGAATTCTAAATTATAATGGATGTTAATCAGAAAATGTTTGTGATAAAATGAAATAAAGACAAAATATAACTTACTATTAGCCAAGGTAGCTCAACAGTAGAGCAATGGCACACAAAGCCAAACATTTGTATTTCTAGTTCGGGTTCTGAGTCTACATTTTTAAAATATTATGCAGTATCTTTATCTTTAGTCTACAACAATGAATATGAAAAATAAATTAACCTTAATACCTGCCAACTATAAGTATGACACTTGAGATATTTGAGCTGGCCTTGAAGTTTTCTGTGGATCATCAGTGTAGACCTTGCCATTCTATTTTACAAGTAGCTTTATTTTCTTTTATGAGAATACATACATTTTCTTCTTTAACTGCATAATACACTCCAGTTCATTACTAAAGTGATTTGTTGAATCCTCTCATTTACCACTTGGTAGTATTTTAATTGAAATTCCAAAATTAAATAATGAAACTCAGCAATTAAGCAATATTGCTGTTAATTTTTGCTACCTAATTGCAAATTAATAATTAACTATGATTTTATCCAATGAAGTAGCTTCAGGAGTTTTAGTTCCAAAAATGCATTTGAAGAGATGCAAGATACTTTATTTTTATGGCACTGTTAATGCAAATTATACCAAGAGATCCAAAAACATCTGAACTGGCTGCACAATGTTTTGCATTTTCTGCAATTTCTGCCGCTATCATAGAACGGTGCGGATAAAACCATACATTTTTAAAACTACTTTAAACTACAAATAGCTTTTTCAATTACTTTTAAAGGGTTTACTCCCATCCTCGCTGTAGTTCATGTTAAGAAATGCTGGCATTGTCTTGTACATTTTATGCTTTAGGTTACCCCAGGGATAAAAATCACAGGGGTTAAGTTGGGGAACCAAGGGGCTACAAATCTCTACTATTAATTTTCATTTGAAATACAGTTTTAATTGTACTCATCGAAATATTGGCTGTATGTGTAGCAGAGTTTTTCTTTAAGAAAAGAGGCAAAGTCATGCTCCCTGTCTGTAATTTTCTAAAAATGGGGGGGGGGGGGGGAACTGTATTCATGTAGATAAAGGCATCAACAGTTGACTTGTCCGCCTTGGTAGCGTAGATGGTAGTATGTCTGCCTCACATTCAAGAGGTTTCGAGTTTGAATCACGGTCAGGCTGAGTTACCTTGATAAGGTTTTTTCTGGGGTTTCCCCTTATCCTCAAAGACGAATGTCAGGTAACTCTAAGCTCTATGAACCCTGGGCTCATTTGAGCATCACTTCACCCATTTCATTCACCGTCCAATATGACTTGACGTAAATTAAATTGACGTAAATTGGAAGACGTAAATTAAAAAACAAAAACAAAAAAAGACTTCAAAATAAATTGGGCCTTTAACGCTTCATCTGCTAATACAGAATTGCCTGCATTTGTCAATGTGAACTATGGCGAGTAATGGATAGTTTCCTAATGAGGTGCTAAATATGTATGGCCAGTTTCACCATCTCCTTTAATAACATGGGTAAGTAAAGCTTTAAAAATAATTAAAAAGAACTGTGACTTTGTGGGTTCGTAGAATTAAAAGTCCAAATTGCCGAAGTTCAAAATGTTCTTTATTTCCGTAGGAATACACTGTTCAACTCTCACGTAACAACTCTGCATCACATATCACAATCTACAGCACCAAGGTCGTTGACAATAACAAACATTAGCTTTCGTTACAACACTTCACAGCTGACTCTCGTTTTACACACAACTCTTGCTACACAACAACTGTCCGGCTGGTGTGTCACAATTACTTATATATCTAATTCACAACTCGAGAAACTTCTCGAGCAAACAAGAAAAACAACAATTCTCCGTCAATCGAGATATTACTAGAATCTTCCAAACCTAAAATCCTAGCTGTGCCGGCAAGTCCTTTGTGTACACTAGCCACGCTGCTTATCAAGCTCTTTATTACAGTGAAACCTTATCCGCCGCCTATTATCTATTTGTGCCGAAACGTTTATGCCCAGCGCCGCGACAGAACTATTTGTAGTTGATTGTTTTAATACTTTTTCATTTACATTTAAAAGTAGTTTTAAAAATGTTGCATGGTTTTATCCACACCTTTCTAAGATAACAGCAGATGACTACAACTGCAGAAGGTGCAGCTGATTCAGATATTTTTGGCTCTCTCGGTAGAAAAGTCAGGAATAATCCTAATTTTATTACCCTGTATAGCATCTTGAGTGGGAGCCTCAGCAGTTGTTCTTGAAGTTTCCTCCAGGACAATGCTGAAAAATCAATTTCAAGGATTTTATAACTTCTGAAAAAAAATTTAATTAAATTAAAAGTAGTTTCTAAACACTCACTGATCACTTTCATTATTAAAAGTTTAAACAAAATTCAAAAGCTATTTATTTCACAATCAACAAAAATAAACATGTGAACATATGATGTATTAGGCTACACAACTTACAAAGGAATAAATTACTGACAAAGGTATGATCAAGAACAAATGGTTATTTGACAATAAAGAAACAGTAGCTTTTAAAAATTCTGGAGTGCTATATAATTTAAAATAAGAATTATGTGGTGTTTAGAAGTTGTGAGATTATTTATGTTTATCTACATTTACTGTATACTTACTTAATTGTCAGATCTATAAACAGAAATCAGGTCTCCCTTCTTAGTGGATTTATTCATTAGTACTTTTGAAACCAATATCACAAAAACTTTTCCAAGTTATTTCAAAGTTTGGTATCATTATGTTGACAACATTTTTGAAATAGAACCTAAGAAGCTCATAAAAGTTGCTCTTAGACTTATGGATATTCAAAATCCAGCTATAAAATTTACTTTCGATACAGAAAAAGATGGGGTGCTTCCCTTTTTGGACGTCAAGATTAAAAAAATGGACAACAAACTCACTTTTGGCATTAACAGGAAACCGACACACACAGGTAATTATATTAAGAACAACAGTTTCAACCCAAAACAACACCAACATGCCATTTTCAACATCTTAATCTTTTGGATGATCAACTTTACACTAAACAGAGAAGATTATCAAGAAGAATACCTACACATAAAAAAAATAGCTATGTCCAACGGTTTCAACCCAAATTTAGTGGACAAAAAATTAACAAACTCAACAAAAATAAGAAAATAAAAGAAACCACCACTCTGGAACATACAGGAGCAAAAGAGAACACAATTTTTAACAAATTTACGTTCCGCCTATCAGTTCATAATAAATGCCAAAAAATCTTCTCAATACACAACATAGTACTTGCACCTCAAAATAGATTCAATATCAAGATTTTGTTAACCCCTACCCCCCCCCCCCCCCAAAAAAAAATTCAACTACTACAAAAGAAAAACCAGGAATCTATGAGATTAAATGTGAAACTTGCCCTAAAATTTATATAAGAAAAAAAATTCACATGAGAACTAAAGAACACATACAAAACATTAAAAACAGTGAAATAGGAAAATCAGCAGTAGCTTTTCATTTTTTGAATACCAGACATGACATTAACTTGGAGACAGCTTTAATAAAACATGTTAATCATCCCATAGATCTTTTCGTATGGGAGAAAAATCTTCATTAGTCCACCACTGGACATCTTTGACAAATACACTATGCCATCTATCAGCAATACGGAGAAAGAGAAAACCACTGCAACCTGCACTAGTCGAGAATCAGCTGAAGAAGGAAGCAACAGCTCTTGAAACATGTCCTGTGGAAAACTGTGTAAGTGAAGCAATGTGTCAATATCTTCTCAACTCACTTTTATTTTAACTTACTGTATAATTTTTCAATATTTCAAGTATCGGGTTGTCTCATAAATTCGTTCAATTCCTGTTACGTGTTTACGACTAAGAACTCCTGAGAACACTGCATGCTCCCATTACTTTTACGTCAAAGAAGTTGCCTAACAATATGGGGTTTGTGTACAATTACAATAATTGAAAAGAATGCTATGAACACAAACCACAGCAATCTCATGGACAAAGGTAAATAGGTCAACTTAAGTAAGAATTGGTAACCAAACTTCAGTACGAGTTTGTGGATGCAACAGTGTGGAGTTGTAACTTGTGAATGTTAATAAGGAAAGCAAGAGGAACATTTTCGACATTTAATGCTGTTTTATTACCGTAAAGATAAAACCGCCCCATAAACTCAACGGAAAATTTGTGCTCTTTACGGAGAAGATGCAGTGACAAATCGGGCATGTCAAAAATGGTTTACTCGATTTCGAGCTGGGAACTTCTCTGTGAAAGGCAAACCTCATTCTGGACGACCTGTGGTTACAGATGAGGAAAGGATAAAGGACATGATTACGAACAACTCGGGAGGTAGGTCAGGAGCTAAACTTATCTCATGCAACTGTAGCCAGGCACCTAAAGAAACTTGGTTACGTAAATTGTCGGAATGTATGGGTTCTGCACGAACTGAGTGAACAAAATTTAGTTCAGCACGTTTCCATCTGTGACGCATTAATAAAACGCAATGAAACTGCCCCTTTTCTGAAACAGCTGGTTACAGGAGACGAAAAGTGGATTGTGTACAACAACATCCGAAAGAGAAAGTCATGGCATAAGAAAGGGGAACCACCACCACTCAATTTCTAAACCAGGGCTTCATCCTGAGAAGATTCTACTGTGCATTTGGTGGGACTGGAAAGGAATTATTTATTACAAATTTCTTCCTACTGGGGAGACCATCAATTCAGAGAAATACTGTTCTAAGTTGGATCGTCTGAAGGTTGCCCTAGGAGAGAAAAGGCCAGAATTAGCATCTAATGGTGGAGTCGTCTTTCATCAAGACAATGCCAAACCACACACTTCTATGGTAACTTGTCATAAATTACAGGATTTCGAATGGGATGTGTTACCTCACCCGCTTTATTTTCCAGACATTGCCCCATCCGACTATCATTTATTCCGATCCCTGCAAAACTTCCTTAATGGCAAACGTCTTACTTCCTTGGAGGATTGCAGACTCGCCGTAGAAGAGTTCGTCAACCAGAAAACTGCAAGATTTTGGAAACATGGAATTGATAAGCTTTCTGAGAAATAGAGATATGTTGTTGATAATAATGGTGCATACTGCACAAAATAAAGTTGGTTTTGAAAAGTTCATTGCCTTGTTTACTTTCGATGACCTTGTGTATGTAAACAGATTACCCCTATATAACTGGGCAACTTCGTTGCCATATTTGTGATGTGGGCATACAGTGCAGGCGTTCTTTGTCGTAAACATGTAACAAGAATCGAACGAATTTATGAGACAACCCGATACATGATTTGAACATGCAGATTTCTACACAAGGGTAAGAGCTCTTTCTGGAAAGTTGTGAGGTAGCTTATAATTTTCATTGGGTTCCACAGTATAAGAAAGTTAATTTGTTTGTTAGCAAGGGTTTCAACTTCTTTGCCAGATTGTAGAGCTATGCTCACAGGAGCATTGGATCTCTATACCACTGCTGCCACAGCATTCAAAACTCATGGATAAATTGGGCAGTCACAAGGAATTGAATCTGGCACCTCGCTCTTTGCTGAGGAGCCATTCTGCTCCCAGTTTTGTCAAAATCAAACACTAATCCTTGATAAGATTAAGCAAATAAGGGGAATATTCGGAAATATGAACATAATATACAACATCCTCCAGTTGTACATTGTGTACATATTTTATCAAATTTAATTTTAGCTTAATTTTATTAAAGAATATTTTTATTTAGCTCAATAACCTACAACTTGAAAATATTTTAAGGCTCCCATGTCTCCCTTTCGGCTACTATATTTACAATAAAATTCCAAAACTAGCCTCTGACATTCATATTAAATCAAACTACAGGCATCTCCCTTTTTTTCCCTTTTTTTAATTATTACGTTCTCCAATGTTAAGTCATATCGGACAATGAACGAAATGATACTCAAATGAGAGCAGGGTCCACAGAGCTTAGAGTTACCTAACATTCGTCTTTCAGGATAAGGGAAAATCCCAGAAAAAAGCCTTATCTAGATAACTCACCCTCTGGATCTCTTGAATGTGAGGCAGACATGCTACTACAGTGGGCAGTAAGGCCATCTGGAAGCTTAAGGCATTTTAATAACTAACTAAATCATTTGAGTAATCTGTAAAACTAAAGAAAACACAGATTTCTCTCCTTAAAATATTACTTTATTGTATATTAAACTTAATATGGCAATGCTTAAAAAAGTGCTAAATAGTGTGTAGAAACTCAAACAGGAAATGTAATCCAGCAGTGAACAAAGTGTGTAAATTCAAAGTTTTAATATTGTCGCGAACCCAATCGTGATAAGGTGGCTTGCGCACACAAAAGGAACTGATAGGCGAGCAGTGTGGTATTAAGGAGCTTGCATAAACAATTAACGATAGCGCCGATAAACAAGAGATGGATATATTAACTTTAAAGAGAGTCGATGAAAGACACTATAGTGTCTTTCATCGACTCTCTTTAAAGTTAATGTATCATAACAACACTGTTTTCAACACTTCCAAGAAAGGAATTGCAAGAGATGGATAGTTTATCACAGAGGTGAAAGACTTGCCGGCAAATATATAGTTACATTCTAGAACATTCGTGTTTTATCTGGTGACATTTTAGAGTAAAGTCAAGAACAATCTAGAATGATCGATTAGGTGTACAAAAAGCAGCCATGGCTAGTGATGAGTCAGTTAGTTGTGAAACAGAGTAAGCGGAAAGACAGCTGGAAGCGTTATTGTAACGAGAGCCAATCTGCTGTCACTGTTGTTATTGTCATCGACCTTGGAAGACTGCATATGTGATGCTACATGAGAATTGGAACAGTGTATTTCGACGATAATAAAGGAGATTTTTAATTTCTGCAACCCGGCCTTTTTATTCTACGAAACCACAAAGTTACAATATCCTGTAAAATTTACAATATTGTCGCGGTGCTGGGCATAAACGTTTCGGCACAAATAGATAATAGACGGCAGATAATGTTTCACGAGCTTGCATGAGCAGTTAACGATAATGCGGCAAGTGATCACAAAAGCGGCAAACAATGTTATCTCAGATAAAGGACTCGCCGCCACAGGTAGGATTTCATGTTTCAAAGTTTCTACAGATATCTCGATTGACAGAGAATGGTTGTTTTTCTTGTTTGTTCATGAATGTTCTCGACTTATGAATGGACATATAAAAAGGATGGTGACAAGCCAGCAGAATAGTTGTGAAACAGCTGTTGTAAACAAGAGTGAGTGAGCAATAGTTGTGAAATGAGAGATAGCCAGCTGTGCTGTTGTAACGAGAGCTAAAGATGTAAGCTGCTGTTACTGTTTGTTATTGTGATCGACCTTGTAAGACTGTGTATATGTGATTTAATGTTCTTACATGAGAATTGAATAAGTGTATTTCGACGAAGATAAAGACCTGGAGGAAAAGGCCGACAGTAACGACAAGTCCCTGAACGCCATGGTGGAAGATGTCGAAGACCTTGTGTACCGCGTTAACAACCTGGAGGGAAAGGCCGACAGCAACACAAAGTCCCTGAACGCCATGGTAGAGGACATCGTCGGCAGGAAGTTAAAGGACTTGAAGGCCGACGCGCCGGGACGCGACACATCTGCCGGAGCGACAACTTTCGAAGCATTCCGCCGCCAGTTCGACGCAGTGGCCAAGCATAACAAATGGTCACCAGAGGAAGAGGCCACACAGTTAATAGCCAGCCTCCAAGAACGGGCCGCGGAAGTCCTGAACGCAGTACAAACAACGGCGGCATCCTAAGACATCTGGGAGGCCCTGGAGAATCGTTTTGGAAACCACCGCTTAGCCACAGCGTACCGCAGCCAGCTAAATGCAAGGTCACAGCAGCCAGGGGAGACGCTGCAGGAGTTCGCCCTGGCAGTTGAGCAACTGGCTAGCAAGGCCCTAGTCGACCTCCCACCAGAGCTAGTATCCCGGGAAGCTGCCTACACATTCGTTGACAGGGTACGAGACACGGAGATTCGTCAACGCCTAATGCTCGGCGATTATAAAACCATCCACGAGGCGCTAACGGCGGCATTAAGGATGGAGGCAGCCAAGGTAACAGCTATCCCGACGTCGAGAACGAGGAGTGTCCACTACGCCGGAGAGAGAAGACCAGCCCATGGACGCCAGCAAAGACCTAGTGGCGTGTGCTGCGGGTGCGGCAACCCGGGACACACGGAGAGAGACAGCCGATACCAGGAAGACGAGCTGGAATAACGAGTCAGGCCCGTCGTGAAGAGGGGCATGTCAGCGCCATCACCACCATCCCTTCGAGTGACACTACGCGCCGTCAGCCGGCGTATGGATGACAGCCTCATCGCAGACGATTGGGTGAGAGGGTAGCCGTGCCGCGTGCTGGTAGACACTGGGGCGGCCATCACCATCATCAGACCTGACGTGGCCAAGGGTTTGCCGACAAGGAAGCCGAGCCGACCATACAAGCTTGTGACGGCATCGTGTGACACCTTGCCTGTGGAGGAGGCCCTGCTGGAGTTGAACTTGCGACGGAGTGTCGTGCGTCAATGGGTGTTCGTCGCGAAGCTGGCTGAGGAGGTGATACTGGGATTGGATGCCCTCAGGAGCCACAAGGCGACGGTTGACGTCGGCAGGAAGGTCCTGCGTCTCAATGGAGAAGAGGTGATACTACGGCAACCAGACGAGCGCCTTGGAATCTGCAGGGTCATCTTGAAGGAAGACGTGGTGGTCCCCGCGAGAAGCGAGGTGGCAGTGACGGCGCGACTGGAAGGTCAACGGACGAAGAACACGATGCTGGACCAGATGACCCCTGTGCACGGACTCTGTGTAGCCACAACATTATTGCCGTGCCGAGAGGAGGTGCAAGTGTGGCTGCTCAACCTGGAAGACACCGATCACGACGTCCAGGCCGGAACGGAGCTGGGGACGTGCGAGCCCGTGGTCAGCGTGACAGCTATCAGCTATCGACAAGGCACAGGAGCCGGTGCCGACGCAACACCACGGGCTGGAAGGCTTACTAGAGAGGGCGGCTGACCACCTGACAGCAGAAAAGCTGGAGAAAGTTCGACAACTACTGAGGCGATACCAGCGAGTCTTCAGCCAAGGCGACAGTGACTACGGCCGCACGGATAAAGTTCTTCACCGCATCGATACCGGAGACACCCGACCTATTCGGCAACCACCTAGACGCGTTCCGTTGGCGAAACAAGCGGCGGTACGGGATATCATAGACGACATGAAATCCAGGGGGGTGATTGAAGTGTCTGACAGCCCTTGGTGTTCCCCTGTAGTTCTGGTGACGAAGAAGAACGGCGAGCTATGCATCTGCGTGGACTACAGGAGGCTGAACGCTGTCACCCGCAAGGACTGTTTCCGCTTACCCCGGATTGACGACACCCTGGACTCGCTAGCTCGTGCCAAATGGTTCTCGACCCTGGACCTGAAGTCGGGTTACTGGCAGGTGGCTCTAGACCCGAGAGACAAGGAGAAGACTGCATTCTCGACAGGCCAAGGGCTTTGGCAGTTCACAGTTATGCCCTTTGGCCTCTGCAATGCACCAGCCACATTTCAACGCCTCATGGAATCAGTAATGAGAGGATTGATATGTGACACATGCCTGCTGTACCTAGACGACCATCGTCGTCTGCAAGACGTTCGAAGACCATCTCGACAACCTGAGCAAGGTGTTACAAAGACTGCAGGCAACCAATTTGAAGCTGAACGCAAAGAAGTGCCAGCTCTTCTGCAAAGAAGTTAACAACTTGGGCCACATAGTCTCACCAACCGGAGTGGCCACAGACCCGGAGAAAACCCAGGCTGTGAGAGTTTGGCCTCGGCCAAAGGATAAGCGAGAGTTGCGCAGTTTCCTGGGGATGTGCAGTTATTACCGCCGTTTCATAAAGAGGTTCTCGAAACATCGCCAAACCCCTTACCTGCCTTACCAAGGAACAGCGACCCTAAGTGTGGACGGAGGATGCTGAACACGCTTTCCAGCACCTGAAGAAGACACTGTGCAGTACTATTTTGGGATTTCCACAACCAGGTGGCGCTTTTATTGTAGACACCGACGCCAGCGATCATTGCATTGGAGGCGTCCTATCGCAAATTCAGGACGGCCACGAGTGGGTGATAGCCTACTGCAGCAAGACGCTATCCAAGGCAGAGAAGAACTACTGCGTCACCCGGCGAGAATTACTGGCGGTAGTAAAGACCTTGGAGCACTTCCACGAGTACCTGTACGGTCAGCCATTCCAACTGAGAACTGACCATTCCGCCCTAACTTGGATATTGAGCTTTAAGAACCTGCAAGGCCAGATGGTACGTTGGGTCCAGAGGCTGCAGGAGTACGACTTCACCTCTGAACATCGTACAGGGAAGGGCCATCCAGAAGGCGAGCGACCGCATGAAGACCCGATACGACAGGCAAGCCAACAGCCAAGGGTTCAAGCATGGTGACCTAGTCTGCTTGCACCACCCTACCCGGACCAAGGGACGATGCCAGAAGCTCCAGCAGCCATAGCAAGGACCGTACCGGGTGGTGAAGAGGATTAACGATGTGGTGTACCGCATCTAGAAGGTGACCCGAGGGAAGATGTTGGTGGTACACCTGGATCGTCTGGCCCGTTATGATAGTGCTGTTCGGGACAACCAGCTCTGAGTAGGGAGCAGTGTCGCCAGGCCATTGTTGATTGGAGGCGGCGAGGGCAACGAGATCAAAGAGACGGCAGCGCAGTGCGGAGATAAAAGCTCGCCAAAATGGTGGGCAGGAGGAGATCGATTTTTCAAGAGTTCGCCTTTGTTCTAGCCGGCTCTCGATTGTTTGAGAAATTTCTGGTGTGTTAGAAATCTATAAAAAGGCAGCCCGCCCGCCAAAGAGTCAGTCGGTAATTGAACGCGTGTAGGTAAGCAGCTGTGTTTGTTGACCTTGTATGTTATATTGTGTATGTGTACGAAGCGTATTTCTATGGAAATAAAGTGCAATTTTTTGTGTTTGTAACCTGGACTTTTTATTTCACGAACCCACAAAGTCACAATACTGATGCAGAACTGCAAGCAGGGGTAAACCATTGGTTGAAATAACAGGCAGCAGATTTCCACTGAGAGGATATTGAAAAACTTGTGCCATAGTATGATAAGTGCCTCAATTTGAATGGTAATTACGTAGAAAAATAGCTTAAGAGTACCTTTCAAATGTAGATAATAAAATTTGATTTTTTCAATTTGTGAATTTTTTATTTCAAATTGTCTGGTACTTCCTGGACTGCCGTGATATTTGTTCCATAACTTTTTAATGTTTTGTAATTTTCGTGTGTTTTGAGATTATTTTTGTTTTTATTACATACATTCCAGTGAGTACTTAAAGGAATGTATATAATAAAAACAAGAGTTGCAAGGGTACTTAAGTGCAACATACAAAATTTGCATACTCATTGCCAATATGTAATGTAATAAAGCTAACTTGTAATTCATCATTATGCTGTTCAAGATGGCATCAGCGCGTGCAGAATGTAATAATGCTTCCGTGAATTTAGTGAAAAACTGTGTATATTCGCTAAGAAATCGAGGTGAAAAGCGTGTTACGGCATATCAGGAAGAAAGTGACACGAACAAACAAATAGGAGGTAATAAGAAATACAGTTATAGTGAGATAATAAAACACAAAGATAGTGCATCAAATGGCGACGGTGCAGGAAGAGAGCATGATACGATAACATCGCTTCAAAAGGTTACTGAAATAATGAAGGACTTGAATCATGCACTCTGTGAAATTGACAGATAGAGAGACGAAAACATCAAACGGGAAAGAAGAATAAAAAACGGCGATAAGCAGTGTGAATTCTACGCAAAGTGGAGGCTGGCCCCGTAGCTCAGTCGGTAGAGCACGTGCCTGCCGTGCTACGGGTCCCGGGTTCGATTCCCGGCAGTGGGGATGTGGATTTTTCTCCGACCAACATAATTCCCCATCTTCCCCAAAGTGGAGCACTGTACCCGGACAAAAGTGGCGTGTGGCTAGCAGAAGAGGATACCTACAATAGCTATAACAGATTCATGCTTTTGGCGGATTCTGAATCCAAAAAAGGGGTTTCGAATGTTACGCTCAACTCGGCAAATACGGTAAACACAGATAAGAAACGGTTGCTAATGGATAGTCACTATAGAAAAGGAAACCAATGGACAACTCTCTTTCTTGGATCTAAACATAATCAGGAATGACACAAAAATAAAATTTGGAATATACAGGAAACCAACACATTCATAAAATTACATAAAAAAATAATAGCCACAACCCAATTACACATAAACATGCAATAATAAACAGCCTTACACACAGACTAGTCAACATACCCAAGGAAAAAGAAGAATATTTCAAAGAACAAAAAACAATACTACATATAGCAGAAGAAAATGGATACAACAAAAGTTTGGTGTTGAAGAAAATTAGATAAGCTAAACTAAAGAAAACCATTAAGGAAGCAACCACATTTACAAAAGAAAAAGAAAGCAACAGCATATTCAGTTCATTCACATATCACCCAAAAACAAGATCTTCAAGGAACAAAATTTCACCTTGGCACCTACCAATAGACACTCAATTTTAAAATTGCTAAATTCAAAAACAAAAGATGAAATCCCATCAGTTAACAGATCCGGAATATATCAGATAAGTTGTAAGAATTGTGAAAAATGCTACATAGGTCAAACTAAAAGAAATCTACAAACCAGAGTCAAAGAGCACTTTAGAAACATCAGATTGAAACAAGAAGATAAGTCAGCAGTAGGATTTCACTTTTGGAATGAAAACCATGACATTGATCCAAATCCAAAATTATTAAAAGGAGTGATACACCAAAATAAATTGACAACATGGGAGAACATATTCATATGGAAAAATATGGATCGCGTAATGAACTTTGAAATCCCACCGGTAGATAATTTGACAAAGAAGTTCATAGTTCCACCACCAGAGAGAGAGCAGACAACAACAGATGCCAGTTGGAAAGAGATTGAAAATGGAGGCGAATGTCTTTGAAACTAGTCTCTCATAAATATAAACAAGTAAGTGACAAGTATTAATAAACCAACTACAAATAGTTTCTGAGATCAGTTTTGGCATACTTGCTAGACCACTGTTTTTATTCTGTTAGTGAATTTATGGAAAGTTTATAATATTGTTACATTTCTGAATTAATTGTGTATATTATAAAATTCTTGAGATATCTTTATAAATCATTTTGTACAAACACTGACTTGTCGTTATTGGGTGTGACTTCTTAATTTACAAATATAGTTAATTGCACTGTATTTTCACAATTTTTGACATGTCTTATATCATAGTATTCATGTACAATGTATGATTTACAAGATGAATAAATTATCTATCTATATATCTGGGGAATGTTTACCTTGATGGCCATTCTGTTAATAGTTCCTCTTCACTGTAAGTCTGGAAAACAAAAGTCACTATCACTACAGATACTAAAGCTGATAGGTTCTTACATGGTACATTGATACAGAATACGTCAGAAATATACATACATATATATATATATATATATATATATATATATATATATATATATATATAAAGCTTTTTTACAATAAATATCACAACAGATACTGAAAGAAGAAATATAATACAAGATAAGTCAATTATACATTAGGGTATTTGTTAAATTTCAAATATTCAGTTGCAGTTAAATTTTAAAAACAGAAGCCCTGTTAATGCTGAAGTATTCTTCAGTTGAGTATTGAACGCTTTTGACACTCTCCTTCACTTTTAAATGTTAGTAAACAATTGAAACATTTCTGATCAGCTGTTAAGTGACATTTAGCCTTCCTGCTGGGACTGATCATGCTATCATCTGGTGTTCGGGGGCGCAAAGTTTCAACACTTTAGTACAAAATTGAATCGAGAATATATTGACACATTGCTTCACTCACACTGTTTATTCACAGGACATGTTTCAAGAGCTCTTGCTCCTATCCTCAGCTGATACTCGACTAGTGCAAGTTGTAGTCAACTTGCACTAGTCGAGTATCAGCTGAGGATAGGAGCAAGAGCTCTTGAAACATGTCCTGTGAATAAACAGTGTGAGTGAAGCAATGTGTCAATATATTCTCGATTCAATTTTGTACTAGTTTGTGCTTCACTGTCCCTATGCTTCTTTCAAGTTTATACTTTTTCAACACTTTGTTTATGGTAATGTTTCACTGCTGTTTTTTAAGTATGTGTATTTTTTCCCAGATGTTTCTTGTGATGAGATAAGTAGTTTTAGCAGTTTTACATTTTGATCAAAGTTATCATGTTTTATTCAAAAATGGTATGCTACAGTGGATGTATCTATTTGGTTTAGGTTTAAGTTTCTCTGCTGTTCTTTTAATCTGGTTTCCAAAATTCTTTTCATTTCGCCTTTGCAGTACTTCTTACATATTTCACAACAGATCTGATCGATTCAGATTTTGATGTACTGAGGATTGTTTATTGAAGATTAAGATTACTACGGAGGGTATTCGGCACTGAAACCTGTGGTATATCGTACCTAAGTACAATCCCAAGTGGAAGGATGAGGCAAAGTGCTAAGACTGCCGCCGACAATTCTACCCTGAAAGAGACCACCAGATGAGACAGGACATTCAGGGGATGCCTGGTGACCCATGGCCACAGACGAAACTTGGCTTTATTAAAGTTCCTTAGACGTTTAGCAGTGTTAGTCTTATATTTAACTTCTTGAAGATCTGTTCAAATTTTGTAATAACCTAAGGGTAGTGTGTCAACTTTCTGTACTTCATGTCTGTATTAATGTGTTATTTGTGGGATGTTAGCAGTTACTTATGAGTAACTCATTTGTCATTGCTATTTCTACTATCTTTTGCCATTCTTTCAAAAGCTCTTCATCACCCAAAGGAACATTGTGCAAGTGGTGAATTAAACTTGTGAAGCCAGTTAGTTGATATAAAGTTGGGTTGCATCCATTTTTCTTTATATAATTATCAACATGCATAGGTTTCCTATGAATTACAAATTTTAAACTATTTTCATTTATATTTATTTTGGGGTCCATAAAAGGTAATGTGTTCTCAAAATTTTCTCGAACCCAGGTGTAGAATTGTGGATATTCCAATGTTCCCGAATTGTTGGAATTGTACACGTGGCTTGAAGCCAGAGGGAATGGTCAGTTCCTATTTAGGTAATGTGTTGATTACTTCCATTTCAGTTGTGAATTTAATACTGTTTTCCTATAGATTCAGTAGTTTTTAAGCATCATCTTTTAATTTATGGGTAACTATAACAAAAATGTCCACTACATATTGTCACCCTGGCGGTAGACTCGCGAAGCCGATGAACAAATGATGGCCGGTGGAGATTCGGGAAACTTCGGGGCCGATCGTTACCGGAAGAGACAGTTGAGAGTAGTGTTTTGAGAAAATAAACAGTTTTGAGGTTGCCAGCAAATTGTAATGGGAAGAATGTATTTGCTACGAAAATAAAGTGTAGTTTTTTGTGCTTTCTAACCTCGTCTTGTTATTTCACGAAACCACAAAGTCACAACTGGTGTCAGAAGTGGAACATACGACAACGGAAGCTGCATTGGCAAAGATTTGAGAGAAAATGGAAGAAATGAAGATGGCCAACGACAACATCGCCGAAAAGATGCAAGAACTGAAGGCCGAAATGACAGCGAAGACGGAAGCAGCAAATATCAACTTGGCCACGACAATGACCGCAAAGATGGCCAAACTGACCACAGAAATGAGGGCAGCGAACGACAGCCTGGCCACGGAGATGAAAGCGGCAAACGAGGCCCTTGCCATGAAGTTTGAAGAGCAGTTGGCCGGCGTGAGGGATAACGTGACGGAGCTGGGCAAGCGGATGGGCCAAGTGGACGAGCGCGTCGAGGACCTGGCGAGCCGCGTTGACAACCTGGAGGGAAAGGCCGACATCAGCGTCAAGTCCCTGAACGCCATAGTAGAGGACGTCGTCGGCAGGAAACTGAAGGATTTGAAGGCCGACGCGCCGGGACGCGACACAACATCTGCGCGCGTCAAACCGCCGAAATATGACGGCGTGTCAACATTTGAGGTCTTCCGCCGCCAGTTCGACACAGTGGCCAAGCACAACAGATGGTCACCGGAGGAGGCCACACAGCTAATAGCCAGCCTCCAGGGACGGGCCGCGGAAGTCCTAAACGCGGTGCAGACAACGGCGGCGCCCAAGGACATCTGGGAGGCCGTGGAGAATCGTTTCGGGAACCACCGCTTAGCCGCAGCGTACCGCAGCCAACTAAAGGCAAGGCCACAGCAGCCGGGGGAGACGCTGCAAGAGTTAGCCATAGCGACTGAGCAGCTAGCTAGCAAGGCCTTGGTTGACCTGCCACTGGAGTTCGTATCCCGGGGAACCGCCTACAACTTTGTCGACGGGATACGGGACACGGAGATTCGTCAGCACCTAATGCTCGGCAATTAAAAACCATCCACGAGGCGCTGACAGCGGCATTAAGGATGGAGGCGGCCAAGGTAACAGCTATCCCGTCATCGAGAACGAGGAGTGTGCGCTACGCTGGAGACACTGGGGCCACTCTTGAGGGATGTGGAGAACCTGGTGGACCACCTCCACGACATGCACGAGATGGCTCGCCAGAACATCCAGAAGGCGAGCGACCTCATGAAAACCCGAGACGACAGGCAAGCCAACAGCCAAGGGTTCCAGCAAGGTGACCTTGTCTGGTTGTACCGCCCGACCCGGACCAAGGGACGCTGCCCGAAGCTTCAGCAGCCATGGCAAGGACCGTACCGTGTGGTGAAGAGGATTAACGACGTGGTCTACCGCATCCAGAAGGTGCCCCAAGGAAAGATGTTGGTGGTACACCTGGATCGCCTGGCGCGCTACGAAGGCGCTGTTCGGGACGATCAGCCTTGAGGGGGGAGCAGTGTCACCCTGGCGGTAGACTCGCGAAGCCGATGAACAAATGATGGCCGGTGGAGATTCGGGAAACTTCCGGGCCAATCGTTACCGGAAGAGACAGTTGAGAGTAGTGTTTTGAGAAAATAAACAGTTTTGAGGTTGCCAGCAAATTGTAATGGGAAGAATGATTTGCTACGAAAATAAAGTGTAGTTTTTTGTGTTTTCTAACCTCGTCTTGTTATTTCACGAACCCACAAAGTCACAATATTTTCACCAACATCTGTAACTTTAGGGGAAGGCTTTTACTTTGTGGATTTCATGGTGGCTTAAGTATAACTCTGCCAAAATGGGTGACACTGCTAAACATTCCACACCCATTAACTTTCAGTTCCTACTAGTCTAATATTTTCTTCATCTACTCTTGTGTTATAAACTCCAAATTTGATAAGTTGTTCCTAATTTTTCAAATAAATTGCTATAAAAATGTGATGTTTCTGGAGCTGTTACACCCAAAACTTACTGTTTTCTTCTTTCTCTGTTTAATAACACCATAAAACATGACATCTTGATTCTTCTGTGAGTATTGTGTCAATGCATTTTTTAACAAATATATCTATTCCTCTAACTTTAAGGCATAAATTACTTGCATTTTTCTTCATAGACCTATTGTCTCCATCCATGTCTCTGCCACTCCTATAAGGTCCACTGTATTTCCTCCTGTTTAACACAAGTTTTAATTCTCCTACATTCCAGAACATCACTTTTACCTCCAATCCCTAACCTAGAGTTTGATCTTTATCTTGCATATCTTGTTTCTCTTGGGATTGCCATCCTAATCCTGCTGCCGCCCTTATTTGTATTGTGACTTTGTGGGTTCGTGAAATTAAAAGTCCAATTGCACAAACTCAAAATGTTCTTTATTTCCACCAATTTACAGTTGAACACTTGCCAATTACACAGGATTACGTAATGCACACAATTACGATTCACCAGTTCGTCCGTTACAGTTCCCCTGCACGCTCACAGTTACGTACGCTCTTCCGATGCACGTACACAGTCTTCTCGTCCGTACACTAGCACAGTGCTTCTACGCTACTCACCAAGCACTGACTGAACTCACTCACTGCAGCCCCCTTTATAGAGATATCACTGTTTCTCGAAGCCTCTCGTTTCAGTGAATCACCGCGAAGGTTCCAGACGGCAGGGGAAGGGGAAGAGGTGGCCAGCGACCAGTGACACTTCCCTAATCATCCCCTCAGTTAGTGACTGAGATGAATGGGTGGGCGTAGCCCGGATGCCTCTGGTCCCCTACTCAGCTGCCGTAGGTCGTGCTTTTCGATAATTGGGTGACACTGCTCCCTTCTCAAAGCTGGTTATCCCGAACAGCACCATCGTAGCGGGCTAGACGATCCAGGTGTACCACCAACATCTTTTCTCGGGGCACCTTCTGGATGCGGTAGACCACGTCATTTATCCTCTTCACCACCCGGTACAGCCCTTGCCATGGCTGCTGAAGCTTCGGCCAGCGTCCCTTGGTCCGCGTAGGACGGTACAACCAGACCAGGTCACCTTGCTGGAACCCTTGGCTGTTGGCTTGTCTGTCATATCGGGTCTTCATTCGATCGCTCGCCTTCTGGATGTTCTCGCGAGCCATCTCGTGCATGTTGTGGAGGTGGTCCACCAGGTTCTCCACATACTCGGTCACTGGCTGCTTCGTTTCCGGAGGGCTTCCAAACGCCAGGTCACAAGGGAGGCGTAACTCTCGACCGAACATTAAGCTGGCTGGCGTCATCCCAGTTGTGTCGTGTGTAGACGAGCGGAAAGCCAGCAAGAACAGTGGCACCTTGACGTCCCAGTCTCGCTGATGGCTGGCCAGGACCTTCCTCAGGTGTTCTTCTAAGGTCTTGATGTACCTTTCGACCATGCCATCCGACTGGGGATGTAGAGGCGTCATGCGGGTCTTGTTCACCCCCAGTCTTTGTAGTGCCTCCTTCATTAGGTTGGACTCAAAGTTGCTACACTGGTCACTGTGTAGCTCTAACGGCACCCCAAATCAACAACACTTGCTCCACGAGGCAGTCTGTGATTGTCTTTGCCTCTTGGTTTGGGATGGCATACACCTCCGGCCACTTGGTGAAGTAGTCCACGAACACCATTAGGTGCTTGTTGTCTCGGTCGGAAACTGGGAACGGTCCAGCAATGTCAACGGCGATGCGTTCGAATGGCGCTCCGACGTTGTACTGCTGCATGCGACTCCGGCTCCTAGTCTGGGGGCCACGACTTGCCGCGCACACATGACACTGATGGTACCATCTCTCAGCATCCGCTCGAAGCCTCAGGCCGCGCTGTGGCTCAGTGGTTAGACCGCTTGGCTCTCACAAAGGCGGCCCAGGTTCGATCCCAGGCGACCGCAAAGTGAGCTTTGTGGTGGACAACACAGCGCTGGGGCGGGTTTTCTCCGGAACCTCCAGTGTCCCCGCCATCTCATTCCACCGGTGCTCCATCTTCATCTCATGTATCATCAGTGTCACCGCCTACGGTGCCATATGTAGTAAAAGCGGGCGTTAAACACCACACATTCGGAGCCTCAGCCAGTAGTAGCGCTGCCGTAATTTGTCAATCGTTCGGTTCGCTCCCAGGTGTACTCCCGAAGTACCGGCGTGCACTTCCTCCAAGACTTCCGGGACCTTACTCCGGGGAAGTACCAACTGTTCTCTCTAGTGTCTTCCCATTGGGTGATTCCCATACCCGGAACAGCACCCGTAGGGGAAGGGATCCGTCCCTTTCAGCTGCCAAAGTGCTGGCGCTGCGGACGCTTAGCACTCGTCGTACCTCTGACGTTACTAGAGGAACCTCAGGCCGAACAGCCGAGCCCCTCCTTCGGGAGTTGTTCGGATTGGGATGGACTCGAGGGGGCAGTGTGTTCCCGAAACCCGTGGGAATCGGGTACGTCTTCGGACGGGGTTGAGGGAAGCCATTAAGTGTCCCGGGTACTAGCCTGCAAAGGTAGTAGAAGGTGTGCTAGATCACCAGGCGGCTTGTTAGTCTCTAGGTCTTGCTCTAGGGAAACCACCTCGAAGGACGCTGAGCGCCCTTTGGGATTGCTCGGATACTCCCTGGTTGAAGGAGGCCCGGGTCCAGTTCCTACGGGTTCAGGACTAATGGGAGTAGAACCTCTGGGCTTAACCCGGAACAGCACGCCCTCTCTGGCCTTCAACGAGTCCCATTAGGCCCAGTACGACTTGTAGGTGGCGCTCCTCGGTGCGATGTCCTACCAGGTTGGTCTCGTCCCTGCCTCCCCTTCCCTCAAGAGTGGCCCCAAGTCTGCGTCCGCCAGCTGCTACCTCCTCAGGTCTGCGCTATCCCAGCCATCTGCAGCCACTGCCGCGACTACTCGGACTGCTGCGGCACGCTCCTTCTCTTCCATTCTTGTGCACTGGCCGCACTCTTCTGGACAGGGTCTTCAGGACATGGCGTCAGCGTTACCGTGGCTCTTTCCTCTACGATGTTCCGAGGTGAAGTCGTACTCCTCCAGCCTCTGGACCTAACGTGCTCTCTGGCCTTCCAGGATCCTAAAGCTCAATAGCCAGGTTAGGGGGGAATGGTCAGTCCTCAGGTGGAATGGCTGACCGTACAGGTACTTGTGGAAGTGCTCCAATGTCTTCACTACCGCCAGTAACTCTCGTCGGGTGACGCAGTAGTACTTCTCTGCCCTGGATAGTGTCTTGGTGTAGTAGGCTATCACCCGCTCATGGCCGTCCTGGATCTGCGATAGGACACCTCAAATGCAATGGTTGCTGGCGTTGGTGTCCACAGTGAAGGCGCCACCCGGTTGTGGGAAACCCAAAATTGGAGCACTGCAGAGGGTCTCCTTTAGGTGCTGGAAAGCGTTTTCGGCATCCTCCATCCATGCATAAGGCCGGTGTTCCTCTGTCAGGCAGGTGAGGGGTTTGGCGATGTTGGAGAACCCCTTTATGAAGCGGCGGTAATAACTGCACAGCCCCAGGAAACTGCGCAACTCTTTCTTATCCTTTGGGCGAGGCCAATCTCTCACAGCCAGCGTCTTCTCCGGGTCTGTGGCCACTCCAGTTGCTGAGACTATGTGGCCCAATTAGTTCACTTCCTTGCGGAAGAGGTGGCAATTCTTTGCGTTCACCTTAAAGTTGGTCGCCTGCAGTCTCTGTAGCACCTTACTCAGATTCTCGAGGTGATCTTCAAAAGTCTTCCCGACGATGATCTCCAGGTATAGCAGGCAGGCGTAGGTCAGCACTCTCATCACTGACTCCATGAGGCGTTGGAAGGTAGCCGGTGCATTGCAGAGGCCAAAGGGCATAACCGTGAACTGCCAGAGACCTTGGCCTGTCGAGAATGCAGTCTTCTCCTTGTCTCTTGGGTCTAGAGCTACCTGCCAGTAGCCCGACTTCAGGTCTAGGGTCGAGAACCACTGTGCACCAGCTAGCGTGTCCAGGGTGTCGTCAATCTTGGGTAAGGGGAAACAGTCCTTCCGGGTGACAGTGTTCAGCTTCCTGTAGTCCACGTAGAAGCGTAGCTCGCCGTTCTTCTTCGTCACCAAGACTACAGGGGAACACCAATGGCTGTCAGACTCTTCAATCACTCCCCTGGATCTCATGTCCTCCAGCATGTCTCGTACCGCTCCTTGCTTCACCAGCGGAACGCGTCTATGTGGTTGCCGAATAGGCCGGGCATCTCTGGTGTCGATGCGGTGAAGCACTTTGTCCGTGCGCCTGTAGTCACTATCACCTTTGCTGAAGATGCGCTGGTATCGTCTCAGCAGTTGTCGAACATTCTCCAACTGTTCTGCGGTCAGGTGGTCGGCCGCCCTCTCCAGTACTTCTAGCCGGGGCCCCAGGTGTTGCGTCAGCACCGGCTCCTGTGTCCTGTCGATTGCTGTCACGCTTACCACGGGCTCGCACGTTCGCAACTCCGTCCCAGCCTGGACCTCGTGATCAGTGTCCGTTGGATTTAGCAGACTCACTGGCACCTCCTCTCGGCACGGCAGCAATGTCCTGGCTACACATTGGCCGTGTACAGGCGTCTTCTGGTCCAGCATCATGTTCCTGGTTCTCTGGCCTTCCAGTCT
Organism: Mantis religiosa; assembly: GCA_030765055.1. Lineage (NCBI taxonomy): Eukaryota > Metazoa > Arthropoda > Insecta > Mantodea > Mantidae > Mantis > Mantis religiosa. The sequence continues at coordinate 542,099 of JAUKNK010000382.1, read as the reverse complement.
AGCCGTCACCACCAACTCGCTCCTCGTGGGGACAACCACGTCTTAATTCAAGACGACCCTGCAAATTCCAATGCACTCTTCTGGTTGACGGAGTATAACCTCTTCTCCGTTGAGCCGCAGGACCTTCTTGCCGACGTCGACCGTTGCCTCGTGCCTTGTGCCAATCCCAGTATCACCTCCTCAGCCACTTTCGCTACGAACACCCACAGACGTACGGTACTCCTTCCCAAGGTCAACTTTAGCCGGGCCTCCTTCTCCACAGGCAAGGTTCGCCCGATGCCGTCACAAGCTGGTATGGTCGGCTCGGCTTCCTCGTCGGCAAACTATTCGCCACGTCAGGTAAGACGATGGTCACGGCCGCCCCGGTGTCCACCAGCACGCGGCACGGCTTTCTTTTTGTCCAGCCATCCGCGATGAGGCTGTCATCCATCCGCCGGCTGACGGCGCGCAGTGTCACTCGAGGAGATGGTGTGGACGGCGCCGACGTGCTCCTCGCCACGCCGGGCCTTACTCGTTCTTCCGGCAGCCCTTCCTGGTGTGGGCAGTCTCTCTCCAGATGTCCGGACTGTCCACACCCCCAACACAGGCCACTAGGTGTTCGCCGGCATCCCTCAGCTGGTCTTCTGTCTCCGGTGTAGCGGACACTCCTCGTTCTCGACGTCGGGATAGCTGTTACCTTGGCCGCCTCCATCCTTAATGCTGCCGTTAGCGCCTCGTAGATTGTTTTATAATCGCCGAGCATTAGCCGCTGACGAATCTCCGTGTCCCGTACCCCGTCCACGAATGCGTAGACAGCTTCCCGGGATACGAACTCTGGTGGGAGGTCGACTAGGGCCTTGCTAGCCAGTTGTTCAACTGCCAGGGCGAACTCCTGCAGCGTCTCCCCTGGCTGCTGTGACCTCGCCTTCAGCTGGCTGCGGTACGCTGCGGCTAAGCTGTGGTTCCCAAAACGATTCTCCAGGGCCTCCCAGATGTCCTTGGGCGCCACCGTTGTCTGCACCGCGTTTAGGACTTCCGCGGCCCGTCCCTGGAGGCTGGCTATTAACTGTGTGGCCTCTTCCTCTGGTGACCATTTGTTGTGCTTGGCCACTGCGTCGAATTGGCGGCGGAAGACCTCAAACGTTGACGCGTTGTCATATTTCGGAGGTTTGACGCGCGCCGATGTTATGTCGCGTCCCGGTGTGTCGGCCTTCAAATCCTTCAACCTCCTGCCGACGACGTCCTCCACCATGGCGCTCAGGGACTCTACGCTATTGTCGGCCTTTCCTTTCAGCTCATTAACGCGGCTCGCCAGGTCTTCGACGCGCTCGCCTAACTCTGTGACGTCCTCTTTTACGCCGGCCAACTGTTCTTCAAACTTTGCGGCGAGAGCCTCCTTCGCCGCCTTCATTTCCGTGGCCAGACTGCCGTTCCCTGCTCTCATTTCTGTGGTTAACTCGGCCTTCATTTCTTCCATCTTCTCGGTGATGTCGTTGGCCGTCTTCATTTGTTTCAACTCTGCGGCCAGGTTGTTATTTGCCGCCTCCGTCTTCGCTGTTAATTCGTTGATCTCCAAAATTCTTTCCAATGCCGATTCCATGGCCGTTATCCCACTTCGTGACGCCAGTTGTGACTTTGTGAAATTAAAAGTACAATTGCACAAACTCAAAATGTTCTTTATTTCCACCGACTTACAGTTGACCACTTGCCAATTACACAGAATTACGTAATGCACACAATTACGATTCACCAGTTCGTCCGTTCAGTTCCACTGCACGCTCACAGCTACGTACGCTCTTCCGATGCACGTACACAGTCTTCTCGTCCGTACACTAGCACGGCGCTTCTACGCTGCTCATCAAGCACTGACTGAACTCACTCACTGCAGCCCCCTTTATAGGGATATCACTGTTTCTGGAAGCCTCTCGTTTCAGTGAATCAGTGCAAAGGTTCCAGATGGCAGGGGAAGGGGGAAGAGGCGGCCAGCAACCAGTGACACTTCCCTAATCATCCCCTCAGTTAGTGACTGAGATGAATGGGTGGCGTAGCCCGGATGCCTCTGGTCCCCTACTCAGCTGCCGTTGGTCACGCTTTTCGATAATTGGGTGACAGTATTCACTGCACTATTGTTTCACCTTTTCCTTTCATCAAATCTTGCAGTTCCTTTAAATGCCTGACTTTTTGCTCCTTCTCCTCCATCAACCACAGTAACCTCATTTTTTCCATAATTTATTTCCGCCCAGCTGATATTTTCCTTTGACTCCTACACTACTGATGTCTGTACATTCCTGGGAGGTCATTTGTCCCTGAATTCAGATCATATTTCCTTCAGCAAGTTCCTTAGTGCTTTAGTTAAATTTTGTCCCCCCTCACCAAGATCTTACTCAATGAAAATTTGTGTACCCCTTTAAATTTTTTGCATTTCTCAATATCTGCCACTTCATATCAACTGTTGCCACTTTTACTAATACTGAGCTAGGTTTTTCCTTATTTTTGCAAAATATGAGTTCATTCCAGTTTCTCAACTATTTAGTTTAATTTCAAACCACTTCTTTATGTGGAAACAAACAACCTGAAGAAGGCAAGAAATCCAGAAGATGTACTTGGTGAAATGTATGACATAAAATCAACAAACAGAAATTTCCAAGGGCAGTAGTGGTGGTAAATATTATAAAATGACGAAATGTTGGTTTAAGATTCATAAGGTTAGTAAATGAGAACATAAGATGGGCATGCAATAAGTTAAGAGCATTGTATGTAGATGTAGATAAATACTTGGATTTTTCATGTATTGGAAGAGATGGTTTGCATCTAAATCGAAAAGGCTCCTACATGTTGAGTAAAGCATTATACATTGCTACACTAACTATGTTGTCTGGGCTTGTAGGCCGTGGTCCATTTGTATTTCTTTCTGTCGTTTCGCCGAAAACTGCGTTTGGCATCTTCAGGGTTCTAAGTCAAGAGACCCGGAGTCCAACACAAGACTAGAGCACCGAGTCCTGAAGCGTCAAATTTATAGCCAAGCATGGCTGGAGGACATGAGCAGGAATGACTGCAAAGTTTGCACCTTTAGATAAGAGCGACACTTCGCCCTCTGTAAGAGTGCATCAACAATCGTACAGAAAACACTCTCCTGAGGGAGCAAATACACTCAACACGGAAACAGCTGGCCATCACTGATGGACGCCTGTAGGGCCTGCATTTGCAGCTCAGCACCACATTGTCACCAAAGGATTGGATCAACATAGACGGAATCACACCTTTATCCATGGCGTCCACATATGAACAAACTGTGAAGCGACATAAGAGGAAGTTCAACAACTTTGCTAGGACCCACAACACGCCTGGGCTGGATCTGTCACGCGTTGTGGTCAACCTTACTGACCGCACTCTTACAGAGGGTGAAGTATCGCTCTTATCTAAAGGTGGAAACTTTGCAGTCATTCCTGCTCATGTCCCTGTGGAAGATATTATAGCCAATGTGGAACCTGCTTTACGACTGCTATCGTCACACCTAGCTGAAGAAATAAGGGGCAAGACTGCACGTATTCTACGGAAGACACCAGCCCCCAAAAGCAATTTAACGGCTCTGGAAAAGAAGGCCATCAAACACTAAATGATGATGACAATATCATCGTTCTCCAGGCGGATAAGGGGAATGCAACAGCTGTTATGTCCAAGAAGAGTACAACACCAAAATCTCAGAATTGCTTGATCCTAACACCTACAAAAATCTACAGAAGGATCCAACTGCCCGGATTTTAAGGACAACCAATAATCTCATAAAGAGTCCCTCACTGACTGACAAGATAAAACAAAAAACCTGCAGCAGCGAGGCATTACCGCCTAGACTCTAGGGACTGCCAAAAATCCACAAGGAAAACGTTCCACTGCGACCCATTGTTAGTGCTATTGGTTCCCTCACCTATAACATCTCGAAATATTTGGCCACTCTATTACAAGAACACATTGGCAATAGTCCGTCCCACATTAGGGACTCCAGCCACTTCATAGAAAAACTGGACTCCATAAAACTGGACCCGGAAGACCGACTGGTCGGCTTTGACGTCATCTCACTTTTCACCAAGGTTCCGGTAGCAGAAGCTCTGCAGCACATCGCCGAGATTTTTCCGTCCGATATCACCGGCCTCTTCTACCACTGCCTAACGATGAGGTATTTCCTTTGGAACAGCACTTTCTACGAACAGACAGATGGTGTGGCCATGGGCAGTCCACTAAGTCCAGTAATTGCCAATTTCTTCATGGAGGGGTTTGAGAACCAAGCTCTGAGGACGGCTGAATATAAGCCGAAAGTGTGGTTTAGATACGTGGACGACACCTTTGTCATCTGGAGTCATGGAACGGAGAAATTGGAAGCATCCCTTCAACATTTAAACAGCTGAAACCAAAGCATAAATTTCACTATGGAAAAGGAAAAAGGCAACAGTCTTCCATTTCTTGATGTCTTGGTAACAAGAGAAAGTGGATCACGTCTGGGTCACACGGTGTACTGTAAACCTACTCACACGGACAGGTACCTGCATAAGACTTCAAACCATCACCCCCAGCAGAAATCAGGCATAATCAAGACTCTCACTGAACAAGCTAAGAAAATCTGTAAGATAACAAGCTAAGAAAAATTTATAAGTAAGTGTTGTTTAATGTCAAGATATAAGTCAAGATGGCAGCAGCAACAGGTGCTAAAATTTGTGCTCCATGTGGAAAACAAGTAAAAAGTTCGCAAATGAGAATGGAGTGTAATGGGGAGTGCATGAGATGGTTCCATGCTACATGTGTAAAAGTTTCAAAAGAAAAATATAAAGAACTATCAGGGAATGGTGACGCAAATAACAATGATACCCCAATATCTATATCTAACATAATGCATGATATCAGTGACCATAACATACTTATAATCGACATAAAAGAACATCTTTGCAAGGCCCTTCATGATAAGTATATCAATACCAGAATGTCAATTCAAGAATTTAACACTATAAATCATAATAAACTTTCCTTATTTATACAAAATACTGGATTTAACTGTGTCACAAATGACCCTAATGAATATTATAACTCATTATTGCAGTTTATAAAGGAAGGGGCTTCAGTCTGCTCCTACAGGTGCCGAAAGGTTGTGTCAATTAAACTGACACATAAACCATGGGTTAATAGTAACTTTTTGGCTCTAGTTAAAAAGAAAAACTTACTGTATAGCAAAACAAAATGCAAATTTCCCTCTCTGATAGCAATTGAACTGTACAAAAAGTGTGCAAATGAAGTAACTAAAATGAAAAGGGAACTTCAAGAAGCATATTACTCAAATAAACTGAATAACTCCTATGATCCAAAAAAGGTATGGATGACAATAAATGGAATCTTAGAAATAAAACCCCAGTACATTCCAATCAAAGAGAAACAATAATGGTAGGTAATCAAAAAATAGTAAATCAATTAGAAATATGTGAATCTTTTAACCAATACTTTGTAAATATAGCTGATCAGTTAATGAAGATATTGTCACCCTATTAGCGTAAGATACGACCGGGGACAGCTGGAGGGGTCCGAGGCGGCCGAGCCACGCCCCCCCGCCCATTAATCTGTCACTAACTGAGGGGTGATTTGGGGAAGTGTCACCTGTCCCTCGACGTTTCTCTCCCCTTCTCCTGTGGTCTGGAACGTTCGGGTGATTTGCGGGAAACCAGAGACTTCTAGAAAAACAGTGACATTCCTATAAAAAGGGTTTCAGAGAGACAGTCAGTCAGTCAGTCAGTCAGTTCTTGGTGTAAGGACGCAGTGCTAGTGAGAAGACCATGCAACGGAAGATTGTACGTAATTACGAGTGCAAGTGAAATTGTAACGGACGAACTAGTGAATCGTAATTGTGTGCATTACGTAATTTTATGTAATTGGCAAGTGTTTAACTGTAAGTCGGTGGAAATAAAGAACATTTTTGAGTGGTGAAATTGGACTTTTCATTTCACGGACCCACAAAGTCACACTGGTGTCAGGAAGCGGGAAGACAACATCACCGAACATTACGGCCATGGAATCGGCATTGGAAATGCTTTTGGCGAAGATGAACGAGTTAACAACAAAAACGGAAGCGGCAAATAACAACCTGGCCGCAAAGCTGAAAGAAATGAAGACGGCTAACGATAACCTCACGGAGAAGATGGAAGAAATGAAGGTTGCGAAGGAGGCCCTCGCCGCGAAATTTGAGGAACGGTTGGCCGGCGTGAGGGAGGACGTCACGGGACTCGGCAAGCGGATTGGCCAGGTGGACGAACGCGTCGGAGACCTCGCGAGCCGCGTTAATGAGCTGGAAGGAAAGGCCGACAACAGCGCCAAGTCCCTGAGCGCCATGGTGGAGGACGTCGACGGCAGGAGGTTGAAGGATTTGAAGGCCGACGCACCGGGACGCGACATAACATCGCCGCGCGTCAAACCTCCCAAGTATGACGGCGCGTCAACGTTTGAGGTCTTCCGCCGCCAGTTCGACACAGTGGCCAGGCACAACGGAAGGTCACTGGAGGAGGAGGCCACACAGTTAATAGCCAGCCTCCAGGGAAGAGCCGCGGAAGTCCTAAACGCGGTGCAGACGACGGCGGCGCCCAAGGACATCTGGGAAGCCCTGGAGGATCGCTTCGGGAACCACCGCTTAGCCACAACGTACCGCAGCCAGCTAAAGGCAAGGTCACAGAGCCGGGGGAGACGCTGCAGGAGTTCCCAATTGCGATCGAGCAGCTGGCTAGCAAGGCCTTGGTTGACCTGCCACTGGAGTTCGTATCCCGGGAAGCCGCCTACAATTTTGTCGACGGAGTGCGGGACACGGAGATTCGTCAGCGCCTAATGCTCGGGGAATATAAAACCATCCACGAGGCGCTGACAGCGGCATTAAGGATGGAGGCGGCCAAAATAACATCCATCCCGACGTCGAGAACGAGGAGTGTCCGCTACGCCGGAGACAGAAGACCAGCTGAGGGACGCCGGCGAACACCTAGTGGCCTGTGTTGGGGGTGTGGACAGCCCGGACACCTGCAGAGAGACTGCCCACACCAGGAAGAGCAGCCGGAAAACGAGTAAGGGCCGTCGTGGAGAGGGGCACGTCGGCGCCATCACCACCATCCCCTCGAGTGACACTGCGCGCCGTCAGCCGGCGTATGGATGACAGCCTCATCGCGGACGGTTGGGTAAGAGGGAAGCCGTGCCGCGTGCTGGTGGACACCAGGGCGGCCGTGACCATCATCAGACCTGACGTGGCGAAGGGTTTGCCGGCAAGGAAGCCAAGCCGGCCATACCAGCTTGTCACGGCATCGGGCGACACCTTGCCTGTGGAGAAGGAGGCCCTGCTGGAGCTGAACTTGGGACGGAGTGCCGTGCGTCTGTGGGTGTTCGTCGCGAAGGTGGCTGAGAAGGTGATCCTGGGACTGGATGCCCTCAGGAGCCATGAGGCGACGGTCGACGTCGGCAAGAAGGTCCTGCGGCTTAACGGAGAAGAGGTTATACTCCGTCAACCCGAAGAGCGCCTTGGAATGTGCAGGGTCGTCTTGGACGAAGACGTGGTTGTTCCCGCGAGGAGCGAGGTGGTGGTGACGGCGCGACTGGAGGGCCAGAGAACCAGGAACATGATGCTGGACCAGAAGACGCCTGTACACGGACTGTGTGTAGCCAGGGCATTGCTGCCGTGCCGAGAGGAGGTGCCAGTGAGACTGCTAAATCCAACGGACACCGATCACGACGTCCAGGCCGGGACGGAGTTGGGAACGTGCGAGCCCGTAGTGAGCGTAACAGCAATCGACAAGACACAGGAGCCGGCGCCGAAGCAACACCTGGGGCCCCGGCTAGAAGGCTTACTGGAGAGGGCGGCCGACCACCTGACCGCAGAACAGCTGGAGCAGGTTCGACAACTACTGGGGCGATACGAGCGCGTCTTCAGCCAAGGCGATAGTGACTACGGCCGCACGGACAAAGTGCTTCACCGCATCGACACCGGAGACGCCCAGTCTATTCGGCAACCACATAGACGCGTTCCGCTGGCGAAGCAAGGGGCGGTACGAGACATGCTGGAGGACATGAGATCCAGGGGAGTGATTGAAGAGTCTGACAGCCCTTGGTGTTCCCCTGTAGTCTTGGTGACGAAGAAGAACGGCGAGCTACACTTCTGCGTGGACTACACGAAGCTGAACGCTATCACCCGGAAGGACTGCTTCCCCTTACCCCGGATTGACGACACCCTGGACACGCTAGCTGGTGCACAGTGGTTCTCGACCCTGGACCTGAAGTCGGGCTACTGGCAGGTAGCTCTAGACCCAAAAGACAAAGAGAAGACCGCATTCTCGACAGGCCAAGGGCTCTGGCAGTTCACAGATATGCCCCTTGGCCTCTGTAACGCACCAGCTACCTTCCAACGCCTCATGGAGTCAGTGATGAGAGGGCTGACTTACGATGCCTGCCTGCTATACCTGGACGACATCATCATCGTCGGGAAGACTTTTGAAGATCACCTCGAGAATCTGAGTAAGGTGCTACAGAGACTGCAGGCGACCAACTTGAAGCTGAACGCGAAGAAGTGCCAGCTCTTCCGCAAGGAAGTTAACTACTTGGGCCACATAGTCTCAGCAACCGGAGTGGCCACAGACCCGGAGAAGACAAAGGCTGTGAGAGATTGGCCTCGCCCAAAGGATAGGAAAGAGTTGCGCAGTTTCCTGGGGCTGTGCAGTTATTACCGCCGCTTCATAAAGGGGTTCTCCAACATCGCAAAACCACTCACCCGCCTGACAGAGGAACACCGGCCTTACGTGTGGACAGAGGACGCCGAAAACGCTTTCCAGCATCTAAAGGAGACCCTGTGCAGTGCTCCAATTTTGGGTTTCCCACATCCGGGTGGCGCCTTCATTGTGGACACCGACGCTAGCGACCATTGCATTGGAGGTGTCCTATCGCAGATCCAGGACGGCCATGAGCGGGTGATAGGCTACTACAGCAAGACGCTATCCAAGGCAGAGAAGAACTACTGCGTCACCCGACGAGAATTATTGGCGGTAGTAAAGACCTTGGAGCACTTCCACAAGTACCTGTACGGTCAGCCATTCCACCTGAGGACTGACCATTCCGCCCTAACCTGGCTATTGAGCTTTAAGAACCTGGAAGGCCAGACAGCACGTTGGGTCCAGAGGCTGCAGGAGTACGACTTCACCTCGGAACATCGCAGAGGGAAGAGCCACGGTAACGCAGACGCCATGTCCCGAAGACCCTGTCCAGAAGAGTGCGGCCAGAGCACAAGAGTGGAAGAGAAGGAGCGTGCCGCAGCAGTCCGAGTAGTTGTGGCAGTGCCTGCGGACGGTTGGGATAGCGCAGGCCTGAGGAGGGAGCAGCTGGCGGACGCAGACTTGGGGCCACTCTTGAGGGAAGTGGAGGCAGGGACAAGACCAACCTGGGAGGATATCGCACCAAGGAGCGCCACCTACAAGTCGTACTGGGCCCAATGGGACTCTTTGAAGATCAGAGAGGGCGTGCTGTCCCGGGTATGGGAATCACCCGATGGGAAGACGCAGAGAGAACAGTTGGTACTTCCCCGGAGTAAGGTCCCGGAAGTCTTGGAGGAAGTGCACGCCGGGACTTCGGGAGGACACCTGGGAGCGAACCGAACGATTGACAAACTACGGCAGCGCTACTACTGGCTGAGGCTCCGAGCAGATGTTGAGAGATGGTGCCGTCAGTGTCATGTGTGCGCAGCGAGCCGTGGCCCCCAGACGAGGAGCCGGGGCCGCATGCAGCAGTACAACGTCGGAGCGCCATTCGAACGGATCGCCGTTGACATTGCTGGACTGTTCCCAGTTTCCGACCGAGGCAACAAGTACCTAATGGTGTTCGTGGACTACTTCACCAAATGGCCGGAGGTGTATGCCATCCCAAACCAAGAGGCAAAGACAGTCACAGACTGCCTCGTGGAGCAAGTATTCTGTCGATTTGGGGTGCCGTTAGAGCTACACAGTGACCAGGGTACCAACTTTGAGTCCAACCTAATGAAAGAGGCACTACAAAGGCTTGGGGTGAACAAGACTCGCACTACGCCTCTACATCCACAGTCGGATAGCATGGTCGAAAGGTACATCAAGACCTTAGAGGAACACCTGAGGAAGGTCGTGGCCAGCCATCAGCGAGACTGGGACGTCAGGGTGCCACTGTTCTTGCTGGCCTACCGCTCGTCTACACACGACACAACTGGGATGACGCCAGCCAGCTTAATGTTCGGCCAAGAGTTACGCCTCCCTTGTGACCTGGCTTTTGGAAGCCCTCCGGAAGCGAAACAGCCAGCGACCGAGTATGTGGAGAACTTGGTGGACCATCTCCACGACATGCAGGAGACGGCTCGCCAGAACATCCAGAAGGCGAGCGACCGCATAAAGACCAGGTATGACAGGCAAGCCAACAGCCAAGGGTTCTAGCAAGGTGACCTGGTCTGGTTGTACCGTCCTACCCGGACCAAGGGACGCTGCCCGAAGCTCCAGCAGCCATGGCAAAGACCGTACCGGGTGGTGAAGAGGATTAACGACGTAGTCTACCGCATCCAGAAGGTTCCCCGAGGGAAGATGTTGGTGGTACACCTGGATCGCCTAGCCCGCTACAATGGTGCTGTTCGGGACGACCAGCTTTGAGGAGGAAGCAGTGTCACCCTATTAGCGTAAGATACGACCGGGGACAGCTGGAGGGGTCCGAGGCGGCCGAGCCACGCCCCCCGCCCATTAATCTGTCACTAACTGAGGGGTGATTTGGGGAAGTGTCACCTGTCCCTCGACGTTTCTCTCCCCTTCTCCTGTGGTCTGGAACGTTCGGATGATTTGCGGGAAACCAGAGACTTCTAGAAAATCAGTGACATTCCTATAAAAAGGGTTTCAGAGAGACAGTCAGTCAGTCAGTTCTTGGTGTAAGGACACAGTGCTAGTGAGAAGACTGTGCAACGGAAAATTGTACGTAATTACGAGTGCAAGTGAAATTGTAACGGACGAACTGGTGAATCGTAATTGTGTGCATTACGTAATTTTATGTAATTGGCAAGTGTTTAACTGTAAGTCGTGGAAATAAAGAACATTTTTGAGTGGTGAAATTGGACATTTCATTTCACGGACCCACAAAGTCACAATATGTATGACTACACAATATACTCCACCACCTTATAGTTCAGTACCAAATAGTCTTTTTCTATATCCAACAGATAATAATGAGGTTCTAAAAATGATAGCAACAATAAAAAACAAAGGTAATAAAACAGATAATATTTTATCAAATGAATTGTTAACAAAGTGCAAGTACAGTTTGGTTCCACACATTGTAACCTTTATTAATTTATCACTTAGTTCAGGTTCAGTACCTGATGGTTGTAAAATCACACGAGTTGTCCCAATTTATAAGACAGGTGATAGAGTAATTATGGATAATTACAGACCAATAAGTATTATTCCTGTACTTGCCAAAATTCTGGAAAAAGTAGTAAAAGTTAGGTTATTACAGCATCTAGAAAAACACAACTTTTTTCACAATCATCAGTATGGATTTATTAACAAATCTAGTACTCTTGCTGCCACGGTAGATATTATCGTACCTATTCAAAGAGCTCTGGATAGAAATCGTTTAGCTGCTGGTTTATTTATTGACCTAAAAAAGGCTTTTGACACTGTAGATCATACTTTATTACTAAATAAACTTGAGCATGCTGGTGTAAGAGGACTTCCTCTCAACTGGTTTCAGAATTATCTCAGTAATAGGAAACAATTTGTAAATATGAACAACATTTCCAGTTCTCTATCAGTAATTCATCATGGTGTTCCACAAGGTTCTGTATTAGGTCCTATATTATTCCTAATTTTTATAAATGACATAGGATGTTTAAGACTAAAAGGTAAATTGACTATGTTTGCTGATGATATATGTTTGTTATATATAGATAACTCTGAGCACCAGCTGATATATGACATACAGCAAGACCTGAATGCATTGAATAGCTGGTTTAAGGGCAATAAGTTAACATTAAATGTCTGTAAAACAAAATATATGTTATTTCATAAAAGATCATACGTACCAGTAGTAAATAACAAGATACATGTTGATAACGCAGTGATTGAAAGAGTAACAAAAATCACATATCTAGGTTTGATTCTAGACAGTACGCTCACATGGAAGGACCATATCATGCATGTAAAAAATAAGATTCTTCCTGTGTTAGCTGTAATTCAGAGGCTGAAATCCAAAGGATTCAGTGTAAATCATTTACGAAGTATCTACCATGCTTTAATTCAATCTCATTTGGATTACTTAAACATCTTATGGGGTAACTCTGTTAAATATTTAATTCATGACCTCAAAGTACTTCAAAATCGTGCCTTGAAAATAATCTACAATCTACCCTTTAGAACAAACACAAAAACACTCTACCATGTAACTAACATTTTACCATTACAACTAAACATAGAGTTGTCCTTGCTAATATATCTCCACAAAATAAAAAATAATCTTCTAAAGTCCAATCTAACATTTGAAAGCTCCTCACATATATATAATACAAGAAATAAAGGAAACTTAACAAAACCAACAGTGATTGCATTTGCACATAATTGTTTAAGCATCACTGTACATATTATCTTTAATTGTTTTTTATATATTCTCTTGTATTTCTAATGTTAATCTTGACGAGTCATCTGTTTACTGGGCTCTTGCCCAACCAGTGTAAATGTTTATGACGAATAAATTATTCTATTCTATTCTATGGCCTGAACAGCTTAACCTCACACGTTATCAACTTATATAATGCACTGCCACTGGAACTGAAAGGCTGCAGGAACATAAAAGGTTTTAAAAGGAAAGTTGCTGAAAATTTACTGAAGGCATATATTGATAGCTGATAAAGTGTTACACATTTATAGCTGGTTTGAAAGCTGAACTGTTTAAAAATTAATATGGATTAATGTCCCATAGAATATGTAGCTTCTATTTTTCTGTTAAGTTCTTTGTTACTATTATTTCTTGAGTTATAGTGAATGTCTGTATCTTTGTATGTTTCATATATGTTATTCTTGTACGGTAATTCATTCCTACTCTAAAAATGTAATATAAGTATTGTCAAGGGCTGTTTGCCATCATTTTATATATTTTTGTACTGTTCCCTAGCATGAGCTATGGCTCTGGGAACCTTTTCAGATAACAATAAATAAATAAATAAATAAATAAATAAATAAATAAATAAATAAAATTAATCGACTCCCTTTAAATTTAATTTATCATAGCAACACTGTTTTCAACACTTCCAAGAAAGGAATTGCGACTATAGTATTGCTAATGTAAATACATTTAAGGAAGCTCCACTATTTATAAATACTTCTATTTATAGTTTCATTTAAGGAAAGTTTAGCATTAGTGAATTGGGAAAGCATTTTGTTTAATAGTGAGAGGTCATCTGAAGAAACTTTTGAAATTTTCTTCAGAACTTTTGTGTAACTTTTTAATAATTCTTGTAAGAAAAAAAGTCATTGAAAACCATAATAAAAAAGCTAAACCAATTAATACATACAGTTGGTATAACTCAGGGCTCAAAAGAATGAAAAATACGCTAATGATTCAGAAGGATATGTATAAAAATCAAGCCAATGAAGTAGGGCGGAACTTATTAAGAGATTATCGAAAAAGATATAGAAAGGCTTTACTGGAGGCAAAGAAAGAAGAAAATGAAAAACCCATAGCAAATTCTGATAATAAATGTAAAGCGGCCTGGTCAGTAATAAACACCATAGCTGGCAAAACAAACAGAACTAGTATAGATCAGTCATTAGCCCCAGATGTTTCAATAACTTTTTTATAAAATCGGTAAAAGAAATAACTACACAAATAAACCCCTGTTTAGTTACTGCTATGAGCGTCATAAAGGATACAAAATTTGATGATGAAAATGAAAGATTTCACCTTAGAGAAGTAACATGCTAAAGTTCAAAAAATAACAAAAAAGCTTAAAAGCTCAAAAAGTATATATATATATATATATATATATATATATATATATATATATATATATATATATATGTGATCTCTAATAATTTCATCAAAGGAATAACGCAATATATACTGATACCTCTGACCTTCTGTATTAATAAATGCTTTGCTGAAGGTGTTTTCCCAAAAATGCTAAAATTTTCAAAAGTTATTCCAATATACAAAAAGGGAGACAGGAGTAAACCAAGTAGTTACAGACCAACCTCAATAATTCCAACAATAGCAAAGATTTTTTAATGTCTTCTAAAAAATCAATTGCAAGAATATTTTGAAATGCAAAATTTATTTTTTAAAAATCTATTTGGATATCGAAGTGGAAAATCTACCATAAATGCTGTAGATTCATTTGCTGAAAAGATATATCAAGCTTTTGAGGATGGTGTTTTAGCTTAGGGTACACTTTGTGACCTAAGCAAAGCTTTCGACTGTGTGAAACATGATGTCTTGTTAAAGAAGCTCGAAATCTATGTAATCAAAGGGCAAAATTTAAATATTTTCAAATCTTATTTAGAGGATCGGAAGCAACTCGTATCACTACAGGGAAAATGTTGTCAAGTTACCAAGGTGGAAATAGGGGTTCCGCAGGGCTCGGTGCTAGGACCTCTATTGTTCTTAATAATGATAAATGATATAGAGAAGTGTGTTCCATGCCCCACTGTGGTGTATGCAGATGATACATCATTCTTGAATGTAGACAGTGAGTTCAAATTGTTATCAGAGTCAGTAAATAAAACCTTAAAACAAGCCCAACTTTGGTTCGAAAGCAGTGGCTTCTTTATGAATGAAACTAAATCCCAAAATATCCTTTTTACTTTAAAAAATACAAATTGTTTAAATAACAAAACAAGTAAAACTGTAAAGCTCCTTGGCATGACTATCAATTACAATTTATCATGGAACCCTCACACTGAATATGTATGAAATAAGTTATCACGTGTGGTATTCTTATTAGCAAATTTAAAAAGAGCTATATCAAAAGAATATGTATGCATGGCATATTTTTCATTCTTCCAAAGTATTTTTAGATATGGTTTGCTTCTTTAGGGTAGTAGTCCAAAACTAGTGGAGGTACTAACACTCCAAAAGAAGGCTATTCGAATATTAACAGATTCAAAGAAATTAGAGCATTGTAAGCCACTGTTTATAGCAGCTAAAATTCCCACAGTAGTTAATTTATATATTTATGGTGTGCTGGTATATATTAAAGAAAATACACAAAATTATAACATAAGAAATGAAATACATACAATATGCGCAACATGAAAAAACTGGATATGTCTTTCCATAGGCTTCAGAAGACCTCTCAGTATTATAAAATAAGTGGCATAAAACTCTTCAATGTATTTCCTGTAAGAATACACAAATTACCTACTCAAATGTTTAAGGAGACGCTGTACAAATGGTTAACTAAGAACCCCTTTTATAACTTACAAGAGCTTATAGACAAATGTACGGAAGACATATAAAACATGTTTTTTTTTATGTTTCTGAAATATAGATATGGAGTGTTTTTATTAGATTTAAGGTAGCTATTACATGTGACAAAGCCTATTGTAATTATTGTAATTACTGAATGGTGAATAAATTATTATTATTATTATTATTATTATTATTATTATTATTATTATTATTATTATTATTATTATTATTATTATTATTATTATTATTATTATTATTATTATCATCATCATCATCATCATCGTTATGATTTCACTTATGATTCCTCCAAGTGTTTTGTCTCTATCTTCCTTTACTCCAAATATCACCACTGAACTGTCCACGTTTATTCATTCCTCATTATATCCATTCTCCTCTTGCACTCTTCTAATCATGCTCCACCTCTGCTTTTAGCATTGCACCTTTTACTTGCTCTGTATTATTGTGATTTTACAAGCCTAAAACCTTCCCAATAACAGCATCTGCAAAACTCAATTCAGTTCAACTCCATTTCTCTAATTCCTTTCTTGGAAGTGTTGAAAACAGTGTTGTTATGATAAATTAACTTTAAAGAGAGTCGACTCTCTTTAAAGTTAATCCATTTCTCTAGTTACTAGTCAACTTGCCACCATCTGTATTGCCTTGTTTACTCAACATTTTTATCCTCCTTAAGTTCCCTGTTCTTACATGGTAAACTTGCAGTTTGACTGCCATCTTCATATTCTTGTTGAGTGCCACAATGACATTTCTACATTCTACTACTGCTGACATTGGACTACCCAATGTACTACCTAATAAATTGGCAATGTTCCCATGTTCACTCTTACCCTTTGAGCTACCATGGCCAGGAGATCCATGGTTCAAATCCCGGCCATGGCATTGCATTCTTCAAGTTGACTCTATCCATCCAAAACCTTAGCCTATATATTCATATTCATCTTTATTCATCCTTGATATCTTGTACAAGATAATGGACACGTTAAGCACAATATAAAGAATAACATTAACATAGTAACAGGTAAAAAAATATACAAAAGAATATGTGATTACAAGAAATATATAATATAATAATGTAAAAAACAAAAGTGTATAACAACATAATATATCATACAGCAGAAGAGAAAACTAACTAAAAAACTTTGTACAGAATAAAAACATTCTTCAATTAAGAATTTTGAAGAGTAATAAGATAAGATAGGATAAAATCTTTATTAGCCACAAGAATATATGGCTAGTGTGAAGAAATGATTAATTTACATCAGTTAACTTAAACTATTTTAGTTTTATTTTGATTCACTTTAAGACTCCAGACCTTACATTATCTATCTCAATTATTGCATGAGTTAACACTAGAACGCCGGCACTTGCTAGCTACCATTATCTACGGTAGTGGTCATTTTTGACCGTTCGCTCCCCCCCCCCCCCCCCGTGTACATTTTACAACTTATTTCTTACTAGTTTAATATTATTATTATTATTATTATTATTATTATTATTATTATTATTATTATTATTATTATTATTATTATTATTAGGTAATTAGTTGCAATATATTATCACTGTATGTATTAATTAATGGAAAACTGCTTTTCTTGGCTATACATTCGAATTTTTATGCTAATTTTTTTGTCTAACAACCTTGTGGAAATGGAGATCTAGGAGTAAAATTTATTTAATTTAGTAGTATATAAAAAAAGCCTGTATGATGAACATGTACTCTCTTTATTTCTCTGTATTTTTCAATGGTATGTTTATTCAAATAAAAAAACAAAATAGCTGAAATTCTCAGAAAGGTAGAATGTAGTGTAGTAAGCATATTTGAGATTGTGAACATGAAAACTCAACTTTATGTGTAACAGAACAAGTAATAATCAAATACAAATCTTTATATTATTAAACCTATTACATTATGACAACACTGTTAATACTTACAGAAAACATTCCTTTAATTGTTTTGAATATTTACTCATACTTAGCAGTTTACACACGTAAGAACTTTTCTAACTTCTGCTGTGCATTTTCCACATACTGGTTTCTTGCAAATACGACAGGAATTGCTTATGTGTGTTTGGAGGAATTTAGTAACAGTGAAGTCCAAATTAATTGCAAAAACTATTTGTAGTTGGTTGATTGATACTCGTCACTTACTTTTTTACATTAATGAGAGACTAGTTTCAAAGGCAATTGCCTCCATTTTCAATCTCTTTCCAACTGGCATCTGTTGTTGTCTGTTCTCTCTGGTGGGGGAACTATGAACCTTTTTGTCAAATTATCTACTGGTGGGATTTCAAATGCCCGACTTCTTTAGTCTTTTAGCTAGTGATACTGAAGTAAAGTAGCTGTCCGTGATGACGTTTCATCTTTTTTTAGAAAAGGATTTGTTAGAGACATCACAACATGTTGTAGAACAGATTCGTTCCGAGGCTACTGATTATCTTTCCCCAGATATGCGATAGCGTTGTAGAGATACTTTCAGCTCACATCTTCAAGCATCCAATATTTCATACCAAATTTATCGGGCTTATTGGCCATGTATTGAATGAATGAACAGCAACATTTTGTAGGATAAAGTTGTTCATCTACTGTAAGGAATGCACCTGGTGTGTAGCAAGCCTTGTTTCAAATAGTTGAATCCAGTGCAAACTTATCCATCTTTAGCCTTTCAGAACGGGATGATCTGACATCAAATCTAAAAATGTCATTAATTCCACTATCTGTTCCTTGCCATGGTATCAGAAAATATAGGTGGCCCTCATTTTTGGACCAAAATCACTTTTGGACTAGTTCAAGGCTTCTGCACCCAAGTGTACCCCACAAGTAAATTATGCTGTTGAAAGCATAGAGCTCATCCAAAGAAACAGTTCATTTCTCATTTTTCTTCTCTTTTGCTTCAATCTCTGTCCATTTTTTGATATGTCGAAGAATGTACTCATCAATGAACAACTTCCAAGCAGATGCGCGGCTACTGCTCCTTACATGTCCCTTAGCATAAGCAGTAGGGTCTCCTTTTTCTTTCACAACATTATGTTCTCTGTTCTACCAGGGTTATGACCTGGGTGAATGATTTGCCACTTATTACCCTTATCTGTACTAAGAATTTTGGTACCAGCAGGAAGTTTTTCCTCTTCATGTTGACTTTTTCTGCTTCTTCTTGTTACTGGTTGTGTTGAAGTGCTGCATTACCTGAAGCTGTAGTATTACTAGTAGGCATTCTACTATTACTTACTGCTTGTGATGCAGTCAAATTGGATAGAGTTGCACAGTGCTGCAAGTCATGTTAAAATGATGGTTGTATTGAATATGTCCATACCTTCTTACTTCCCTCGCACCACGAGAATTACAGGAAATGCTTTCCTGAATTTGATTTTCTGAAAAAATAAATAAACAGATAAATAAATTGGCAAAGAACATGTGAAAGAAATTGTGTACAAGAAAAAAGGAAATGAGTAACTACATAAGTGCAAGATGAAGCTTTCGTGGCAAGCATTATTGATTAAGGCTACACGGCTGTTCACCTGTGAAGCCTTAATACATAAATGCACCTATTAGGAATAAAGTTTCATGTTATGCAATATCTAAAGCAAGCAGAATACAACTTACCATTCGAATAATCTTCGCTGAACGACTCTTTTCCGATTGTTCTGAATCAGCTGGTTGTTGATAATCATATACACCATTATCACGTTCTTAAGATCACCTGATACATCCTCTGGTATATAATGAAATATGGCCAGGACTTCCATCTGCTTTCAAACTACGAGACATCTTGCAGGCATAGATTCACAACATACACCACTATGAGAAATCCAACTAAATGCGAGAGAAAGCCTAATGTAACCACTATAATGAACAACTGGCATGAAGACAGACAATGGTTGAAAAGCATATTAATGACAATGAGAAATCCAACGACAATACAAGTGAAAGCCTAACAAAATTTTAACGGTCAAAATGACCGTCTCCGGGGTTCATGGTCAAACATGGAAAAACATCCATGTAAACGATGACATATCGAAAATTATTATGCTATTTAAAACTAGAGGTTATATCAGGAAAAGTCATGAAAGACTAAGCTTTGTTTTAGAAAACCGGCGGAGCTAAACTTATTCAAATATCAAGAATGGTCAAAATGACCGCTACCAGTGTTCTACTGTTAAAGCCAATTCCTGTTACTGACCCCACCATTAAGTCATCTGCATATAATAAGCCCAGGATCTCTGTTTTCTATGACTGGCATATGCTTGTTGGCTTAACTTAGACAACCCATGATGTCACCAATAAAAAGATTAAACAAAATAGGACTCGATTTACATCCTTGCCTAAGACCTCTTTTCTGATTTACCTCAACAGTTACCTCCTCTTACCCACATTTGACACAGAAGGTATTTTCACAATATTGTGACTTTGTGAGTTCGTGAAATAACAAGACGAGGTTACAAACACAAAAACTACACTTTATTTTCCTAGCAATACACCGTTTACCATTACAAAATTGCTAGATCACCTCAAAACTGTTTATTTTTCAAACACTACTCTCAACTGTCTGTCGCTTCCGGTAACGATCGGCCCCGAAGTTTCCCGAATCTCCACCGGCCATCATTTATTCATCGGCTTCGCGAGTCTACCGCCAGGGTGACAATATAGTTCAATTAGTAGTTCTACCATCCCTTTACTTATTCCTTTAAGCCTTCGGTTGTACTAAAAAGCTCCCTTTATTATTTTATCATACGCCTACTCAAAATCTATGACTATAGCATACATCCTTCTGTTTACCTGTAAATATTTGTCAACTAGTGTTTTTATGTGTGTGTTTGGAGGAATTTAGTAACAGTGACGTCAAAATTAATATAAAAATTATTTGTGGTTGGTTTATTGACACTCGAAACTAGTCTCTCATAAATATATGAAAAAGTAAGTGACGAGTGTCAATAAACCAACCACAAATAATTTTTATAGTGTTTTTATGTTGTCCACTGTCTGCTTCTCTTTCCTAAATCCTGATTGCAATGGAGATAGATAAAAAATTCCACAGCCTCTCTCTGTCTCTTTCTTTCTTTTGGCAAGCGTCCAGCCCTCCTACCCACATGCCTGGCTCCCTTTTGTAGCGGCATCTTAACAATGCCATCGGTGACAATATGTACATAAAAATAACCAACCACCAAAAAACATAAAACACAATCAAATAAAGCAAACTGTTCTCAGCGGTCAAAATAAGGCTGCCGAATGGGTCTGCAAACAAACCTCTAAGACCACCTTAGTGGTAAATGTAAATAATTATAACTACATATAAATTTAAGCCTGTAAGCTGGGCTCCATGTACTTTCTTTAATAAAATCCAAATCCGTAAGACCTATGCTTCAGATGTAGCGAAACCTTCTCTGAAGAAACTTTGACTGCGGCACTGAAGATGTCCACCACAGTTGTGAACAAAATGTATGAATGTAGTTACGCCAGCAGACCACAGCAAAACAGCCCAGAAATAATTCCTTGTAATATTGTCTCCAGCCGTGAAAGCTTACGTTCTCTCCTGACGATCATTATAGTCGTCCACCAGGTGGGCTTTATGCGGACATCCATTATCTTCCTTTAAGATGAAGTGTGGACCTACAGCACCTCTGAAGTCACACATGTGGTTCCAACACTTTGTGTCTGAGCCTCTGGGCATTCACAGTACCACCATCAAAGATGTGTAGATCTGAGCATCCATTGAACATTATTTATTTATGAGTGTTCGGAACCTTTCACGGCTGGAGTCAGAATTAACATAAGAAATTTCTTCCGGGCTTTGGAGCCATGGTCTGATGGAGTTAAGCTGTCCATATGTTTCGTCCAACCCTGCGGTGAACATCATCAGTGGCGTGGTCTCAGTCTTCTAGGTGAAGGTTCAATCACAACTGAGACGCTCGCTAGAGGTGTCGTATTTATATCCTGGTTGGACGTACTTGATTGGTTCGGTTGGAGCAGGGGGTGTGTCCTCGGTGGGTGGGGTTTCCCTGTACTGATAGCTAATTGGTTCGCGTGATTTTTCTGCCTTAGATTTTGTTTTAGCCGTTCCAGTATCGGATGCCAGATGTTGTTCAGTTTAAGAGCCTCTCCCTATCTGTTGAAATTCTTGGGGTGTTTGTAGATTTCAATAGCTTCGCGTTGTAGTCTGGCGTGGTAGTACGCTGTAGAAGAAGCACCTTCGTCTCCTCATACTGGATAATATGTTCGCCATCGGCCCAAATGGCATGTTCGGCAACCGCGGACTTGTCCGATTGTCCCAGACGGCAGTTGCGCTTGTGTTCTGAAAGCCGGGTGTTGAAACTGCGTTGAGTGGTACCGACGTATACAGCACCGCAGGAACAAGGAATACGGTAGACGCCGGCTGAAGCGAGAGGTTCCCTGGGGTCTTTGGATGAGCGTAATAAAGAATTAATCTGTCTCGTGGGCTTGAAAAAGGTTCTAACCTTGAAGCTTTTGAGCAGGCATTCAATTCTGTCCGTCACATTCTTAAAATATGGCAGGAATGCAATGCCTTTGTATTCATGCGGATTGTTCTCGCAGATGGCAGGGCGAGATTTACGTGGTCGCGTAGCTCTGAGGACTTAATGTGCTGTGTAGCCGTTGGAACGTAAGGCCTGTTTGAGGTGACAGAGTTCCTGTTGTAATGAGCCGGATTCACAGATGCGGGTAGCGCGGTCCGTGAGGGTTTTTATGATGGCACGTTTCTGTTTTGGGTGATGGTTGGAGTTTTTGTTTAGATATCTGTCTGTATGGGTCAGTTTGCGGTATACCTTGTGTCCAAGTGTCCCATTTGGTTTTCTACTGACCAGAACGTCTAAAAATGCTAGTTGTCCATCTTTTTCTTTCTTCATAGTGAACTGGATACGTGGATTGATGCTGTTGAGATGCTGAAGGAACCCATCAAGAGTAGGTTCACCATGACTCCATACAACAAACATGTCATCCACATAGCGGTACCATTTTGACGGTTTATGAACAGCAGACCTCAGAGCCTGGGCCTCGAAGGACTCCATGAACAAATTGGAAATTACTGGGCTGAGTGGGCTGCCCATGGTGACTCCGTCAGTTTGTTCAAAGTACTCCTGTTTCCACTGAAAGTAAGTGGTGGTGAGCAAATGGTGAAATAGTGCCAGTATATAGTCAGGAAACAGACTTCTCAGGTTGGAGATGGCGTTACTTATAGGGACCATGATGAAGAGAGAAACGACATCAAAGCTGACGAGGATGTCTTGAGCCTGCAGAGTGATGGTCTGTAATTTCTGGATGAAATGGTGGGAATCCTTGATGTAAGTGTCTGTGGAGCCAATATGAGGTTGCAATAAGTTTGCCAGAAATTTAGCGACGGTGTAGGTAGGGGACCCAATGCCGCTGATGATGGGCCGTAGTGGCACATTTGTTTTATGGATCTTAGGCAGACCGTAGAATCTCGGAGGTTGAGCTTCAGACCTTGTGATGCGGCGTTGATCCTCAGGTGGTAGGGAGGACGCTTTTACCAATTTGTTGGTTTTTCGTAAAATGCTGGAAGTAGGATCGCGTTGAAGCTTCCGGTAGGTACCAGATTGTAAAATTGATTGTACCAGATTGATTGTAGGTACCAGGATCTTGTTTTCATAGTCTAGCTGGTTCAGGACGACCGTAGCATTGCCTTTATCCGCACAGCAGACAATGATGTCCATAAATCCTTTCATGGAAGTGTTGAAAACAGTGTTGTTGTATAAATTAAATTAATTGGGAGTCGATTAATAACACAAAACAACACTCACTTTTAAATTTTCCCGGAACCGGTTTCTGAGGCCTTCCCTCTATCTTCAGCCGGACATCGACTTGGCACTGTTGTGAACTTATCCAATCATATTCTCTCATCTGCTGAAACTTCTCTGCTTGCCAAAGGAGGCAATTTCGCTGTGATCCCGCCTTACTTACCGGTGGAAGAGATTATTGCCAACATCGAGTCCGGAATATGCTCTCTTCCGACATTTGCTGCAGAGGAAGTTCACCGAGAATCCGCCAGGATCCTTCAACGGGCCAAACCTCCAAAAAGCAACCTGACACACGCAGAAAGAATGGCCCTTAAGAATCTTAATGCCAACATGGACATCATTGTCTGCTCTGCGGATAAAGGCAATGCTACGGTCGTCCTCAACCAGCTAAGACTATGAAAACAAGATCCTGGAGCTTTTACAATCTGGTACCTACCGGAAGCTTCAACGTGATCCTACTTCCAGCATTTTACGAAAAACCAACAAACTGGTAAAAGCGTCCTCCCTACCACCTGAGGATAAACGCCGCATCACAAGGTCTGAAGCTCAACCTCCGAGATTCTACGGTCTGCCTAAGATCCATAAAACAAATGTGTCACTACGGCCCATCGTCAGCGGCATTGGGTCCCCTACCTACACCGTCGCTAAATTTCTGGCAAACTTATTGCAACCTCATATTGGCTCCACAGACACTTACATCAAGGATTTGCACCATTTCATCCAGAAATTACAGACCATCACCCTGCAGCCTCAAGACATCCTCGTCAGCTTTGATGTCGTTTCTCTCTTCATCATGGTCCCTATAAGTGACGCCATCTCCAACCTGAGAAGTCTGTTTCCTGATGATATACTGGCGCTATTTCACCATGTGCTCACCACCACTTACTTTCAGTGGAAACAGGAGTACTTTGAACAAACTGACGGAGTCGCCATGGGCAGTCCACTCAGCCCAGTAATTTCCAATTTGTTCATGGAGTCCTTCGAGGCCTAGGCTCTGAGCTCTGCTGTTCATAAACCGTCAAAATGGTACCGCTATGTGGATGACATGTTTGTTGTATGGAATCATGGTGAATCTACTCTTGATGGGGTCCTTCAGCATCTCAACAGCATCAATCCACGTATCCAGTTCACTATGGAGAAAGAAAAAGATGGACAACTAGCATTTTTAGACGTTCTGGTCAGTAGAAAACCAAATGGGACACTTGGACACAAGGTATACCGCAAACCGACCCATACAGACAGATATCTAAACAAAAACTCCAACCATCACCCAAAACAGAAACGTGCCATCATAAAAACCCTCACGGACCACGCTACCCGCATCTGTGAACCCGGCTCATTACAACAGGAACTCTGTCACCTCAAACAGGCCTTACGTTCCAACGGCTACACAGCACATTAAGTCCTCAGAGCTACGCGACCACGTTAATCTCGCCCTGCCATCTGCGAGAACAATCCGCATGAATACAAAGGCATTGCATTCCTGCCATATTTTAAGAATGTGACGGACAGAATTGAATGCCTGCTCAAAAGCTTCAAGGTTAGAACCTTTTTCAAGCCCACGAGACAGATTAATTCTTTATTACGCTCATCCAAAGACCCCAGGGAACCTCTCGCTTCAGCCGGCGTCTACCGTATTCCTTGTTCCTGCGGTGCTGTATACGTCGGTACCACTCAACGCAGTTTCAACACCCGGCTTTCAGAACACAAGCGCAACTGCCGTCTGGGACAATCGGACAAGTCCGCGGTTGCTGAACATGCCATTTGGGCCGATGGCGAACATATTATCCAGTATGAGGAGACGAAGGTGCTTTCTTCTACACCGTACTACCACGCCAGACTACAACGCGAAGCTATTGAAATCTACAAACACCCCAAGAATTTCAACAGATAGGGAGAGGCTCTTAAACTGAACAACATCTGGCATCCGATACTGGAACGGCTAAAACAAAACCTAAGGCAGAAAAATCACGCGAACCAATTAGCTATCAGTACAGGGAAACCCCACCCACCGAGGACACACCCTCTGCTCCAGCCAAACCAATCAAGTACGTCCAACCAGGATATAAATACGACACCTCTAGCGAGCGTCTCAGTTGTGACTGAACCTTCACCTAGAAGACTAAGACCACGCCACTGATGATGTTCACCGCAGGGTTGGACGAAACGTATGGACAGCTTAACTCCATCAGACCACGGCTCCAAAGTCCGGAATAAATTTCTTATGTTAATTATTTATTTATTTCAATTTGCTGTTACAGGGCATTGCCCCAGTTATCACAGCATACGCAGTTGATTACATCCAATACATTAATAAAAAATAGAAAAATTACATTACAAACAAAAATATAAAAATAAAATGTATTAATTAAGTTAATTAGGAGTCGATTAATAACACAAAACAACACTCACTTCCATAAAAGGATTTATAAAATGTATACCTAACAACTACACATCAAATGATATAACATACAGAATTGTTAAATGAAAAGCAACTAGCAACTAACAAGCCATCTAAGAACTACAAATAACCATAAGAAGAAAAAAAAAAAAACATACAACCACTGAAATATAAGTAAAAAACGAACCTGGAAGTTTAAAAAACACAGCATTACACATTATTGATAAGACAATTATTGGATGATATCACACTAAAATTAATGACTTACCAAATAATGCCCTCTTTATAAAGCAAAAGAAACTACAGAAATATGTTCTGAAGTTGTTTTTTAAATATACGATAGGTAGTACTATGATCAAAATGGTATGTCACTAAGGTGATTGTACTGAGCTACCATCTTTATAAGCACAGAGTTCTGGTGAATTAATGTCTTGAATTTATTATAATAAAAAATGGAACAGGACCTAAAATTTGGATGTCTGGTGTTTAAATTAATTTCTTGTAAAAATCTAATGTTATCTATATTTCCGTTAATCACTTTACAAAGGAATAGCCTGCCCATATGAGTATGCCGCTGCCACCACCACCAAATGGCAGTGTTACCACAATGTTGGTGAGGTGAAACTGGGTTACACGTCCTCTCCAGATTATGGTGCGACAAGAATAATTGTTCAAACTGAATCTGAACTCGTCTGTAAACAGCACATTCCTCCATTCGTTCAAGGTGCAATGTTGATGTTGCTGACTCCATTGTAAACAGCATTTGTATTCATGTGAGTGGGGCATACACTGCTGAACATCTGGCATAGAGGCCGACTGACCCGCGCCTCTGGTATACAGCTTGCCTCGAAACTCGAACATATGAGCTGGCTGCCAGCAAGGAATACAGTTGCCTTCTGAACATCCTCCGATGTCCTGGTGCTGTTAAGGTCAAATATTGGTCCTTTTGCAGCACTTTGACCCTTGGACAACCACATATAGGAACCCGAAAAACACCTCCTGTTTTATATAAAGCCTACAGCATTGTAAGTCGCCATTAAGGTACTTGTCTCATATATATAAGAGAACTCCTAGCGATTTACCGGGAAAATCACAAGTCAGATGGACAATTTAATGTCATGCTGGCACATTGCCATGGTAGCTCAATGGTTAAGAGCAGCCAGACGGAGACCGGAAGATCTGTGGTTCAAATCTCGGTTATGGCATTGAATTTTTCAGTCTGACTACCTTTCCATATTTTGTTCTACACACGACTAGTGTAAAAGAACAATAAATTTCCTTTGTTATTATTTACATATATTAACTTTCTAACACCCTGTAGCATCATGTTTATATATTAAATCAATAATTATGCATATTTTGAGTTAATGAAAGATTAAACCTCGTAACAACTTGATTATTTGCAATGTTACAATGAAATTTTGAGCCGGGTGAAAATTCACCCATGTTACCATTACTGTGTGTCAAAAAGATGTTACCACTTATGGTTTTAAAACTATAAATTCTGTAATAGAATTCATAAACAAAATCCATAAGTTCTTACTAAATAATCAGTTTTATTCAATTGTAGAAATCAGCAGCCACTGCAGGAAATAGACTCTGGTGATCTTCTCCATGTGAGCAATTACTTGTATCAATATCTATCAAGTTAACCTCTAATCAATTTTATGTCGCTTTGTTTCATATGTCTGAGAACTGCCAAAATGAAGATGACCTGCCAGCTATATACAAACACTCAAACAATTATATTTTACACTAATTAGAGGATTGTTCATAATTAATTATGAAATTTAATTTGTAATTTTATTCTCTTAATACCATGTGTTGTATTTCATTCTCAATTGCATTGCCCTAATGTTATGTATAATTTTTATGTGTCCTACATTTGATATAAGTCTTACAGGATGAAATAAGCTTATACTATAATGAGATGACCAATACAGTATTGTCCACTGTCACAGTCCAGAGACCACAGATAGCCATGTAGATAATTCTCTACGTATCAAATAGTGCTTTATTTCATTCCCTCTCCAAAATTACTTATGTTTTTATTGTTGTGTTTGAATGAGAGAAGCATACATACATGAATATCAATGGAAGTTTTAAGCTCTGAATAATGCAAAATACAAAAATTAGCTTTAGTGTAATACACATGTTTTTGTCGCCTATTGCTCAGGTTTCTGTTTAATTAAATAGTGACTCTGCAAACAAGGATAATGCATGACAAAACCACATGTGGAGGGGTCTTTATTACATTGTTCTACTCGCATTATTCAGAAATGAAGTTTAGTTCCTGCTATTTCTGTATGCACGCCACTTTCATGTTAAATACAAGAAGAAGAAAAAATTAATTTACAGAGGGAATCAAACATAGTAGAGAGTTATTGGTGGAAGTAACGACATCTGCCTTTATAGCTATTATCTGACCTTTTGCTATCTTGTGACTCACTAGGACTTCCCAAAAGAAAAATACTTAGTGGTATATTAGTCCTAGGTCACAGTCACCTCTGTATAGGATTCCCATTAATATAATGTTTGTACCATCAGTGATAATAACAAATGGGGCAATGCAGTACTCCATATTCCTCACATTCTTCACTGTTAACAATTTCAAATAAATAAGTTTAAAAAAAAATTTAAAAATAAAAATTCCTTGCAGGGCTTGAACTTGAAAAGTCCCTGTTTACCAGCAAGCCACAGTGCATATACCACTGGCATAATGATTCAACTTGGCTTACTGCCTCCAACACTCCTCTATAATCCTTTCAAATTGTCCAACACTGTATACACATAATTACGTTTTTACATATCCTGCATTTGATTTAAAAGGACTAATAAAATTGAACTCAACAATACAATAAATTCACACAGCTCCAAATCGTTTGTAAATAGCTTCAGTTATTCAAGTCTGCATTGCTACAATAAAGTCCTTCAGTTCACCAAATATTAAATCTATGCAGAAATTACAGAAATTAATATCTATTGCAGAAAGAATTTATCTCTAAGTTTAAATGAATATATTTTTTATAATTTCAGAATATTTCTTAAAGAAAAATGCATGCCTCATTTTAATATTAATCTCATAGGTACTTAAGTATACTTAAATATTAATTTATTATATGCATATAACTTACTCTTTCTGGACATGTTACCAAGTGCCTCTCATACAGCTTGCTTAGCTGTTTTGGAAGACTTTTAAACCCAGCTTTCCTTAATATATCTTTCTCATTTTGTTTACGAATATCAATTATATCTTTCTCATTGCGCTGAAAAGAAAAACAAATATTCTGTTAAACCAATGCCTCCACAGACAACTTCTGCAAAAACTTACTTTTCTACCTACCACATCTTTACATTAATTTTGTTTCAGTTACAAAATTAGATGCAAACAGATAAAGCAGAACAAATCAACAGTTTAAGCTAGTTTTTATGACATCATGAAAAATATCTCTGACAAAATGTTGAAAATCTCAAACCAATAAAATATCTGATGTCTTGATGTAGTTAGAAGTGCATACTTTCCATACATCCATAGTCACATAAGGTATGGCATAAGGTTCTGGTGATGATGATGATATGGATATAAGGGCGCTCAACTGCTTGGTCATCAGCGCCCTTACAGAAACTGATTCATGACAATAGCCAGATATAAATAAGTCAAAATTTAAACATACAAATCAAAACAAAATGACTAAAATATAAATAAGCCCAAATGGGTACAAATAATTAAACAATAATAATAAACAATACAAAAGCTATAATTTTCCATAAAATACTAAAAGCCATAAATATACTACTTTCAATAAAAAAAAAAAAAACTTGCCATGACAAGAGCTACCCGCCCAGAGGTGGTCGAACCAATTTGTTGCGTTTCTTTGGGGCAGGGCTAGAGCTTTCAGCAGGTTTTTCCTGCCTTTTCCTCACTGTCGTTTGGGCAGTGAGGACAGGATCCACCCGCTCCACATCGTCAATGGAAGAGGACGGCTTACGCTCTAGTGACCTCGAATCCAGTCTCTCGAAAGGGTCGGAAACTGCGACCGGCAAAGATGAAAGTCGCCGATCGGCGTCCTCTTCAGATGAGTCCTCAGATGTTGTGGACGGAGATGTTTGCGGACTCTTGTGCTGGCTAGCTCTCCTTTCACTGGTTTTACTATTTTTCTTGAGGAAGTCTGTTCTGTCATAAGAGGTCTTAAATTTCCTTGGCGATACATTGTATATTACTGGTTCACATGTTCTTGAAGTGGATGGTTTCAGCGGTGACTTGGCTGAATCCTTCTTCTTAAGACTGGACTTGGTCGGCGCACTCACTGTTGTTCGTGTCGGTGTTTGTTGCTTTGGCTGTGATCTTGGTGTAATTAATCTTTCGGATAGTACTTCCCAGTTTATTTCGCAGGTTTGTGTTGCGATTTCACGCCTAGGTACCAGCTTAGCTGCAACTGCGCTATAAGTAACGGTCCTAGGTACAGAAGGCTAGCAAATACGCGAGAGTTTCCGGGCTTCCACGAAGGACACCCGCTCTGTTACCCGGATCTCTTGGATCGCCTTCTCCTCCATAAAATGGGGACATTCTCTGGAGTTTGCTGAGTGTTTACCACTGCAGTTAACACACTTTGCGGGTGAAGTGCATGCATTGTCATGCTTGACTTCCCCGCAGTCAATGCAAGTGGCAACTCCATTACATGAATCACTTGTGTGGCCAAAGCGCTGGCATTTATAACACCTCAGTGGATTAGGTATATACTACCTCACTTCAATAGCTTCATACCCTGCCTTAATACTTTTCGGGAGTTCTACCCGATCAAAGGTAAGAAACAGGGTACGAGTGGGCACTAGCTCACCTCGTTCTTTGCGGTGAACTCGATATACACTTGTCACACCTTGTTCCGCCAAGTTTTCGTGAATCTCCTCATTGGACATACCATC
Source organism: Mantis religiosa (assembly GCA_030765055.1). NCBI lineage: Eukaryota > Metazoa > Arthropoda > Insecta > Mantodea > Mantidae > Mantis > Mantis religiosa. The sequence goes on along the minus strand of JAUKNK010000382.1, from coordinate 511,550 downwards.
CAATGCGCTGGTGTTCACAACACCACGCAAGGAGTTCAGAGTCCTATGCAATTCAACGTGCCCCGGATAGCTCGCAAGCATATTGGCTCTCAAGATTTTAGCAGCCTGTGTCGAAGAAACTGCTTCGACCAGGAGCATTTCATTGCAAGATCTAGTACATGCCTTCACAGAACCAGCAACATTAAGCTACATTTCAAAAGACAGCAAGGACTTGATGAAGAAGATAAACTAAAAGACAAGCATTATAAGAGCATTGGAGATAAAACTGACATACAAAATTTGCCAAGAAAAACTGCAGTGGCCCTATTTAAAATGGAAACTGGCCATGATTGTCTTGCAGAACAACTTTATAAAAGACACTGCATACCTACACCCAAGTGCACTATCTTTAAGAAGGATGTCATCATGAACAAACATCATTTGGACAAATGTAATGGTCTCAAAAGTGAGAACTAGAGGATTTATATTGGGAAGCCAGGGGGATAATGATACAAATCAACTAATCCCCAGTTCCATTAGTATACAACAACAGGCCGCGCCGTGGCTCAGTGGTTAGACTGCTTGGCTCTCACCAAGGCGGCCCGGGTTCGATCCCAGGCGACCGCAAAGCGAGATTTGTGGTGGACAACAAGGCGCTGGGGCGGGTTTTCTCCGGGATCTCCGGTTTCCCCTGCCATCTCATTCCACCGGTGCTCCATCTTCATCTCATGTATCATCAGTGTCATCGCCTGCGGTGTCATATGTAGTAAAAACGGGCGTTAAACACTACACATTTCATTTCAACAACAACATATTGCAGAACAAACCTAGCAAAATCTAGTGCTTATCACAATGAAATTAAATTCAACAAACTACCCCCTAATATAAAAAACGTAGAAAATGTAAATACATTTAAGAAAAAGCTCAAAGCATATTTAGTAGAAAATTCATTTTATTCAATTATGCAATATGTAAATGGATAGTTCTGTATAAACTAGCTAATTAAGACTGTGTGAGTGAGCATTATTCTTAATTGTATTGTTTTAGTGTAAATTGAATTGTATTTCTATTGTACAATGTTGACGATTCCATATCATGTAAACATGATCTTAAGGATGAGATAAATGAATATGAATTACCATTGCTGCTCTTGTTCTGTGGAGCATGGATGATACCAAATTCCTAGTCAAATTTTTATGAAAGAATTTCTTCTTCTAAACATAGCAAGGTGGTTGTGGTTGTGATCCACCTTCGAACCAAGTTTATGGTGCTTCAATCCACTCAGCAGTACTACTGCAAATAACATCACCCTGTTGTTATATCCAGTCAGTGAAGAAGAAATAATGTCACCGTGTGATATTGTTGTGCTGCTGCCACAAGCCAGAGCTGGGCACATGGGCAGGAGAGTGGCTCCAGAGCATTTGGTCCATTGTTGTTGCTGCAAAAATTTCTTGGAAGGCTGTGGCTTTCTAAAAACAATGGTTAGGGGTATAAATACCCCGCAAGGTGTTAGAGCAGCATATGTTTGTTGGTTATTGCGACAATCGATGATTGATGTGTACCACAGTGATTTCTTTCATTTGTTTTCGTGCAGCAAAACACTAAATCAGCCTTGAAGACAGCTGATTGTCAATTTCACGTCCTTCAACTGCAGCAAAAGTTGTTCTAAATTTCTGTAAATCAGATTTCCAAATATACGTAAACCACGCAGTCACAATGGTGTCAGGAGCGGGATAACGACGATGGAAGCCGCATTAGCGAAGATCTTAAAAGAGCTGAAAGAAACGAAGAGAGCAAACGACAATCTCGCTGCGACGATGGCCAAAATGAAGGCTGAATTAACGAAGGAAATGAAAGCGGCGAACGATAGCCTGGCCAAAGAAATGAAGGCTGCGAACGACGCCCTCACCACCAAATTTGAAAAGCAGTTGGCCAGCGTGAGGGATGACGTCAAGGAGCTGGGCAAGCGGATGGGTCAAGTGGACGAGCGCGTCGAAGACCTGGCGAGCCGCATTGATAACTTAGAGGGAAAGGCCGACAGCAACACTAAGTCCCTGAACGCCATAGTGGACATCGTCAGCAGAAGACTGAAAGATCTGAAAGCCGACGCGCCGGGACGCGACACATCTGCGCGAGTGAAACCACCGAAGTACGACGGCACATCAAAGTTTGTCTTCTGCCGCCAATTCGACACAGTGGTGAAGCACAAGTGGTCGCCAGAGGAAGAGGCCGCACAGCTAATAGCCAGCCTCCAGGGACGGGTCGCAGAGGTGCTGAACACGATCCAGACAGCGGCAGCGCCAAAGGACATCTGGGACGCCCTGGAAAACCGGTTCGGAAACCACCGTGTGGCCGCAGCCTACCGCAGCGAACTGAAATCTAAGACGCAGCAACCAGTGGAGACGCTACAGGAGTTCGCCCTGGCAGTCGAACAGCTGGCCAGCGAAACCTTGGTCCACCTCCCACCCGGATTCGTATCCCAAGAAACCGCCTACTCCATCATCGACGAGACGCCGAGATACGTCAGCGCCTAACGCTCGGAGACAATAAGACCATCCACGAGGCGCTTACGGCCTCATCGACGATGAAAGCGGCCAAAGTGACGGCTATCCCGACCTCGAAGACAAGGAGTATCCGCTACGATGGAGACCGAAGACCAGTCAAAGGACGCCAACGAAGACAAAGTGGCGTGTGTTGGGGTATGGCCAGCAGCGACCCCTGGAGAGAGATTGCGGACACCAGGAAGAGCAGCCGGCATGGCGAGGGGCACGTCGGCACCGTCGCCACTATCCCCTCAAGTGATACTGCGCGCCGTCAGCCAACGTACAGATGACAGCCTTATCGCGGACGGTTGGGTGAAAGGGAAGCCGTGCCGTGTGCTTGTGGACACCGAGGCAACCGTGACCATCGTCAGTCCTCACGTAGCCAGGGGTTTGCCGTCGAGAAAACCGAGCTGACCATACCAGCTAGTGATGGCACCAGGCGACACTCTGCCTTGGAGAGGGAGGTCCTGCTGTAGTTGACCTTGGGGCGCTGTGTCTTGCATCTGAGGGTTTTCGTCGCGAAGGTGGCTGAGGTGTAACTGCGACTGGATGCCCTCAGGAGCCACGAAGCGACGGTGGACGTCAGTAGGAAGGTTCTGCGGCTCAGTGGAGAAGAGGCGATGATCCGGTAGCCCGAAGAACGCTTTGGAATCTGTAGGTTCATCCTGAGAGAAGATGTGGTTGTCCCCGCGAGAAGAGATGTGGTGGTGACGGCGAGACTGGAAGGCCAGCGGACAAAGAACCTAATGCTGAACCGGAAGACGCCTGAAGAGGAACGCTGTGTAGCCAGGACATTGTTGCCGTGCCAAGAGAAGGTGCCGATGAGGCTGCTCAACCCATCAGACACCGATCACTTCATCCAGACCGGAACGGAGTTGGGGAAGTGCGAGCCCGTTGTCAGTGCATTGCCAATCGGCAATACCCAGGAGCCGGTGCCGATGCAACACCTTCGGCACCAGCTAGAAGGCTTACTGGAGGGGGCACCCGACCACCTGACCGCAAAACAGCTTTGGCAGTTCACAGTTATGCCCTTTGGCCTCTGCAACGCATCAGCTACCTTCCAACGCCTAATGGAGTCAGTGATGAGAGAGTTGACCTATGACGCTTGCTTGCTATACCTGGACATCATCATCGGAGAGACTTTTGCAGACCATCTCGTCAACCTGGCCATGGTGTTGCAGAGACTGCAGGCAACCAATTTGAAGCTAAATGCAATGAAGTGCCAGCTCTTCCACAAGGTGAACTACTTGGGCAACATAGTCTCACCAACCGGAGTGGCCACAGATCTGGAGAAGACACAGGACGTGAGAGATTGGCCTCGGCCAAAGCAGAAGAGAGAATTGCGCAGTTTCCTAGGGTTGAGCAGTTATTACCACCGCTTCATAAAGGGGTTCTCCAACATCACCAAACCCCTCACCTGCCTGACAGAGGAACACCGACCTTACGTGTGGACGGATGAAGGCGAAGGCGTTTTCCAGCACCTGAAGAAGACCCTGTGCAGTGCTCCAATTTTGGGATTTCCACAACCAGGCGGCGCCTTCATCGTAGACACTGACGACAGCGATCATTGCATTGAAGGCGTTCTATCCCTAGTCCAGGACGGCCAGGAGCGGGTGATAGCCTACTACAGCAAGACGCTATCCAAGGCAGAGAAGAACTACTGCGTCACCCGGCGAGAGATACTGGCGGTAGTAAAGACATTGGAACACTTCCACAAGTACCTGTACGGTCAGCAATTTCACCTGAGGACTGACCACTCAGCCCTAACATGGCTACTGAGCTTTAGAAACCTGGAAGGCCAGACGGCATGTTGGGTCCAGAGGCTGCAGGAATACGACTTCATCTCTGAACATTGTAGAGGGAAGGGCCATGGTAACGCAGACGCCATGTCCTGAAGACCCTGCCCAGAGGAGTGCAGCCAATGCAAAAGAGTGGAAGAGAAGGAGCGTGCCTCAGCTGTCCGAGTGGTCACGGCAGTTTCTGCAGATGGCTGGGATAGCGCAGGCCTGAGGAGGCAGCAACTGGCGGACGCAGACTTGGGGCCACTTTTGAGAGAAGTGGAGGTAGGGACAAGACCAACCTGGGAGGACATCGCACCGAGGAGCGCCACCTACAAGTCATACTGGGCCCAATGGGACTCACTGAAGACAACAGAGAGCATGCTGTTCCGGGTATGGGAGTCCCCTGATGGGAAGACGCAAACCGAACAGTTGGTACTTCCCCGAAGCAAGGTCCTGGAAGTCTTGGAGGAAGAGCACGCCGGTACTTCAGGAGGACACCTGGGAGCAAACCGAACAATCGACAAACTCCGACAGCGCTACTATTGGCTGATGCTCCGAGCAGATGCTGAGAGATGGTGCCGTCAATGTCATGTGTGCGCGGCGAGTCGTGGCCCCCAGACTAGGAGCCGGGGTCGCATACAGCAGTACAACGTCAGAGCGCCATTCGAAAGGATCGCCGTCGACATAGCTGGACCATTCCCAGTGTCTGACCGTGGCAACAAGTACCTGATGGTGGTCGTGGACTACTTCATGAAGTGGCCAGAGGTGTATGCCATCCCAAACCAGGAGGCAAAGACAATTACAGACTGCCTTGTGGAGCAAGTGTTCTGCCAATATGGGGTGCCATTAGAGCTCCACAGCGACCAGGGCACGAATTTTGAGTCCAACCTGATGAAGGAGGCACTAGAAAGGCTTGAGATGAACAAGACCCGCACAACACCCCTACATCCCCAGTCAGATGGCATGGTGGAGAGATACATCAAGACCTTAGAAGAGCATCTGAGGAAGGTCGTGGCCAGCTATCAACGAGACTGGGAAGTCATGGTGCAACTGTCCTTGCTGACCTACCGCTCATCCACACATGACACCACTGGGATGACGCCAGCCAGCTTAATGTTCGGCCGAGAGTTACACCTCCCCTGTGATCTGGCTTTTGGAAGCCCCCCAGACGCAAAACAGCCAGCAACCGAATATGTGGAGAACCTGGTGGACCATCTCCACGACATGCATGAGATGGCTCATCAAAACATCCAGAAGGCGAGCGACCACATGAAGACCCGATACGACATGCAAGCCAACAGCCAAGGGTTCCAGCATGGTGACCTAGTCTGGTTGTACTGCCCTACCTGGACCAAGGGACGATGCCCGAAGGTCCAGCAGCCATGGCAGGGACCATACCGGGTAACGTGGTCTACCGCATCCAAAAGGTGCCCCGAGGGAAGATGTTGGTGGTACACCTGGATCGTCTGGCCCATTACGATAGTGCTGTTCGGGACGACCAGCCTTGAGGAGGGAGCAGTGTTGCCAGGCCATTGTTGATTGTAGGCTGTGCGGGCAATGAGATCAAAGAGATGGCAGTGCAGTGCGGAGATAAGAGCTCGCCAAAATGGTGGGCAGGAGGAGATGGATTTTTCGAGAGTACGCCTTTGTTCTAGCCGGGTCTGGATTGTTTGAGAAATTTCTGGTGTGTTAGTAATCTATAAAAAGGCAGCCCAACCGCCAAAGAGTCAGTTGGTAATTGAATGCGTGCGGGAAAACAGCTGTGTTTGTTGCCCTTGAATGTTGTATTGTGTATGTGTACAAAGCGTATTTCTATGGAAAGAAAGTGCAATTTTTTGTGTTTGTAACCTGGCCTTTTGATTTCACGAACCCACAAAGTCACAATATTTTATTCCTAGATGAAAATAAAAACATCTTTAAGCTTAATAATGAATACCATTATTGCATGGAATATATTAATAGCAACAACAATCCATCTCCAACAACACAGATTAACAAAATGCTTAAATTGAGTTTCCCATAAAGGTGTTGCCTTATGTAGTAAAATTCCTGAGATCATCAATGTTCTGCAGATCAAAGCAATAAAATACTGATACAAAATGAAGAAAATAAAACCAAAGCAACATGGAATATTATAAAATCATTACACAAAGAAACAAAACAAAAATGGGAAGAAAATATTTGCCTTGAGCTTGAAAATAGACTAATAGAGAATGTAAATGTGAATGTTTATTACATCAATGTAGTAAAGATCTTAGGTTACAAAAATGTCAGTCTGATCAAAAAATTGAGAACAGTAATTCTAACTCGATGGTATTAAGTGAAGTAACATATGAGGAAACTATAAAACAGATCAACACTTTAAAATGTAAACGCTCTTGTGGATTAGATGAATTTTGAAATGAAATGTTAAAGCACTGTAAACACAAACTTGCTGATATAATTACATATATAAGTAATCAATCATTTATATCAGGAACATTTCCTAAAGCACTAAAAAAAAAGGTAATAATTAGACCGATATATAAGAAAAAATATTCAAAACTAGCATTAGAAAATTATAGACCTGTAACATTGTGCTCGAGTTTTCCAAAAATAATAGGACTATTTCTAGATCAGTTACAGGGATTTTGTAGGAAATATAAAATAATTTCAGACTATCAATTCGGTTTAAAAAAAAAAGAAATCAACTGTACAGGCAATATGTAAAGGAAATATCCTCATTATAAATGCATTAAACAGAAAAGAATATGCAGTGGCAATTTTTCTTGATCTGACAAAAGCTTTCCTTTGCGTAAACATAAATCAACTAATTACCAAAATAGAAAATAATGGGATAAGGGACATACCATTACATTGGCTGAAATCATATCTTCAGGACAGGGAGCAGTGTGTGGAAATAATACATAATTCAAATGGTAAATTGGACAAAATTAGATCTTCATTTAAGAATTTAACTTACGGTGTACCCCAAGGCTCGAAACTATATATATATATAGTGACTTTGGTGGGTTCGTGAAATAAAAAAAAAGTTCAATTACACCACTGAAAATGTTCTTTATTTCCACCTTATTCCAATGTCACAATTAAAATTTCGTAATGTACACAATTACAACTAAGCCAGTTTGTCTTTCCACGTACACTGGGCGCTCCTTATGCACCGCACGCCACAACTCACTCAACTCAACTGCCCGTCGCCTCGCTGGTATTGATCGGCCTGAAGTTTCCCGAGGCTTCCTTTTATGGAGGGGGAAAACATTCTCAAAGCTTCGTGCTCCTTCGAGCGACAGGAGGAGGGGTAAACGAAGACTCAGCTATCCCTGTGATCCCCCCTCCCTCCACCGGCCTTCATTTATTGATCGCCATCGCGAGTTTGCCGGTTGCATAACACTGCTCCCTCCTCAAGGCTGTTCGTCCCGAACAGCACCATCATAACGGGCCAGGCAATCCAGGTGTACCACCAACATCTTTCCTCGGTACACCTTCTGGATGTGGTAGACCACGTCGTTAATCCTCTTCACCACACGGTACGGTCCTTGCCATGGCTGCTGAAGCTTCGGGCAGCGTCCCTTGGTCCGGGTCGGGCGGTACCACCAGACCAGGTCACCTTGCTGGAACCCTTGGCTGTTGGCTTGCCTGTCGTATCGGGTTTTCATTCGGTCGCTCGCCTTCTGGATGTTCTGGCGAGCCATCTCGTGCATGTCGTGGAGGTGGTCCACCAGGTTCTCCACATACTCGGTCGCTGGCTGTTTCACCCCCGGAGGGCTTCGAAAAGCCAGGTCACAGGGAAGGCGTAACTCTCGGCCAAACATTAAGCTGGCTGGCATGATCCCCGTGGTGTCGTGTGTTGACAAGCGGTAGCCCAGTCTCGCTGATGGCTCGCCACGACCTTCCTCAAGTTTTCCACCAAGCTCTTGATGTACCTTTCGACCATGCCATCCGACTGGGGATGTAGAGGTGTTGTGCAGGTCTTGTTAACCCCAAGTCTCTCTAGTGCCTCGTTCATCAGGTTGGACTCAAAATTGGTGCCTTGGTTACTGTGCAGCTCTAATGGTAGCCCAAATCGGCAAAACACTTGCTCCACAAGGCATCCTGTGATTGTCCTTGCCTCTTGGTTTGGAATGGCATACACCTCCGGCCACTTAGTGAAGTAGTCCACGACCACCATCAGGTACTTGTTGCCTCGGTCGGATATTGGGAACGGTCCAGCAATGTCAACAGCGATCCGTTCAAATGGCGCTCCGACGTTGTACTGTTGCATGCGACCCCGCCTCCTAGTCCGGGGGCCGCAACTCGCCACGTACACGTGACACTGACGGCATCATCTCTCAGCATCTGCTCGGAGCCTCAGCCAGTAGTAGCGCTGCCATAGTTTGTCAGTCGTCCGGTTCGCTCCTGAAGTACCGGTGTGCACTTCTTCCAAGACTTCCGGGACCTTACTCCGGGGAAGTACCAACTGTTCTCTCTGCGTCTTCCCATCTTGTGATTCCCATACCCGGAACAGCACACCCTCTCTAGCCTTCAACGAGTCCCATTGGGCCCAGTGTAAGACTTGTAGGTGGCGCTCCTCGCTGCGATGACTGCCCAAGTTGGTCTCTTTCCTGCCTCCGCTTCTCTCAAGAGTGGCCCCAAGTCTGCATCCGCCAGCTGCTCCCTCCTCAGGCCTGCGCTATCCCAGCCATCCGCACGCACTGCCGTGACTACTTGAACTGCTGCGGCACGCTCCTTCTCCTCCACTCTTGTGCATTGGCCGCACACTTCTGGACAGGGTCTTCAGAACATAGCGTCCGCATTACCATGGCTCTTCCCTCTGCGATGTTCCGAGGTGAAGTCGTACTCCTGCAGCCTACGAACCCAACGTGCTGTATGGCCTTCTAGGTTCTTAAAGCTCAATAGCCAGGTTAGGCCGGAATGGTCAGTCCTCAGGTGGCATGGCTGACCGTACAGGTACTTGTGGAAGTGCTCCAAGGTCTTTACTACCGCCAATAATTCTCATCGGGTGATGCAGTAGTTCTTCATTGCCTTGGATAGCGTCTTGCTGTAGTAGGCTATCACCCGCTCATGGCCGTCCTGCATCTGCGATAGGACACATCCAATGCAATGGTCGTTGGCGTCGGTGTCCACAATGAAGGCGCAACCCGGTTGTGGGCAACCCAAAATTGCAGCACTGGACAGGGTCTTCTTGAGGTGCTGGAAAGCGTCTTCGGCGTCCTCCATCCACACATAAGGCCAGTGTTCCTCTTGTCAGGCAGGTGAGGGGTTTGGCGATGTTAGAGAACCCCCTTATGAAGCGTTGGTAATAACTGCACAGCCTCAGGAAACTGCGCAACTCTTTCTTATCCTTTGGGCGCGACCACACTACAGGGGAACACCAAGGGCTGTCAGACTCTTCAATCACCCCCCTGGATCTCATGTCCTCCAGCATGTCTCGTACCGCCCCTTGCTTCGCCAGCGGAACGCGTCTATGTGGTTGCCGAATAGGCCGTGCATCCCCGGTGTCGATGCGGTGAAGCACTTTGTCCGTGCGGCCGAAGTCACTATCGCCTAGGCTGAAGACGCGCTTGTATCGGTTCAGCAGTTGTCGAACTTTCTCCAGTTGTTCTGTGGTCAGGTGGTCGGCCGCCCTCTCTAGTAAGCCTTCTAGCCGGGGCCCCAGATGTTGCGTCGGCACCTGCTCCTGTGTCTTGTCGATTGCTGTTACACTCACCATGGGCTCGCAAGTTCCCAACTCCGTCCCGGCCTGGACGTCGTGATCGGTGTCCGTTGGATTTGGCAGTCTCGCTGGCACCTCCCCTCGGCACGGCAGCAATGCCCTGGCTACACACAATCCGCGTACAGGCGTCTTCTGGTCCAGCATCATTGTTGCTGAACTCTGGCATTCCAGTCTCACCGTCACCACCACCTCGCTCCTCACAGGGATCACGTCTTCGTTCAAGACGACCCTGCAGATTTCAAGGCGCTCTTGGGGTTGACGGAGTATAACCTGTTCTCCGTTGAGTCGCAGGACCTTCCTGCCGACGTTGACCGTCGCTTCGTGGCTCCTGAGGGCATCCAGTCCCACAATCACCTCCTCAGCCACCTTCGCGACGAACACCCACAGACGTAGGGCACTCCGTCCCAAGGTCAGCTCCAGCAGGGCCTACCTCTCCACAGGCATGGTGTCGCCCGATGCCATCACAAGCTGGTATGGTCGGCTCGGCTTCCTCGTCGGCAAACCCTCCGCCACGTCAGGTCTGATGGTCACGGCCGCCCGAGTGTCCACCAGCACGCGGCACGGCTTTCCTCTTACCCAGTCGTCCGCGATGAGGCTGTCATCCATCCGCCGGCTGACGGCACGTAGCGTCACTCGAGGGGACGGTGGTGATGGCGCCGGCGTGCCCCTCTCCACGACGGCCCATACTCGTTTTCCGGCTGCACTTCCTGGTGTGGGCAGTCTCTCTGCAGGTGCCCGGGCTGTCCACACCCCCCACTAGGTGTTCGCCGGCGTCCCTCGGCTGGTCTTCTGTCTCCGGCGTAGCGGACACTCCTCGTTCTCGACGACGGGATGGCTGTTACCTTGGCCGCCTCCATCCTTAATGCTGCCGTTAGCGCCTCGTAGATTGTTTTATAATCGCCAAGCATTAGGCGCTGACGAATCTCCGTGTCCCGTATCCCGTCAACGAATGTGTAGGCAGCTTCCCGGGATACGAACTCTGGTGGGAGGTCGACTAGGGCCTTGCTAGCCAGTTGTTCAACTGTCAGGGCGAACTCCTGCAGCGTCTCCCCTGGCTGCTGTGACCTTGCCTTTAGCTGGCTACGGTACGCTGCGGCTAAGCGGTGGTTTCCAAAACGATTCTCCAGGGCCTCCCAGATGTCCTGGGACGCCACCGATGTCTGTACCGCGTTTAGGACTTCCACGGCCCGTCCCTGGATGCTGGCTATTAGCTGTGTGGCCTCCTCCTCTGGTGACCATTTGTTGTGCTTGGCGACTGCGTCGAATTGGCGGCAGAAGACCGCAAAAGTTGACGTGCCGTCATATTTCGGAGGCTTGACGCGCGCCGATGTTGTGTCGCCTCCCGGTGCGTCGACCTTCAAATCCTTTAACCTCCTGCCGACGACGTCCTCCACCATGGCGTTCAGGGACTTTGCGTTGCTGTCAGCCTTTCCCTCCAGCTCGTCAACGCGGCTTGCCAAATCTTCGACGCGCTCGTCCACTTGACCCATCCGCTTGGCGAGCTGTGTGACGTCATCTCTCACGCCGGTCAGCTGCTCTTCGAACTTCAAGGCAAGGGCCTCGTTTGCCGCTTTCATCTCCGTGGTCAATTCGGTCATCTTCGCGGTCAGGCTGCTGTCTGTGGCTTCCATCTTCGCGGTCAGGCTGCTGTTTGTGGCTTCCGTCTTTGCTGTTAGTTCCGCCTTCATTTCTTCCATCTTCTCAGCGATGTTGTCATTAGCCGTCTGCATTTGTTTCAGTTCCGCGGCCAGGTTGTTATTTGTAGTCTCCAGCTTCGCGGCCAGGCTGTTATTTGCCGCTTCCGTCTTCGCTGTTAATTTGCTCATCTTTTCCAAAAGCTTTGCCGATTCCATGGCCGTTATCCCATTCCTGACGCCAGTTGTGACTTTGGTGGGTTCGTGAAATAAAAAAAAGTTCAATTACACCACTCAAAATGCTCTTTATTTCCAACTTATTCCAATGTCACAATTAAAATTTCGTAATGTACAGAATTACAACTAAGCCAGTTCATCTTTCCACGTACACTGGGCGCTCCTTACGCACCGCACGCCACAACTCACTCAACTCAACTGCCCGTCGCCTTGCTGGTATTGATCGGCCCGAAGTTTCCCGGGACTTTTTTTTATGGAGGGGGAAAACTTTCTCGGAGCTTCGTGCTCCTTCGAGCGGCAGGAGGAGGAGTAAACGAAGACTCAGCTACCCCTGTGGTCTCCCCTCCCTCCACCGGCATTCATTTATTGATCGGCATCGCGAGTTTGCCGCTTGCGTAACACTATATATATTGTGACTTTGTGGGTTCGTGAAATGAAAAGTCCAATTGCACCACTCAAAAATATTCTTTATTTCCACCGACTTACAGTTAAACACTTCCCAATTACACAGAATTACGTAATGCACACAATTACGATTCACCATTTCGTCCGTTACAATTCCACTTGCACTCGCGATTACGTCAACTCCTCCGACGCACGTACGCAGTCCCTCCCCTCACTGGGCGCTCCTCACAGCTGTTCGCCAAAAACTGACAGACTGACTGACTCAATTCACTCAATGCACCCCTTTTTATAAGAATATCACTGTTTTCTAGGTCTCTGGTTTCAGTGAATTACCGCGAAAGTTCCAGAGGACAGGGGAAGGGGAAAGAGGCGCCCAGCGACAAGTGACACTCCCCTAATCAACCCTCAGTTAGTGACTGAGATAGATGAGTGAGTGTGGCCCACATGCCTCTAGTCCCTTCTCAGCTGTCGTTGGTCTGGCTTTCCGCTAATTGGGTGACACTGCTCCCTCCTAAAGGCTAGTCGTCCCAAAAAGCACCATTGTAGCGGGCTAGACGATCCAGGTGTTCCACCAACATCTTTCCTCGCGGCACCTTCTGCATGCGGTAGACCACGTCATTTATCCTCTTCACCACCCGGTACGGCCCTTGCCATGGCTGCTGAAGCTTCGGGCAGCGCCCCTTGGTCCGCGTAGGACGGTACAACCAGACCAGGTCACCATAGTGGAACCCTTGGCTGTTGGCTTGCCTGTCATATCTGGTCTTCATGCGGTCGCTCACCTTCTGGATGTTCTAGTGAGCCATCTCGTGCATGTCGTGGAGGTGATCCACCAGGTTCTCCACGTACTCGGTCACCGGCTGCTTCGCCTCCGGAGGGCTTCCAAAAGCCAGGTCACAAGGGAGGCGTAACTCTCGGCCAAATATTAAGCTGGCTACCGTCATTCCAATTGTGTCGTGTGTAGACGAGCGGTAGGCCAGCAAGAACAGTGGCACCTGGACGTCCCAGTCTCGCTGATGGCTGGCCACGACCTTCCTCAAGTGTTCCTCAAAGGTCTTGATGTACCTTTCGACCATGCCATCCGACTGGGGATGTAGAGGTGTTGTGCGGGTCTTGTTAACCCCAAGTATCTCTAGTGCCTCCTTCATCAGGTTGGACTCAAAATTGGTGCCTTGGTCATTATGCAGCTCTAATGGTACCCCAAATCGGCAAAACACATGCTCCACGAGGCAGTCTGTGATTGTCCTTGCCTCTTTCTTCGGGATGGCATACACCTCCGGCCACTTCGTGAAGTAGTCCACGACCACCATTAGGTACTTGTAGCCTCGGTCGTAACTGGGAACGGTCCAGCAATGTCAACGGCGATCCGTTCGAATGGCGCTCCGACGTTGTACTGCTGCATGCGACCCCGGCTCCTAGTCTGGGGTCCGCGACTCGCCGCGCACACGTGACACTCGGCACCATCTCTCAGCATCTGCTCGGAGTCTCAGCCAGTAGTAGCGCTGCCGTAGTTTGTCAATCGTTCGGTTCGCTCCCAGGTGTCCTGAAGTACCGGCGTGCACTTCCTCCAAGACTACCGGGACCTTACTCCGGGGAAGTACCAGATGTTCTCTCTGCGTCTTCCCATCGGGTGACACCCATACCCGGAACAGCACGCCCTCTCTGGTCTTCAACGAGTCCCATTGGGCCCAGTACGACTTGTAGGTGGCGCTCCGCGGTGCGATGTCCTCCCAGGTTGGTCTCGTCCCTGCCTCCACTTATCTCAAGAGTGGCCCCAAGTCTGCGTCCGCCAGCTGCTTCCTCCTCAGGCCCGCGCTATCCCAGTCTTCTGCAGGCACTGCCACAACTACTCGGACTGCTGCGGCATGCTCCTTCTCTTCCACTCTTGTGCACTGGCCGCACTCTTCTGGACAGGGTCTTTGGGACATGGCGTCTGCGTTACCGTGGCTCTTCCCTCTACGATGTTCCGAGGTGAAGTCGTACACCTGCAGCCTCTGGACCTAACGTGCTGTCTGGCCTTCCAGGTTCTTAAAGCTCAATAGCCAGGTTAGGGCGGAATGGTCGGTACTCAGGTGGAATGGCTGACCGTACAGGTACTTGTGGAAGTGCTCCAAGGTATTTACTACCGCCAATAATTCTCGTCGGGTGACGCAGTAGTTCTTCTCTGCCTTGGATAGCGTCTTGCTGTAGCAGGCTATCAACCGCTCATGGCCGTCCTGAATCTGCTATAGGACACCTCCAATGCAATGGTGGCCAGCGTCAGTGTCCACATTGAAGGCGCCACCCGGTTGTGGGAAACCCAATATTGGAGCACTGCACAGGGTCTCCTTTAGGTGCTGGAAAGCGTTTTCGGCGTCCTCCGTCCACACATAAGGCCGGTGTTCCTCTGTCAGGCGGGAGAGGGGTTTCGCGATGTTGGAGAACCCCTTTATGAAGCGGCGGTAATAACTGCACAGCCCCAGGAAACTACGAAACTCTTTCTTATCCTTTGGGCGAGGCCAATCTCTCACAGCCTGTGTCGTCTCTGGGTCTGTGGCCACTCCGGTTGCTGAAACTATGTGGTCTAAGTAGTTCACTTTCTTGCGGAAGAGCTGGCACTTCTTCGCGTTCAGCTTCAAGTTGGTCGCCTGCAGTCTTTGTAGCACCTTACTCAGATTCTCGAGATGGTCTTCAAAACTCTTACCGACGATGATGATGTCGTCCAGGTATAGCAGGCAGGCGTCGTAAGTCAGTCCTCTCATCACTGAATCCATGAGGCGTTGGAAGGTAGCTGGTATGTTGTAGAGGCCAAAGGGCATAACTGTGAACTGCCAGAGCCCTTGGCCTGTCGAGAATGCGGCCTTCTCCTTGTCTCTCGGATCTAGAGCTACCTGCCAGTAGCCCGACATCAGGTCCAGGGTCGAGAACCACTGTGCACCAGCTAGCGTGTCCAGGGTGCGTCAATCCGGGGTAAGGGAAAACAGTCCTTCCGGGTGACAGCGTTCAGTTTTCTGTAGTCTATGCAGAAGCGCAGCTCGCCGTTCTTCTTCGTCACCAAGACTACAGGGGAACACCAAGGGCTGTCAGACTCTTCAATCACTCCCCTGGATCTCATGTCCTCCAGCATGTCTCGTATCGCCCCTTGCTTCACCAGCGGAACAGGTCTATGTGGTTACCGAATAGGCCGGGCGTCCCCGTTGTCAATGCGGTGAAGCACTTTGTCCGTGCGGCCGTAGTCACTATTACCTTGGCTGAAGACGCGCTGATAGCGTCTTAGCAGTTGTCGAACCTTCTCCAGCTGTTCTGCGGTCAGGTGGTCGGCCGCCCTCTCCAGTAAGCCTTCTAGCCGGGGCCCCAAGTGTTGCTTCGGCGCCGGCTCCTGTCTCTTCGATTGCTGTTACGCTCACCACGGGTTCGCACGTTCCCAACTCCGTCCCACATCGCTCCTCGCGGGGACAACCACGTCTTCGCAGAAGACGACCCTGCAAATTCCAAGGCGCTCTTCTGGTTGACGGAGTAAAACCTCTTCCCCGTTGAGCCGCAGGACCTTCCTGCCGACGTCGACCGTCGCCTCGTGGCTCCTGAGGTCATCCAGTCCCACAATCACCTCCTCAGCCACCCTCAGGACGAACACCCAGACGTACGGCACTCCGTCCCAAGGTCAGCTGCAGCAGGGCCTCCTTCTCCACAGGCAAGGTGTCGCCCGATGCCGTCACAAGCTGGTATGGTCGGCTTGGCTTCCTTGTCGGCAAACCCTTCGCCACGTCAGGTCTGATGATGGTCACGGCCGCCCCGGTGTCCACCAGCACGCGGCACGGCTTTCCTGTTATCCAGCCGTCCGCAATGAGGCTGTCATCCATATGCCGGCTGACGGCGCGCAGTGTCACTCGAGGTGATGGTGGTGATGGCGCCGACCTGCCCCTCTCCACGACGGCCCTTACTCGTTTTCCGGCTGTTCTTCCTGGTGTGGGCAGTCTCTCTGTAGGTGTCCGGGCTGTCCACACCCCCCAACACAGGCCACTAGGTCTTCGCCGGCGTCCCTCGGCTGGTCTTCTGTCTCCGGTGTAGCGGACACTCCTCGTTCTCGACGTCGGGATAGCTGTTACCTTGGTCGCCTCCATCCTTAATGCTGCCGTTAGCGCCTCGTGGATTGTTTTATAATCGCCGAGCATTAGGCGCTGACGAATCTCCGTGTCCCGTACCCCGTCGACGAAGGTGTAGGCAGCTTCCCGGGACACTAACTCTGGTGGGAGGTCGACTAGGACCTTGCTTGCCAGTTCAACTGCCAGGGCGAACTCCTGCAGCGTCTCCCCCAACTGCTGTGACCTTGCCTTTAGCTGGCTGCGGTACGCTGCGGCTAAGCGGTGGTTTCCGCAACGATTCTCCAGGGCCTCCCAGATGTCCTTGGGCGCCGGCGCTGTCTGCACCGCGTTTAGGACTTCCGCGGCCCGTCCCTGGAGGCTGGCTATTAACTGTGTGGCCTCCTCCTCCGGTGACCATCTGTTGTGCTTGGCCACTGTGTCGAACTGGCGGCGGAAGACCTCAAATGTTGACGCGCCGTCATATTTCGGAGGTTTGACGCCCGCCGATGTTGTGTCGCGTCCCGGTGCGTCAGCCTTCAATCCTTCAGCTTCCTGCCGGCGACGTCCTCCACCATGGCGTTCAGGGACTTGACGCTGCTGTCGGCCTTTTCCTCCAGGTTGTTTACGATGTTCGCAAGGTCTTCGACGTCTTCCACCACGGCGTTCAGGGTCTTGGCGTTGTTGTCGGCCTTTTCCTCTAAATCATTAAGGCGGTCGTCTACTTGACCCATCCGCTTGCCCAGCTTTGTGACGTCATCCCTCACGCCGGCCAACTGTTCCTCAAATTTGGCGGCGAGGACCTCGTTCACCTCCTTCATTTCCGTGACAGGACTGTCGTTCGCTGCCCTCATTTCTCTGGTCAATTCGGTCTTTATTTCTTCCATCTTCTCGGTGATGTTGTCGTTGGCCGTCTTCATTTGTTTCAGCTCGGCGGTGATGTTGTCGTTGGCCGTCTTCATTTGTTTCAACTCGGCGGCGAGGTTGTTATTTGCCGCTTCTGTTTTTGTTGTTAACTCGTTCATCTTCGTGGCCAAGTTGTTATTTGCCGTCTTCATTTGTTTCAGTTCCGCGGCCAGGTTGTTATTTGCCGCTTCCGTCTTCTCTGTTAATTCGGCCTTCATTTCCATCATCTTCTCCTAAAAAATTTCCAACGCCGCGTCCATCGTTGTAATGTTCGGTGATGTTATCGTCCCGCTTCCTGACACCAGTGTGACTTTGTGGGTTCGTGAAATGAAAAGTCCAATTGCACCACTCAAAAATATTCTTTATTTCCACCGACTTACAGTTAAACACTTCCCAATTACACAGAATTACGTAATGCACACAATTACGATTCACCAGTTCGTCCGTTACAATTCCACTTGCACTCGCGATTACGTAAACTCCTCCGACGCATGTACGCAGTCCGTCACCTCACTGGGCGCTCCTCACAGCTGTTCGCCAAAAACTGACAGACTGACTGACTCAATTCACTCACTGCAGCCCTTTTTATAGGAATATCACTGTTTTCTAGAAGTCTCTGGTTTCAGTGAATTACCGCGAAAGTTCCAGAGGACAGGGGAAGGGGAAAGAGGCGCCCAGCGACAAGTGACACTCCCCTAATCAACCCTCATTTAGTGACTGAGATAGATGAGTGGTTGTGGCCCACATGCCTCTGGTCCCTTCTCAGCTGTCGTTGGTCTGGCTTTCCGCTAATTGGGTGACAATATATAAACAGTATATTCAAAACAATAGTAGAAGCAGGGGGATTAGCCACTGGAGATGCTGATGACACTACAATCATAGTGAAGGGAAAAACAGAAAGTGAATTACAAAATAAATCCAATCTTATACTTGAAAAGGAGTGAGTTAGAAAAACTAGGCATGGTAATAAATACAAGCAAAACAGAATGGATGCAAATCACCCTAAACAAAGAAACCCAATCACATATGCAATTAACATTAGATAATAAAAAATACAAGAAGTAACAAAAACAAACTTCCTTGGACTTATAACAGATAACAAACTGAACTGGAAACAACACATTGAAAAAATAGTAAAGAAAATAAATATGGGACTATACATTTTAAAACAGGCAGCACAACAAATGGATAGAGAAACTCTGATACAAATTTACTATACAGTCATAGACTCTCATTTATGCTACGGAATGGTATTATGGAGAAATGCACAGTAAAAAAAGCAATGATAAGAATATTAAGACTCCAGAAATATGCCATCAGAATAATTTGTAAACTAAAAAAGATGGATTCATGTAGATATGTTTATAAAACATTAAATGTATTAACATTTACAGCATTTATATATATATATATATATATATATATATATATATATATATATAAAGTGCATTAAATATCTAACAAAAAATTGTAGCAGCCAAAATAAAAACATGTACATACATACACATAACACAAGAACAAAACAAAATTATTTCTTAAAGAGATTAAGAGGAACATTAAGTAACAAAAATATAGAAAATAAATCTAAAGAATTGTACAATCATTTACTGAATCAAATAAAAACGATAACAGAAGACAAATTTAAACTTAAAGCAATTAAAAAGTACCTCGTAAAATACCCAGTCTACCCTATAAATGAGTATAAAAGGTTAAATAAAGCCTAAGTAGTACATGTACCCTCTGCTTATTTTATTATTTTTATATTGTTGTGTATACATTGTATTTGTTAAACCTGTTGAGGTATCCTATGTATTTTGGATCATATGGATGAAATAAAATAAAATGAAATGAAATTTAAAATTAAACTTAAAAACTTGCTCTTAAAATATGTTTTATTCAGTTGATGAATTCATGAATACCCAATTTTCATTACCCTTTGCATTAAATTGCTTGTTTATTTCTTCTTACCCTGGTGTGACAGCCCAAAGAGGGCCAAGGCCTACCAATGCAACTGCCAGCCTCACATTCACTTACACATGGCAGAGGTGGACGATCATCCAGCCGATACAGGGAGAAGATGTGGTCAGTATCTCGGCATCCCCCATCCAGAACGTTGGTTTTCATGACTTACCGCTTACCCAGCTTAAGCTCCTCACTTTCCTCACGATGCTGAGTGGGCAACAGTCCTATAACTGGGATTTAAAATCCACAGCACATGGGTGGGATGGAACCCGGGCCGCTTTCCGTGGCCAGGGACCAAGACATACTGCCTTAGCCCAGGACATTTGTTTATTTAGAATTACAAATTAGTAAATAAGCCATCCATCCCAGTTATTTTGTCCTATGAACTTTTTTGTTTCATAGATCCTGTACATCTCGGAGATGCACTTCATCTCAAGAAGAAGCTTGACGACAACCTCCAAGACAAAGATTCTACTTATCTTCTATATTTTAATACCTATTAGCACCTATATTTTAGTAATCACCTCAGTTGTAAATATGTATATAGAAATCTAATGCAATTGTATACATGACTGAGGTTGTTTCCAAGGTTTCCCTCAGTTGATAAGGCAAATGCTGAGTATGTGTATTTCACCTCAGTGAAAGCTTGTGAATTTCTTAAACTTTTCTCATGAACTGTAAATATGATAATGTTTGACTTAGCATTTATTTATTTATTTTTTGACAAAGCCCATATTCTGTATGAATTCTGTTGGTGAATAAATCTGAATCTGAATTTCATTTCATGGCTAGTCACACAGATATTGTAATTCAGATTACAAATTTGCTTAAAACTGCAAACTGAGGTAACTTTAACTACAGTAAATGTAACTGAAATCATTTGGTTAACTGAGATATTAGAAATGGAAGTAGAATTTGATTATCAAAATCTTAATTTACTGTACCATCTTTCATCTTACATTTTCCTTTTGAGCTATACATATCCCTTATAATGGTAACTAAAGACACTCTTTACAATTTGTAAATATTTACATTTATCTGCCATAGTTTTAATGTAATTCTCTTAGGTTTGCAATATAATCACAAGTGATTAATTAATTACCTTTACTCGCAACCACCTTCTTGGGTCAGCTAGCCATCTTTGTATTAGATCACGAGACAGCATTGTTTCATCATCAGTTCGAGGTTTAACTTTCTTGGATCGAAATACATCTTCTTCAGTTATGTCATCCAGCTGAAGCATAGCCTATTTGTATAATAGAAACTATAACTCATCAGTAGCCTGTTGATTTAAATTTTTTTGCTGTACTATATAATTTCTTAAAATTAATCTTAAAATTTCTATCAAAAAATATCATCTGCATACACTGAGTGTAGTTTACTTAGAAGTTGTACACCGTATGATGACTAGCTTTAAATAAAAAGTAACTTTTAAACTGTTAGAACTCCAAGAATAATGTATGAAATTTCCAATAGAAAAAGAAACAACATAATTTTAGATCTGAAATGATAAGCAATAGAAACAGCATGAAATCTGAAACCTTGAAGAAAAGCACTGCACATACACA
The DNA here is from genome assembly GCA_030765055.1 of Mantis religiosa. NCBI lineage: Eukaryota > Metazoa > Arthropoda > Insecta > Mantodea > Mantidae > Mantis > Mantis religiosa. Next base: position 490,767 of record JAUKNK010000382.1, on the reverse strand, counting down.
AGTAGATCTAAGCCTACACAACACAGTAACTACCTAACACAGATTTGCGATCTTGCAGTATCTGAGACAGTACAATAAAGTACCAAATTAAGTAATTAAAACAAAATACAATTTCTGCAGTGACAGTTGTCAACAAAATGTTTAATGGACATTTCTGAAACAGATGAACATACTCAGAAAATAAAAACAGTTGACTATAACAGTGTACAGAGGTGATAGGAGTAAAAAAGATGTATACACACTTTAAAATTGATTACATGAACCACACACCAAAATAACAATGTTTATGGGTTTAGTGCAACAGATGGCAGTAGTGTGACAAGCCATTGTTAGTGTACAAAGTGAGGCCATGGTGCAAATGCAACTGAAATTTGAGGAGCGAAAAAGCATTCTTAAATGGTATTCTATGTTTGAGAACATCACGACATTGGAGGTAGGAACATACATAAATCTTAAAACCTTATCAAAAACCTTAGCCTATATACGGTTAGTGGAGAAATGATTAATTTCCATCAATTAACTAAAAAACATACATAAATGTTGCTGCAGCAGTTTTATTATGGATATGCATAAGATTATTATGGATATGGTAGCCATGATACAATCTTCTGCTGCAGACATGAGCAAGTTTAGTGAATGGTTCCTCCTGCAGGCTGAACATGATAATTTTATTTCTAAGATGATGTAGTTCAAGAGGCACAGTTTAAATTAAATGGCAAGGGAAACAGATAACGGGGTGTACTAGGCCCTTCAAAATCCACATGTTTATGTCAAGTATATTGTCAATATCTGGTGTGGAAGACTCTCAAAGGTATCAAATTACCTGAAATGTTGAACTAATTAATTGTAACATAAATTTGAGCTTTGCTTGCTAGTGAAGCTCTTTTCTTCCAACAAGATGATGCTCCAGTCCATTTTCATAGGGATGTGCTCGTGCATGTATCTGGATAACACTGCATCACATCACTGGATTGGACAAAGGGATCTCTTCAAGTACTCCACACTTTCTCCTTATTTGACCCCCTTGACTTTTACCCTCAAGAATGCAGTGTACAGAAGCAAGACATGCACATAATCAGACCTGTGCCATGAACGTGAAATGGTTTGTCAAGCACTGTAGCTACTCTGAAAGTTGAATATAAGGCATCAAGCTCAGAAGAGTTTGGAGGCTAGTGTTTTGTCGTTTGCACACTTGTTGCAACAAGACATATTGAATAATTATTTCTATTTTATCTTGAATCCATAATGTTATACTATTTTTCTTGAAAATTCTTTGGAAATACTGTATTGCTGCTGGAAGATAACACTCATAAGCTTTATACTATCGTCTCAAAGTGAAACAACAGCAATTTTAGTAATCCAAGGCAAAATGTTACATTGGATTAGTGAATTAACGCTTTATTGCCACCAAATAAAATGATAAATTATCAAAATATCAACAGTCACACCATAGTGTACCACAAGGTAATATCCTTAGTACCACCCTCTTTAATACTTATATCAATGATCTTCCATGTCAATTACAACAAATACAGTCAAAAGTCTTAATGTTTGTAGATGATGTAGTGTTATGGAATTCTAAACCAAAAAATCAAAGTCAACAGTAAATAAACATAGTACAGCAGTCCTTGATGACATTACAGAATTGGACATCTGATAATAATTAAATGAAAATTAATTCACAAAAAGCAAATTATCAACTATTTACACGAAGGAAGAAACCATTAAATATTTCCCTTCAACTAGATGGAAGAATCCTAGCAGAAACATGTGAAGCCAAATATTTAGGTATTGTTTTTTATACAAAATTAACATGAAAAAAACCATTGATAATATATGCAAAATAAAATTGAGAATAACCTACCATTATTAAAGAGATTGGCTCACAAGAAATATGAAAGCACTACACAAACATTAAACACTTTTCACAAGATGTATATTAAACCAACACTTACATATTGTGAACAGAGATTAATAACTGCAAATATAGAAAAACTTATATAGAATAAAAAGAAGTATTTCAGAAAGTGGAGTGCCATTGTTACTAAAATTAGGCAAGTGAGTCAACCTTGTATATACTTTTCCCCACTTACAAGTTTTTTATGAAGACTAGTTTCTGGGGACTTCTCCCCTATCGTCAGTTCTGTGGTTGACTGATGATGCATCCGGTGTCTGCATCTGGCTTGGTGTCGTGCTGCCATCTAATGTCCTGGTAAGTTTGATGACATCTACCATGGGAATTTCAAAATTCATCAAGAGGTCCTGTTTTTTCGTAATAAATATGTTTTCCCAAATCTGTAGTTCCGGAGGTTTCTTTGCCTGTTTGATCAGTTCTATTTCTTGTTTTATGTTGTGATTATCAGACCAAAAGTGATGTGCTACGGCCGACTTGTCCATTTGTTTGAATTTAATATTTCTGAAGTGTTCTTTCATTCTTGTTCCCAGATTCCTTTTGGTCTTACCAATGTATATCTTGTCACAATCCTGGCAACTCATTTGGTAAATGCCTGATAATTGAGTTTTCGGTGTGCTATTTTTTAGAGGGTGGTTTAGTAAGTTGCGGATGTTGTGTTTGTTTTGAGGGGCTAATTTTATGTTGAAGCTCTTAAATATCTTTTCAAATTTTTTGAAGTATTTTGGATGAAATGTAAATTTTCCATATCTGGTGTTTGGGTTTTCTAGTTTTTTTAACGTAGTAATGTCCTTTAAGTATTTGTTTCTTTTGTGTCTATAGATCAGTTTTTTGATGAAATTTGTGTTATAGTTGTTCAGTTCGGCAACCTGGTGTATGTGAGCGTACTCCTGTTCATATTCTGCTTTTGTTAGCGGAATGTTGATTAATCTGTGAACTAAACTATGGAATACTGCATATTGATGTTGTACTGGGTTGAATGGGTTGCATTTAATGTAATTGTCAACATTATTAACACCCATTATTAACAATATAGATGCCCCGACTTACAAACTGGCAAAATGGTTGTTGGAAGAATTTGACAAGTTTGAAAAGTTTGAATCTCTAAGCATAAACAATTCATTTGATTTAGTAAAGAAAATTGAAAACACAATTATAAAAACTGAAGAGGTGATGGTGTCCTTTGATATCAGATCTCTATTCACGAGCATACCAGTAGAAAAAATTCCAAAATTGATGAAAGGCTGGTTATCCAAAAGCAACGTTGCAGATGATAAAATAGAGGAATACATCAAATTAACCACCCTATGTATTGAACAAAACAGCTTCACGTTCTCCAGCAAGATCTTCCAACAAACAGCAGGCTTGGCCATGGGTAACCCTCTTTCACCATTACTAGCTAATCTGTTCATGAGTAATTTGGAAACACACATTACTAAAGCCTTTCCACATATTTTCAAATGTTGGCATAGATATGTCGACGATGTGTTTGCGATAGTCCCTAGAAGACTAACCGAGGATGCTATAAAGTTGCTAAACCTACAAGAAAAATCCATAGTTTTCACCATTGAAGTAGAGCAGGATGAATGGCTACCTTTTCTAGATTTGAAAATCATTAGAACACCCACAGGATTACAATTTGGAATATACCGAAAAGCAACACATGTTGACAATTACATTAAATGCAACCCATTCAACCCAGTACAACATCAATATGCAGTATTCCATAGTTTAGTTCACAGATTAATCAACATTCCGCTAACAAAAGCAGAATATGAACAGGAGTACGCTCACATACACCAGGTTGCCGAACTGAACAACTATAACACAAATTTCATCAAAAAACTGATCTATAGACACAAAAGAAACAAATACTTAAAGGACATTACTACGTTAAAAAAACTAGAAAACCCAAACACCAGATATGGAAAATTTACATTTCATCCAAAATACTTCAAAAAATTTGAAAAGATATTTAAGAGCTTCAACATAAAATTAGCCCCTCAAAACAAACACAACATCCGCAACTTACTAAACCACCCTCTAAAAAATAGCACACCGAAAACTCAATTATCAGGCATTTACCAAATGAGTTGCCAGGATTGTGACAAGATATACATTGGTAAGACCAAAAGGAATCTGGGAACAAGAATGAAAGAACACTTCAGAAATATTAAATTCAAACAAATGGACAAGTCGGCCGTAGCACATCACTTTTGGTCTGATAATCACAACATAAAACAAGAAATAGAACTGATCAAACAGGCAAAGAAACCTCCGGAACTACAGATTTGGGAAAACATATTTATTACGAAAAAACAGGACCTCTTGATGAATTTTGAAATTCCCATGGTAGATGTCATCAAACTTACCAGGACATTAGATGGCAGCACGACACCAAGCCAGATGCAGACACCGGATGCATCATCAGTCTACCACAGAGCTGACGATAGGGGAGAAGTCCCCAGAAACTAGTCTTCATAAAAACTTGTAAGTGGAGAAAAGTATATACAAGGTTGACTCACTTGCCTAATTTTAGTAACAATAGAAAAACTTACTATTCTGCACAATCAAATTCTTTGTCTAATAACCGGAGCTGTCAAAACTATCCCAGTACTTACTCTAAAAATTTTAACAAATAATCCAAGACTTGATTTTGACATTTAAAAAGCAGCCATCATACAATAAGAAAAATTAATCAGACTGCCCTATAATGACTGCAGAAAAAAAGAAAATCACAAGTAAACTTAAAAACTCAACAAAGTTTTCTTACTAAAGTCAAAAAAAAAAAAAAAAAAAAAAAAAAAAAAAAAAAAAAATTAAATCTTCTTTACTTAAAAGAAAACTTACAAACAAGTATGGACCCTTTACTATCTACATTTAGCTGTAGTTACAAATGACATGTTTACAGCTTACCAAATAATGATGGTACTGGCGAAGGTGCAATATGCCCACTCTTCTCTTTCTACAAAACATTAAGTTTAAATGAGAGAGCGTAGGCTTTCACGGCCGGAGTCAATATAACTGGAAGTTATTTCCGGGCTGTTATGCCGTGGTCTGCTGGATTTGTAGTTACCGGCATAACAGCCCGGAAATAACTTCCAGTTATATTAAGTTTAAATGCTACAAATTTTCATGGAGAAATTTCAGCAATCGTTCAGAGCCTACCCAGTCTTCTATATCAAATAAATAAATTTGAAAAAGTTATATTATTATGACTCTAAAGTAGCTATAATATCTATAACATCTAACACTTCAACAGCTAAACATCTAAATTTTGCAGAATGCTGTAATATTATAATACAATTAATTTAAATAAAAGTTTTATAATTCAATGAATACCAGCACATTGTGGAATTCATGGTGATGAAACAGCTTAGCTAAAAACAGCAGTAAAATTACGTCAAATTCACTTGAGCCACTAAGTTATCACTCTATCAAAATAATAATTATATCAACATGTAATCAAAAATTACAAAAGATAATACATTACAAACAAAAGGAAAACTTGAGAACATTTATGTAACAGCACAACTAGAAACAATAAACTACCAAGAAAATCCTCTGTAGCAGCTTTTAGACTTGTAACAGGCCATGACTGTATAGTGAGATTTCCTTTCTGTATGGAAACCCAACTTTTAGTCAATGTACCAACATAACATCAAAATAGGCTTGCCCCGTAGCCAGTCAGTAGAGCACCTGCCTGCCATGCTAGGGCTCCCAGGTTTGATTCCCGGCGGTGGGGATGGGGATTTTCTCCGACCAAGATAATTCCCCATCTTCTCCAGAGTCTGGAAGTATGAATGTGTGTGTGATCTAATGATTAAAACCCACTGAATACGGGTTAACACCTTTGAGATGTTCCAAAGGAAAACGGCCACCAATATGACCGTTGCAGTTAAAGGCAGGATATAAATGGAACAAAAAAAGAAAATCAAAATGCTGGAGTGTAAGAGAGTGAATAGCTTCATTGCCGACTGCTTGACGTTAGATGCCAAACATAAAACATCTTTTGATAAGCTGGTGGGAGGTTTTGCTGGAGTTTTGTCAACCTAAAAGGGTCATTTGTGAAACTCTATTGGTAATAATGCTTTCATTGCTTCCCGAAACCTGTTCCCTCAACTATAATTCAGCACTGTTTCCTATATCTTCTCTGGTTACAGAAAGAGTAAGTCAGTTTCTTATCACAAATGCAATCAAAGAGGTTGCACAAGGTAGTTTCCTCATCTCTGAACATTCCACAGATGTCTTCATCATGACACAGCTGTTTCCTGATGTGACCATGTTCAGAAATTAAAGCAATTACTTTCCCTATTCTTGATCTTCAAATCTCAGGAAAGATGAAGGAGTATAAGACCAGTCTGGCTGTCTTTGTCCAAAATAAGTTTGCCATCTAAAATGGCATTTTTTTCTTATCCATGTTTTCACCACAGGTTTTGCACTACATATTCTGATTTCTACATTGAGTTCAGGCCCAACACAGGGCATCTTGGCACTATCATTTTCTATAGGAGCCATGATGCCTTGGCACACAGTGCATTATGAGTCTCTTGCTCTCCTCGAGTGACACTGCGTGCCGTCATCCGGCGGATGGATGACAGCCTCATCGCGGATGGCTGGTTAAGAGGAAAGCCATGCTGCGTGCTGGTAGACACTGGGGCAGTGGTGACCATCATCAGACCTGACGTGGCCAAGGGTTTGCAGACGAGGAAGCCGAACTTGTGACGGTATCGGGCGACACCTTGCCTGTGCACAAAGAGGACCTATTGAAGTTGACCTTGGGACGGAGTGTCGTGCGTCTGTGGTGACTGAGGAGGTGATTCTGGGACTGGATGCTTTCAGGAGCCACGAGGTGACGGTCGACGTCGGCAGGAAGGTCCTGCGGCTCAACGGAGAAGAGGTTATACTTCGTCAACCCAAAGAGCGCCTTGGAATCTGCAGGGTGGTCTTGAACGAAGACGTGGTTGTCCCTGCGAGGAGCGAGGTGGTGGTGACGGTGCCTGAGGAAGGCCAGAGAACCAGGAACATGATGCTGGACCAGGAGACTCCTGTAAACGGACTATGTGTAGCCAGGACATTCTTGCTGTGCTGAGAGGAAGTGCCAATGAGGCTGCCAAATCCAATGGACACCGATCACGACGTCCAGGCAGGGATGGAGTTGGGAACGTGCGAGCCTGTGGTGCGCGTAACATCAATCGACAAGACACAGGTGCCGGTGCCGACGTAACACCTGGGGCCCCGGCTAGAAGGCTTACTGGAGAGGGCAGCTGACCACCCGACCGCAGAACAGCTGGAGAAAGTTCGACAACTGCTGAGGCGATACCAGCGCGTCTTCAGCCAAGGCGACAGTGACTACGGCCGCACGGACAAAGTGCTTCACCGCATCGACACCGGGGACGCACGGCCTATTCGGCAACCAACTAGACACGTTCCGCTGGTGAAGCAAGGGGCGGTACGAGACATGCTGGAGGACATGACATCAAGGGGAGTGATTGAAGAGTCGGAGAGCCCTTGGTGTTCCCCTATAGTCTTGGTGATGAAGAAGAACGTCGAACTACGCTTCTGTGTGCACTACAGGAAGCTGAACGCTGTCACCCGGAAGGACTGTCTTCCCTTACCCCGGATTGACGACACCTTGGACACGCTAGCTGGTGCACAGTGGTTCTCGACCCTGGACCTGATGTCGGGCTACTGGCAGGTAGCTCTAGATCCGAGAGACAAGGAGAAGACCGCATTCTTGACAGGCCAAGGGCTCTGGCAGTTCACAGTTATGCCCTTTGGCCTCTACAACATACCAGCTACCTTCCAACGCCTCATGGATTCAGTGATGAGAGGACTGACCTACGACGCCTGCCTGCTATACCTGGACGACATCATCATCGTCGGTAAGAGTTTTGAAGACCATCTCGAGAATCTGAGTAAGGTGCTACAGAGATTGCAGGCGACCAACTTGAAGCTGAATGCGAAGAAGTGCCAGCTCTTCCGCAAGGAAGTCAACTACTTGGGCCACATAGTCTCAGCAACCGGAGTGGCCACAGACCCGGAGAAGACACAGGCTGTGAGAGATTGGCTTCGCCCAAAGGATAAGAAAGGGTTGCGCAGTTTCCTGGGGCTGTGCAGCTATTACCGACGCTTCATAAAGGGGTACTCTAACATCACCAAACCCCACACCAGCCTGACAGAGGAACACCGGCCTTATGTATGGACGGAGGACGTCGAAGACGCTTTCCGGCACCTGAAGAAGACCCTGTGCAGTGCTCCAATTTTGGGATTCCCACAACCAGGTGGCACCTTCGTTGTGGACACCAACGCCAGCAACCATTGCATTGTAGGCGTCCTATCGTAGATCCAGGACGGCCATGAGCGGGTGATAGCCTACTACAGCAAGACGCTATCCAGGGCAGAGAAGAACTACTGCGTCACCCGACGAGTTACTGGCGGTAGTAAAGACCTTGGAGCACTTCCACAAGTACCTGTAAAGTCAGCCATTCCACCTGAGGACTGACCATTCCGCGCTAACTTGGCTATTGAGCTTTAAGAACCTGGAAGGCCAGACAGCACGTTGGGTCCAGAGGCTGCAAGAGTACGACTTCCCCTCGGAACATCGCAGATGGAAGAGCCATGGTAACGCAGACGTTATGTGCCGAAGACCCTGTCCAGAAGAGTGCAGCCAATGCACCAGAGTGGAAGAGAAGGAGCGTGCTGCAGCAGTCCGGGTAGTCACGGCAGTGCCTGCGAACGGCTGGGATAGCGCAGGCCTGAGGAGGGAGCAGCTGGCGGACACAGACTTGGGGCCACTCTAGAGGGAAGTGGAGGCAGGGACAAGACCAACCTGGGAGGACATCGCACCAAGGAGCACCACCTACAAGTCGTACTGGTCCCAATGGGACTCGTTGAAGACCAGAGAGGGCGTGCTGTTCCGGGTATGGGAATCACCCGATGGGAAGACGCAGAAAGAACAGTTGGTACTTCCCCGGAGTAAGGTCCCGGAAGTCTTGGAGGAAGTGCACGCCGGTACTTCAGGAGGACATCTGGGAGCGAACCAAACGATTGACAAACTACGGCAGCGCTACTACTGGCTGAGACTCCGAGCAGACGCTGAGAGTTGGTGCCGTCAGTGTCACGTGTGCGCGGCGAGTCGCGGCCCCCAGACTAGGAGCCGGGGTCGCATGCAGCAGTATAACATCGGAGCGCCATTCAAAAGGATCGCCGTTGACATTGCTGGACCGTTCCCAGTTTCCGAACGAGGCAACAAGTACCTAATGGTGGTCGTGGACTACTTCACCAAGTGGCCGGAGGTGTATGCCATCACAAACCAAGAGGCAAAGACAATAACAGACTGCCTCGTGGAGCAAGTATTCTGCCGATTTGGGGTACCGTTAGAGCTACACAGTGACCAAGGCACCAATTTTGAGTCCAACCTGATGAATGAGGCACTACAAAGTCTTGGGGTGAACAAGAACCGCACGACGCCTCTACATCCCCAGTCGGATGGCATGGTCGAAAGATACATCAAGAGCTTAGAGGAACACCTGAGGTAGGTCGTGGCCAGCCATCAGTGAGACTGGGACGTCAAGTTGCCACAGTTATTGCTGGCCTACCGCTTGTCAACACACGACACCATGGGGATGACGCCAGCCAGCTTAATGTTCGGCCGAGAGTTACGCCTCCCTTGTGACCTGGCTTTTGGAAGCCCTCTGGAGGTGAAACAGCCAGCGACCGAGTATGTGGAGAACCTGGTGGACCACCTCCACGACATGCACGAGATGGCTCACCAGAACATCCAGAAGGCGAGCGACCGCATGAAGACCCGGTATGACAGGCAAGCCAACAGCCAAGGGTTCCAGCAAAGTGACCTGGTCTGGTTGTACCGCCCTACCCGGACCTAGGGAGGCTGCCCGACACTCCAGCAGCCATGGCAAGGACCGTACTGGGTGGTGAAGAGGATTAACGGCTTGGTCTACTGCATCCAGAAGGTTCCCCGAGGGAAGATGTTGGTGGTACACCTGGAACGCTACGATGGTGCTGTTTGGGACGACCAGCTTTGAGGAGGCAGCAGTGTCACCCGAACGTCGGAACTCCTGATAGAACCGGCCGGCAGTAGGGCCAGACGGGAAGCATTTGGCCACGCTTACCCATTTGTCTTATAGCCCTAACAAAGGGATAGTTGGAAAAACATCACTGGCCGTCTCTTTCCCCTCCCCCTGCCGTCTGGAACCTTCGTGTTGATTCACTGAAACGCGAGACTTCCAGAAACAACGATATTCCAATGAAAAGGGGCTGCAGTTGGCGAGTCAGTCAATTCTTGGCGAGCAGCCGTGAGAAGTGCTGAGTGAGTTAACGGACCGGAAGACTGTGAATGTGCATCAGAGGAGTTGTACCTAACTGTGAGTGTGCAGTGGACCTGTGACAGACGAGCTGGTGACTTGTAATTGTGTGCATTACGTAATTCTGTGTAATTTGCAAGTGTTCCGACTGTAATTCGGTGGAAATAAAGAACATTTTTGAGATGTGCAATTGGACTTTTAATTTCACGAACCCACAAAGTTACAATACTGTTGGAAATACTTCATAGATGTAAGAGGTGAAAAATGTGATGTATGTATAACATTTGTGTATGAACTATTACAAGTGAATATCACACGAATTGATGTACTTCAAGCCAATAGTATGTTCTTTTGTGTTTCTTGTTTTGCAACAGGAGCTTCTACATCAGACAAATCTTAGTGTTTTCTGATGCTTGCAGTGGGAAAAACAGGAATCACACTGTAGTTAGATATTTTAGATATTTTCTGTATATTCCTGTGACGTTGGGAATCACTATTAGACATGTTTTTCATGTTCGGGGGCATAGTTACTGCCAGTGTGACCAAAGTTGTGCTACATATTCACAAAAAATTAAGAAAAGTGAAGTCATTGAAACACCTAGCGATTACATCAACATAATAAAAATGCTAAGAAGCCTTCCTTCATTGTTCTTAAGGGAATTGTGTTAGATTATGATACAGCACTAATGCACAATAAGCAGTTGAAACTACCGAGTAAAGGACTTAACCTTTCCAAGGCTCAAATGATATCCTACAAGCCCAATGATACTTTAGTTCAAGAAAATTACTCTATCATTGGATTATTAAAAACACACAAGGTATGTTCTAATAAGAAGAAGCTTCAAGCTATACAATTTGTATGATCCGAATATTGGTGTTAAGAAGGCCAATTTAGATGACTCTAATCCCTATCCTGTTACTTATCACAAAAAGGCAAAATGTTTATGAGCAAATTTATTGAACAAGCAACCAAACCTCAATCACAACAAGCTGACAGCATTTCAAGTGAGAGTGACTAGTGAAGCATGCTTATGTGACTAGTAAACATATAAGATTAACAGGTGATTGAATTATAATATTCTTTATGCCTGTAATTATGTTTCTGGCTTCTAATTGGTGGTGAAAGTCAAAGTGTATCTAAAAGTGCAGGAAATTAATGTTTTATTTCATTATTTCAAATAAAGTTAAATTTTTCTGAACATTCATGCAATAATGGGGTAAGTCATTTCTCACTATTATTATATATCTTACAATTCAGTTCAGGTACCATTAATATATCAATAAATACATTCCCAAATGTTGCCAGATAAAGACCTGTGAGGTCTTGAAATATTGTAGACATCTGTTATTGAAATATTTTCTTCTGAAATGTTTATTCGACTGTAGCTCAATTAGATGTTTTAAGATTTACCCCATTATTGCATGCAGGTGCTCAATTATTGGTTTCATTGTTTTGATAAACGTATAGAAGCAGCTCATCTTTGGTTGATTTACATTTGTTTCTTGACTTCCTCCGTGATGTGAGGTAGCGTGTGCCTCACACTCAAGAGGTCGCGATTTCAAATCTCACTAGAGATGAGTTACCTGGATAAGATTTTTTCAAGGGTTTTCCCTTATCCTACAAAGACGAATATTGGGTAACTCTGAGCTCTAGGGAACCTGGACTCATTTGAGCATCATATTACCTGTTTTAGTCATTAATTTACTCATTCACAATTGTAAGTAGCCACAAACAGTGTATCTCTGATGCGAGAGCCCTTAGTGGTTTACGGGGGAAATATATGAGTCAGTTGCAGAATTTAATATCATGACAGCAAATTGGCCATTGTAGCTCAATGGGTAAGAGCGACTGGACAGAAACCAGTAGATCCGTGGTTCAGATTCCGGCTGTGGCATTGAATTTTTTCATGTTGACTCTATCAATTCAAAATTTTAGCCTGTATACGGCTAGTTTGAAGAAATGATTAATTTCCATCAAATAGCAGCAGCAGCAGCAGCAGCAGCAGCAGCAGCAGCAGCAGCAGTAGTTTTATTCATCCGTTAAGTCAATACAATGACATTGGATACGTCAATACAAATATTTAGAACAATACAAATAATATAAGTATAAAAATAAAAAATAAGTTGCATCAAGTGTAATTAATAAGATCTAAGCATGAACTCATAAATATATATAGTTGCATGGCTCTACAACTACACAGCATTTAAAATGCATCACAAATATATACAATTATATGGCCAGCTACAGTGTATCTAGAAATTCACTTATATCATAATATGAATCACTTAATAAAATTTTTTTCAACGATAGTTTGAAACACCTCATGGATTTTATGTTTTTCAGATTGGCCGGTAGTTTATTATACAGAGTGACTGCTGAATATCTAACTCCTTTGGAATAAAGTGTAGTTCTATGTGTTATTGTTCTTAAGTCTGTTTTACCTCTGGTTTTATGATGATGTATTTGATTATTTGTGGTGAAATTTTCAAGGTTTTGTTTTGTATAACATGGCAAACAGTATATATACAGACTGGGCAGAGTCAAGATTTTCAACTCCTTAAAGAAGTTCCTGCAGGAGTCATATTTTTTTCCTGACATTAGGCATCTAACAATCCTTTTTTGTACTTTAAAAACCAAGTGACTGTCTTTACTATCCCCCCAAAACATAATGCCATACCTCATTAGACTTTCTGCATATGCAAAATATAAGGTTCTCATGTCACTTGCATACAACTCATTTTTTATTACTCTTAATGAGAAGTAGAATTTATTTAACTTTATTACTAGATATTTTATGTGTGCTTCCCAGTCTAAATGCTGATCTATCCATACTCCCAGAAAATTTGCTTCTGTCTTATAAGAAACACATGCACCATACAACTTGAGAATAAATAAATAAATAAATAATAATAAATGTTTCTTTTTCTTCAACAGATTTTTCTTCAGTAGACACATAAATGTTAATTAAGCTACAATTAAAGAATTTACTTTTGATGCGCAAACATGAGATTCTTTCATTAATTGAAGTGAAGCTAATTAGAAGGTGCTTAACTTTCTTGCTAACAATAAACTCTGTACCTAGGTGATGCTGACTTCTGCAGCTGTAAAACACTGTAAAGTTGTTCCCTTCAATCACATCACTCATTTCCTGAACTGTCGTTATGTCCATTCTATATTCCTGTAATTGATTTAGGAGCATCTGTATATATAGAGATAAGATATTCACTGCCAGGTCTGTGGGCTTCTCAACAACTGCTTTTTTCCAGGGTAAGATTGTTAACCTGGAGGACCAGGTCTCCCAATTATGTAGATCGACTTGTTGATTGTACTGCATGTTATACCCATTTTAATCTATTATCTACAACACTACCTAACAATTTCTGGTTTTCACCTTTTCCACATTATTGTTCTTAACTTTCAGTGTTGTGTTGCAACTGTTCTTCAGAATACTAGTCCAGTATTTAAGGTAATTAAAAAAACTAAATTAAAGAAAACTATTAAGGAAGCAGCCACATTCACTAAAAAAAAATAAAGTAACAGCATATTCAGTGCATTCACATACCACCCAAAAACATTTAATAAATTCAAAAAGATCCTTAAGGAACAAAATATCATCTTGGCACCTAAAAATAGATACTCAGTTTTAAAATTGCTAAATTCAAAAACAAAAGATGAAATTCCATCAATTAACAGATCCAATATACCAATTAAGTTGTAAGAATTGTGAAAAATGCTATATAGGTTAACCAAAAAAATAAAAAAAAAAAATAAAAACCAGAATCAAAGAGCACTTTAGAAACATAAAAATGAAACAAAAAACGTAAGTCACCAGTAGCATTTTATTTTTGGAACGAAAATCATGACACTGATCCAAATATATGGATAGGAATGAGGGAATAAAGCATATTGGTAGCACAGTGTTTCTAAATCCTGTTACTGAGACAGAATTAATCAAAATTATTACTCAATTAAAATCTAAAAACTCAAGTGGGTGGGATGAAGTTTCATAAAAAATCCTGAAAGAATGCAAGGAAGAATTAGTTAACATCCTAGTACATTTAATAAACGCCTCTATAGCGGAAGGAATTTTTCTGAACTGTTTAAAAAAGGGGGTTATTAAACCATTACACAAAAAGGGTGATGTTACTAATGTGAGTAACTACAGACCAATTACTTTAACATCTACTTTTGCTAAACTACTGGAAAAAGTTATTTTAAAGAGAATTTTAAGTTTTTTGAACAAACACAACATTTTATCTAATTCCCAGCATGGTTTTCGAAAAGGTTATTCTACAATTACTGCTGCGGTAGAATTTATAGACGAATTAATTAACAAAATGGAAAATGACAATCAAGTAATGGGGATTTTTCTTGATTTATCATAGGCCTTTGATAGCGTTGATCACCAAATCTTATTAAAAAAGTTGGAACATTATGGTATAAGGGGGACTGCAGGTAAATTAATACATACTTGCAATGCCGGGTACAAAGTACAGAAATAATATGTAAACTAAACCAAATAGAAACAAAATATGAATCCTCATTAGCAACCGTTAAATATGGAGTCCCACAGGGATCTGTGCTTGGGCCTTTACTATTTACATTATACACTAACAATTTACCTGTGATTAATAATGTTAAAACTGTATCATATGCTGATGACTCATCTATAATTTGTTGTGGAAAAGATCAAGACAACTTAACTAATAATATACACTCAGATACAGATGTAATACTTAAATTTCTTGTTAATAACAACCTAGTTAATAATTTAAACAAAACAAGCATAATATATTTTAAAATTAGTAATTATATGTACAACAATATGAAAATTAAAATTGGAAATGAAGAAATAGATAAAACAGATGATCACTTATTTCTAGGATTTTATATTGACAAAAACTTATCATGGACAAAACATGTAAATTATATATGCAATAAAGTAAGTAAGGGTATCTATCTATTAAATTACGTGGCACACTATTTGGATAAGCCTAATTTAAAATTGATTTATTATGGAATAATTCATCCTCATTTGAATTATGGTATTGAATTATGGGGTACAACGTCTAAAGAGAATTTAAAACGATTACTGGTATTACAGAAGAGGTGTGTAAGGATTGTTTGTTCATTAAAATCAAGGGATTCATGTAGAGGAACTTAAAAAAAAAAAAAAAAAAAAAAAAAAAAGAATTCTTACAGTCGTTGCATTATATATTTTTAGAGTTATTTTACTAGTTAGGAGAACTACAAATATAATGAGTAATAGCAATATACATAAATATGACACAAGAACTAAAGCGAATATGTTTAGGGAAGCGAATATGTTTAGGGAAGCGAAGAGTAAGAAATGTTTTGATAAAAATCCTTTTGTAATTGGAAAAACTTTATACAATAAGCTGCCCGCCACAATTAAACAATCAACTGGTTCCAAGTTAAATAAATGTTTAAAAAATTACTTAATTGAGAGGTCCTTTTATGACATAGATGAATATCTACAATTGTGATTTGAAAAGCTTTTCCTTTTTTTTTCCCTGACACATGTAATTTGTAAATATTTCAATGAGGGTATAAATGCTCTCTAACAAAATTGATCCCTTGAATATTTTTGTAGATGAAAAACAACTTGATATTCTAGTCCTTACTGAACATGGGCTAAGGGAATATGAATCGCACAATGCATTTATTAATAATATAAAATTGGTAGCAATATACTGCCTGGGAAAAAAGAAATGGGGCGGTGTAGGCATTTTTATAAGTATAGCACTAAACAACTCCTATGAAAATATCGATCTTACATCTTTAATCATTGAAGGTCATATCGAGCTGGCTGGAGTCAGATTGATCTGGCAAAAGCTAAGAGTAATAATTATCGGCATATACAGGCCACCTAATGGGGATATTAATATTTTTTTTTTTAGAAAATAACGCTCTTACTAGAAATGTATCTGGCAAAAAGTAACACAAAAATTATATTAGGTGACCTAAATATAAATACCCATAATAATACACCCTCAAAAATTAAACTTGAATGCTTACTAAATGAATTTAATCCAAAATTAACAATCAATGAGCCCACTCATATTACCACAAACATAGCCTCAATAATTTATAACATTATCACAAACATCACTGACTTGCCATATAAAACTGAAATAATCCATTCTTGTCTATCAGACCATACTGCCCAAATGATCAGTTTCCAAGAACTTTTTGAAAACAAATTTCCTACTGTATCCAAAACTGTAAAAAGAAGTTATAATTCCTTTAACGAAACCAATCTATTTCTGTTAAAAAAAGCCCTTATAGCTGTTGACTGGGGGGATATATACATGGAGTCTGATCCAAATAAAAAGCTAGACATATTTTATAAAATTATAAAGGCCAATATAAATATTTACTGTCCTCTTATTAGTAGTAGAAATAAAATACAAAATAAAGCAAAGAATATACAATGGATTACACCAGAAATTAAACAAATGCGAATTCAGTTAAAATTAGCTATTTCTAAGATAAACCACTACAATACTGAAGCTAATAAAATTGGTTTAAAAAGCTTAAAACGTATCTATGATCAAACGGTTGTAAATGCCAAACGAGAAAGCATAAGTCGTAAAATCCTAAATTCACCAAACATTTGTAAATCCAGCTGGCAGGTAATAAATGAATTCCGAAAACCATCAAATTTTGCTGATGTAGCGTCTATGTAATCAAGACGAAAGAAGGTATCACAGATGACCTGGGAAAGGCAGCTGCAGCTTTCAATGATCATTTTGCCTCAGCTGGAAAAAATATACATAACCTCAATAAAACCAACTGCAATAACTCGAAACCAAACAATGTGAGTGATAAAACGAGATTGAAAAATCAGTCAAGTATTTACCTCTACCCAACCTGTGCAAATGAAATCCGTAGTATAATAAAACATTTAAAAGCAAAGAACAGCCTTGGTGTAGATGGTATTCCTATGTCATTACTGAAAACATGTAGTCAGGAAATTGTAAATCCCCTTGCTGATATAATAAACTCTTGTCTAGAAATTGGAATCTTCCCAGACAAATTAAAAATCGCCAAGGTAGTACCAATCTTTAAAAAAGGAGACAAAAGAGAACTAAATAATTACCGCCCAATATCTATCTTACCTGCCATCTCAAAAATCCTTGAACAATTAATCTATAAAAGATTCATGGGCTTTTTAAATAAATTCAGTCTTATACCTAAACACCAAAATGGTTTTGTAAAAAATAGATCAACAGTCTGTGCAGTCATTGAATGCATTCAAGAAATTATAAAAAACATCAATGCAGATAGATATGCAACAGCAATCTTATTAGATCTTACTATAGCTTTCGACTGAGTTGATAAAAGTATACTAATGAACAAACTGCAGCTTTTGGGAATTAGAGGTCTAGGATACAAATTAATAGAATCCTATATGACAAATAGGAAACAATATGTAGTTTTGAATTCCATTAATGGCGATGTTATATAAACTACAACGGAACTGACATATGGGGTCCCACAGGGATCAATCCTTGGTCCTCTTTTATTTATTTTATATATACACGATATAGCTGAATATGTACATAACAATACAAAATTAATACAATATGCAGACGACACCACTGTCATAGCCAGCAATACGTCAAGCAAAATGCTAGAAGAAACCCTATATATAACAACTACAAAATTATTGCAGTACTTTTCTACATTAAACTTAAGTATAAATGCATCAAAATGTGAACTCATAACATTTGGCTCGAAGACACTGAATGCGCCTATGCAATTAAATATTGACAACAACTTGATAAATAGTGTTGACAATGTACAACTACTTGGGGTCACACTGGACAAAAAATTATTTTTTACACCCCATGTTGACCAATTAGCATTAAAACTAAGTAAAAATCTATTTCTTTTAAAGTGTCTAAAGAACTATGTCCCAGAAGCAACTATTAGAATGATTTATTTCTCCCTCATTCAGTCACACATCTCATATAGTATGGAGATCTGGGGCAATACTTCGAAATTAAATTTACACAAAATTTTTACTTTACAGAAAAGAGCAATTAGATATATATCTAATTTAAAAACAAAAGAATCATGTAGGGAAGGCTTTCGTCAGCAAAAAATAATGACGCTAACAAGCCTGTACATCTACAAAACAATTTTATATATGATAAAATACATCCCATTGCAAACAAATTCGGATATTCATAACCACAACACAAGAAACAAGAATAATTTCGCTACTATGATGTATAGACTCCACCTGTGTGACAAGTTGCCTAGTTACATGGGAGCCAAGCTATATAACAAACTCCCAACAGAAGTTAAAGTGTCTAGTAACTTAACAAAATTCAAATTTTTCTTGAAATCATATTTAATTAATAATGTTTTTTATTCACTTGATGAATTTCTAAACTAAGACTACAACTTCAGAATTTATTGTTTGAGTGCTAGTTTCTTATTTTACAATACTTATGACTAAAACCTAGACATTGTATTAGGTGTACAAGACATTATACATTTAGAATAACATCACCTAACTTTTAGTTTCTTCTAATATCTATATCTATATATATCAAAACTTGTAAAAGTAATTATTATTATTATTAATTAGTATTAATTATTATTATTATTATTATTATTATTATTATTATTATTATTATTATTATTATTATTATTATTAATTATTATTATTATTATTATTATTATTATTATTATTATTATTATTATTATTATTATTATTATTATTATTATTATTATTAATTATTATTATTATTATTATTATTATTATTATTATTATTATTATTATTATTATTATTATTATTATTATTAATTATATTATTATTGTTGTTATTGTTGTTATTGTTGTTATTGTTGTTATTGTTGTTATTGTTGTTATTGTTGTTATTGTTGTTGTTGTTGTTGTTGTTGTTGTTGTTGTTGTTGTTGTTGTTGTTGTTGTTGTTATTATTATTATTATTATTATTATTATTATTATTATTACAAAATTATTAAAAGGAGTGATAAACCAAAATAAACTAACAACATGGGAGAACATTGTTACTAAAATTAGGCAAGTGAGTCAACCTTGTATATTGTCAGAACTGACGATAGGGAAGAGGTTCCCAGAAACTAGTCTTCATCAAAAAAACTTGTAAGTGGAGAAAAGTATTGTCACCCAATTAGCGGAAAGCACAACCAACGACAGCTGAGTAAAGGGCCAGAGGCAGCAAAGCCACACCCACCCATTAGTCTCTGTCACTAACTGAGGAGATGATTAGGGAAGTGTCACTTGTCACTGACCGCCTCTTCCCCCCCTTCCACTGCCATCTGGAACCTTCGCGGTGATTCACGGAAACTAGAGGCTTCGAGAAAACGGCGATATTCCTATAAAAAGGGCTGCAGTGAGTGAATTGAGTCAGTCAGTCAGTTCTTGGCGAGCAGCGTAAGAGTGCAGTGCTAGTGTACGACGAGAAGACTGTGTACGTGCATCGAAGGATTGTATGTAATTGCGGGAGCAAAGTGGAATTGTAACGGACGAACTGGTGAATCGTAATTGTGTGCATTACGTAATTCTGTGTAATTGGCAAGTGTTTAACTGTAAGTCGGTGGAAATAAAGAACATTTTTGAGTGGTGTAATTGGACTTTTCATTTCACGAACCCACAAAGTCACAGTATATACAAGGTTAACTCACTTGCCTAATTTTAGTAACAATGGCACTCCACTTTCTGAAATACTTCTTTTTATTCTATATGGGAGAACATATTCATATGGAAAAATAAGGACAGAGTAATGAACTTTGAAATCCCACCAGTAGATAAATTGACAAAGAAGTTCATAGATCCACCACCAGAGAGGAGAGCAGACGACAGATGCTAGTTGGAAAGAGATTGAGGATGGAAGCAATGGCTTCTGATACTAGTCCCTCAGTAATATAAAAATGTAAGTGATTAAGTGTCAAAAAATTGACTAAAAATAGTTTTTCCAACTATTAGGCCATGTTTTTTGCATACTGTTGGGTTTTTAGGAGCATATTTGATAGTTTAAGGCATGAACTGATGAGTTAACTCATACGTACACATGGTTCAGGACCTTGAAGTGGTAACTCAAGTTCTGCAACCTTATCTGAGGTCTTCTTCCTTTGTGTCACTTCTTGTTCTACGGTAACAGGGGTCCTAATCTCTTTCTGATCTTCATAAGGTGTGGTTGCCTAAAATAATACAAACAATTTATCTTCAAAAATGCTCACACACCAAAATGACATCACAGCTCTTATTAAGCTAAATGTAATTCTAACATAATTACTTTTACTTTATAACATAATTACCTTACTTACTGTATGAATAAACAGATGTACTTAATGATACTCAACCCATAGCTGCATTACAAAACTTACTCTAAATTTTAGTTAATTGATGGAAATTAATCATTTCTTCACACTAGCCGTATATAGGCTAAGGATTTTGATAGAGTCAACAAGAAAAATTCAATGCCATGGCCGGGATTTGAACCACAGATCTCCTGGTTCAAATCCCGGCCATGGCATTGAATTTTTCATGTTGACTCTATCATTACTCTAAATACTGTTTGTGTGTAATTTCTTGTAAATAGTATACATATAAATTTTCTTGTTTTTTTTTTCTTTCTTGACGAAGCCAAAAATTGTATCAATTTCTATGGTGAATAAATTACTTACAACAGCAAATGCAAAGCAAACACATATCAAACTACATATGCCTGCACCAGTAGCATAGATGGAGCATGTCTGCCTCACATTCAAGAGGTCCCAAGTTCAAATCTTTGTCAGGGTGAGTTACCTGGATAAGGTTTTTTCAAGGGTTCATCCTGAAAGATGAATGTTGGCTAACTCTAAGCTCTATGTACCCCAAGCTCATTTGAGCACCATTTCACCCATTTCATTCATCATCTGACAGGACTTATTCGGGGATGTAATTTTAAAAATAAATAAATAAATAAATAAATAAAAAGAAATTAAAAAATCAACGGCTGTGAGCAAACCCATTATCAAAATTCAAAATCCAACATGTTAAAAACAATTTTCAGAATCATAATCTACTAAATTTATGGTGGCAGCAGTAGCAGTGATAGATGATTACTTCCGTACACAATATCATTATAAGCCTGTACATCTACAAAACAATTTTATATATGATAAAATACATCCCATTGCAAACAAATTCGGATATTCATAACCACAACACAAGAAACAAGAATAATTTCGCTACTATGATGTATAGACTCCACCTGTGTGACAAGTTGCCTAGTTACATGGGAGCCAAGCTATATAACAAACTCCCAGCAGAAGTTAAAGTGTCTAGTAACTTAACAAAATTCAAATTTTTCTTGAAATCATATTTAATTAATAACGTTTTTTATTCACTTGATGAATTTCTAAACTAAGACTACAACTTCAGAATTTATTGTTTGAGTGCTAGTTTCTTATTTTACAATACTTATGACTAAAACCTAGACATTGTATTAGGTGTACAAGACATTATACATTTAGAATAACATCATCTAACTTTTAGTTTCTTCTAATATCTATCTATATATATATATCAAAATAACCAGCAACTTTAATTGTATATAATTGACGACTTGCCTGTTTTCAACAATGCCTGTAAAACATAAGGTGATAATAAAGTATTATTATTATTATTATTATTATTATTATTATTATTATTATTATTATTATTATTATTATTATTATTATTATTATTATTTGAAAGATCGTACTAAAATGTACAAGGGAAGGCCAAAAATAATCAGAATTTTTTTAGCGGAAAATACTGCTCACTTTTATTGAAATTCCATTACAGACTTCCAAAGTAATCTGTTTCAGATACAATACAATTCCAGAATTCAGTCCAATGTTCAATACACTCCCTCAAGCTACTTTTTCGTAGTATGTAATTATTTAGCTCTCGATCAATCTGGGTTCCTTTTAACCGCAGGAAATAGGTGAAAGTCACACAGTCACAACACCATAATGCCTAATTCAGTGATGGCACAATGAGCTAGTGCATTATCCTAATGAACAATCCATCGCATTTGAACATGTGGTCTTTTTGTTGCAATTTTCCTCCCTAATGGTCCATTCAATACTACTCAGTAACAGCACATTGCTTATCCACCACTTAATTGTACATAATGCCTTGCTTCTCAAAAAAGACAAGATGAATGAATTTTCCTACATTTGGTTGGTTGAACGTTAGCCTATTTGGTTCTTGAACCTGAAGGTCACTGTCCTGCTTTGTTACATGTGATGACTTTGTCCAAAAAAAGTCTGGTTCTCACTGAAGCCTTCCCTTCCACTGTTGACATGCCATCACATGGCAAGCCTTCTATTCATCACTCATCACACCCACTTTGCAGCAACTTTTCCATACTGTAGAACATAACATACAATGTCTTCAGCTGATCCATAGGGTAGATTCATAATTCCCGCAATCTCTGTTAATGATAAATGACAACATGAAAATGAACTGAAGTCACTTTATTTGTTACCAAAACAGTACAGTACTTACACTTGTTTCTCACTTTTACAAATACACAGAATAAACACATCTGTGCTGTTTTCTTATGCCTCTGTTGCTCAAAACTTACCAGCACTCATTGCCTTTTAACACTTACTTTAACTGCTTGCCAACTCCTGATCTGAAATTTGGTCAACCGACTTAACTGTGATCCGAACTAAAAGGCTTGCCTTTGCATTTGCTTTATAATCAATGAGTCACAGACGAAATGATCCGGGAACTAAAGTCTCTCGATTTCCCTGAACAGAACTTCTGAAAGTTGATTCTTCTAGATTCCCTGAAATCAAAGGTCTGGAACATAAGCGTAACACAACAAAAAGGCACATACTTCTTGCTCGTGATGTCAGCCAGTGGCTGTCGCTGAATATTCCATTTTTTTTCTCCTCTTGGCAGCAAATAACAAAGATGGTGAAATGGAGTGGCTCACACTTAATTACAGCAGGCATTCGCAGCCATCGTGACTCTGCTCCCTCCTCAAGGCTGGTTGTCCCCACATGCGCTGTCGAAATAGGCCAAGCAATCTGAGTGCACTACCAGCTCTGTATGCAGTAGATTACGTCACTGAACCTCTTCATCATGAAGTATGGCCCTTGCCATGGCTGTCGAAGCTTGGGGCAAAAGCCCTTTTTCCAGTTATGGCAATACAGCCACAGCAGATCACCCAGTTGGAAACCTTGGCTACTGACCTTCCAATCCTAGCGGGTCTTCATCCAGTCGCTCGCTAACTGGATATGTTGACAGGTAATCTAACATGCATCACGCAGACAATCCACCACGTTCTCCACATATTCGACAACTGGCTGTTCCGTCCCAGGAGGGCTCCTAAACATCAGATTGTATAGAAGATGCAGTTCCCTGCTGAAGACCAAAAAAGCTGGCATCATCTGGTTTTGGTCATGTATATACAAGTGATAAACTAATGGGAAAAGTGGAACTCTGACATACCAGTCCCTCTGGTGATTTGCCACAACCTTCCTCAGATGTTCCTCAAGTGCCTTGATGTACCATCGCTCGACTATGCTGTCTGAATGTAAGTGGAGAAGCACCACTCGCATTTTATGCACTTCAAGTCGTTCAAGCTCGTCTCTCATCAGGTTTGACTTGAAGTTTGTATCCTCCACAAGAACTCCACAGTTTCACTCCAAGCAAGCACCAACTGCTCTCTCTGGGTCTTCACATCAGATGACTCCCAAATCCTGTATAACATGTCGTCCTTGGGCCCAGTAGGACTTATACTCGCTACTCCTCGGTACAATGTCCTCCCAGCATGGCTTTGTTAACACCTCCACCTCTCTGAGTCACCATCAGCCAGATGCTCCCTCCTCAAACAGCACTATCCCGACCATCTGTTGGCACTGCCAACTCTTTGACTTGGCATGGGCAGTCCTTTGGTAAATTTCCTGATTAGCCACACGTTCCACTCACACCTCTGGGGAACTGTCAACTTCCTTGGGCTGTTCCACCATCTCCGATATACTGAATCTCCTTATTTCCAAGATAGGATGAGTTGTTTTCTTGGCAACCTCCATCTACAACGTGACCATCAACAGCTCATAGCTGGTCTTATACTTACCGAGAATCAGTAGCTCTGGTATCTTGTGTTGCATACTCCATCAACAAAGGAGTGAATGGCTTCCTGGGACACTTGGTTAGCCCAGAGGTCCACCAGAGTCTTACTGGCAAACTGTTCAATTCCCAAAGCAAACTCCTGCTGCATCTCACCTGACAATTGCAGTCCCGGTTTGAGATGACTAAAATAAGCTGCAGATGGTGGCTATCGAACCGATTCTAGAGGGCGTCTCAGAAATCCATTTCGAAGTTCACTACTATTATTTTGTTTCCCATCTTGTCTATCACAGATTTTATTACTTCCATTGTAAAGTTCACCACTATTATTTTGTTTCCCATCTTGTCTATCACAGATTTTATTACTTACACTGTAAAGTTCACCACTATTATTTTGTTTCCCATCTTGTCTATAACAGATTTTATTTCTTCCATTGTAAAATTCACCACTATTATTTTATCTCCCATCTTGTCTATCACAGATTCTATTTCTTCCATTGTAAAGTGCACCACTATTATTTTATCTCCCATCTTGTCTTTCATAGATTTTATTTCTTCCATTGTAAAGTGCACCACTATTATTTTGTCACCCATCTTGTCTATCAAAGATTTTATTTCTTCCATTGTAAAGTTCACCACTATTATTTGTCTCCCATTTTCTCTATCACAGATTTCATTTCTTCCATTGCAAAGTTCACCATATTTATTTTGTCTCTCATGTTGTTAATACCAGATTCTCCTTTTACTTCCATTGTGAAGTTCACCACCATTATTTTGTCTCCCATGTTGTGCATGCCAGATTCTGATTTTACTTCCATTGTAAAGTTCACCACTATTATTTCGTCTCCCATCTTGTCCATGCCTGATTCTGTTTTTACTTCCATTCTAAAGTTCACCACTATTATTTTGTCTCCCATCTTGTCTATCACAGATTTTATATCTTCCATTGTAAAGTTCACCACTATTATTTTGTCTCCCATCTTGTCCATGCCAGATTATATATCTTCCATTGTAAAGTTTACCGCTATTATTTTGTCTCCCATCTTGTCTATCACAGATTTTATTTCTTCCATTGTAAAGTGCACCACTATTATTTTTTCTCCCATTTTGTCTATCACAGATTACATTTCTTCCATTGTAAAGTTCACCACAATTATTTCATCTATCACAGATTATATTTCTTCCATTGTAAAGATCACCACTATCATTTTGTCTCCCATCTCGTCTATCACAGATTATATTTCTTCCATTGTAAAGTTCACCACTATTATTTTATCTATCACAGATTATATTTCTTGCATTGTAAAGAAAACCACTATTATTTTGTCTCCCATCTGCTCTATCACAGATTATATTTCTTCCACTGTAAAGTTCACCACTAATTTTGTCTCCCATTTTGTCTATCACAGATTATATTTCTTCCATTGTAAAGTTCACCACTATTATTTTGTCTCCCATTTTGTCTATCACAGATTATATTTCTTCCATTGTAAAGTTCACCACTATTATTTTTCTATCATACATTATATTTCTTCCATTGTAAACTTCACCACTATTATTTTGTCTACAATTTTATCTATCACAGATTTTATTTCTTCCATTGTAAAGATCACCACTATTATTTGTCTCTCATTCTATCACAGATTTTATTTCTTCCATTGTAAAGTTCACCACTATTATTTGTCTCCCATTTTCTCTATCACAGATTTTATTTCTTCCATTGTAAAGTTCACCACTATTATTTGTCTCCCATTTTGTCTATCACAGATTTTATTTCCTCCATTGCAAAGTTCACCACAATTATTTGTCTCCCATTTTCTCTATCACAGATTTTATTTCTTCCATTGTAAAGTTCACCACTATTATTTGTCTCCCACTTTGTCTATCACAGATTTTATTTCCTCCATTGCAAAGTTCACCACTATCATTTGTCTCCCATTTTCTCTATCACAGATTTTATTTCTTCCATTGCAAAGTTCACCACTATTATTTGTCTCCCATTTTGTCTATCACAGATTTATTTCTTCCATTGTAAAGTTCACCACTATTATTTGTCTCTCATCTGCTCTATCACAGATTTTATTTCTTCCATTGTAAAGTTCACCACTATTATTTTGTCTCCCATCTTGTGTATCACAGATTTTATTTCTTCCATTGTAAAGTTCGACACTATTATTTTGTCTCCCATCTTGTCTATAACAGATTTTATTCTTTCCATTGTAAAGTTCGGCACTATTATTTTGTCACCCATCTTGTCTATCACAGATTTTATTACTTCCATTTTAAAGTTCACCACTATTATTTGGCTCCCATTTTGTCTATCACAGAATATATTTCTTCCATTGTAAAGTTCACCACAATTATTTTATCTCCCATCTTGTCTAACACAGGTTTTATTTCTTGCATTGTAAAGTTCACCACAACTATTTTGTCTATCACAGATTATATTTCTTCCATTGTAAAGTTCACCACTATTATTTGACTCCCATTTTGTCTATCACAGATTTTATTTCTTCCATTGTAAAGTTCACCACTATTATTTGTCTCTCATCTGCTCTATCACAGATTTTATTTCTTCCATTGTAAAGTTCACCACTATTATTTTGTCTCCCATCTTGTGTATCACAGATTTTATTTCTTCCATTGTAAAGTTCGACACTATTATTTTGTCTCCCATCTTGTCTATAACAGATTTTATTCTTTCCATTGTAAAGTTCGGCACTATTATTTTGTCACCCATCTTGTCTATCACAGATTTTATTACTTCCATTTTAAAGTTCACCACTATTATTTGTCTCCCATTTTGTCTATCACAGAATATATTTCTTCCATTGTAAAGTTCACCACAATTATTTTATCTCCCATCTTGTCTAACACAGGTTTTATTTCTTGCACTGTAAAGTTCACCACAACTATTTTGTCTATCACAGATTATATTTCTTCCATTGTAAAGTTCACCACTATTATTTGACTCCCATTTTGTCTATCACAGATTTTATTTCTTCCATTGTAAAGTTCACCACTATTATTTGTCTCCCATTTTGTCTATCACAGATTTTATTTCTTCCATTGTAAAGTTCACCACTATTATTTGTCTCCCATTTTGTTTATCACAGATTTTATTTCTTCCATTGTAAAGTTCACCACTATTATTTGTCTCCCATTTTGTCTATCACAGATTTTATTACTTCCATTGTATAGTTCACCACAATTATTTGTCTCCCATTTTGTCTATCACAGATTTTATTACTTCCATTGTAAAGTTCACCACTATTATTTGTCTCCCATTTTGTCTATCACAGATTTTATTTCTTCCATTGTAAAGTGCACCACTATTATTTGTCTCCCATTTTGTCTATCACAGATTTTATTACTTCCATTGTAAAGTTCAACGCTATTATTTTATCTCCCATTTTGTCTAACACAGATTTTATTTCTTGCATTGTAAAGTTCACCACAACTATTTTGTCTATCACAGATTATATTTCTTCCATTGTAAAGTTCACCGCTATTATTTGACTCCCATTTTGTCTATCACAGATTTTATTACTTCCATTGTAAAGTTCACCACAACTATTTTGTCTATCACAGATTTTATTTCTTCCATTGTAAAGTTCACCACTATTATTTGTCTCCCATTTTGTCTATCACAGATTTTATATCTTCCATTGTAAAGTTCGACACTATTATTTTGTCTCCCATCTTGTCTATAACAGATTTTATTCCTTCCATTGTAAATTCGGCACTATTATTTTGTCACTCATCTTGTCTATCAGATTTTATTTCTTCACCAGTATTATTTTGTCACCCATCTTGTTTATCACAGATTTTATTACTTCCATTTTAAAGTTCACCACTATTGTCTCCCATTTTGTCTATCACAGATTTTATTTCTTCCATTGTAAAGTTCGACACTATTATTTTGTCTCCCATCCTGTCTATCACAGATTTTATTTCTTCCATTGCAAGGTTCACAGCTATTATTTTGTCTCCCATCTTGTGTATCACAGATTTTATTTCTTCCATTGTAAAGTTCGACACTATTATTTTGTCTCCTATCTTGTCTATAACAGATTTTATTCCTTCCATTGTAAATTCACCACTATTATTTTGTCTCCCATCCTGTCTATCACGGATTTAATTTCTTCCATTGTGAGGTTCACCACTATTATTTGTCTCCCATTTTCTCTATCACAGATTTCATTTCTTCCATTGCAAAGTTCACCACTATTATTTGTCTCCCATTTTCTCTATCACAGATTTTATTTCTTCCATTGTAAAGTTCACCACTATTATTTGTCTCCCATTTTCTCTATCACAGATTTCATTTCTTCCATTGCAAAGTTCACCATATTTATTTTGTCTCTCATGTCGTTAATACCAGATTCTCTTATTTACTTCCATTGTGAAGTTCACCACCATTATTTTGTCTCCCATGTTGTGCATGCCAGATTCTGTTCTTACTTCCATTGTAAAGTTCAACACTATTATTTTGTCTCCCATCTTGTCCATGCCTGCTTCTGTTTTTACTTCCATTGTAAAGTTCACAACTATTATTTTGTCTCCCATCTTGTCTATCACAGATTTTATTTCTCCCATTGTAAAGTTCACCACTATTATTTTGTCTCCCATCTTGTGCATGCCAGATTCTGTTTTTTCTTCCATTGTAAAGTTCATCACTATTATTTTGTCTCCCATTTTGTCTATCACAGGTTTTATATCTTCCATTGTAAAGTTCACCACTATTATTTTTTTCTCCTATCTTGTCCATGCCTGCTTCTGTTTTTACTTCCATTGTAAAGTTCACAACTAATATTTTTTGTCTCTATCACAGATTTTATTTCTTCCATTGTAAAGTTCACCACTATTATTTTGTCTCCCATCTTGTGCATGCCAGATTCTGTTTTTTCTTCCATTGTAAAGTTCATTACTATTATTTTGTCTCCCATCTTGTCTATGCCAGATTCCGATTTTACGTCCATTGTAAAGTTCACCGCTATTATTTTGTCTCCCATCTTGTCCATGCCAGATTATATATCTTCCATTGTAAAGTTTACCGCTATTATTTTGTCTCCCATCTTGTCCATGCCAGATTATATATCTTCCATTGTAAAGTTTACCGGTATTATTTTGTCTGACATCTTTTCTATCACAGATTATATATCTTCCATTGTAAAGTTCACCACTATTATTTTGTCTCCCATCTTGCCCATCCCACATTCTGTTTTTACTTCCGTTGGAAAGTTCACCACTATTATCTTATCTCCCATCTTGTCTATCACAGATTTTATTTCTTCCATTGAAAAGTTCGACACTATTATTTTGTCTCCCATCTTGTCTGTAACAGATTTTATTTCTTCTATTGTAAAGTTCGCCACTATTATTTTGTTTCCCATCCTGTCTATCACAGATTTTATTTCTTCCACTGTAAAGTTCATCGCTATTATTTTCTCTCCCATTTTCTCTATCACTGATTTTATTTCTTCGATTGTAAAGTTCGCCGCTATTATTTTGTATCCCATTTTGTCTATCACTGATTTTATTTCTTCCATTGCAAAGTTCACCATTATTATTTTGTCTCCCATGGTTAAGTTGATGTATACCTCTATTTTTACTTATTTACCACCTTATTTATTATTAACCACCCTATGTATTGAACAAAACAGCTTCACGTTCTCCAGCAAGATCTTCCAGCAAACAGCAGGCTTGGCCATGGGTAACCCTCTTTCACCATTACTAGCTAATCTGTTCATGAGTAATTTGGAAACTCACATTACTAAAGCCTTTCCACATATTTTCAAATGTTGGCATAGATATGTCGACAATGTGTTTGCGATAGTCCCTAGAAGACTAACCGAGGATGCTATAAAGTTGCTAAACCTACAAGAAAAATCCATAGTTTTCACCATTGAAGTAGAGCAGGATGAGTGGCTACCTTTTGTAGATTTGAAAATCATTAGAACACCAACAGGATTACAATTTGGAATATACCGAAAAGCAACACATGTTGACAATTACATTAAATGTAACCCATTCAACCCAGTACAACATCAATATGCAGTATTCCATAGTTTAGTTCACAGATTAATCAACATTCCGTTAACAAAAACAGAATATGAACAGCAGTACGCTCACATACACCAGGTTGCCGGACTGAACAATTATAACACAAATCTCATCAAAAAACTGATCTACAGACACAAAAGAAACAAATACTTAAGAGACATTACTACATTAAAAAAAAACTAGAAAACCCAAACACCAGATATGGAAAATTTACATTTCATCCAAAATATTCAAAAAATTTGAAAAGATATTTAAGAGCTTCAACATAAAATTAGCCCCTCAAAACAAACACAACATCCGCAACTTACTAAACCACCTTCTAAAAAATAGCACACCGAAAACTCAATTATCAGGCATTTACCAAATGAGTTGCCAAGATTGTGACAAGATATACATTGGTAAGACCAAAAGGAATCTAGGAACAAGAATGAAAGAACACTTAAGAAATATTAAATTCAAACAAATGCACAAGTCGGCCGTATCACATCACTTTTGGTCTGAGAATCACAACATAAAACAAGAAATAGAACTGATCAAACAGGCAAAGAAACCTCTGGAACTACAGATTTGGGAAAACATATTTATTACGAAAAAACAGGACCTCTTGATGAATTTTGAAATTCCCATGGTAGATGTCATCAAACTTACCAGGACATTAGATGGCAGCACGACACCAAGCCAGATGCAGACACCGGATGCATCATCAGTCAACCACAGAACTGACGATAGGGGAGAAGTCCCCAGAAACTAGTCTTCATAAAAAACTTGTAAGTGGGGAAAAGTATATACAAGGTTGACTCACTTGCCTAATTTTAGTAACAATGGCACTCCACTTTCTGAAATACTTCATTTTATTCTATTCACCACTATTATTTTGTCTCCCATCTTGTCCATGCCAGATTCTGTTTTTTCCTCCATTGTAAAGTTCATCACTATTATTTTGTCTCCCATCTTGTCTATGCCAGATTCCGATTTTACTTCCATTGTAAAGTTCACCGCTATTATTTTGTCTCCATTTTTGTCTATGCCAGATTCTGTTTTTACTTCCATTGTAAAGTTCACCACTATTATTTTGTCTCCCATCTTGTCCATGCAAGATTCTGTTTTTACTTCCATTGTAAAGTTCATCACTATTATTTTGTCTCCCATCTTGTCCATGCCAGATTCTGTTTTTACTTCCACTGTAAAGTTCATCACTATTATTTTGTCTCCCATCTTGTCTATGCCAGATTCTGTTTTTACTTCCATTGTAAAGTTCATCACTATTATTTTGTCTCCCATCTTGTCCATGCCAGATTCTGTTTTTACTTCCATTGTAAAGTTCATCACTATTATTTTGTCTCCCATCTTGTCCATGCCTGATTCTGTTTTTACTTCCATTGTAAAGTTCATCACTATTATTTTGTCTCCCATCTTGTCCATGCCAGATTCTGCTTTACTTCCATTGTAAAGTTCATCACTATTATTTTGTCTCCCATCTTGTCTATGCCAGATTCTGTTTTTACTTCCATTGTAAAGTTCATCACTATTATTTTGTCTCCCATCTTGTCCATGCCAGATTCTGTTTTTACTTCCATTGTTAAGTTCATCACTATTATTTTGTCTCCCATCTTGTCCATCCCTTATTCTGTTTTTACTTCCATTGTAAAGTTCATCACTATTATTTTGTCTCCCATCTTGTCCATGCCTGATTCTGTTTTTACTTCCATTGTAAAGTTCATCACTATTATTTTGTCTCCCATCTTGTCCATGCCAGATTCTGCTTTACTTCCATTGTAAAGTTCATCACTATTATTTTGTCTCCCATCTTGTCTATGCCAGATTCTGTTTTTACTTCCATTGTAAAGTTCATCACTATTATTTTGTCTCCCATCTTGTCCATGCCAGATTCTGTTTTTACTTCCATTGTTAAGTTCATCACTATTATTTTGTCTCCCATCTTGTCCATCCCTTATTCTGTTTTTACTTCCATTGTAAAGTTCATCACTATTATTTTGTCTCCCATCTTGTCCATGCCAGATTCTGTTTTTACTTCCATTGTAAAGTTCATCACTATTATTTTGTCTCCCATCTTGTCCATGCCAGATTCTGTTTTTACTTCCATTGTAAAGTTCATCACTATTATTTTGTCTCCCATCTTGTCTATGCCAGATTCCGATTTTACTGTCCATGCCAGATTACATATCTTCCATTGTAAAGTTCACCACTATTATTTTGTCCCCCATCTTGTCCATACCAGATTCTGTTTTCACTTCCATTGTAAAGTTCACCACTATTATTTTGTCTATCACAGATTTTATTTCTTCCATTGTAAAGTTCAACGCTATTATTTGTCTCCCATTTTGTCTATCAAATATTTTATTTCTTCCATTGCAAAGTTCACCACTATTATTTTGTCTCCCATCTTGTCCATCACAGATTTTATTTCTTCCATTGTAAAGTTCGCCACTATTATTTGTCTCCCATCTTGTCTATCTGAGTATTTATTTCTTCCATTGCAAAGTTCACCACTATTTATTTGGTTTGTTTCATAAATTCATTCACATCTTGTTACGTGTTTACGACAAAGAATGCCTGCACTGTATGCCCGTAACACAACTACGGCAGCGAAGTTGCCTAATTATCTAGGGGTAATTTGTTTATATATGCAAGGTCATCGAAAGTAAACAAGGCAATGCACTTTTCAAAACAAACTTTATTTTGTGCAGCATGCACTATTATTATCAATAACATATCTCCATTTCTCAGGAAGCTTATCAATTCCATTTTTCCAAAATCTTGCAGTTTTCTGGCTGACAAACTCTTCTACTGCGAGTCTGCAATCCTCCAAGGAAGTAAGGCATTTGCCATTAAGGAAGTTTTGCAGGGATCGGAATAAATGATAGTCAGATGGGATAATGTCTGGAGAATAAGGCGGGTGAGGTAACACATCCCAGTCGAAATCCCGTAATTTCTGACGAGTTACCATAGAAGTGTGTGGTTTGGCATTGTCTTGATGAAAGACGACTCCACCATTAGATGCTAATTCTGGCCTTCTCTCTCATAGGGCAACCTTCAAACGATCCAACTGAGAACAGTATTTCTCTGAATTGATGGTCTCCCCAGGGGAAAGAAATTCGTAATAAATAATTCCTTTCCAGTCCCACCAAACGCACAGCATAATCTTCTCAGGATGAAGCCCTGGTTTAGGAATTGAGAGTGGTGGTTCCCCTTTCTTACGCCATGCACCATGACTTTCTCTTTTGGATGTTGTTGTACACCATCCACTTTTCGTCTCCTTAGCCAGCTGTTTCAGAAAACAGGCAGTTTCATTGCGTCTTATCAATGCGTCACAGATGCAAACGCGCCAAACTAAATTTTGTTCACTCAGTTCGTGTGGAACCTATACATCCCGTAGATAAATGTAACTAAGATTCTTTAGGTGCCTGGCTACAGTTGCATGAGATAAGTTTCACTCCTGACCTACCTGACGAGATGTTACTCTGGGATTGTTCGTAATCATGTCCTTTATCCTTTTCTCATCCATAACCACAGGACGTCCAGAACAAGGTTTGTCATTCACAGAGAAGTTTCTGGCTCGAAATCGAGTAAACCATTTTTGACAAGCCCGACTCGTCACTGCATCTTCTCCATAAAGAGCACAAATTTTCCGTTGAGTTTGTGAGGCGGTTTTACCTTTACGGTAATAAAACAGCATTAAATGTCCAAAATTTCCTTCTTGCCTTCCATATTAACATACACAAGTTACAACTCCACACTGTTGCATCCACAAACTCGTACTGAAGTTTTGTTACCAATTCTTACCTAAGTTGACCTATTTACCTTGGGCCGTGAGGCCGCTGTGGTTAGTGTTCATAGCATTCTTTTCAATTATTGTATCTGTAAACAAACCCCATATTGTTAGGCAACTTCTTTGACGTAAAAGTAATAGGGGCATGCAGTGTTCTCAGGAGTTCTTAGTCGTAAACACGTAACAAGAATGGAACGAATTTATGAGACAACACGATAGTCTCCCATCTTGTCTATCACAGATTTTATTTCTTCCATTGTAAAGTTGTCTCCCATCCTAACCATCACAGATTTTATTTCTTCCATTGTACAGTTCATCGCTATTATTTTGTCTCCCATTTTGATTATCATAGATTTTATTTCTTCCATTGCAGAGCTCACCACTATTATTTGGTCTCCCATCTTGCCCATCAAAGATTTTATTTCTTCCATTGTAAAGTTCAGACATATTATTTTGTCTCCCCTTTTTCTCTATCACAGATTTTATTTCTTCCATTGCAAAGTTCACCACAATTATTTTGTCTCCACCTTGTCTATCACAGACTTAATTACTTCCATTGTAAAGTTCAACCCTACTATTTTATCTCCCATCTCGTCTATCACAGATTTTATTTCTTCCATTGTAAATTTCACCGCTATTATTTTGTCTCCCATCTTATCCATCACAGATTTTATTTCTTCCATTGCAAAGTTCACCGCTATTATTTTGTCTCATAGATTGTCTATCACAGATTTTATTTCTTCCATTGTAAACTTCGCCACTATTATTTTGTCTCCCATCTTGTCTATCACAGATTTTATTTCTTCCATTGTAAAGTTTGGCACTATTATATTGTCTCCGATCTTGTCTATCACAGATTTTTTTTCTTCCATTGTAAAGTTTGCCACTATTATTTTATCTCCCATCATGTCTATCACATATTTTATTTCTTCCATTGCAAAGTTCATCACTATTATTTTGCCTCCTATCTTCTCCATGCCAGATTCTGTTTTTACTTCCATTGTAAAGTTCACCACAATTATTTCATCTCCCATCTTGTCCATGACAGATTCTGTTTTTACTTCCATTGTGAAGTTCACCACTATTATTTCATCTCCCATCTTGTCCATGCCAGTTTTTACTTCCATTGTAAAGTTCACTCCTTTTATTGTCTCCCCTCTTGTCCATGCCAGGTTCTCTTTTTACTTCCATTGTAAAGTTCACCACTATTATTTTGCCGCACATCTTGTCCATGCCAGATTCTGTTTTTACTTCCATTGTAAAGTTCACCACTATTATTTTGTCTCTCATTCTATCACAGATTTTATTTCTTCCATTGCAAACCATACCACTATTATGTGTCTCCTATTTTCTCTATCACAGATCTTATTTCTTTCTTCGTAAAGTTCACCACTATTATTTGTCTCCCATTTTCTCTATCACAGATTTTATTTCTTACATTGTAAAGTTCACCACTATAATTTTGTCTCCCATCTTGTCTATCACAGAAGTTCACCACTGTTATTTGGTGTCCCATTTTGTGTATACCAGATTCTGTTTTTATTTCCATTGTAAAGCTCACCACTATTATTTTGTCTCTCATTTTGTCTATCACAGATTTTATTTCTTCCATTGTAAAGTTCACCACTATTATTTTGTGTCTCATCTTGTCAATAACAGATTTTATTACTTCCATTGTAACGTTCACCACAATTAATTAGTTTCCCATCTTGTCTATCACAGATTTTATTTCTTCCATTGTAAAACTCAACACTATTATTTTGTCTCCCATCTTGTCCATGCCAGATTCTGTTTTTAATTCCATTGTAAAGTTCACCGCTACTATTTTGTCTCCCATCTTGTCCATGCCAGATTCGGTTTTTACTTCCATTGTAAAGTTCACTACTATTATTTTGTTTCCCACCATGTCTACCACAGATTTTATTTCTTCCACTTTAAAGTTCACCACTATTATTTTGTCCATGCCAGATTCTGTTTTTACTTCCATTGTAAAATTCTCCACTATTATCTTGTCTCATATTTTGTCCATGCCAGATTCTGTTTTTACTTCCATTGTAAAGTTCACTACTATTATTTTGTCCATGCCAGATTCTGTTTTTACTTCCATTGTAAAATTCTCCACTATTATCTTGTCTCATATTTTGTCCATAAGAGATTCTGTTTTTACTTCCATTGTAAAGTTCACCACTATTATTTTGTCCATGCCAGATTCTGTTTTTACTTCCATTGTAAAATTCTCCACTATTATCTTGTCTCATATTTTGTCCATGCCAGATTCTGTTTTTACTTCCATTGTAAAGTTCACCACTATTATTTTGTCCATGCCAGATTCTGTTTTTACTTCCATTGTAAAATTCTCCACTATTATCTTGTCTCATATTTTGTCCATACCAGATTCTGTTTTTACTTCCATTAAAAAGTTCACCGCTATTATTTTGTCTCCCATCTTGTCTATGCCAGATTCTGTTTTTACTTCCATTGTAAAGTTCAGCGCTATTATTTTGTCTCCCATCTTGTCTATGCCAGATTCTGTTTTTACTTCCATTGTAGAGTTCACCGCTATTATTTTGTCTCCCATCTTGTCTATGCCAGATTCTGTTTTTACTTCCATTGTAAAGTTCACCGCTATTATTTTGTCTCCCATCTTGTCTATGCCAGATTCTGTTTTTACTTCCATTGCAAAGTTCACCGCTATTATGTTGTCTCATATTTTGTCCATGCCAGATTCTGTTTTTACTTCCATTGTAAAGTTCACCGCTATTATTTTGTCTCCCATCTTGTCTATGCCAGATTCTGTTTTTACTTCCATTGTAAAGTTCACCGCTATTATTTTGTCTCATATTTTTCTAAGCCAGATTCTGTTTTTACTTCCATTGTAAAGTTCACCACTATTATTTTGTCTCATATTTTGTCCATGCCAGATTCTGTTTTTACTTCCATTGTAAAGTTCACCGCTATTATTTTGTCTCCCATCTTTTCTATGCCAGATTCTGTTTTTACTTCCATTGTAAAGTTCACCGCTATTATTTTGTCTCATATTTTGTCCATGCCAGATTCTGTTTTTACTTCCATTGTAAAGTTCACCGCTATTATTTTGTCTCCCATCTTTTCTATGCCAGATTCTGTTTTTACTTCCATTGTAAAGTTCACCGCTATTATTTTGTCTCATATTTTGTCCATGCCAGATTCTGTTTTTACTTCCATTGTAAAGTTCACCGCTATTATTTTGTCTCATATTTTGTCCATGCCAGATTCTGTTTTTACTTCCATTGTAAAGTTCGCCGCTATTATTTTGTCTCCCATCTTTTCTATGCCAGATTCTGTTTTTACTTCCATTGTAAAGTTCACCGCTATTATTTTGTCTCCCATCTTTTCTATGCCAGATTCTGTTTTTACTTCCATTGTAAAGTTCACCGCTATTATTTTGTCTCCCATCTTTTCTATGCCAGATTCTGTTTTTACTTCCATTGTAAAGTTCACCGCTATTATTTTGTCTCCCATCTTTTCTATGCCAGATTCTGTTTTTACTTCCATTGTAAAGTTCACCGCTATTATTTTGTCTCATATTTTGTCCATGCCAGATTCTGTTTTTACTTCCATTGTAAAGTTCACCGCTATTATTTTGTCTAAATATTTTGTCCATGCCAGATTCTGTTTTTGCTTCCATTGTAAAGTTCACCGCTATTATTTTGTCTCCATTTTTGTCTATGCCAGATTCTGTTTTTACTTCCATTGTAAAGTTCACCACTATTATTTTGTCTCCCATCTTGTCCATGCCTGATTCTGTTTTTACTTCCATTGTAAAGTTCATCACTATTATTTTGTCTCCCATCTTGTCCATGCCAGATTCTGTTTTTACTTCCATTGTAAAGTTCATCACTATTATTTTGTCTCCCATCATGTCTATGCCAGATTCTGTTTTTATTTCCATTGTAAAGTTCACCGCTATTATTTTGTCTCATATTTTGTCCATACCAGATTCTGTTTTTACTTCCATTGTAAAGTTCACCGCTATTATTTTGTCTCATATTTTGTCCATGCCAGATTCTGTTTTTACTTCCATTATAAAGTTCACCGCTATTATTTTGTCTCATATTTTGTCCATGCCAGATTCTGTTTTTACTTCCATTGTAAAGTTCACCGCTATTATTTTGTCTCATATTTTGTCCATGCCAGATTCTGTTTTTACTTCCATTGTAAAGTTCACCGCTATTATTTTGTCTCCCATCTTTTCTATGCCAGATTCTGTTTTTACTTCCATTGTAAAGTTCACCGCTATTATTTTGTCTCCCATCTTTTCTATGCCAGATTCTGTTTTTACTTCCATTGTAAAGTTCACCGCTATTATTTTGTCTCATATTTTGTCCATGCCAGATTCTGTTTTTACTTCCATTGTAAAGTTCACCGCTATTATTTTGTCTCCCGTCTTTTCTATGCCAGATTCTGTTTTTACTTCCATTGTAAAGTTCACCGCTATTATTTTGTCTCATATTTTGTCCATGCCAGATTCTGTTTTTACTTCCATTGTAAAGTTCACCGCTATTATTTTGTCTCATATTTTGTCCATACCAGATTCTGTTTTTACTTCCATTGTAAAGTTCACCGCTATTATTTTGTCTCATATTTTGTCCATGCCAGATTCTGTTTTTACTTCCATTGTAAAGTTCACCGCTATTATTTTGTCTCCCATCTTTTCTATGCCAGATTCTGTTTTTACTTCCATTGTAAAGTTCACCGCTATTATTTTGTCTCCCGTCTTTTCTATGCCAGATTCTGTTTTTACTTCCATTGTAAAGTTCACCGCTATTATTTTGTCTCATATTTTGTCCATGCCAGATTCTGTTTTTACTTCCATTGTAAAGTTCACCGCTATTATTTTGTCTCATATTTTGTCCATACCAGATTCTGTTTTTACTTCCATTGTAAAGTTCACCGCTATTATTTTGTCTCATATTTTGTCCATGCCAGATTCTGTTTTTACTTCCATTGTAAAGTTCACCGCTATTATTTTGTCTCCCATCTTTTCTATGCCAGATTCTGTTTTTACTTCCATTGTAAAGTTCACCGCTATTATTTTGTCTCATATTTTGTCCATGCCAGATTCTGTTTTTACTTCCATTGTAAAGTTCACCGCTATTATTTTGTCTCATATTTTGTCCATGCCTGATTCTGTTTTTACTTCCATTGTAAAGTTCATCACTATTATTTTGTCTCCCATCTTGTCCATGCCAGATTCTGTTTTTACTTCCATTGTAAAGTTCATCACTATTATTTTGTCTCCCATCATGTCTATGCCAGATTCTGTTTTTATTTCCATTGTAAAGTTCACCGCTATTATTTTGTCTCATATTTTGTCCATACCAGATTCTGTTTTTACTTCCATTGTAAAGTTCACCGCTATTATTTTGTCTCATATTTTGTCCATGCCAGATTCTGTTTTTACTTCCATTATAAAGTTCACCGCTATTATTTTGTCTCATATTTTGTCCATGCCAGATTCTGTTTTTACTTCCATTGTAAAGTTCACCGCTATTATTTTGTCTCATATTTTGTCCATGCCAGATTCTGTTTTTACTTCCATTGTAAAGTTCACCGCTATTATTTTGTCTCCCATCTTTTCTATGCCAGATTCTGTTTTTACTTCCATTGTAAAGTTCACCGCTATTATTTTGTCTCCCATCTTTTCTATGCCAGATTCTGTTTTTACTTCCATTGTAAAGTTCACCGCTATTATTTTGTCTCATATTTTGTCCATGCCAGATTCTGTTTTTACTTCCATTGTAAAGTTCACCGCTATTATTTTGTCTCCCGTCTTTTCTATGCCAGATTCTGTTTTTACTTCCATTGTAAAGTTCACCGCTATTATTTTGTCTCATATTTTGTCCATGCCAGATTCTGTTTTTACTTCCATTGTAAAGTTCACCGCTATTATTTTGTCTCATATTTTGTCCATACCAGATTCTGTTTTTACTTCCATTGTAAAGTTCACCGCTATTATTTTGTCTCATATTTTGTCCATGCCAGATTCTGTTTTTACTTCCATTGTAAAGTTCACCGCTATTATTTTGTCTCCCATCTTTTCTATGCCAGATTCTGTTTTTACTTCCATTGTAAAGTTCACCGCTATTATTTTGTCTCATATTTTGTCCATGCCAGATTCTGTTTTTACTTCCATTGTAAAGTTCACCGCTATTATTTTGTCTCATATTTTGTCCATGCCAGATTCTGTTTTTACTTCCATTGTAAAGTTCACCGCTATTATTTTGTCTCCCATCTTTTCAATGCCAGATTCTGTTTTTACTTCCATTGTAAAGTTCACCGCTATAATTTTGTCTCATATTTTGTCCATGCCAGATTCTGTTTTTACTTCCATTGTAAAGTTCACCGCTATTATTTTGTCTCCCATCTTTTCTATGCCAGATTCTGTTTTTACTTCCATTGTAAAGTTCACCGCTATTATTTTGTCTCATATTTTGTCCATGCCAGATTCTGTTTTTACTTCCATTGTAAAGTTCACCGCTATTATTTTGTCTCCCATCTTTTCTATGCCAGATTCTGTTTTTACTTCCATTGTAAAGTTCACCGCTATTATTTTGTCTCTCATCTTTTCTATGCCAGATTCTGTTTTTACTTCCATTGTAAAGTTCACCGCTATTTTGTCTCATATTTTGTCCATGCCAGATTCTGTTTTTACTTCCATTGTAAAGTTCACCGCTATTATTTTGTCTCATATTTTGTCCATGCCAGATTCTGTTTTTACTTCCATTGTAAAGTTCACCGCTATTATTTTGTCTCCATTTTTGTCTATGCCAGATTCTGTTTTTACTTCCATTGTAAAGTTCACCACTATTATTTTGTCTCCCATCTTGTCCATGCCTGATTCTGTTTTTACTTCCATTGTAAAGTTCATCACTATTATTTTGTCTCCCATCTTGTCCATGCCAGATTCTGTTTTTACTTCCATTGTAAAGTTCATCACTATTATTTTGTCTCCCATCTTGTCTATGCCAGATTCTGTTTTTACTTCCATTGTAAAGTTCACCGCTATTATTTTGTCTCATATTTTGTCCATACCAGATTCTGTTTTTACTTCCATTGTAAAGTTCACCGCTATTATTTTGTCTCATATTTTGTCCATGCCAGATTCTGTTTTTACTTCCATTGTAAAGTTCACCGCTATTATTTTGTCTCATATTTTGTCCATGCCAGATTCTGTTTTTACTTCCATTGTAAAGTTCACCGCTATTATTTTGTCTCATATTTTGTCCATGCCAGATTCTGTTTTTACTTCCATTGTAAAGTTCACCGCTATTATTTTGTCTCCCATCTTTTCTATGCCAGATTCTGTTTTTACTTCCATTGTACAGTTCACCGCTATTATTTTGTCTCCCATCTTTTCTATGCCAGATTCTGTTTTTACTTCCATTGTAAAGTTCACCGCTATTATTTTGTCTCCCATCTTTTCTATGCCAGATTCTGTTTTTACTTCCATTGTAAAGTTCACCGCTATTATTTTGTCTCATATTTTGTCCATGCCAGATTCTGTTTTTACTTCCATTGTAAAGTTCACCGCTATTATTTTGTCTCCCATCTTTTCTATGCCAGATTCTGTTTTTACTTCCATTGTAAAGTTCACCGCTATTATTTTGTCTCATATTTTGTCCATGCCAGATTCTGTTTTTACTTCCATTGTAAAGTTCACCGCTATTATTTTGTCTCATATTTTGTCCATACCAGATTCTGTTTTTACTTCCATTGTAAAGTTCACCGCTATTATTTTGTCTCATATTTTGTCCATGCCAGATTCTGTTTTTACTTCCATTGTAAAGTTCACCGCTATTATTTTGTCTCCCATCTTTTCTATGCCAGATTCTGTTTTTACTTCCATTGTAAAGTTCACCGCTATTATTTTGTCTCATATTTTGTCCATGCCAGATTCTGTTTTTACTTCCATTGTAAAGTTCACCGCTATTAGTTTGTCTCATATTTTGTCCATGCCAGATTC
The DNA here is from genome assembly GCA_030765055.1 of Mantis religiosa. Taxonomy (NCBI): domain Eukaryota; kingdom Metazoa; phylum Arthropoda; class Insecta; order Mantodea; family Mantidae; genus Mantis; species Mantis religiosa. The sequence continues at coordinate 448,532 of JAUKNK010000382.1, read as the reverse complement.
TGTGTTTACTTCCATTGTAAAGTTCACCGCTATTATTTTGTCTCCCATCTTTTCTATGCCAGATTCTGTTTTTACTTCCATTGTAAAGTTCACCGCTATTATTTTGTCTCATATTTTGTCCATGCCAGATTCTGTTTTTACTTCCATTGTAAAGTTCACCGCTATTATTTTGTCTCCCATCTTTTCTATGCCAGATTCTGTTTTTACTTCCATTGTAAAGTTCACCGCTATTATTTTGTCTCATATTTTGTCCATGCCAGATTCTGTTTTTACTTCCATTGTAAAGTTCACCGCTATTATTTTGTCTCCCATCTTTTCTATGCCAGATTCTGTTTTTACTTCCATTGTAAAGTTCACCACTATTATTTTGTCTCATATTTTGTCCATGCCAGATTCATTTTTTACTTCCATTGTAAAGTTCACCGCTATTATTTTGTCTCTCATCTTGTCTATGCCAGATTCTGTTTTTACTTCCATTGTGAAGTTCACCACTATTATTTTTTCTCCCATTTTGTCCATGCCATACTCTGTTTTTACTTCCATTGTAATGTTCACCACTATTAACTTGTCTCATATTTTGTCCATGCCAGCTTCTGTTTTTACTTCCATTGTAAAGTTCAGCACTATGATTTTGTTTCCCATCTTGTCCATGCCAGAATCGGTTTTTACTTCCATTGTAAAGTTCACCCATATTATTTTGTCTCCAATTTTGTCCATGCCAGATTCTGTTTTTACTTTGATACCGAAATTATGGTTTGCCACAAGCAAAGAATCATGATAGATGTCAAAGGAATGTTGGTTCTTTGTCAAGACCAGGGCAAGGCCAGTTGAGTTGGGGAAAGTGTATAACAAAGCCGTGTAAGAAACAGTGTCCTTAGAAGATTTCTAAAGGAATTGTCACTTGACGTGTATGAATAGGGAATTCTTTGGATCATTTACAATGGCGACCGAAACAGCCACAAAGAGATCTTGGTTGAAAAAGGAATCTGGAGAGTGAAAGTTAGAGATATATACACACGCGCAGCTGTGGTTAGAGAGTACTCTTTGGCGTGAGGCCGATTTGGCTAGTTCGCGGCTAGGAAGCCATTATAAACATTCTTCGGCGTGCAGCCGCTGAGAGGAGTATGAGACGTGAAGCCTATTAGAGCGGTCAACTTGTTCTGTCTTGAATATTTGTCGTGTCATCAAAATTTAACGAGGAATAAACGATTAGCATTCAATAACGATAAACCGAGATTGGTAACCCTCGGTCGGCGACTTCCATTTCGATGTTTGAAAAGAAGAAGCAGTGAATAAATAATTTGGAGACAGGCATTCCAGTGTTGTGAAAATCTCCTTCTCACACCCATCCACGCATACCCTGAGAGAAACTTCATTGCTCACCAATCATATTTGTCATCGTACACCCAATTATATTTGCTACAAATTGGCGTTCCAACGTGGAACTTGTGTACACCCATATATTTGCTTCAACTTCCATTGTAAAGTTCACCATTTTTATTTTGTCTCCAATTTTGTCCATGCAAGATTCTATTTTTATTTCCATAGTAAAGTTCACCACTTTTTTTTTTTTTTTGTCACACATCTTTTCTATGCCAGATTCTGTTTTTACTTCCATTGTAAAAATCACCACTATTATTTTGTGTCCCATCTTGTCTATCACAGATTTTATTTCTTCCATTGCAAAGTTCACCACTATTATTTTGTCTCCCATCTTGTATTTCACAGATTGTATTTCTTCCATTGTAAAGTTCACCACTATTATTTAGTCTCCTATCTTGTCTATCACAGATTTTATTTCTTCCATTGTAAAGTTCACCACTATTATTTGTCTCCCATTTTCACTATCACAGATTTTATTTCTTTCATTGTTAAGTTCACCACTACTATTTTGTCTCCTATCTTGTCTTATCACAGATTTTATTTCTTCCGTTGTAAAGTTTATCACTATTATTTGTCTCCCATTTTTACTATGACAGATTTTATTTCTTCCATTGTAAAGTTCACCACTACTATTTTGTCTCCTATTTTGTCTATCACAGATTTTATTTCTTCCATTGTAAAGTTCACCACTATTATTTTGTCTCCCATCTTGTCTATCACAGATTTTATTTCTTCCATCGTGTCTATTATTTTGTCTTCCATCTTGTCTATCAAAGATTTTATTTCTTCCATTGTAAAGCTCAGCACTATTATTTTGTCTTCCATCTTGTCTGTCAAAGATTTTATTTCTTCCATTGTAAAGCTCAGCACTATTATTTTGTCTCCCATCTTGTCTATCACAGATTTTATTTCTTCCATTGTAAAGTTCACCAGTATTATTTATCTCCCATCTTGTATATCACAGATTTTATTTCTTCCATTGTAAAGCTCACCACTATTATTTTGTCTTCCATCTTGTCTATCAGAGATTTTATTTCTTCCATTGTAAAGTTCAGCACTATTATTTTGTCTCCCATCTTGTCTATCACAGATTTTATTTCTTCCATTGTAAAGCTCACCACTATTATTTTGTCTTCCATCTTGTCTATCACAGATTTTATTTCTTCCATTGTAAAGTTCACCAGTATTATTTATCTCCCATCTTGTCTATCACAGATTTTATTTCTTCCATTGTAAAGCTCACCACTATTATTTTGTCTTCCATCTTGTCTGTCAAAGATTTTATTTCTTCCATTGTAAAGCTCAGCACTATTATTTTGTCTCCCATCTTGTCTATCACAGATTTTATTTCTTCCATTGTAAAGCTCACCACTATTATTTTGTCTTCCATCTTGTCTATCAAAGATTTTATTTCTTCCATTGTAAAGTTCAGCACTATTATTTTGTCTCCCATCTTGTCTATCACAGATTTTATTTCTTCCATTGTAAAGTTCACCAGTATTATTTATCTCCCATCTTGTCTATCACAGATTTTATTTCTTCCATTGTAAAGTTCAGCACTATTATTTTGTCTCCCATTTTGTCTATCACAGATTTTATTTCTTCCATTGTAAAGTTCACCAGTATTATTTATCTCCCATCTTGTCTATCAAAGATTTTATTTCTTCCATTGTAAAGTTCAGCACTATTATTTTGTCTCCCATCTTGTCTATCACAGATTTTATTTCTTCCATTGTAAAGTTCACCACTATTATTTTGTCTCCCATTTGTCTATCACAGATTTTATTTCTTCCATTGTAAAGCTCAGCACTATTATTTTGTCTTCCATCTTGTCTATCACAGATTTTATTTCTTCCATTGTAAAGTTCACCAGTATTATTTATCTCCCATCTTGTCTATCACAGATTTTATTTCTTCCATTGTAAAGCTCACCACTATTATTTTGTCTTCCATCTTGTCTGTCAAAGATTTTATTTCCTCCATTGTAAAGCTCAGCACTATTATTTTGTCTCCCATCTTGTCTATCACAGATTTTATTTCTTCCATTGTAAAGCTCACCACTATTATTTTGTCTTCCATCTTGTCTATCAAAGATTTTATTTCTTCCATTGTAAAGTTCAGCACTATTATTTTGTCTCCCATTTTGTCTATCACAGATTTTATTTCTTCCATTGTAAAGCTCACCACTATTATTTTGTCTCCCATCTTGTCTATCACAGATTTTATTTCTTCCATTGTAAAGCTCACCACTATTATTTTGTCTTCCATCTTGTCTATCACAGATTTTATTTCTTCCATTGTAAAGTTCACCAGTATTATTTATCTCCCATCTTGTCTATCACAGATTTTATTTCATCCATTGTAAAGCTCACCAGTATTATTTATCTCCCATCTTGTCTATCACAGATTTTATTTCTTCCATTGTAAAGCTCACCAGTATTATTTATCTCCCATCTTGTCTATCACAGATTTTATTTCTTCCATTGTAAAGTTCACCAGTATTATTTATCTCCCATCTTGTCTATCACAGATTTTATTTCTTCCATTGTAAAGTACACCTGTATTATTTATATCCCATCTTGTCTATCACAGATTTTATTTCTTCCATTGCAAAGTTCACCAGTATTATTTATCTCCCATCTTGTCTATCACAGATTTTATTTCTTCCATTGTAAAGCTCACCACTATTATTTTGTCTCCCATCTTGTCTATCACAGATTTTATTTCTTCCATTGTAAAGCTCACCACTATTATTTTGTCTTCCATCTTGTCTATCACAGATTTTATTTCTTCCATTGTAAAGCTCCGCACTATTATTTTGTCTCCCATCTTGTCTATCACAGATTTTATTTCTTCCATTGTAAAGCTCACCACTATTATTTTGTCTCCCATCTTGTCTATCACAGATTTCATTTCCTCCATTGTAAAGCTCACCACTATTATTTTGTCTTCCATCTTGTCTATCACAGATTTTATTTCTTCCATTATAAAGCTCACCACTATTATTTTGTCTCCCATCTTGTCTATCACGTATTTTATTTCTTCCATTGTAAAGCTCACCACTATTATTTTGTCTTCCATCTTGTCTATACCAGATTCTGTTTTACTTCCATTGTAAAGCTCACCACTATTATTTTGTCTTCCATCTTGTCTATCACAGATTTTATTTCTTCCATTGTTTACCGCTATTATTTTGTCTCCCTTCTTGTCTATCATAGTTTTTATTCTTTCCATTGTAATGTTCACCACTATTATTTTGTCTTCCATCTTGTCTATCACAGATTTTATTTCTTCCATTGTAAGTTTACCGCCATTATTTTGTCTCCCTTCTTGTCTATCATAGTTTTTATTCTTTCCATTGTAATGTTCACCACTATTATTTTGTCTCCCATCTTGTCCATGCCTGATTCTGTTCTTGCTTCCATTGTAAAGTTCACCACTATTATTTTGTCTCCCATCTTGTCCATGCCTGATTCTGTTTTTGCTTCCATTGTAAAGTTCACCACTATTATTTTGTCTCCCATCTTGTCCATGCCTGATTCTGTTTTTACTTCCATTGTGAAGTTCACCACTATTATTTTGTCTCCCATCTTGTCCATGCCTGATTCTGTTTTTCCTTCCATTGTAAAGTTCACCGCTATTATTTTGTCTCCCATTTTGTCCATGCAAGATTCTGTTTTTACTTCCATTGTAAAGTTCACCGCTATTATTTTGTCTTCCATTTTGTCCATGCAAGATTCTTTTTTTACTTCCATTGTGAAGTTCACCACTATTATTTTGTCTCCCATTTTGTCCATGCAAGATTCTGTTTTTACTTCCATTGTAAAGTTCACCGCTATTATTTTGTCTTCCATTTTGTCCATGCAAGATTCTGTTTTTACTTCCATTGTAAAGTTCACCCCTATTATTTTGTCTCCCCTCTTGTACATGGCATATTCTGTTTTTACTTCCATTGTAAAGTTCACCGCTATTATTCTGTCTCCCCTCTTGTACATGCCATATTCTGTTTTTACTTCCATTGTAAAGTTCACCACTAATATTTTGTCTCTTCTCTTGTACATGCCATATTCTGTTTTTACTTCCATTGTAAAGTTCACCGCTATTATTTTGTCTCCCCTCTTGTACATGCCATATTCTGTTTTTACTTCCATTGTAAAGTTCACCGCTATTATTTTGTCTCCCCTCTTGTACACGCCATATTCTGTTTTTACTTCCATTGTAAAGTTCACCGATATTATTTTGTCTCCCCTCTTGTACATGCCATATTCTGTTTTTACTTCCATTGTAAAGTTCACCACTATTATTTTGTCTCCCCTCTTGTACATGCCATATTCTGTTTTTACTTCCATTGTAAAGTTCACCTCTATTATTTTGTCTCCCCTCTTGTACATGCCATATTCTGTTTTTACTTCCATTGTAAAGTTCACCCCTATTATTTTGTCTCCCCTCTTGTACATGCCATATTCTGTTTTTACTTCCATTGTAAAGTTCACCACTATTATTTTGTCTCCCCTCTTGTACATGCCATATTCTGTTTTTACTTCCATTGTAAAGTTCACCGCTATTATTTTGTCTTCCATCTTGTACATGCCATATTCTGTTTTTACTTCCATTGTAAAGTTCACCGCTATTATTTTGTCTTCCATCTTGTACGTGTCAGATTCTGTTTTTACTTCCATTGCAAAGTTCACCCCTATTATTTTGTGTTCCATCTTGTACATGCCATATTCTGTTTTGAGTTCCATTGGAAAGTTCACCCCTATTATTTTGTCTCCCCTCTTGTACATGCCATATTCTGTTTTTACTTCCATTGTAAAGTTCACCAGTATTATTTTGTCTCCCCTCTTGTACATGCCATATTCTGTTTTTACTTCCATTGTAAAGTTCACCCCTATTATTTTGTCTCCCCTCTTGTACATGCCATATTCTGTTTTTACTTCCATTGTAAAGTTCACCCCTATTATTTTGTCTTCCATCTTGTACATGCCATATTCTGTTTTTACTTCCATTGTAAAGTTCACCACTATTATTTTGTCTCCCCTCTTGTACATGCCATATTCTGTTTTTACTTCCATTGTAATGTTCACCCCTATTATTTTGTCTCCCCTCTTGTACATGCCATATTCTGTTTTTACTTCCATTGTAAAGTTCACCCCTATTATTTTGTCTCCCCTCTTGTACATGCCATATTCTGTTTTTACTTCCATTGTAAAGTTCACCCCTATTATTTTGTCTCCCCTCTTGTACATGCCATATTCTGTTTTTACTTCCATTGTAAAGTTCACCGCTATTATTTTGTCTTCCATCTTGTACATGCCATATTCTGTTTTTACTTCCATTGTAAAGTTCACCGCTATTATTTTGTCTTCCATCTTGTACATGTCAGATTCTGTTTTTACTTCCATTGTAAAGTTCACCCCTATTATTTTGTCTTCCATCTTGTACATGCCATATTCTCTTTTTACTTCCATTGTAAAGTTCACCGCTATTATTTTGTCTTCCATCTTGTACATGCCATATTCTGTTTTTACTTCCATTGTAAAGTTCACCATTATTATTTTGTCTCCCCTCTTGTACATGCCATATTCTGTTTTTACTTCCATTGTAAAGTTCACCGCTATTATTTTGTCTTCCATCTTGTACATGGCAGATTCTGTTTTTACTTCCATTGTAAAGTTCACCGCTATTATTTTGTCTTCCATCTTGTACATGCCATATTCTGTTTTTACTTCCATTGTAAAGTTCACCACTATTATTTTGTCTCCCCTCTTGTACATGCCATATTCTGTTTTTACTTCCATTGTAATGTTCACCCCTATTATTTTGTCTCCCCTCTTGTACATGCCATATTCTGTTTTTACTTCCATTGTAATGTTCACCCCTATTATTTTGTCTCCCCTCTTGTACATGCCACATTCTGTTTTTACTTCCATTGTAAAGTTCACCCCTATTATTTTGACTTCCATCTTATCCATGTCAGATTCTGTTTTTACTTCCATTGTAATGTTCACCCCTATTATTTTGTCTCCCCTCTTGTACATGCCATATTCTGTTTTTACTTCCATTGTAAAGTTCACCCCTATTATTTTGTCTTCCATCTTATCCATGTCAGATTCTGTTTTTACTTCCATTGTAAAGTTCACCCCTATTATTTTGTCTTCCATCTTATCCATGTCAGATTCTGTTTTTACTTCCATTGTAAAGTTCACCCCTATTATTTTGTCTTCCATCTTATCCATGTCAGATTCTGTTTTTACTTCCATTGTAATGTTCACCCCTATTATTTTGTCTTCCATCTTATCCATGTCAGATTCTGTTTTTACTTCCATTGTATAGTTCACCCCTATTATTTTGTCTTCCATCTTATCCATGTCAGATTCTGTTTTTACTTCCATTGTAAAGTTCATTGTAAAGTTAGAAGTGAAATTCACACATACAACACAAGAAACCGAAACAGAGTGGATATACCATATCTTAGGCTGCAGAAGTCCTCTAGGTACTACAAGTTAAATGGTATAAAAATATTTAATGCACTTCCTTTGGAAATACGCAATACAAATATTCAAAGATTTAAAGAAAAAATATACAAATGGCTAACAAAAACTCCATGCTACAGCATACAAGAATACCTAGATATTAATAAACATGACTTGTAAAACATGTAAATATTACCAGCCCTCCGTGCACGCCGGTACTTCCGGAGGACACCTGGGAGCAAACCATTCGATTGACAAACTACGGCAGCGCTACTACTGGCTGAGACTCCAAGCAGATACTAGGAGATGGTGCCGTCAATGTCACATGTGCGCGGAGATTCGCGGGCCCCAAACTAGGAGCCGGAGTTGCATGCAGAAGTACAACGTCGGAGCGCCATTCGAACACATCGCTGTCGACATAGATGGACCATTCCCAGTGTCTGATCGAGGCAACGAGTACCTGATGGTGGCCATGGGTTACTTCAAGTGGCTGGAGGTGTATGCCATTCCGAACCATGGGGCCAAGAGAATTACAGACTGCCTCGTGGAGCAAGTGTTCTGTCGACTTGGGGTGCCGTTAGAGCTACACAGTGACCAGGGGACCAATTTTGAGTCCAACCTAATGAAGGAGGCACTACAAAGGCTTGGGGTGAATAAGACCCGCACGATGCCTCTACATCCCCAGTCGAATGGCATGGTCGAAAGGTACATCAAGACCTTAGAGGAACACCTGAGGAAGGTTGCGGCGAGCCATCAGCGAGACTGGGACGTCAAGGTGCCACTGTTCTTGCTGGCCTACCGCTCGTCTACACACGACACAACTGGAATGACGCCAGCCAGCTTAATGTTTGGCCGAGAGTTACGCCTCTCTTGTGAACTGGTTTTTGGAAGCCCTCTGGAAGCAAAACAGCCAGCGACAGAGTATGTGGAGAACCTGGTGGACCATCTCCACGACATGCACGAGATGGCTCGCCAGAACATCCAGAAGGCGAGCGACCGCATGAAGACCCGGTATGATAGGCAAGCCAACAGCCAAGGGTTCCAGCAAGGTGACCTGTTCTGGTTGTAGCCCCCTACCTGGTCCAAGGGACGCTGCCCGAAGCTCCAGCAGCCATGGCAAGGACCGTACCGGGTGGTGAAGAGGATTAACAACATGGTCTACCGCAACCAGAAGCTTCCCTGGGGGAAGATGTTAGTGGTACACCTGGATCGCCTGGCACACTACGATGGTGCTGTTCGGGACGACCAGCTTTGAAGAGGGAGCACTGTCACCCGAATGTCGGAACTCCCTATAGAACTGGCCAGCAGGAGGGTCAGACGTGAAGTATTCAGGGCCACACCCACCCATTAATGTCAGTCACTGAGGGGATGATTAGGGAAGTGTCACTGGTCGCTGGCCGCCTCTTCCCCCTTCCACTGCTGTCTGGAACCTTCGCGGTGATTCACTGAAACCAGAGACTTCTGGAAAACAGTGATATTCCTATAAAAAGGGCTGCAATGAGTGAGAACAGTTAGTTCTTGGCGAGCTGTGAGCAGCGCCCAGTGAGGGGACGGACTGCGTACGTGCATCAGAGGAGTTTTCGTAATTGCGAGTGCAAGTGGAACTGTAACGGACGAACTGGTGAATCATAATTGTGTGCATTACGTAATTCTGTGTAGTTGGCACGTGTTCAACTGTAAGTCGGTGGAAATAAAGAACATTTTTGAGTGGTGCAATTGGACTTTTCATTTCACGAACCCACTAAGTCACAATACCCTTCATTAAGAGAAGTCTAGGCTTCCAGTGTTCTGACTTCCGACACCAATAATGAGATGGGCCTCTCGGTTAGAAGTTTGTTTTTACTTCTGGGTACATTTTATAAACAGTAAAATCCATTATGAATTTGCTTGATGCAGAGGATGCCGGAGTAATTAGTACAGCTCAAGAACTGTTTGAAGACAATTAGAGGGGAAGTCAGCTTATATTAAAGCACATTTTGACTCTTTACCATGAACTACCAAGTATCTTCAGTTCAAGATATTGAATGGTGTGATTGGTGAAAAGGTGTCAATAAAATTATAACTGTGTTGGACAAAATCCCAGGATACAAAACTGTAAGTACTCTAAGGTGAAAGTTTTAAAACAGCACAGATACAACACCCAGAGCTCTATCACTCTTGTGAAGCGAAGTTTGTCAATGGATAAAAGTTCCTGCCAGCAACTGCAGAATCTCCGGATGTACTATCTTTCAAGTAAATGTACCCTTGGATGGTGGTGGTGGTGGTGGTGGTGGTGGTGGTGGTGGTGGTGGTGGTGGTGGTGGTGGTGGTGGTGGTGGTGGTGGTGGTGGTCTCGGCGGCGGCAGTGGCGGTGGTGGTGGTGGCAGTGGCAGTGGCGGTGGCAGCAGTGGTGGTGGCGGTGGTGGGGATTTGGGGGCGCACAATAGCTTAGGTCATTAGCGCCCGGGCTTGAACTATGAAATGACTACTGCGGAGAGTTAACCGCTAAAAACATTAAAACATTTAAAAAAAAAAAAAAAACAGAAACACTAAAATGCTAAAACACTAAAAGTACCAAAACAGTTAAAATAGGAGTGCCGAGATATACCTAAAATGAAGTACAGTGAGAGGGTGATAAAATCATATATGACGTTTCATTCCGCTGCGCTGTAAAAAGGTGAAGAGGCCCTCCACAGCAGCAATGTCATTCCTCAGCATTGCGCTGAGGTTTGGGCCCAAACACAAGGGCTAGCGCTACGTTGAATAAAAACGGCACTCCACTAAAAGATGCTGCACCGTCAAAGGCTCACCACAGTGAGAACAATGAGGTGCTGGTTCCTCACATAATAAATATTGATGGCTAAAACGGCAATGCCCGATGCAAAGTGTAGCTAAAATAATCTCTTCCCTCCGAGAAGAACGCAAAGATGTGGCCCAGGGAACATGAAGAGGTTTAACCTCCCGGAGCTTGTTCCCACCTAGCGCAGACCAGTCGTCATGCCAATGCATGAGGATGGCGCGGCGAAGGGATGCAGCGAGATCCTCAAAAGGAACAGAATGGTTAACAGTGGGAGATAAAATCGCAGGCTTCGCAGCAGCATCAGCAGTCTCATTGCCTGGAATACCCATGTGTCCAGGAACCCAAACAAACGACACGCGGAACCCATAATTAGCGAGTGAATGCAGCTGATCCTGTATACGCTGTACCAAAGGATGGCATGGGTACACCAAACGGAGGCTCTGTAGAACACTCAGAGAATTGCTGCAGATGGCAAACTGGTTCGAGTGCTGCTGGCTGAAAGAAAGAAGGGCCTGGTAGGTACTAAAAAGTTTGGCTGTAAAAATCGAGCATTGCCGGGAAAGACGAAACGTAAAACTCTGTGACGCAGCCACGAAGGCACATCCAATGCCACGGTCGGATTTGGATACATCCGTAAAGATAAAAAGGTGTCTATTAAAATGCTGAAGTTCTAAAAATGCGGAACGGAGGCAGAGGTCGGAACAGCAGCTTTGGGCATGGACGTCAACCCAAGATGGAAGGGGAGTCACACCGTGACCAAGGAGGAAAAGTAGATTCACTCGCGGTAGTGTGACGTCCAGAGTCCGAAGAAGCAAACGAAAGCGTACACCAGGCAGAAGTAATGCAAGGGGACTGACAGTGTACTGGCGATCAGGAGATGAGTCAAAAAAGAGCTTGAACATTGGGTGTATGGGCAGCGAGAAAAGATGGCATGCGTAGGAACATATAAGAACATTATGCCTGTAGCACAGGGGAGGTTCAGCAGTCTCAGCATACAGACTGGGGACAGGGCTGGTTGGAAAAGCACCCGTAGCTAGCCGGAGCCTTCATGCACAGGGTTCAAACGATTCAAGATCGAAGGTCGTACCGACGAATACACCACACTCCCATAGTCGAGCTTGGATCGCACTAGTGACCGACAGAGCTGCAAGAGCACAATCCGATCAGCTCCCCAGGATGTACCAGATAAAACATGTAATATGTTGAGGGTTCGGTCACAGTGACCTTTCAGGTAAGATTATGAGAATCCCAGCTCAGCTTCCTATCGAACACCAATTCTAAAAGTTTAGCTTCCTCCGCAAAAGGAAGCGGATGGAGACCGAGACGGAGGGAGGGTGAAGCAAAGGCCTTACGGCGCCAAAAGTTCACGCACACGGTCTTCTCAGTGGAAAAATGGAAACCGTTGTGGAGGCTTCATTTGTAGAGGTGATCTAAGGAGACCTGGAGCCGACGTTCCAAGATACTCGTCTGCCGAGAGCTACAATAGTTGGCAAAATCATCCACATATAACAATGAGGATATCCCAGCGGGAAGACACTGGGTGATGGAATTGATGGTGATAGCAAAGAGGGAAACGCTGAGGACCGAACCCTGAGGTACACTATTTTCCTGATAGAAAACGCCAGATAAAACCAACCGCACACTCGAACACGAAATGACCGGTCCTTCATGAATTCCTGGAGGAACACAGGAAGGCGACCATGAAGACCCCACTGATGTATGGTCCGTAGAATTCCAGTCCACCAACAGGTGTCATAGGCTTTCGCTAGGTAAAAAAAGTTGGCCACAGTTTGGCAACAGCGCAGAAAGCCGTTCATGATATGAGTCGAGAGGGAAGTCAAATGATCGGTGCTGGAACGGTAACGGCAAAATCTGCATTGAATGTTGCACAAGAGGTTCGCTGACTCTAGCCACCATCATAAGCGCCCATTTATCATACGCTCCATCACCTTGCATACACAACTGGTGAGAGAGATAGGACAGTAACTGGAAGGCAGGTGTTGGTCCTTCCCAGGTTTCAAGATGGGAGAGAGATGTTGTAAGAATCGCAAATGGATGCCGTCTGGTCCCGATGCAGATAATCACGAAGATGAAAGTGCGTGGTCTAGCTCTGCCATCTGAAAAGGCAATGTAGGCTTCGAGGTTTCGTGAAAGAAAGCAGAAACCTTGAGATTCCACTTGATTCTTGGTTGAAACTCAGGTGCATAGTTATCTGAGCTAGACACGTGAGCGAAAGCAGTGTCAAGGGTGTTAGCCACGGCAACTGGGTCCACAGCGAATCCTGCAGGAGTTTTCAAACCATCAATCGGCATGTGAGTCGATTTGCCTGCCACGCATCTTAGCCTATCCCACACAACAGAGGAAGGTGTGTGGCAATTAAAAGACGACACAAAAACGTTCCAGGAGGTCTTTTTGCTATCCTTAATTACATGCCTGGAACTAGTGCGCATATTCTTGTACTCAATTAAGTTCTCCAGTGGCATGTGGGGTGGAATTGGGAAACCCTTAGAGCACACCTACGAGCACGGATTACATTCCGGCAGTCATCTGTCCACCATGGGACAGGAGTTTGACGAGGATTGGGAGTCGAACGGGGAATACACCGTTCAGCAGCGGATAGTATCTGCTCGGTAAGATGCTCCACAAAATGGTTTACAGAGGCGTGCTCATCATAACTAAATACAGCCAGCTGGGAGAAAAGATTCCAGTTGGCATGATCGAAGCGCCAAGTGGGCAAGCGTGTGGAACACAGATTGTGGGCTAGGAGACTAATAAGGGGCAGGGGAAGTGGTCACTAGAGTGCAGGTCAGAGATGACATTCCATTGGAGGGATACTGCCAACTGCAGAGAGCATACTGCCAGATCCAGATGGGACAAGGTGTTAAATGCATTGGAAATATATGTAGGTTCTCCGGTATTCAGGACAACCAGGTGATTATTGTCCAGTAAGTCTGAAAGAACTGTACCTCTCCAACAAGTTCTAGTTGAACCCCAGAGAGGGTGATGGGCATTGAGGTCTCCCACCAACAGAAAGGGGGTGGATAACTGAGAAACCAAGTCCTGCAGCTGAGTAGGAGATAGGTCAGCTGAAGGTAGAATATAGAGGTTGCAGACAGCCAGGTGTAATGCTGGCAGTATTATACGCACAGCGACTGCTTGCATGTTGGTCCGGAGTGGTACAACGTCCACGTATACGTCATCTCTGACTAGCACCATAGTGCCACCATGCGCAGGAATACCCTCTTGAGCAGCAAGATCACGCCTGAAGGGAGTGTACCGCCTTAGATGAAAGGAATCCTGAGGGCGTAGCTTAATCTCCTGTAGACAAACGACTAATGGATCGTGCTTGCTGAGCAACAATTCAAGTTCGGAGCGATATGCCCTAAGCCCACGTATGTTCCACTGTAGGATAGCCATTCGAGCTACACTGGGGTAAGATGTTGCGAGTTATTTCACGTTACGATGACTTCGAGGGTGGCCGAATTAATTTACCTTTTTTTTTGGGGGGGGGGGGGGCTCTCGGGCTAACTCTTTTGACATCCGAGTTGTCGGATCGTTTTCGGGAAGCCAACCTGGTAGTGTGGTCTGTATCCTCTTGCTCCATCTCCTCCAATCTCCGTCGATTGGACATGGAGATCGACGAGGGCAAGCGTCGATCAGAGTCCTCTCCTGAGGACTCCTCAGAAGAGGAACTTTTAAAAGCTCTAAGACTGCTTTTCTGGCTGGCAGGTTTGCTAGTGTCCTTGAGGAAATCAGATTTTTTGTACGTGGTCTTAAATTGTTTTTGCGGCGCATTGTACACAACGGGCTTGTTCTTGGATGTAGAGGCTTTGGCAGGTGACATTGCTGGTGATCTCCTTCCGGAGGAAGATTTAGGCGTCGCAGGGGCAGCCAAGGGCGCTGCTTTGGCAGGCTTCGGCGATGCTGGAGTAAGTATTTTATCAGAAATCGATGCCTCACCGATAGCGCTGGTCTGAGTGGCGATCTCTCTCTGCGGCACCAGCCTAGCTACTACCGAGCTGTAGGTGGTGGACTGCAGGAGGAATGGAATTCGAGTACATGTGAGTTTCCGGGCTTACGAGAAGGAAACCTCTTTCATCCGGATCTCTTGGATCGCCTTTTCCTCGACGAACCGTGGGCAATCTCGAGAGCTGGATGGGTGTTCTCCAGCACAGTTCACACATTTAACTGGCGATGTGCAGGCACTCTCATGCTGTGACATCGCACAGTTACAACACGTGGGCATCCCGTTGCAGAATGCGCTAGTGTGTCCGAAGTGCTGGCACTTAGTAAATCTAAGTGGGTTGGGTATATATGGGCGCACGTCGATGGTCTCATACCCTGCCCTAATCCTTTGTGGGAGATCTACCTGATCAAAGGTCAGGAACAGGGTACGGGTAGACACCAATTACCCTCGTTCTCTTCGCTGCACTCGGTACACAGACGTCACACCTTGGTCTTGTAGGTTCTCCTGAATTTCTTCATTAGTCATGCCATCCAGGGCATGGGTGTTTACCACACCGCGTGAGGAGTTCAGGGTCTTGTGGACTGTGACGTTCACCGGGTAGCTGCCTAACAAGTTCGCCTTCAGTAGGATTGCTGCCTCGGAGACAGAAAGAGCTTCAACCAGGAGCTTGCCATTTTGTGAACGAGTACATGATTTTACCGGACCAGCGAGCTTATCCAATCCCTTTTGTATGATAACAGGGTTAAGTGACAAAAAGTTCTTTCCTTCCTCAGTTTTGATTACTACCACAGGGCTGGACTAATTCCTTTCCACTTCGCTTCACAGTTGTAGGTTTGAATTTCGGTGCCATAGTGGTAATGTCCTCCACCATTGCAAATGTCTCCGATGGCGTGCTCACATCCTGGGCACCACCCCGGCTTAGGTGAGAGTCTTGGCCTGGACCTTGCTCACCTAAGGGTCACACCTCCCAGTGGAAAGACAGAGGGACCCAATCGCCTTCAGGAGTGTAACAGCTCATGCAATGGCCCCTCCCCAGGACTGACCTTCATCAGCGGATATGGAAACAGTCCTACATGGTAACAAGGGGCTCGGAATTACGCGTTACCCAGTCAACCCTTGCGCTTCCCACTCCAACCACTCGCGCTATGTTACCCATCAGACATGCGTTCAGGGAGGAAAAATAAAAATAAAAAATAAATAAATGGGGTCAAACACTGAAGTGGAACACGGTTGGGCGTTTGAAGGAACACTCTCACCTCGCGGAGGAACCCAATTGAGAGATTTCACCAGATCCTCTTCTGCCAGTTTTTGAGGTTACTGATGGGCCTTCTCAGCAGCTGTAGCTGTCCTGGGGCACAACATATCCCCACCGTACATCACTCCATCAGTCAGTCCCCTACTTCCTGTTGCCCACCCCTCGTGACAAGGACCACTGAGGTTGGATTTTGAGGGGCATGAATATCAAAATATCAGGTTTACTATTATTTGAAGCAAAAGGTAAGAAACAGTGATGTATTTAACATTTGAAAATAATGAGTCGGTAATTCAAAAACAAACATCACTTAATAAAACTATAAATAGAAGTATTTATAAACAGTGGAACTTCATCAATCAAAAACACTTTTTAAACCATTTCTCGAACTGTAAAAACACTTTAGCTCCACTTACTTTTGAAATTAGGACATGTTTCAAGGACACCTCGTCCCCATCATCAGCTGATGTTCTACTGGTTCTTCAGGTGACCGCCTCCCTCTCCTGGCGCTGTTCAATGAGTTGAATGACGTCATCTACTATTGGAATTTCGAAGTTCATTGCTCTCTTTTTGTTCTTCAAAATGTGTATATTTTCCCAAGCTGTTAATTCCCAATACTTTTTTGCCGGTACCAAAAGTTTTATGTCTTTGAAAATATTATGATTTTTTGACCAGAAGTGATGGGCTATGGCCGATTTATCTGTCTGTTTGTACATGCGATGTATTAAATACAAACAGACAGATAAATCGGCCATAGCCCATCACTTCTGGTCAAAAAATCATATTTCCGAAGACATAAAACTTTTAGTACCGGCAAAAAAGTATTGAGAATTAACAGTTTGGGAAAATATAAACATTTTGAAGAACAAAACGAGAGTACTGAACTTCAAAATTCCAATAGTAAATGACGTCATTCAACTCATTGAACAGCGCCAGGAGAGGGAGGCGGTCACCTGAAGAACCAGTAGAACATCAGCTGGTGATGGGGACGCGGTGTCCTTGAAACATGTCCTAATTTCAAAAGTAAGTGGAGCTAAAGTGTTTTTACAGTTCAAGAAATGGTTTAAAAAGTGTTTTTGAAACATCACTTAATTTATCCTTACTTAGACATGTTTCGGAGAGCGTTTTTTCCCCATCGTCAGCAGTTATCCAACCAGTCGGATAACTGCTGACGATGGGGACAAAACATTCTCCGAAACATGTCCAAGTAAGGATAAATTAAGTGATTAATTTTTAGATGAGTCATATTTATTACACATCTGCTTCACTTTCGTACCTATTTTGAGGACATGTTTCGCAGATGTGTAATAAATACGACTCATCTAAAAATTAATAATTTTTCGCTTCACTGTGGTGTTCCAATACAGTAAAATTCTCGATAAATTAAGTGATATATAGAATATGAGTAGTTGTCATGCAGTTTTTGAGATTACTCACTCAGATAAGATGTTCTCCATATCTCCATGACATGACAACTACTCATATTCTATATAAAACATATCTCACTTTTAACACTTGACAATGTCTTATTTAAAATTAAGTGATGTTTGTTTTTTAATTACCGACTCATTACTTTCAAATATCAGGTTTACATTCATTTAATATACCTTCTATTTCCACTAATTTATTTGAAACATACTGTACATTTTGATGTACTAAGCATAGATCTGTGTTTATATTGTTACAAATATTACCCACCGCCAATTTTATATCCTCCTTTATCGTGTCTGTGTCAACTAGTGGCTTATGAGCAATTCCTGGATTTAAGTATCTATTAGCATCCACCTCCTTAGCACTTAGTTTCTCTTTAACAGCAATGAAACTACATTACACAATAACTTGCCAAATACTGAGGATCCCTTCCATCTACACCTAAATCATAATTGCTTACCCAAAAATTAACATCTACCATAACCACCTTTTTGTTTTGCACAACCAATCCAAGTTTTCATTTATTCTTCTGATTCTTCCTAAGCCTACATCAAACCTTCTTAATACCCCTACTATTTTCGTTTCTGGCGCTAGGCATCTGATGCAGTTTAAGTTCATTGTTTCCCCCATTATTTCTTCAGCCCTCATTTATTTGTGCCAGCATGGATTAGAACCACCTCAGGATCTTGCTTTTCCAAGTTCAGTTCACTCACTTTGTGTTGAAGTTCCTCTAACTTTATGCCTGGAAAACATCCTAGTTCATAACCTTTTCCCTACACGCTTCACCAGCAAATTTCAGTAATGAGCCACTGATTACTAGCACTTCCATTCTTTTGATTTACACTGATTGACGCTTTTAACTTCACTTTCAATTGTATTTTTATCCTCTTCTATTTCTAATTCCTCATGCTTGTTCATATTTCCACATTTTCCGTTAAGGTTATGCTTCATTTCAGATGCAGCTCCCCTTTTCATTACAGCTGAATATGATGTATCTTCATTTAACTTCTTCAGTTCCTCATTTTCTCATCTGAATTCTTAATTTTTCTTTTACTCTCTTTGAGTATTATTTATTTATTTATTTATTTTCAGTTCAGTATAGTGTTAAATACACAAAAGAACCACGTCATATGAATTTATACAGTTTAAGAACACAACTATACCGGTTGTGTGATATAAATAGAATACTAACTTGTTGTAATAAATCCATACACACTAACAATAATAATAATAATAATAATAATAATAATAATAATAATAATAATAATAATAATAATAATAATAATAATAATAATAATAATAATAATAATAATAATCATCATCATCATCATAAGAATTAATAATAATAATAATTAATAATAATCATAATCATAATAATCATAATCATAATCATGATCATGATGATGATCATGATCATGATAATGATGATAATGATGATAATAATAATAATAATAATAATAATAATAATAATAATAATAATAATAGTAATAATAATAATAATAGTAATAATAATAATAATAATAATAATAATAATAATAATAATAATAATAATAATAATAATAATAATAATAATAATAATAATAATAAAATAATAGTAATAGTAATAGTAATAGTAATAATAATAATAATAATAATAATAATAATAATAATAATAATAATAATAATAATAATAATAATAATAATAATAATAATAATAATAATAATAATAATAATAATAATAATAATAATAATAATAATAATAATAATAATAATAATAATAATAATAATAATAATAATAATAATAATAATAATAATAATAATAATAATAATAATAATAATAATAATAATTACTTTTACAAGCATTGTTGAAAACAGGCAAGTTGTCAATATCTTGTACACCTAATACAACGTCTAGGTTTTAGTCATAAGTATTGTAAAATAAGAAACTAGCACTCAAACGATAAATTCTGAGGTTGTAGTCTTAGTTTAGAAATTCATCAAGTGAATAAAAAACATTATTAATTAAATATGATTTCAAGAAAAATTTGAATTTTGTTAAGTTACTAGACACTTTAACTTCTGTTGGGAGTTTGTTATATAGCTTGGCTCCCATGTAACTAGGCAACTTGTCACACAGGTGGAGTCTATACATCATAGTAGCGAAATTATTCTTGTTTCTTGTGTTGTGGTTATGAATATCCGAATTTGTTTGCAATGGGATGTATTTTATCATATATAAAATTGTTTTGTAGATGTACAGGCTTGTTAGCGTCATTATTTTTTGCTGACGAAAGCCTACCCTACATGATTCTTTAGTTTTTAAATTAGATATATATCTAATTGCTCTTTTCTGTAAAGTAAAAATTTTGTGTAAATTTAATTTCGAAGTATTGCCCCAGATCTCCAGACCATATGAGATGTGCGACTGAATGAGGGAGAAATAAATCATTCTAATAGTTGCTTCTGGGACATAGTTCTTTAGACACTTTAAAAGAAATAGATTTTTACTTAGTTTTAATGCTAATTGGTCAACATGGGGTGTAAAAGATAATTTTTTGTCCAGTGTGACCCCAAGTAGTTGTACATTGTCAACACTATTTATCAAGTTGTTGTCAATATTTAATTGCATAGGCGCATTCAGTGTCTTCGAGCCAAATGTTATGAGTTCACATTTTGATGCATTTATACTTAAGTTTAATGTAGAAAAGTACTGCAATAATTTTGTAGTTGTTATATATAGGGTTTCTTCTAGCATTTTGCTTGATGTATTGCTGGCTATGACAGTGGTGTCGTCTGCATATTGTATTACTTTTGTATTGTTATGTACATATTCAGCTATATCGTGTATATATAAAATAAATAAAAGAGGACCAAGGATTGATCCCTGTGGGACCCCATATGTCAGTTCCGTTGTAGTTTATATAACATCGCCATTAATGGAATTCAAAACTACATATTGTTTCCTATTTGTCATATAGGATTCTATTAATTTGTATCCTAGACCTCTAATTCCCAAAAGCTGCAGTTTGTTCATTAGTATACTTTTATCAACACAGTCGAAAGCTATAGTAAGATCTAATAAGATTGCTGTTGCATATCTATCTGCATTGATGTTTTTTATAATTTCTTGAATGCATTCAATGACTGCACAGACTGTTGATCTATTTTTTACAATGCAAATCTCTGTTTAGCAGATTTATTACCATGTGTAGAGATGCTATTATTTCCGTGTCCCAAGTTATATTTGTAGTTTGTGATTCAGAAATTTCCTCCTCAATGACAGTATTTCCTACACTTATCTTACTTGGATTAGAGACTAGATCAGGATTTGTAACCTCTGCAGTTATGTTATTGCATGTATCTGATATTTGTCGTTTGTTAGACTACTTCAATGTTGATTCCCCATCTAGCATCACATGCAAATAATCTGCCTTTGAGTCTGTCCTATCTGCTTTCTCCCCTTTGTTACCTTTACTATCACTACTTATTTGGCATATATTGGTTATTAATTTATCACCTGATGCCCATCTAGTTTCAATTTCACCAATTTTTGTCGATATTTATAGTTTGCTGTTTTGTGCCCCCCCCCCCACCTTTTTTGCAAGATGGTGGCATGATGATGCATTGTTCAAGAATTTTGCCATTGTTTAGTATATCCATAATCTGCGCACAGTGAAAATTAATCATTTCTTCACACTAGCCATATATAGGCTAAGGTTTCAAGGAGATCCGTGGTTCAAATCCCGGCCGTGTCCTTAATATAATATGGCTAAGAGACAAAGAGCATACAGTAGATTTAACAGTGATTAGGAGGAGCAGTACAGTGTTGTGGAATTGAGAGGAAAACCTGTCTTGATGTTTGCATACTCAAAGCTTTACTTATTTTCCTCAACAAATAGTAGACCTCAATTACTGGCAATCTGAGATAGCCAACAAAGGTTTATCACAACAATAAATTACCACTTTAAACACTGCATAGAGTGACTTTGTGGGTTCGTAGAATTAAAAGTTCAATTTGCCGAAATTCGAAATGTTCTTTATTTGTGTAGAAATACACTCTAGCAGCGGAACTACATCACAATCTACAGCACCAAGGTCGATGACAATAAGCCAGATCACAGGGGAGGTGTAATTCACGGCCGAACATTAAGCTGGCTGGCGTCATCTCAGTGGTGCCGTGTGCTGACGAGCGGTAGGCCAGCAAGAACAGTGGCACCTTGACGTCCCAGTCTCGCTGATGGCTGGCCAGGACCTTCCTCAGGAGCTCTTCTAAGGTCTTGATGTATCTCTCCACCATGCCGTCCGACTGCAGGTGTAGGGGTGTTGTGCGGGTCTTGTACACCCCAAGTCTTTCTAGTGCCTCCTTCATCAGGTTGGATTCAAAATTTGTGCCCTGTTCGCTGTGGAGCTCTAACAGCACCCCAAATCGGCAAAACACCTGCTCCACGAGGTAGTCTGTGATGATCTTCGCCTCCTGGTTCGGAATGGCATACACCTCCAGCCACTTGAAGTAATCCACGACCACCCTAAGGTACCTCTTGCCTCGGTAGGACACTGGGAATGGTCCAGTTATGTCGATGGCGATCCTTTCAAATGGCACTCCAACGTTGTACTGCTGCATACAACCCCCGCTCCTAGTCTGGGGGCTGCGACTCGCCGCGCACACATGACACTAACGGCACCATCTCTCAGTGTCTGCTCGGAGCCTCAACCAGTAGTAGCGCTGTTGGAGTTTGTCGATCGTTCGGTTTGCTCCCAGGTGTCCTCCTGAACTACTGGCGTGCACTTCCACAAAGAGTTCTTGCTTCGGGAAAGTACCAACTGTTCTCTCTGCGTCTTCCCATTAGGCGATTCCCATACCTGGAACATCACGCCCTACCTTGTCTTCAGTGAGTCCCATTGGGCCCAGTACGACTTGTAGGTGGCGCTCCTCGGTGCGATGTCCTCCCAGGTTGGTCTTGTCCATGCCTCCGCTTCCCTCAAGAGTGGTCCCAAGTCTTGTGCTCCCACCTCAGGCATGCGCTATCCCAGCCTTCTGCAGGCATGGCCGTAACCGCTCTCACAGCTACGGCACGCTCCTTCTTTTCCACTTTGGTGCACTGGCCGCACTCTTCTGGACAGGATCTTCAGGACATAGCATCTGCGTTACCGTGGCTCTTCCCTCTACGATGTTCAGAAGTGAAGTCATACTCCTGCAGCCTCTGGACAAAACATACTGTCTGGCCTTCCAGGTTCTTAAAGCTCAATAGCCAAGTTAGGGTGGAATGGTCAATCTTCAGGTGGAATGGCTGACCGTACAGGTACTTGTGGAAGTGCTCCAAGGTCTTTACTACCACCAGTAATTCTCGTCGGGTCACGCAGTAGTTTTTCTCTGCCTTGGATAGCGTCTTGCTGTAGTACGCTATCACCCACTCGTGGCCGACCTGAATTTGCTATAGGACACCTCCAATGCAATGGTCGCTGGCGTTGGTGTCCACAAGAAAGGTGCCACCTGGTTGTGGAAATCCCAGAATAGGAGAACTGCACAGGGTCTTCTTCAGGTGCTGGAAAGTGCCTTCAGCATCATCCGTCCACACATAAGGTTGGTGTTTCTCTGTCAGGTGGGTGAGGGGTTTGGCGATGTTGGAGAACCCCTTTATGAAGCGGCGGTAATAACTGTACAGCCCCAGGAAACTGCTCAACTCTCGCTTATCCTTTGGGCATGGTCAATCTCTCACAGCCTGGGTTTTCTCCGGCTCTGTGGCCACTCCGGTTGGTGAGACTATATGGGCCAAGTAGTTAACTTCCTTGCGGAAGAGCTGGCACTTCTTCGCGTTCAGCTTCAAGTTGGTTGCCTGCAGTCTCTGTAACACCTTGCTCAGGTTGTCGAGATGGTCTTCGAACGACTTGCCGACGATGATGTCGTCCAAGTATAGTAGGCATGCGTCATATGTCAATCCTCTCATTACTGATTCCATTAGGCATTGGAGTGTGGCTGGTGTGTTGCAAAGGCCAAAAGGCATAACTGTGAACTGCCAAAGCCCTTGGCCTGTCGAGAATGCAGTCTTTTGCTTGTCTTTTGGGTCTAGAGCCACCTGCCAGTAGCCCGACTTCAGGTCCAGGGTCGAGAACCACTGTGCACCAGCAAGTGTGTCCAGGGTGTCGTCAATCCGGGGTAGGGGGAAGCAGTCCTTCCGGGTGACAGCGTTCAGCTTCCTGTAGTCCATGCAGAAGCGTAGCTTGCCGTTCTTCTTTGTCACCAGGACTACAGAGGAACAACAAGGGCTGTCAGATTCTTTATCACTCCCCTGGATTTCATGTCATCTACCATATCACGTAACGCCACTTGCTTTGCAAGCGGAACACGCCTGAATGGTTGCCGAATAGGCCGGGTGTCTCCGGTGTCAATGCGGTGGAGCACTCAGTCGGTATGGCCGTAGTCGCTGTCACCTTGGCTGAAGAAGGGCTGGTATCGCCTCAGCAATTGTCGAACTTTCTCCAGCTGTTCTGCGGTCAGGTGGTCGGTCTGATGATGGTCACGGCCGCCCCGGTGTCCACCAGCACGCGGCACAGCTTCCCTCTCACCCAACCGTCCACGATGAGGCTGTCAAACATACGCCGGCTAAGGGCGCGCAGTATCACTCGAGGGGATGGTGATAGCGCCAACGTGCCCCTCTCCACGACGGCGCTTACTCATTTTCCGGCTGCTCTTTCTGGTGCGGGCAGTCTCTCTCCAGGTGTCCCGGCTGTCCACACCCCCAACACCGGCCACTAGGCCTTCGCCGGCATCCCTTGACTGGTCTTCGGTCTCCATTGTTCTGGAAGTCGGGGTAGCTGTCACCTTGGCCACCTCCATCGTCAATGCTGCCGTCAGCGCCTCGTGGATGGTTTTGTAGTCGCCGAGCATCAGGCGCTGACGAATCTCCGTGACTCGTACCCCGGCGACAAAGGTGTAGGGAGCCCCCTCGGGATACGAACTCTGGTGGGAGGTCAATTAAGGCTTCACTGGCCAGCTGCTCGATTGCCAGGGCGAACTCCTGCAGTGTCTCCCCTGGCTGCTGTGACCTTGACTTCAGCTGGCTGCGGAAGGCAGCGGCTAAGCGGTGGTTTCCAAAGCGATTCTCCAGGACCTGCCAGATGTCCATGGGCGCCGCCGTTCTGTACAGGACTTCCGCGGCCCGTCCCTGGAGGCTGGCTATTAACTGTGCGGCCTCTTCCTCCGGTGACCAGTTATTGTCTTTGGCCACCGTGTCGAATTGACGGCGGAAGACTTCGAATGTAGTTGCGCCGTCGTATTTAGGAGGTTTGACGCATGCAGATGTTGTGTCGCCTCCTGACGCGTCTGCCTTCAAGTCCTTCAACCTCCTGCTGACGATGTCCTCTACTAGGCATTCAGGGACTTGATGTTACTGTCGGCCTTTCCCTCCAGGTCGTTAACGCGGATCACCAGGTCTTCGGCGCCCTCGCCCAGCTCCGTGACGTCCTCCTTTACGCCGGCCAACTGCTCTTCAAACTTTGCGGCGAGGTTAATTTGGGCATCTTCGCGGTCATTGCCACGGTCAAATTGCTATTTGCAGCTTCCGTCCTTGTTGTTAATTCAGCCTTCATTTCTTCCATCTTCTCGGTGATGTCGTTAGCTGTCTTCATTTGTTTCAGCTCTGCGGCCAGGTTGTTGTTTGCTGTATGCGTCTTTGCGGCGAGGGCGTCATTTGCCATCTTCATTTCTTCCATTTTCTGTAGAATCTTTTCTAATACAGCATCCATGGTGATAATATCCCGCTTTCTGACACCAGTTGTGACTTTGTGGGTTCCTAGAATTAAAAGTTCAATTTGCCAAAATTCTAAATGTTCTTTATTTGCATAGAAATACACTCCGTAGCAGCGGAATTACATCACATATCACAATCTACAGCACCAATGTCGATGACAATAACAAACAGCTCTCATTACAACACCTCACACAGCTGACTCTCATTTTACCTCTCGCGACTCACTCACTCTTGTTTCATAACTGACTCATCACTAGCCATGGCTTCTTTTTTTTATACACCCATTCATGAATTCCAGACTATTATCGAATTTTCTCTAACATGTCACCAGATAAAACACGAATGTTCTAGAATGTAACTATATCGGTGCCGGCAAGTCTTTCACCTCTGTCATAATCTATCCATCTCTTGTTTATAGGTGCTTGTTAATTGTCGGCTATTTGTGAACGCTAGCCGCCTATCAGTTCCTCTGTGTACACTAGTCGCACGATTGTAAATAACGGCTTGCGACAATAGTGATAGCAACACAGGTGTACAAAGTTTTCTAAATGGATTAGGTTTATTAAGCATATTATAAATCAGATATACCATTCTGGCACATTTATGAATTTTTATGAACATCTTGCATTAATTCAGAAACCCTAGCTTTCTTGGAAAGGAAGTAAGATTTCACTTGAATGCCATTTGCATGTTATGTTAGCCAGTGATAACTTCTCAAAATTAATCAAAGTCTGTTTCTTGTGACACATTGAGATAAACATTGCAAACAGAGAAAACTGCAGAGCCCCAATGAGGCACTGTAAAAATCAACCAGCTATATGCATATCTATAAAATATTTCTGAAAATTACTGCTAATTTCAACAAGACTTTCTAAAAACAGCTGATTGGTATACTATTCAAAAATATTTTTAAAAATATGGCAAGAATAAGTCTCTGATTAAGATGTTTGCTCCCCTGAAAAATTGGTTATTTCAGACATGGCAAATTTTGCAAGAGCTGCAATAGTAAGAGAGAAAAGAGGAAGGGAGGGAGGGAGGGAAGGGGGAGAGAGAGACAGCATGACATTCAGAATACAGGTGTAACAGACTACGCATCACATGTTTCTTCCTTCTTGCAGAGCTGTAAAAACAGGAAATAATGCACTTGATATTCATGTGTAAACTGTATACATACAATTGGTTCAGTAGCTCCTACTGATGGATGAAGTCCTTCTTCACTTCTAGAAGAAATCATCGCCATGCTGACTGATTCTGGCTCTTGCTCTCCAATTGTAATTGGAGTCTGAAAGATTTGCAAAGGTATACATTATAATAGTTCCCTGAGTGGCTTATTTATCTTTAAATAAATTAATTTCAATAATTATGCACATTTTTCAATAAACTGTATACATACAATTGGTTCAGTAGCTGCTACTGATGGATGAAGTACTTCTTCACTTCTAGAAGAAACTATCACCATGCGGACTGATTCTGGCTCTTGCTCTACGATTGTAATTGGAGTCTGAAAGATTTGCCAAGGTATATATTATTTTAGTTCCCTAATTAAGTGGCTTATTCATCCTTAGAAAAATTAATTTCCACAATTATGAAGAGCTTTCAGTAAGTCACTAAAACTTTTATTATGTTTTAAAAGAAAATACCAATTAAAGTAAGCAATATGAGACGGACTTCACAAGTTCAACTCATTAACTTAGCACATACAGATTATCAAGATTCTTTTTCAAAATTTACGTCCTCCAACGTTAATTCATATCGAACAGTGAATATAATGTGCGAAATTATGCTCAAATGTTTCCAGGGTCCATTGAGCTTAGAGCTACCCACATTCGTCTTTGAAGGCTAACGGAAAACACAGGAATAAAGCATATCCTAGTAACTCACGCTGACCGAGGTTCGAACTCGGGTCCTCTTGAACGTGAGAATGAAACGCTACCATCTATGCCACCAAGGCCTGTCAGGTATTTTAATTATACTCTATTGTATTATTTGTTTGAGCTAGCACAGAAAACCATTAAATACAAGTCCTGTACCATAGCAAAGGTTGTATATCCGTAACCTAACAAGTGTACCAGTCCTGTACCATAACGAGGTAGTATATCTGTAACCTAACAAGTGTACCAGTCCTATAGCATAACAAAGGTAGTATACGAGTCAGTTGCAGAATTTAATGTATATATCGGCATGTTGGCCATAGTAGCACTATGGTAGTGCGGCTGGATGGAAACCAGAAGATCCGTGGTTCAAATCCCAGCTATGGCATTGAATTTTTCAGTCTGACTTTACGTTTCCACAATTTAGCCTACACACGGCCAGTGTGAAAGAATAATTAATTTCCATAACAAAGGTAGTATATCAGTAACCTAACAAGTGTCCCAGACCCACATATATAACAAAGATGGTATATATGTAAGCTAACAAATGTACAAGTCCCGCAGCATAACAAAGGTAGTATATCTGTAAGCTAACAAGTGTACACGTCACGCAGCATAACAAAGGTAGTATATCTGTAAGCTAACAAGTGTACAAGTCCCGCAGCATAACAAAGGTAGCATATCTGTAAGCTAACATGTACAAGTCCCGCAGCATAACAAAGGTAGTATATCTGTAAGCTAACAAATGTACAAGTCCCGCAGCATAACAAAGGTAGTATATCTGTAAGCTAACAAATGTACAAGTCCCGCAGCATAACAAAGGTAGTATATCTGTAAGCTAACAAATGTACAAGTCCCGCAGCATAACAAAGGTAGTATATCTGTAAGCTAACAAGTGTACAAGTCCCGCAGCATAACAAAGGTAGTATATCTGTAAGCTAACAAGTGTACAAGTCCCGCAGCATAACACTTGTAACCTAACAAGTGCAACCAGTCCTGTAGCATAACAAAGGTAGTATATCTGTAACCTAACAAGTGCAACCAGTCCTGTAGCATAACAAAGGTAGTATATCCGTAACCTAACAAGTGCAACCAGTCATGTAGCATAACAAAGGTAGTATATCTGTAACCTAACAAGTGCAACCAGTCATGTAGCATAACAAAGGTAGTATATCCATAACCTAACAAGTGCAACCAGTCATGTAGCATAACAAAGGTAGTATATCCGTAACCTAACAAGTGCAACCAGTCCTGTAGCATAACAAAGGTAGTATATCTGTAACCTAACAAGTGCAACCAGTCATGTAGCATAACAAAGGTAGTATATCTGTAACCTAACAAGTGCAACCAGTCATGTAGCATAACAAAGGTAGTATATCTGTAACCTAACAAGTGCAACCAGTCATGTAGCATAACAAAGGTAGTATATCTGTAACCTAACAAGTGCAACTAGTCCTGTAGCATAACAAAGGTAGTATATCCGTAACCTAACAAGTGCAACCAGTCATGTAGCATAACAAA
The DNA here is from genome assembly GCA_030765055.1 of Mantis religiosa. NCBI lineage: Eukaryota > Metazoa > Arthropoda > Insecta > Mantodea > Mantidae > Mantis > Mantis religiosa. The sequence goes on along the minus strand of JAUKNK010000382.1, from coordinate 420,125 downwards.
GGTAGTATATCTGTAACCTAACAAGTGCAACCAGTCATGTAGCATAACAAAGGTAGTATATCCGTAACCTAACAAGTGCAACCAGTCATGTAGCCTAACAAAGGTAGTATATCCGTAACCTAACAAGTGCAACCAGTCCCGTAGCATAACAAAGGTAGCATATCTGTAACCTAACAAGTGCAACCAGTCATGTAGCATAACAAAGGTAGTATATCCGTAACCTAACAAGTGCAACCAGTCCTGTAGCATAACAAAGGTAGTATATCTGTAACCTAACAAGTGCAACCAGTCCTGTAGCATAACAAAGGTAGTATATCCGTAACCTAACAAGTGCAACCAGTCCTGTACCCTAACAAAGGTAGTATATGTGCAACATAACAGGTGTACCAGTCTGGTACCATAACAAAGGTAGCATATCTGTAACCTACAAAGTGTACCGGTCCTGAACCCTAACAAAGGTAGTATATGTGCAACATAACAGGTGTACCAGTACTGTACCATAACAAAGGTAGTATATCTGTAACCTAACAAGTGTGCCATGCTTGTACCATAACAAAGGTAGTATATCTGTAACCTAACAAGTGTGCCAGTCCAGTACCATAACAAAGGTAGTATATCTGTAACCTAACAAGTGTACCAGTCTTGTACCATAACTAAGGTAGCATATCTGTAAACTAACAAGTGTGCCAGTCCAGTACCATAACAAAGATAGTATATCTGTAACCTAACAAGGGTACCAGTCCAATACCATAACAAAGGTAGTATATCTGTAACCTAACAAGTGTACCAGTCCAGTACCATAACAAAGGTAGTATATCTGTAACCTAAGAAGTGTACCAGTCCAGTACCATAACAAAGGTAGTATATCTGTAACCTAACAAGTGTGCCAGTCCAGTACCATAACAAAGGTAGTATATCTGTAACCTAACAAGTGTGCCAGTCTTGTACCATAACAAAGGTAGTATATCTGTAACCTAACAAGTGTACCAGTCCAATACCATAACAAAAGTAGTATATCTGTAACCTAACAAGTGTACCAGTCCAGTACCATAACAAAGGTAGTATATCTGTAACCTAACAAGTGTATCAGTCCAGTACCATAACAAAGGTAGTATATCTGTAACCTAACAAGTGTGCCAGTCCAGTACAATAACAAAGGTAGTATATCTGTAACCTAACAAGTGTGCCAGTCTTGTACCATAACAAAGGTAGTATATCTGTAACCTAACAGGTGTACCAGTCCTGTACCATAACAAAGATAGTATATCTGTAACCTAACAAGTGTACCAGTCCAGTACCATAACAAAGGTGGTATATCTGTAACATAACAAGTGTACAAGTCCAGTACCATAACAAAGGTTGTATATCTGTAACATAACAAGTGTGCCAGTCCAGTACCATAACAAAGGTAGTATATCTGTAACCTAACAAGTGTGCCAGTCTTGTACCATAACAAAGGTTGTATATCTGTAACATAACAAGTGTGCCAGTCTTGTACCATAACAAAGGTAGTATATCTGTAACCTAACAGGTGTACCAGTCCTGTACCATAACAAAGATAGTATATCTGTAACCTAACAAGTGTACCAGTCCAGTACCATAACAAAGGTGGTATATCTGTAACATAACAAGTGTACAAGTCCAGTACCATAACAAAGGTTGTATATCTGTAACATAACAAGTGTGCCAGTCCAGTACCATAACAAAGGTAGTATATCTGTAACCTAACAAGTGTGCCAGTCCTGTAGCATAACAAAAGTAGTATATCCGTAACATAACAAGTGCAACCAGTCCTGTAGCATAACAAAGGAAGTATATCCATAACCTAACAAGTGCAACCAGTCCTGTAGCATAACAAAGGTAGCATATCTCTAACATAACCAGTGTACCGGTCCTGTACCCTAACAAAGGTAGTATATGTGCAACATAACAGGTGTACCAGTACTGTACCATAACAAAGGTAGTAAAACTGTAAGCTAACAAATATACAAATCCCGCAGCATAACAAAGGTAGTATATCTGTAACCTAACAAGTGCACCAGTCCTGTAGCATAACAAAGGAAGTATATCCGTAACCTAACAAGTGCAACCAGTCCTGTAGCATAACAAAGGTAGCATATCTGTAAACTAACCACTGTACCGGTCCTGTACCCTAACAAAGGTAGTATATTTGCAACATAACAGGTGTACCAGTCTGGTACCATAACAAAGGTAGCATATCTGTAACCTACAAAGTGTACCGGTCCTGAACCCTAACAAAGGTAGTATATGTGCAACATAACAGGTGTACCAGTACTGTACCATAACAAAGGTAGTATATCTGTAACCTAACAAGTGTGCCATGCTTGTACCATAACAAAGGTAGTATATCTGTAACCTAACCAGTGTACCGGTCCTGTACCCTAACAAAGGTAGTATATATGCAACATAACAGGTGTACCAGTCCTGTAGCATAACAAAGGTAGTATATCTGTAACCTAACAAGTATACCAGTCCTGTAGCATAACAAAGGTAGTATATCCGTAACATAACAAGTGCAACCAGTCCTGTAGCATAACAAAGGAAGTATATCCATAACCTAACAAGTGCAACCAGTCCTGTAGCATAACAAAGGTAGCATATCTCTAACATAACCAGTGTACCGGACCTGTACCCTAACAAAGGTAGTATATGTGCAACAAAACAGGTGTACCAGTACTGTACCATAACAAAGGTAGTAAAACTGTAAGCTAACAAATGTACAAATCCCGCAGCATAACAAAGGTAGTATATCTGTAACCTAACAAGTGCACCAGTCCGGTAGCATAACAAAGGAAGTATATCCGTAACCTAACAAGTGCAACCAGTCCTGTAGCATAACAAAGGTAGCATATCTGTAACCTAACCACTGTACCGGTCCTGTACCCTAACAAAGGTAGTATATGTGCAACATAACAGGTGTACCAGTCTGGTACCATAACAAATGTAGCATATCTGTAACCTAAAAGTGTACCGGTCCTGAACCCTAACAAAGGTAGTATATGTGCAACATAACAGGTGTACCAGTACTGTACCATAACAAAGGTAGTATATCTGTAACCTAACAAGTGTGCCATGCTTGTACCATAACAAAGGTAGTATATCTGTAACCTAACAAGTGTGCCAGTCCAGTACCATAACAAAGGTAGTATATCTGTAACCTAACAAGTGTACCAGTCCAGTACCATAACAAAGATAGTATATCTGTAACCTAACAAGGGTACCAGTCCAATACCATAACAAAGGTAGTATATCTGTAACCTAACAAGTGTACCAGTCCAGTACCATAACAAAGGTTGTATATCTGTAACCTAAGAAGTGTACCAGTCCAGTACCATAACAAAGGTAGTATATCTGTAACCTAACAAGTGTGCCAGTCCAGTACCATAACAAAGGTAGTATATCTGTAACCTAACAAGTGTGCCAGTCTTGTACCATAACAAAGGTAGTATATCTGTAACCTAACAAGTGTACCAGTCCAATACCATAACAAAGGTAGTATATCTGTAACCTAACAAGTGTACCAGTCCAGTACCATAACAAAGGTAGTATATCTGTAACCTAACAAGTGTATCAGTCCAGTACCATAACAAAGGTAGTATATCTGTAACCTAACAAGTGTGCCAGTCCAGTACAATAACAAAGGTAGTATATCTGTAACCTAACAAGTGTGCCAGTCTTGTACCATAACAAAGGTAGTATATCTGTAACCTAACAGGTGTACCAGTCCTGTACCATAACAAAGATAGTATATCTGTAACCTAACAAGTGTACCAGTCCAGTACCATAACAAAGGTGGTATATCTGTAACATAACAAGTGTACAAGTCCAGTACCATAACAAAGGTTGTATATCTGTAACATAACAAGTGTGCCAGTCCAGTACCATAACAAAGGTAGTATATCTGTAACCTAACAAGTGTGCCAGTCCTGTAGCATAACAAAGGTAGTATATCCGTAACATAAAGAGTGCAACCAGTCCTGTAGCATAACAAAGGAAGTATATCCATAACCTAACAAGTGCAACCAGTCCTGTAGCATAACAAAGGTAGCATATCTCTAACATAACCAGTGTACCGGTCCTGTACCCTAACAAAGGTAGTATATGTGCAACATAACAGGTGTACCAGTACTGTACCATAACAAAGGTAGTAAAACTGTAAGCTAACAAATGTACAAATCCCGCAGCATAACAAAGGTAGTATATCTGTAACCTAACAAGTGCACCAGTCCTGTAGCATAACAAAGGAAGTATATCCGTAACCTAACAAGTGCAACCAGTCCTGTAGCATAACAAAGGTAGCATATCTGTAAACTAACCACTGTACCGGTCCTGTACCCTAACAAAGGTAGTATATTTGCAACATAACAGGTGTACCAGTCTGGTACCATAACAAAGGTAGCATATCTGTAACCTACAAAGTGTACCGGTCCTGAACCCTAACAATGGTAGTATATGTGCAACATAACAGGTGTACCAGTACTGTACCATAACAAAGGTAGTATATCTGTAACCTAACAAGTGTGCCATGCTTGTACCATAACAAAGGTAGTATATCTGTAACCTAACAAGTGTGCCAGTCCAGTACCATAACAAAGGTAGTATATCTGTAACCTAACAAGTGTACCAGTCTTGTACCATAACTAAGGTAGCATATCTGTAAACTAACAAGTGTGCCAGTCCAGTACCATAACAAAGATAGTATATCTGTAACCTAACAAGGGTACCAGTCCAATACCATAACAAAGGTAGTATATCTGAAACCTAACAAGTGTACCAGTCCAGTACCATAACAAAGGTAGTATATCTGTAACCTAACAAGTGTACCAGTCCAGTACCATAACAAAGGTAGTATATCTGTAACCTAACAAGTGTGCCAGTCCAGTACCATAACAAAGGTAGTATATCTGTAACCTAACAAGTGTGCCAGTCTTGTACCATAAAAAAGGTAGTATATCTGTAACCTAACAAGTGTACCAGTCAAAACCATAACAAAGGTAGTATATCTGTAACCTAACAAGTGTACCAGTCCAGTACCATAACAAAGGTAGTATATCTGTAACTTAACAAGTGTATCAGTCCAGTACCATAACAAAGGTAGTATATCTGTAACCTAACAAGTGTGCCAGTCCAGTACAATAACAAAGGTAGTATATCTGTAACCTAACAAGTGTGCCAGTCTTGTACCATAACAAAGGTAGTATATCTGTAACCTAACAGGTGTACCAGTCCTGTACCATAACAAAGATAGTATATCTGTAACCTAACAAGTGTACCAGTCCAGTACCATAACAAAGGTGGTATATCTGTAACATAACAAGTGTACAAGTCCAGTACCATAACAAAGGTTGTATATCTGTAACATAACAAGTGTGCCAGTCCAGTACCATAACAAAGGTAGTATATCTGTAACCTAACAAGTGTGCCAGTCTTATACCATAACAAAGGTAGTATATCTGTAACTTAACAAGTGTATCAGTCCAGTACCATAACAAAGGTAGTATATCTGTAACCTAACAAGTGTGCCAGTCCAGTACAATAACAAAGGTAGTATATCTGTAACCTAACAAGTGTGCCAGTCTTGTACCATAACAAAGGTAGTATATCTGTAACCTAACAGGTGTACCAGTCCTGTACCATAACAAAGATAGTATATCTGTAACCTAACAAGTGTACCAGTCCAGTACCATAACAAAGGTGGTATATCTGTAACATAACAAGTGTACAAGTCCAGTACCATAACAAAGGTTGTATATCTGTAACATAACAAGTGTGCCAGTCCAGTACCATAACAAAGGTAGTATATCTGTAACCTAACAAGTGTGCCAGTCTTATACCATAACAAAGGTTGTATATCTGTAACATAACAAGTGTGCCAGTCCTGTACCATAACAAAGGTTGTATATCTGCAACATAACAAGTGTACCAGTCCAGTACCATAACAAAGGTTGTATATCTGTAACATAACAAGTGTACAAGTCCAGTACCATAACAAAGGCTGTATATCTGTAACCTAACAAGTGTACCAGTCCAGTACCATAACAAAGGTAGTATATCTGTAACCTAACAAGTGTTTCAGTCCAGTACCATAACAAAGGTAGTATATCTGTAACCTAACAAGTGTATCAGTCCAGTACCATAACAAAGGTAGTATATCTGTAACTTAACAAGTGTACTAGTCCAGTACCATAACAAAGGTAGTATATCTGTAACCTAACAAGTGTATCAGTCCAGTACCATAACAAAGGTAGTATATCTGTAACCTAACAAGTGTATCAGTCCAGTACCATAACAAAGGTAGTATATCTGTAACCTAACAAGTGTACTAGTCCAGTACCATAACAAAGGTAGTATATCTGTAACCTAACAAGTGTCTAGTCCAGTACCATAACAAAGGTAGTATATCTGTAACCTAACAAGTGTATCAGTCCAGTACCATAACAAAGGTTGTATATCTGTAACCTAACAAGTGTACTAGTCCTGTACCATAACAAAGGTAGTATATCTGTAACCTAACAAGTGTACCAGTCCAGTACCATAACAAAGGTAGTATATCTGTAACCTAACAAGTGTACCAGTCCAGTACCATAACAAAGGTAGTATATCTGTAACCTAACAAGTGTACAATTACAAAGGTAGTATATCTGTAACCTAACAAGTGTACCAGTCCAGTACCATAACAAAGGTAGTATATCTGTAACATAACAAGTGTACAATTACAAAGGTAGTATATCTGTAACCTAACAAGTGTACTAGTCCTGTACCATAACAAAGGTAGTATATCTGTAACCTAACAAGTGTACCAGTCCTGTACCATAACAAAGGTAGTATATCTGTAACCTAACAAGTGTACCAGTCCTGTACCATAACAAAGGTAGTATATCTGTAACCTAACAAGTGTACTAGTCCAGTACCATAACAAAGGTAGTATATCTGTAACCTAACAAGTGTACCAGTCCTGTACCATAACAAAGGTAGTATATCTGTAACCTAACAAGTGTACCAGTCCAGTACCATAACAAAGGTAGTATATCTGTAACCTAACAAGTGTACCAGTCCTGTACCATAACAAAGGTAGTATATCTGTAATCTAACAAGTGTATCAGTCCAGTACCATAACAAAGGTAGTATATCTGTAACCTAACAAGTGTATCAGTCCAGTACCATAACAAAGGTAGTATATCTGTAACCTAACAAGTGTATCAGTCCAGTACCATAACAAAGGTAGTATATCTGTAACCTAACAAGTGTATCAGTCCAGTACCATAACAAAGGTAGTATATCTGTAATCAAACAAGTGTATCAGTTCTGTACCATAACAAAGGTAGTATATCTGTAATCTAACAAGTGTATCAGTCCTGTACCATAACAAAGGTTGTATATCTGTAACCTAACAAGTGTATCAGTCCAGTACCATAACAAAGGTTGTATATCTGTAACCTTTCAAGTGTACCAGTCCAGTACCATAACAAAGGTAGTATATCTGTAACCTAACAAGTGTACTAGTCCAGTACCATAACAAAGGTAGTATATCTGTAACCTTACAAGTGTACTAGTCCAGTACCATAACAAAGGTAGTATATCTGTAACCTAACAAGTGTATCAGTCCAATACCATAACAAAGGTAGTATATCTGTAACCTAACAAGTGTACCAGTCCTGTACCATAACATAGGTAGTATATCTGTAACCTAACAAGTGTATCAGTCCAGTAACATAACAAAGGTAGTATATCTGTAACCTAACAAGTGTTTCAGTCCAGTACCATAACAAAGGTTGTATATCTGTAACCTAACAAGTGTATCAGTCCAGTACCATAACAAAGTTAGTATATCTGTAACCTAACAAGTGTATCAGTCCAGTACCATAACAAAGGTAGTATATCTGTAACCTAACAAGTGTATCAGTCCAGTACCATAACAAAGGTAGTATATCTGTAACCTAACAAGTGTATCAGTCCTGTACCATAACAAAGGTTGTATACCTGTAACCTAACAAGCGTATCAGTCCTGTACCATAACAAAGGTAGTATATCTGTAACCTAAAATGTGTATCAGTCCTGTACCATAACAAAGGTAGTATATCTGTAACCTAACAAGTGTACCAGTCCAGTACCATAACAAAGGTTGTATATCTGTAACCTAACAAGTGTACCAGTCCAGTACCATAACAAAGGTAGTATATCTGTAACCTAACAAGTGTATCAGTCCTGTACCATAACAAAGGTTGTATATCTGTAACCTAACAAGTGTATCAGTCCAGTACCATAACAAAGGTAGTATATCTGTAACATAACAAGTGTACCAGTCCAGTACCATAACAAAGGTTGTATATCTGTAACCTAACAAGTGTATCAGTCCTGTACCATAACAAAGGTAGTATATCTGTAACCTAACAAGTGTATCAGTCCTGTACCATAACAAAGGTAGTATATCTGTAACCTAACAAGTGTATCAGTCCTGTACCATAACAAAGGTAGTATATCTGTAACATAACAAGTGTACAATTACAAAGATAGTATATCTATAACATAACAAGTGTAACAGTCCAGTACCATAACAAAGGTTGTATATCTGTAACCTAACAAGTGTATCAGTCCTGTACCATAACAAACGTAGTATATCTGTAACCTAACAAGTGTATCAGTCTAGTACCATAACAAAGGTAGTATATCTGTAACATAACAAGTGTACAATTACAACGGTAGTATATCTGTAACATAACAAGTGTAACAGTCCAGTACCAAAACAAAGGTTGTATATCTGTAACATAACAAGTGTAACAATCCAGTACCATAATAAAGGTAGTATATCTATAACCTAACAAGTGTATCAGCCCAGTACCATAACAAAGGTTGTATATCCGTAACCAAACAAGTGTATCAGTCCAGTACCATAACAAAGGTTGTATATCTGTAACCTAACAAGTGTATCAGCCCAGTACCATAACAAAGGTAGTATATCTGTAACCTAACAAGTGTATCAGCCCAGTACCATAACAATGGTAGTATATCTGTAACCTAACAAGTGTATCAATCCAGTAACTTAACAATGGTAGTATATCTGTAACCTAACAAGTGTACCAGTCCAGTACCATAACAAAGGTAGTATATCTGTAACCCAACAAGTGTATCAGCCCAGTACCATAACAGAGGTAGTATATTTGTAACCTAAGAAGTGTATCAGTCCAGTACCATAACAAAGGTTGTATATCTGTAACATAACAAGTGTATCAGTCCAGTACCATAACAAAGGTAGTATATCTGTAACCTAACAAAAGTACAATTACAAAGGTAGTATATCTGTAACCTAACAAGTGTATCAGTCCAGTAACATAAAAAAGGTAGTATATCTGTAACCTAACAAGTGTATCAGCCCAGTACCATAACAAAGGTAGTATATCTGTAACCTAACAAGTGTATCAGTCCAGTACCATAACAAAGGTAGTATATCTGTAACCTAACAAAAGTACAACTACAAAGGTAGTATATCTGTAACCTAACAAAAGTACAATTACAAAGGTAGTATATCTGTAACCTAACAAGTGTATCAGTCCAGTACCATAACAAAGGTAGTATATCTGTAACCTAACAAAAGTACAATTACAAAGGTAGTATATCTGTAACCTAACAAGTGTATCAGTCCAGTACCATAACAAAGGTAGTATATCTGTAACCTAACAAGTGTATCAGTCCAGTACCATAACAAAGGTTGTATATCTGTAACCTAACAAGTGTATCAGTCCAGTACCATAACAAAGGTAGTATATCTGTAACCTAACGAAAGTACAATTACAAAGGTAGTATATCTGTAACCCAACAAGTGTATCAGTCCAGTACCATAACAAAGGTTGTATATCTGTAACCTAACAAGTGTATCAGTCCAGTACCATAACAAAGGTAGTATATCTGTAACCTAACAAGTGTAACAGTCCAGTACCATAACAAAGGTAGTATATCTGTAACATAACAAGTGTATCAGTCCAGTACCATAACAAAGGTTGTATATCTGTAACCTAACAAGTGTATCAGTCCAGTACCATAACAAAGGTTGTATATCTGTAACCTAACAAGGGTATCAGTCCAGTACCATAACAATGGTAGTATATCTGTAACATAACAAGTGTATCAGTCCAGTACCATAACAAAGGTTGTATATCTGTAACATAACAATTGTATCAGTCCAGTACCATAACAAAGGTAGTATATCTGTAACATAACAAGTGTATCAGTCCAGTACCATAACAATGGTAGTATATCTGTAACATAACAAGTGTACAATTACAAAGGTAGTATATCTGTAACCTAACAAGTGTATCAGTCCAGTACCATAACAAAGGTTGTATATCTGTAACCTAACAAGTGTATCAGTCCAGTACCATAACAAAGGTTGTATATCTGTAACCTAACAAGTGTACCAGTCCTGTACAGTAACAAAGGTAGTATATCTGTAACCTAACAAGTGTACCAGTCCTGTACCATAACAAAGGTAGTATATCTGTAACCTAACAAGTGTACTAGTCCTGTACCATAACAAAGGTAGTATATCTGTAACCTAACAAGTGTACCAGTCCAGTACCATAACAAAGGTAGTATATCTGTAACCTAACAAGTGTATCAGTCCAGTACCATAACAAAGGTAGTATATCTGTAACCTAACAGGTGTATCAGTCCAGTACCATAACAAAGGTAGTATATCTGTAACCTAACAAGTGTATCAGTCCAGTACCATAACAAAGGTTGTATATCTGTAACCTAACAAGTGTATCAGTCCAGTACCATAACAAAGGTTGTATATCTGTAACATAACAATTGTATCAGTCCAGTACCATAACAAAGGTAGTATATCTGTAACATAACAAGTGTATCAGTCCAGTACCATAACAATGGTAGTATATCTGTAAGATAACAAGTGTACAATTACAAAGGTAGTATATCTGTAACCTAACAAGTCTATCAGTCCAGTACCATAACAAAGGTTGTATATCTGTAACCTAACAAGTGTATCAGTCCAGTACCATAACAAAGGTTGTATATCTGTAACCTAACAAGTGTACCAGTCCTGTACAGTAACAAAGGTAGTATATCTGTAACCTAACAAGTGTACCAGTCCTGTACCATAACAAAGGTAGTATATCTGTAACCTAACAAGTGTACTAGTCCTGTACCATAACAAAGGTAGTATATCTGTAACCTAACAAGTGTACCAGTCCAGTACCATAACAAAGGTAGTATATCTGTAACCTAACAAGTGTATCAGTCCAGTACCATAACAAAGGTAGTATATCTGTAACCTAACACGTGTACTAGTCCTGTACCATAACAAAGGTAGTATATCTGTAACCTAACAAGTGTATCAGTCCAGTACCATAACAAAGGTAGTATATCTGTAACCTAACAGGTGTATCAGTCCAGTACCATAACAAAGGTAGTATATCTGTAACCTAACAAGTGTATCAGTCCAGTACCATAACAAAGGTTGTATATCTGTAACCTAACAAGTGTATCAGTCCTGTACCATAACAAAGGTAGTATATCTGTAACCTAACAAGTGTATCAGTCCAGTACCATAACAAAGGTTGTATATCTGTAACCTAACAAGTGTACCAGTCCTGTACCATAACAAAGGTAGTATATCTGTAACCTAACAAGTGTATCAGTCCAGTATAATAACAAAGGTTGTATATCTGTAACCTGACAAGTGTATCAGTCCTGTACCATAACAATGGTAGTATATCTGTAACCTAACAAGTTTATCAGTCCAGTACCATAACAAAGGTAGTATATCTGTAACCTAACAAGTGTACCAGTCCTGTACCATAACAAAGGTAGTATATCTGTATCCTAACAAGTGTACCAGTCCAGTACCATAACAAAGGTAGTATATCTGCAACCTAACAAGTGTATCAGTCCTGTACCATAACAATGGTAGTATATCTGTAACCTAACAAGTTTATCAGTCCAATACCATAACAAAGGTTGTATATCTGTAACCTAACAAGTGTATCAGTGCTGTACCATAAGAAAGGTAGTATATCTGTAACCTAACAAGTGTACCAGTCCAGTACCATAACAAAGGTTGTATATCTGTAACCTAACAAGTGTATCAGTCCTGTACCATAACAATGGTAGTATATCTGTAACCTAACAAGTTTATCAGTCCAGTACCATAACAAAAGTTGTATATCTGTAACCTAACAAGTTTATCAGTGCTGTACCATAAGAAAGGTCGTATATCTGTAACCTAACAAGTGAACTAGTCCTGTACCATAACAAAGGTAGTATATCTGTAACCTAACAAGTGTACTAGTCCTGTACCATAAGAAAGGTAGTATATCTGTAACCTAACAAGTGTACTAGTCCAGTACCATAACAAAGGTTGTATATCTGTAACCTAACAAGTGTATCAGTGCTGTACCATAACAAAGGTAGTATATCTGTAACCTAAATGGTGTACTAGTCCTGTACCATAACAAAGGTAGTATATCTGTAACCTAACAAGTGTACTAGTCCTGTACCATAACAAAGGTAGTATATCTGTAACCTAACAAGTGTACTAGTCCAGTACCATAACAAAGGTTGTATATCTGTAACCTAACAAGTGTATCAGTGCTGTACCATAAGAAAGGTAGTATATCTGTAACCTAACAAGTGTACTAGTCCTGTACCATAACAAAGGTAGTATATCTGTATCCTAACAAGTGTATCAGTGCTGTACCATAAGAAAGGTTGTATATCTGTAACCTAACAAGTGTATCAGTCCTGTACCATAACAATGGTAGTATATCTGTAACCTAACAAGTTTATCAGTTCAGTACCATAACAAAGGTTGTATATCTGTAACCTAACAAGTGTATCAGTGGTGTACCATAAGAAAGGTAGTATATCTGTAACCTAACAAGTGTACTAGCCCTGTACCATAACAAAGGTAGTATTACTGTATCCTAACAAGTGTATCAGTGCTGTACCATAAGAAAGGTAGTATATCTGTAACCTAACAAGTGTATCAGTCCTGTACCATAACAAAGGTAGTATATCTGTAACCTAACAAGTGTATCAGCCCAGTACCATAACAAAGGTAGTATATCTGTAACCTAACAAGTGTATCAGTGCTGTACCATAAAAAAGGTAATATATCTGTAACCTAACAAGTGCACCAGTCCTATACCATAACAAAGGTAGTATATCTGTATCCTAACAAGTGTACCAGTCCAGTACCATAACAAAGGTAGTATATCTGTAACCTAACAAGGGTACCAGTCCTGTACCATAACAAAGGTTGTATATCTGTAACCTAACAAGTGTACTAGTCCTGTACCATAACAAAGGTAGTATATCTGTAACCTAACAAGTGCATCAGTCCAGTACCATAACAAAGGCACTATATCTGTAACCTAACAAGTGTATCAGTCCAGTACCATAACAAAGGTTGTACATCTGTAACCTAACAAGTGTATCAGTCCTGTACCATAACAAAGGTAGTATATCTGTAACCTAACAAGTGTATCAGTCCTGTACCATAACAAAGGTAGTATATCTGTAACCTAACAAGTGTATCAGTCCTGTACCATAACAAAGGTTGTATATCTGTAACCTAACAAGTGTACTAGTCCTGTACCATAACAAAGGTAGTATATCTGTAACCTAACAAGTGTACCAGTCCAGTACCATAACAAAGGTAGTATATCTGTAACCTAACAAGTGTACCAGTCCAGTACCATAACAAAGGTAGTATATCTGTAACCTAACAAGTGTACAATTACAAAGGTAGTATATCTGTAACCTAACAAGTGTACCAGTCCAGTACCATAACAAAGGTAGTATATCTGTAACATAACAAGTGTACAATTACAAAGGTAGTATATCTGTAACCTAACAAGTGTACTAGTCCAGTACCATAACAAAGGTAGTATATCTGTAACCTAACAAGTGTACTAGTCCAGTACCATAACAAAGGTAGTATATCTGTAACCTAACAAGTGTATCAGTCCAGTACCATAACAAAGGTAGTATATCTGTAACCTAACAAGTGTATCAGTCCAGTACCATAACAAAGGTAGTATATCTGTAACTTAACAAGTGTACTAGTCCAGTACCATAACAAAGGTAGTATATCTGTAACCTAACAAGTGTATCAGTCCAGTACCATAACAAAGGTAGTATATCTGTAACCTAACAAGTGTACCAGTCCTGTACCATAACAAAGGTAGTATATCTGTAACCTAACAAGTGTACTAGTCCTGTACCATAACAAAGGTAGTATATCTGTAACCTAACAAGTGTACCAGTCCAGTACCATAACAAAGGTAGTATATCTGTAACCTAACAAGTGTATCAGTCCAGTACCATAACAAAGGTAGTATATCTGTAACCTAACAAGTGTACTAGTCCTGTACCATAACAAAGGTAGTATATCTGTAACCTAACAAGTGTATCAGTCCAGTACCATAACAAAGGTAGTATATATGTAACCTAACAGGTGTATCAGTCCAGTACCATAACAAAGGTAGTATATCTGTAACCTAACAAGTGTATCAGTCCAGTACCATAACAAAGGTTGTATATCTGTAACCTAACAAGTGTATCAGTCCTGTACCATAACAAAGGTAGTATATCTGTAACCTAACAAGTGTATCAGTCCAGTACCATAACAAAGGTTGTATATCTGTAACCTAACAAGTGTACCAGTCCTGTACCATAACAAAGGTAGTATATCTGTAACCTAACAAGTGTATCAGTCCAGTATAATAACAAAGGTTGTATATCTGTAACCTGACAAGTGTATCAGTCCTGTACCATAACAATGGTAGTATATCTGTAACCTAACAAGTTTATCAGTCCAGTACCATAACAAAGGTAGTATATCTGTAACCTAACAAGTGTACCAGTCCTGTACCATAACAAAGGTAGTATATCTGTATCCTAACAAGTGTACCAGTCCAGTACCATAACAAAGGTAGTATATCTGCAACCTAACAAGTGTATCAGTCCTGTACCATAACAATGGTAGTATATCTGTAACCTAACAAGTTTATCAGTCCAATACCATAACAAAGGTTGTATATCTGTAACCTAACAAGTGTATCAGTGCTGTACCATAAGAAAGGTAGTATATCTGTAACCTAACAAGTGTACCAGTCCAGTACCATAACAAAGGTTGTATATCTGTAACCTAACAAGTGTATCAGTCCTGTACCATAACAATGGTAGTATATCTGTAACCTAACAAGTTTATCAGTCCAGTACCATAACAAAAGTTGTATATCTGTAACCTAACAAGTGTATCAGTGCTGTACCATAAGAAAGGTCGTATATCTGTAACCTAACAAGTGAACTAGTCCTGTACCATAACAAAGGTAGTATATCTGTAACCTAACAAGTGTACTAGTCCTGTACCATAAGAAAGGTAGTATATCTGTAACCTAACAAGTGTACTAGTCCAGTACCATAACAAAGGTTGTATATCTGTAACCTAACAAGTGTATCAGTGCTGTACCATAACAAAGGTAGTATATCTGTAACCTAACAAGTGTACTAGTCCTGTACCATAACAAAGGTAGTATATCTGTAACCTAACAAGTGTACTAGTCCTGTACCATAACAAAGGTAGTATATCTGTAACCTAACAAGTGTACTAGTCCAGTACCATAACAAAGGTTGTATATCTGTAACCTAACAAGTGTATCAGTGCTGTACCATAAGAAAGGTAGTATATCTGTAACCTAACAAGTGTACTAGTCCTGTACCATAACAAAGGTAGTATATCTGTATCCTAACAAGTGTATCAGTGCTGTACCATAAGAAAGGTTGTATATCTGTAACCTAACAAGTGTATCAGTCCTGTACCATAACAATGGTAGTATATCTGTAACCTAACAAGTTTATCAGTTCAGTACCATAACAAAGGTTGTATATCTGTAACCTAACAAGTGTATCAGTGGTGTACCATAAGAAAGGTAGTATATCTGTAACCTAACAAGTGTACTAGCCCTGTACCATAACAAAGGTAGTATATCTGTATCCTAACAAGTGTATCAGTGCTGTACCATAAGAAAGGTAGTATATCTGTAACCTAACAAGTGTATCAGTCCTGTACCATAACAAAGGTAGTATATCTGTAACCTAACAAGTGTATCAGCCCAGTACCATAACAAAGGTAGTATATCTGTAACCTAACAAGTGTATCAGTGCTGTACCATAAAAAAGGTAATATATCTGTAACCTAACAAGTGCACCAGTCCTGTACCATAACAAAGGTAGTATATCTGTATCCTAACAAGTGTACCAGTCCAGTACCATAACAAAGGTAGTATATCTGTAACCTAACAAGGGTACCAGTCCTGTACCATAACAAAGGTTGTATATCTGTAACCTAACAAGTGTACTAGTCCTGTACCATAACAAAGGTAGTATATCTGTAACCTAACAAGTGCATCAGTCCAGTACCATAACAAAGGCACTATATCTGTAACCTAACAAGTGTATCAGTCCAGTACCATAACAAAGGTTGTACATCTGTAACCTAACAAGTGTATCAGTCCTGTACCATAACAAAGGTAGTATATCTGTAACCTAACAAGTGTATCAGTCCTGTACCATAACAAAGGTAGTATATCTGTAACCTAACAAGTGTATCAGTCCTGTACCATAACAAAGGTTGTATATCTGTAACCTAACAAGTGTACTAGTCCTGTACCATAACAAAGGTAGTATATCTGTAACCTAACAAGTGTACCAGTCCAGTACCATAACAAAGGTAGTATATCTGTAACCTAACAAGTGTACCAGTCCAGTACCATAACAAAGGTAGTATATCTGTAACCTAACAAGTGTACAATTACAAAGGTAGTATATCTGTAACCTAACAAGTGTACCAGTCCAGTACCATAACAAAGGTAGTATATCTGTAACATAACAAGTGTACAATTACAAAGGTAGTATATCTGTAACCTAACAAGTGTACTAGTCCAGTACCATAACAAAGGTAGTATATCTGTAACCTAACAAGTGTACTAGTCCAGTACCATAACAAAGGTAGTATATCTGTAACCTAACAAGTGTATCAGTCCAGTACCATAACAAAGGTAGTATATCTGTAACCTAACAAGTGTATCAGTCCAGTACCATAACAAAGGTAGTATATCTGTAACTTAACAAGTGTACTAGTCCAGTACCATAACAAAGGTAGTATATCTGTAACCTAACAAGTGTATCAGTCCAGTACCATAACAAAGGTAGTATATCTGTAACCTAACAAGTGTATCAGTCCAGTACCATAACAAAGGTAGTATATCTGTAACCTAACAAGTGTACTAGTCCAGTACCATAGCAAAGGTAGTATATCTGTAACCTAACAAGTGTCTAGTCCAGTACCATAACAAAGGTAGTATATCTGTAACCTAACAAGTGTATCAGTCCAGTACCATAACAAAGGTTGTATATCTGTAACCTAACAAGTGTACTAGTCCTGTACCATAACAAAGGTAGTATATCTGTAACCTAACAAGTGTACCAGTCCAGTACCATAACAAAGGTAGTATATCTGTAACCTAACAAGTGTACCAGTCCAGTACCATAACAAAGGTAGTATATCTGTAACCTAACAAGTGTACAATTACAAAGGTAGTATATCTGTAACCTAACAAGTGTACCAGTCCAGTACCATAACAAAGGTAGTATATCTGTAACATAACAAGTGTACAATTACAAAGGTAGTATATCTGTAACCTAACAAGTGTACTAGTCCTGTACCATAACAAAGGTAGTATATCTGTAACCTAACAAGTGTACCAGTCCTGTACCATACCAAAGGTAGTATATCTGTAACCTAACATGTGTACTAGTCCTGTACCATAACAAAGGTAGTATATCTGTAACCTAACAAGTGTACTAGTCCAGTACCATAACAAAGGTAGTATATCTGTAACCTAACAAGTGTACCAGTCCTGTACCATAACAAAGGTAGTATATCTGTAACCTAACAAGTGTACCAGTCCAGTACCATAACAAAGGTAGTATATCTGTAACCTAACAAGTGTACCAGTCCTGTACCATAACAAAGGTAGTATATCTGTAATCTAACAAGTGTATCAGTCCAGTACCATAACAAAGGTAGTATATCTGTAACCTAACAAGTGTATCAGTCCAGTACCATAACAAAGGTAGTATATCTGTAACCTAACAAGTGTATCAGTCCAGTACCATAACAAAGGTAGTATATCTGTAACCTAACAAGTGTATCAGTCCAGTACCATAACAAAGGTAGTATATCTGTAATCAAACAAGTGTATCAGTTCTGTACCATAACAAAGGTAGTATATCTGTAATCTAACAAGTGTATCAGTCCTGTACCATAACAAAGGTTGTATATCTGTAACCTAACAAGTGTATCAGTCCAGTACCATAACAAAGGTTGTATATCTGTAACCTTTCAAGTGTACCAGTCCAGTACCATAACAAAGGTAGTATATCTGTAACCTAACAAGTGTACTAGTCCAGTACCATAACAAAGGTAGTATATCTGTAACCTTACAAGTGTACTAGTCCAGTACCATAACAAAGGTAGTATATCTGTAACCTAACAAGTGTATCAGTCCAATACCATAACAAAGGTAGTATATCTGTAACCTAACAAGTGTACCAGTCCTGTACCATAACAAAGGTAGTATATCTGTAACCTAACAAGTGTATCAGTCCAGTACCATAACAAAGGTAGTATATCTGTAACCTAACAAGTGTTTCAGTCCAGTACCATAACAAAGGTTGTATATCTGTAACCTAACAAGTGTATCAGTCCAGTACCATAACAAAGTTAGTATATCTGTAACCTAACAAGTGTATCAGTCCAGTACCATAACAAAGGTAGTATATCTGTAACCTAACAAGTGTATCAGTCCAGTACCATAACAAAGGTAGTATATCTGTAACCTAACAAGTGTATCAGTCCAGTACCATAACAAAGGTAGTATATCTGTAACATAAAAAGTGTATCAGTCCAGTACCATAACAAAGGTAGTATATCTGTAACTTAACAAGTGTACTAGTCCAGTACCATAACAAAGGTAGTATATCTGTAACCTAACAAGTGTATCAGTCCAGTACCATAACAAAGGTAGTATATCTGTAACCTAACAAGTGTATCAGTCCAGTACCATAACAAAGGTAGTATATCTGTAACCTAACAAGTGTACTAGTCCAGTACCATAACAAAGGTAGTATATCTGTAACCTAACAAGTGTCTAGTCCAGTACCATAACAAAGGTAGTATATCTGTAACCTAACAAGTGTATCAGTCCAGTACCATAACAAAGGTAGTATATCTGTAACCTAACAAGTGTATCAGTCCAGTACCATAACCAAGGTAGTATATCTGTAACCTAACAGGTGTATCAGTCCAGTACCATAACAAAGGTAGTATATCTGTAACGTAACAAGTGTATAAGTCCAGTACCATAACAAAGGTTGTATATCTGTTACCTAACAAGTGTATCAGTCCAGTACCATAACAAAGGTAGTATATCTGTAATCTAACAAGTTTATCAGTCCAGTACCATAACAAAGGTTGTATATCTGTAACCTAACAAGTGTACCAGTCCTGTACCATAACAAAGATAGTATATCTGTAACCTAACAAGTGTATAAGTCCAGTACCATAACAAAGGTAGTATATCTGTAACCTAACAAGTGTATCAGTCCAGTACCATAACAAAGGTTGTATATCTGTAATATAACAAGTGTATCAGTCCAGTACCATAACAAAGGTAGTATATCTGTAACCTAACAAAAGTACAATTACAAAGGTAGTATATCTGTAACCTAACAAGTGTATCAGTCCAGTAACATAAAAAAGGTAGTATATCTGTAACCTAACAAGTGTATCAGCCCAGTACCATAACAAAGGTAGTATATCTGTAACCTAACAAGTGTATCAGTCCAGTACCATAACAAAGGTAGTATATCTGTAACCTAACAAAAGTACAACTACAAAGGTAGTATATCTGTAACCTAACAAAAGTACAATTACAAAGGTAGTATATCTGTAACCTAACAAAAGTACAATTACAAAGGTAGTATATCTGTAACCTAACAAGTGTATCAGTCCAGTACCATAACAAAGGTAGTATATCTGTAACCTAACAAAAGTACAATTACAAAGGTAGTATATCTGTAACCTAACAAGTGTATCAGTCCAGTACCATAACAAAGGTAGTATATCTGTAACCTAACAAGTGTATCAGTCCAGTACCATAACAAAGGTTGTATATCTGTAACCTAACAAGTGTATCAGTCCAGTACCATAACAAAGGTAGTATATCTGTAACCTAACAAAAGTACAATTACAAAGGTAGTATATCTGTAACCCAACAAGTGTATCAGTCCAGTACCATAACAAAGGTTGTATATCTGTAACCTAACAAGTGTATCAGTCCAGTACCATAACAAAGGTAGTATATCTGTAACCTAACAAGTGTAACAGTCCAGTACCATAAGAAAGGTAGTATATCTGTAACCTAACAAGTGTACTAGTCCAGTACCATAACAAAGGTTGTATATCTGTAACCTAACAAGTGTATCAGTGCTGTACCATAACAAAGGTAGTATATCTGTAACCTAACAAGTGTACTAGTCCTGTACCATAACAAAGGTAGTATATCTGTAACCTAACAAGTGTACTAGTCCTGTACCATAACAAAGGTAGTATATCTGTAACCTAACAAGTGTACTAGTCCAGTACCATAACAAAGGTTGTATATCTGTAACCTAACAAGTGTATCAGTGCTGTACCATAAGAAAGGTAGTATATCTGTAACCTAACAAGTATACTAGTCCTGTACCATAACAAAGGTAGTATATCTGTATCCTAACAAGTGTATCAGTGCTGTACCATAAGAAAGGTTGTATATCTGTAACCTAACAAGTGTATCAGTCCTGTACCATAACAATGGTAGTATATCTGTAACCTAACAAGTTTATCAGTTCAGTACCATAACAAAGGTTGTATATCTGTAACCTAACAAGTGTATCAGTGGTGTACCATAAGAAAGGTAGTATATCTGTAACCTAACAAGTGTACTAGCCCTGTACCATAACAAAGGTAGTATATCTGTATCCTAACAAGTGTATCAGTGCTGTACCATAAGAAAGGTAGTATATCTGTAACCTAACAAGTGTATCAGTCCTGTACCATAACAAAGGTAGTATATCTGTAACCTAACAAGTGTATCAGCCCAGTACCATAACAAAGGTAGTATATCTGTAACCTAACAAGTGTATCAGTGCTGTACCATAAAAAAGGTAATATATCTGTAACCTAACAAGTGCACCAGTCCTGTACCATAACAAAGGTAGTATATCTGTATCCTAACAAGTGTACCAGTCCAGTACCATAACAAAGGTAGTATATCTGTAACCTAACAAGGGTACCAGTCCTGTACCATAACAAAGGTTGTATATCTGTAACCTAACAAGTGTACTAGTCCTGTACCATAACAAAGGTAGTATATCTGTAACCTAACAAGTGCATCAGTCCAGTACCATAACAAAGGCACTATATCTGTAACCTAACAAGTGTATCAGTCCAGTACCATAACAAAGGTTGTACATCTGTAACCTAACAAGTGTATCAGTCCTGTACCATAACAAAGGTAGTATATCTGTAACCTAACAAGTGTATCAGTCCTGTACCATAACAAAGGTAGTATATCTGTAACCTAACAAGTGTATCAGTCCTGTACCATAACAAAGGTTGTATATCTGTAACCTAACAAGTGTACTAGTCCTGGACCATAACAAAGGTAGTATATCTGTAACCTAACAAGTGTACCAGTCCAGTACCATAACAAAGGTAGTATATCTGTAACCTAACAAGTGTACCAGTCCAGTACCATAACAAAGGTAGTATATCTGTAACCTAACAAGTGTACAATTACAAAGGTAGTATATCTGTAACCTAACAAGTGTACCAGTCCAGTACCATAACAAAGGTAGTATATCTGTAACATAACAAGTGTACAATTACAAAGGTAGTATATCTGTAACCTAACAAGTGTACTAGTCCAGTACCATAACAAAGGTAGTATATCTGTAACCTAACAAGTGTACTAGTCCAGTACCATAACAAAGGTAGTATATCTGTAACCTAACAAGTGTATCAGTCCAGTACCATAACAAAGGTAGTATATCTGTAACCTAACAAGTGTATCAGTCCAGTACCATAACAAAGGTAGTATATCTGTAACTTAACAAGTGTACTAGTCCAGTACCATAACAAAGGTAGTATATCTGTAACCTAACAAGTGTATCAGTCCAGTACCATAACAAAGGTAGTATATCTGTAACCTAACAAGTGTATCAGTCCAGTACCATAACAAAGGTAGTATATCTGTAACCTAACAAGTGTACTAGTCCAGTACCATAGCAAAGGTAGTATATCTGTAACCTAACAAGTGTCTAGTCCAGTACCATAACAAAGGTAGTATATCTGTAACCTAACAAGTGTATCAGTCCAGTACCATAACAAAGGTTGTATATCTGTAACCTAACAAGTGTACTAGTCCTGTACCATAACAAAGGTAGTATATCTGTAACCTAACAAGTGTACCAGTCCAGTACCATAACAAAGGTAGTATATCTGTAACCTAACAAGTGTACCAGTCCAGTACCATAACAAAGGTAGTATATCTGTAACCTAACAAGTGTACAATTACAAAGGTAGTATATCTGTAACCTAACAAGTGTACCAGTCCAGTACCATAACAAAGGTAGTATATCTGTAACATAACAAGTGTACAATTACAAAGGTAGTATATCTGTAACCTAACAAGTGTACTAGTCCTGTACCATAACAAAGGTAGTATATCTGTAACCTAACAAGTGTACCAGTCCTGTACCATAACAAAGGTAGTATATCTGTAACCTAACATGTGTACTAGTCCTGTACCATAACAAAGGTAGTATATCTGTAACCTAACAAGTGTACTAGTCCAGTACCATAACAAAGGTAGTATATCTGTAACCTAACAAGTGTACCAGTCCTGTACCATAACAAAGGTAGTATATCTGTAACCTAACAAGTGTACCAGTCCAGTACCATAACAAAGGTAGTATATCTGTAACCTAACAAGTGTATCAGTCCAGTACCATAACAAAGGTAGTATATCTGTAATCAAACAAGTGTATCAGTTCTGTACCATAACAAAGGTAGTATATCTGTAATCTAACAAGTGTATCAGTCCTGTACCATAACAAAGGTTGTATATCTGTAACCTAACAAGTGTATCAGTCCAGTACCATAACAAAGGTTGTATATCTGTAACCTTTCAAGTGTACCAGTCCAGTACCATAACAAAGGTAGTATATCTGTAACCTAACAAGTGTACTAGTCCAGTACCATAACAAAGGTAGTATATCTGTAACCTTACAAGTGTACTAGTCCAGTACCATAACAAAGGTAGTATATCTGTAACGTAACAAGTGTATCAGTCCAATACCATAACAAAGGTAGTATATCTGTAACCTAACAAGTGTACCAGTCCTGTACCATAACAAAGGTAGTATATCTGTAACCTAACAAGTGTATCAGTCCAGTACCATAACAAAGGTAGTATATCTGTAACCTAACAAGTGTTTCAGTCCAGTACCATAACAAAGGTTGTATATCTGTAACCTAACAAGTGTATCAGTCCAGTACCATAACAAAGTTAGTATATCTGTAACCTAACAAGTGTATCAGTCCAGTACCATAACAAAGGTAGTATATCTGTAACCTAACAAGTGTATCAGTCCAGTACCATAACAAAGGTAGTATATCTGTAACCTAACAAGTGTATCAGTCCAGTACCATAACAAAGGTAGTATATCTGTAACATAAAAAGTGTATCAGTCCAGTACCATAACAAAGGTAGTATATCTGTAACTTAACAAGTGTACTAGTCCAGTACCATAACAAAGGTAGTATATCTGTAACCTAACAAGTGTATCAGTCCAGTACCATAACAAAGGTAGTATATCTGTAACCTAACAAGTGTATCAGTCCAGTACCATAACAAAGGTAGTATATCTGTAACCTAACAAGTGTACTAGTCCAGTACCATAACAAAGGTAGTATATCTGTAACCTAACAAGTGTCTAGTCCAGTACCATAACAAAGGTAGTATATCTGTAACCTAACAAGTGTATCAGTCCAGTACCATAACAAAGGTAGTATATCTGTAACCTAACAAGTGTATCAGTCCAGTACCATAACCAAGGTAGTATATCTGTAACCTAACAGGTGTATCAGTCCAGTACCATAACAAAGGTAGTATATCTGTAACGTAACAAGTGTATAAGTCCAGTACCATAACAAAGGTTGTATATCTGTAACCTAACAAGTGTATCAGTCCAGTACCATAACAAAGGTAGTATATCTGTAATCTAACAAGTTTATCAGTCCAGTACCATAACAAAGGTTGTATATCTGTAACCTAACAAGTGTACCAGTCCTGTACCATAACAAAGATAGTATATCTGTAACCTAACAAGTGTATAAGTCCAGTACCATAACAAAGGTAGTATATCTGTAACCTAACAAGTGTATCAGTCCAGTACCATAACAAAGGTTGTATATCTGTAATATAACAAGTGTATCAGTCCAGTACCATAACAAAGGTAGTATATCTGTAACCTAACAAAAGTACAATTACAAAGGTAGTATATCTGTAACCTAACAAGTGTATCAGTCCAGTAACATAAAAAAGGTAGTATATCTGTAACCTAACAAGTGTATCAGCCCAGTACCATAACAAAGGTAGTATATCTGTAACCTAACAAGTGTATCAGTCCAGTACCATAACAAAGGTAGTATATCTGTAACCTAACAAAAGTACAACTACAAAGGTAGTATATCTGTAGCCTAACAAAAGTACAATTACAAAGGTAGTATATCTGTAACCTAACAAAAGTACAATTACAAAGGTAGTATATCTGTAACCTAACAAGTGTATCAGTCCAGTACCATAACAAAGGTAGTATATCTGTAACCTAACAAAAGTACAATTACAAAGGTAGTATATCTGTAACCTAACAAGTGTATCAGTCCAGTACCATAACAAAGGTAGTATATGTGTAACCTAACAAGTGTATCAGTCCAGTACCATAACAAAGGTTGTATATCTGTAACCTAACAAGTGTATCAGTCCAGTACCATAACAAAGGTAGTATATCTGTAACCTAACAAAAGTACAATTACAAAGGTAGTATATCTGTAACCCAACAAGTGTATCAGTCCAGTACCATAACAAAGGTTGTATATCTGTAACCTAACAAGTGTATCAGTCCAGTACCATAACAAAGGTAGTATATCTGTAACCTAACAAGTGTAACAGTCCAGTACCATAACAAAGGTAGTATATCTGTAACATAACAAGTGTATCAGTCCAGTACCATAACAAAGGTTGTATATCTGTAACCTAACAAGTGTATCAGTCCAGTACCATAACAAAGGTTGTATATCTGTAACCTAACAAGGGTATCAGTCCAGTACCATAACAATGGTAGTATATCTGTAACATAACAAGTGTATCAGTCCAGTACCATAACAAAGGTTGTATATCTGTAACATAACAATTGTATCAGTCCAGTACCATAACAAAGGTAGTATATCTGTAACATAACAAGTGTATCAGTCCAGTACCATAACAATGGTAGTATATCTGTAACATAACAAGTGTACAATTACAAAGGTAGTATATCTGTAACCTAACAAGTGTATCAGTCCAGTACCATAACAAAGGTTGTACATCTGTAACCTAACAAGTGTATCAGTCCAGTACCATAACAAAGGTTGTATATCTGTAACCTAACAAGTGTACCAGTCCTGTACAGTAACAAAGGTAGTATATCTGTAACCTAACAAGTGTACCAGTCGTGTACCATAACAAAGGTAGTATATCTGTAACCTAACAAGTGTATCAGTCCAGTATAATAACAAAGGTTGTATATCTGTAACCTGACAAGTGTATCAGTCCTGTACCATAACAATGGTAGTATATCTGTAACCTAACAAGTTTATCAGTCCAGTACCATAACAAAGGTAGTATATCTGTAACCTAACAAGTGTACCAGTCCTGTACCATAACAAAGGTAGTATATCTGTATCCTAACAAGTGTACCAGTCCAGTACCATAACAAAGGTAGTATATCTGCAACCTAACAAGTGTATCAGTCCTGTACCATAACAATGGTAGTATATCTGTAACCTAACAAGTTTATCAGTCCAATACCATAACAATGGTTGTATATCTGTAACCTAACAAGTGTATCAGTGCTGTACCATAAGAAAGGTAGTATATCTGTAACCTAACAAGTGTACCAGTCCAGTACCATAACAAAGGTTGTATATCTGTAACCTAACAAGTGTATCAGTCCTGTACCATAACAATGGTAGTATATCTGTAACCTAACAAGTTTATCAGTCCAGTACCATAACAAAAGTTGTATATCTGTAACCTAACAAGTGTATCAGTGCTGTACCATAAGAAAGGTCGTATATCTGTAACCTAACAAGTGAACTAGTCCTGTACCATAACAAAGGTAGTATATCTGTAACCTAACAAGTGTACTAGTCCTGTACCATAAGAAAGGTAGTATATCTGTAACCTAACAAGTGTACTAGTCCAGTACCATAACAAAGGTTGTATATCTGTAACCTAACAAGTGTATCAGTGCTGTACCATAACAAAGGTAGTATATCTGTAACCTAACAAGTGTACTAGTCCTGTACCATAACAAAGGTAGTATATCTGTAACCTAACAAGTTTATCAGTCCAGTACCATAACAAAAGTTGTATATCTGTAACCTAACAAGTGTATCAGTGCTGTACCATAAGAAAGGTCGTATATCTGTAACCTAACAAGTGAACTAGTCCTGTACCATAACAAAGGTAGTATATCTGTAACCTAACAAGTGTACTAGTCCTGTACCATAAGAAAGGTAGTATATCTGTAACCTAACAAGTGTACTAGTCCTGTACCATAACAAAGGTAGTATATCTGTAACCTAACAAGTGTACCAGTCCAGTACCATAACAAAGGTAGTATATCTGTAACATAACAATTGTATCAGTCCAGTACCATAACAAAGGTAGTATATCTGTAACATAACAAGTGTATCAGTCCAGTACCATAACAATGGTAGTATATCTGTAACATAACAAGTGTACAATTACAAAGGTAGTATATCTGTAACCTAACAAGTGTATCAGTCCAGTACCATAACAAAGGTTGTATATCTGTAACCTAACAAGTGTATCAGTCCAGTACCATAACAAAGGTTGTATATCTGTAACATAACAATTGTATCAGTCCAGTACCATAACAATGGTAGTATATCTGTAACATAACAAGTGTACAATTACAAAGGTAGTATATCTGTAACCTAACAAGTGTATCAGTCCAGTACCATAACAAAGGTTGTATATCTGTAACCTAACAAGTGTATCAGTCCAGTACCATAACAAGGGTTGTATATCTGTAACCTAACAAGTGTACCAGTCCTGTACAGTAACAAAGGTAGTATATCTGTAACCTAACAAGTGTACCAGTCCTGTACCATAACAAAGGTAGTATATCTGTAACCTAACAAGTGTACTAGTGCTGTACCATAACAAAGGTAGTATATCTGTAACCTAACAAGTGTACCAGTCCAGTACCATAACAAAGGTAGTATATCTGTAACCTAACAAGTGTATCAGTCCAGTACCATAACAAAGGTAGTATATCTGTAACCTAACAAGTGTACTAGTCCTGTACCATAACAAAGGTAGTATATCTGTAACCTAACAAGTGTATCAGTCCAGTACCATAACAAAGGTAGTATATCTGTAACCTAACAGGTGTATCAGTCCAGTACCATAACAAAGGTAGTATATCTGTAACCTAACAAGTGTATCAGTCCAGTACCATAACAAAGGTTGTATATCTGTAACCTAACAAGTGTACCAGTCCTGTACCATAACAAAGGTAGTATATCTGTAACCTAACAAGTGTATCAGTCCAGTATAATAACAAAGGTTGTATATCTGTAACCTGACAAGTGTATCAGTCCTGTACCATAACAATGGTAGTATATCTGTAACCTAACAAGTTTATCAGTCCAGTACCATAACAAAGGTAGTATATCTGTAACCTAACAAGTGTACCAGTCCTGTACCATAACAAAGGTAGTATATCTGTATCCTAACAAGTGTACCAGTCCAGTACCATAACAAAGGTAGTATATCTGCAACCTAACAAGTGTATCAGTCCTGTACCATAACAATGGTAGTATATCTGTAACCTAACAAGTTTATCAGTCCAATACCATAACAAAGGTTGTATATCTGTAACCTAACAAGTGTATCAGTGCTGTACCATAAGAAAGGTAGTATATCTGTAACCTAACAAGTGTACCAGTCCAGTACCATAACAAAGGTTGTATATCTGTAACCTAACAAGTGTATCAGTCCTGTACCATAACAATGGTAGTATATCTGTAACCTAACAAGTTTATCAGTCCAGTACCATAACAAAAGTTGTATATCTGTAACCTAACAAGTGTATCAGTGCTGTACCATAAGAAAGGTCGTATATCTGTAACCTAACAAGTGAACTAGTCCTGTACCATAACAAAGGTAGTATATCTGTAACCTAACAAGTGTACTAGTCCTGTACCATAAGAAAGGTAGTATATCTGTAACCTAACAAGTGTACTAGTCCAGTACCATAACAAAGGTTGTATATCTGTAACCTAACAAGTGTATCAGTGCTGTACCATAACAAAGGTAGTATATCTGTAACCTAACAAGTGTACTAGTCCTGTACCATAACAAAGGTAGTATATCTGTAACCTAACAAGTGTACTAGTCCTGTACCATAACAAAGGTAGTATATCTGTAACCTAACAAGTGTACTAGTCCAGTACCATAACAAAGGTTGTATATCTGTAACCTAAGAAGTGTATCAGTGCTGTACCATAAGAAAGGTAGTATATCTGTAACCTAACAAGTGTACTAGTCCTGTACCATAACAAAGGTAGTATATCTGTATCCTAACAAGTGTATCAGTGCTGTACCATAAGAAAGGTTGTATATCTGTAACCTAACAAGTGTATCAGTCCTGTACCATAACAATGGTAGTATATCTGTAACCTAACAAGTTTATCAGTTCAGTACCATAACAAAGGTTGTATATCTGTAACCTAACAAGTGTATCAGTGGTGTACCATAAGAAAGGTAGTATATCTGTAACCTAACAAGTGTACTAGCCCTGTACCATAACAAAGGTAGTATATCTGTATCCTAACAAGTGTATCAGTGCTGTACCATAAGAAAGGTAGTATATCTGTAACCTAACAAGTGTATCAGTCCTGTACCATAACAAAGGTAGTATATCTGTAACCTAACAAGTGTATCAGCCCAGTACCATAACAAAGGTAGTATATCTGTAACCTAACAAGTGTATCAGTGCTGTACCATAAAAAAGGTAATATATCTGTAACCTAACAAGTGCACCAGTCCTGTACCATAACAAAGGTAGTATATCTGTATCCTAACAAGTGTACCAGTCCAGTACCATAACAAAGGTAGTATATCTGTAACCTAACAAGGGTACCAGTCCTGTACCATAACAAAGGTTGTATATCTGTAACCTAACAAGTGTACTAGTCCTGTACCATAACAAAGGTAGTATATCTGTAACCTAACAAGTGCATCAGTCCAGTACCATAACAAAGGCACTATATCTGTAACCTAACAAGTGTATCAGTCCAGTACCATAACAAAGGTTGTACATCTGTAACCTAACAAGTGTATCAGTCCTGTACCATAACAAAGGTAGTATATCTGTAACCTAACAAGTGTATCAGTCCTGTACCATAACAAAGGTAGTATATCTGTAACCTAACAAGTGTATCAGTCCTGTACCATAACAAAGGTTGTATATCTGTAACCTTACAAGTGTACTAGTCCTGTACCATAACAAAGGTAGTATATCTGTAACCTAACAAGTGTACCAGTCCAGTACCATAACAAAGGTAGTATATCTGTAACCTAACAAGTGTACCAGTCCAGTACCATAACAAAGGTAGTATATTTGTAACCTAACAAGTGTACAATTACAAAGGTAGTATATCTGTAACCTAACAAGTGTACCAGTCCAGTACCATAACAAAGGTAGTATATCTGTAACATAACAAGTGTACAATTACAAAGGTAGTATATCTGTAACCTAACAAGTGTACTAGTCCAGTACCATAACAAAGGTAGTATATCTGTAACCTAACAAGTGTACTAGTCCAGTACCATAACAAAGGTAGTATATCTGTAACCTAACAAGTGTATCAGTCCAGTACCATAACAAAGGTAGTATATCTGTAACCTAACAAGTGTATCAGTCCAGTACCATAACAAAGGTAGTATATCTGTAACTTAACAAGTGTACTAGTCCAGTACCATAACAAAGGTAGTATATCTGTAACCTAACAAGTGTATCAGTCCAGTACCATAACAAAGGTAGTATATCTGTAACCTAACAAGTGTATCAGTCCAGTACCATAACAAAGGTAGTATATCTGTAACCTAACAAGTGTACTAGTCCAGTACCATAACAAAGGTAGTATATCTGTAACCTAACAAGTGTCTAGTCCAGTACCATAACAAAGGTAGTATATCTGTAACCTAACAAGTGTATCAGTCCAGTACCATAACAAAGGTTGTATATCTGTAACCTAACAAGTGTACTAGTCCTGTACCATAACAAAGGTAGTATATCTGTAACCTAACAAGTGTACCAGTCCAGTACCATAACAAAGGTAGTATATCTGTAACCTAACAAGTGTACCAGTCCAGTACCATAACAAAGGTAGTATATCTGTAACCTAACAAGTGTACAATTACAAAGGTAGTATATCTGTAACCTAACAAGTGTACCAGTCCAGTACCATAACAAAGGTAGTATATCTGTAACATAACAAGTGTACAATTACAAAGGTAGTATATCTGTAACCTAACAAGTGTACTAGTCCTGTACCATAACAAAGGTAGTATATCTGTAACCTAACAAGTGTACCAGTCCTGTACCATAACAAAGGTAGTATATCTGTAACCTAACAAGTGTACTAGTCCTGTACCATAACAAAGGTAGTATATCTGTAACCTAAAAAGTGTACCAGTCCAGTACCATAACAAAGGTAGTATATCTGTAACCTAACAAGTGTACCAGTCCTGTACCATAACAAAGGTAGTATATCTGTAACCTAACAAGTGTACCAGTCCAGTACCATAACAAAGGTAGTATATCTGTAACCTAACAAGTGTACCAGTCCTGTACCATAACAAAGGTAGTATATCTGTAATCTAACAAGTGTATCAGTCCAGTACCATAACAAAGGTAGTATATCTGTAACCTAACAAGTGTATCAGTCCAGTACCATAACAAAGGTAGTATATCTGTAACCTAACAAGTGTATCAGTCCAGTACCATAACAAAGGTAGTATATCTGTAACCTAACAAGTGTATCAGTCCAGTACCATAACAAAGGTAGTATATCTGTAATCAAACAAGTGTATCAGTTCTGTACCATAACAAAGGTAGTATATCTGTAATCTAACAAGTGTATCAGTCCTGTACCATAACAAAGGTTGTATATCTGTAACCTAACAAGTGTATCAGTCCAGTACCATAACAAAGGTTGTATATCTGTAACCTTTCAAGTGTACCAGTCCAGTACCATAACAAAGGTAGTATATCTGTAACCTAACAAGTGTACTAGTCCAGTACCATAACAAAGGTAGTATATCTGTAACCTTACAAGTGTACTAGTCCAGTACCATAACAAAGGTAGTATATCTGTAACCTAACAAGTGTATCAGTCCAATACCATAACAAAGGTAGTATATCTGTAACCTAACAAGTGTACCAGTCCTGTACCATAACAAAGGTAGTATATCTGTAACCTAACAAGTGTATCAGTCCAGTACCATAACAAAGGTAGTATATCTGTAACCTAACAAGTGTTTCAGTCCAGTACCATAACAAAGGTTGTATATCTGTAACCTAACAAGTGTATCAGTCCAGTACCATAACAAAGTTAGTATATCTGTAACCTAACAAGTGTATCAGTCCAGTACCATAACAAAGGTAGTATATCTGTAACCTAACAAGTGTATCAGTCCAGTACCATAACAAAGGTAGTATATCTGTAACCTAACAAGTGTATCAGTCCAGTACCATAACAAAGGTAGTATATCTGTAACATAAAAAGTGTATCAGTCCAGAACCATAACAAAGGTAGTATATCTGTAATCTAACAAGTGTATCAGTCCAGTACCATAACAAAGGTTGTATATCTGTAACCTAACAAGTGTATCAGTCCAGTACCATAACAAAGGTTGTATATCTGTAACCTAACAAGTGTATCAGTCCCGTAACATAACAAAGGTAGTATATCTGTAACCTAACAAGTGTATCAGTCCAGTACCATAACAAAGGTAGTATATCTGTAACCTAACAAGTGTACCAGTCCAGTACCATAACAAAGGTAGTATATCTGTAACCTAACAAGTGTATCAGTCCAGTACCATAACAAAGGTAGTATATCTGTAACCTAACAAGTGTATCAGTCCAGTACCATAACAAAGGTAGTATATCTGTAACTTAACAAGTGTACTAGTCCAGTACCATAACAAAGGTAGTATATCTGTAACCTAACAAGTGTATCAGTCCAGTACCATAACAAAGGTAGTATATCTGTAACCTAACAAGTGTATCAGTCCAGTACCATAACAAAGGTAGTATATCTGTAACCTAACAAGTGTACTAGTCCAGTACCATAACAAAGGTAGTATATCTGTAACCTAACAAGTGTCTAGTCCAGTACCATAACAAAGGTAGTATATCTGTAACCTAACAAGTGTATCAGTCCAGTACCATAACAAAGGTAGTATATCTGTAACCTAACAAGTGGATCAGTCCAGTACCATAACCAAGGTAGTATATCTGTAACCTAACAGGTGTATCAGTCCAGTACCATAACAAAGGTAGTATATCTGTAACCTAACAAGTGTATAAGTCCAGTACCATAACAAAGGTTGTATATCTGTAACCTAACAAGTGTATCAGTCCAGTACCATAACAAAGGTAGTATATCTGTAATCTAACAAGTTTATCAGTCCAGTACCATAACAAAGGTTGTATATCTGTAACCTAACAAGTGTACCAGTCCTGTACCATAACAAAGATAGTATATCTGTAACCTAACAAGTGTATCAGTCCAGTACCATAACAAATGTTGTATATCTGTAACATAACAAGTGTATCAGTCCAGTACCATAACAAAGGTAGTATATCTGTAACCTAACAAAAGTACAATTACAAAGGTAGTATATCTGTAACCTAACAAGTGTATCAGTCCAGTAACATAAAAAAGGTAGTATATCTGTAACCTAACAAGTGTATCAGCCCAGTACCATAACAAAGGTAGTATATCTGTAACCTAACAAGTGTATCAGTCCAGTACCATAACAAAGGTAGTATATCTGTAACCTAACAAAAGTACAACTACAAAGGTAGTATATCTGTAACCTAACAAAAGTACAATTACAAAGGTAGTATATCTGTAACCTAACAAAAGTACAATTACAAAGGTAGTATATCTGTAACCTAACAAGTGTATCAGTCCAGTACCATAACAAAGGTAGTATATCTGTAACCTAACAAAAGTACAATTACAAAGGTAGTATATCTGTAACCTAACAAGTGTATCAGTCCAGTACCATAACAAAGGTAGTATATCTGTAACCTAACAAGTGTATCAGTCCAGTACCATAACAAAGGTTGTATATCTGTAACCTAACAAGTGTATCAGTCCAGTACCATAACAAAGGTAGTATATCTGTAACCTAACAAAAGTACAATTACAAAGGTAGTATATCTGTAACCCAACAAGTGTATCAGTCCAGTACCATAACAAAGGTTGTATATCTGTAACCTAACAAGTGTATCAGTCCAGTACCATAACAAAGGTAGTATATCTGTAACCTAACAAGTGTAACAGTCCAGTACCATAACAAAGGTAGTATATCTGTAACATAACAAGTGTATCAGTCCAGTACCATAACAAAGGTTGTATATCTGTAACCTAACAAGTGTATCAGTCCAGTACCATAACAAAGGTTGTATATCTGTAACCTAACAAGGGTATCAGTCCAGTACCATAACAATGGTAGTATATCTGTAACATAACAATTGTATCAGTCCAGTACCATAACAAAGGTAGTATATCTGTAACATAACAAGTGTATCAGTCCAGTACCATAACAATGGTAGTATATCTGTAACATAACAAGTGTACAATTACAAAGGTAGTATATCTGTAACCTAACAAGTGTATCAGTCCAGTACCATAACAAAGGTTGTATATCTGTAACCTAACAAGTGTATCAGTCCAGTACCATAACAAAGGTTGTATATCTGTAACCTAACAAGTGTACCAGTCCTGTACAGTAACAAAGGTAGTATATCTGTAACCTAACAAGTGTACCAGTCCTGTACCATAACAAAGGTAGTATATCTGTAACCTAACAAGTGTACTAGTCCTGTACCATAACAAAGGTAGTATATCTGTAACCTAACAGGTGTACCAGTCCAGTACCATAACAAAGGTAGTATATCTGTAACCTAACAAGTGTATCAGTCCAGTACCATAACAAAGGTAGTATATCTGTAACCTAACAGGTGTATCAGTCCAGTACCATAACAAAGGTAGTATATCTGTAACCTAACAAGTGTATCAGTCCAGTACCATAACAAAGGTTGTATATCTGTAACCTAACAAGTGTATCAGTCCAGTACCATAACAAAGGTTGTATATCTGTAACATAACAATTCTATCAGTCCAGTACCATATCAAAGGTAGTATATCTGTAACATAACAAGTGTATCAGTCCAGTACCATAACAATGGTAGTATATCTGTAACATAACAAGTGTACAATTACAAAGGTAGTATATCTGTAACCTAACAAGTGTATCAGTCCAGTACCATAACAAAGGTTGTATATCTGTAACCTAACAAGTGTATCAGTCCAGTACCATAACAAAGGTTGTATATCTGTAACCTAACAAGTGTACCAGTCCTGTACAGTAACAAAGGTAGTATATCTGTAACCTAACAAGTGTACCAGTCCTGTACCATAACAAAGGTAGTATATCTGTAACCTAACAAGTGTACTAGTCCTGTACCATAACAAAGGTAGTATATCTGTAACCTAACAAGTGTACCAGTCCAGTACCATAACAAAGGTAGTATATCTGTAACCTAACAAGTGTATCAGTCCAGTACCATAACAAAGGTAGTATATCTGTAACCTAACACGTGTACTAGTCCTGTACCATAACAAAGGTAGTATATCTGTAACCTAACAAGTGTATCAGTCCAGTACCATAACAAAGGTAGTATATCTGTAACCTAACAGGTGTATCAGTCCAGTACCATAACAAAGGTAGTATATCTGTAACCTAACAAGTGTATCAGTCCAGTACCATAACAAAGGTTGTATATCTGTAACCTAACAAGTGTATCAGTCCTGTACCATAACAAAGGTAGTATATCTGTAACCTAACAAGTGTATCAGTCCAGTACCATAACAAAGGTTGTATATCTGTAACCTAACAAGTGTACCAGTCCTGTACCATAACAAAGGTAGTATATCTGTAACCTAACAAGTGTATCAGTCCAGTATAATAACAAAGGTTGTATATCTGTAACCTGACAAGTGTATCAGTCCTGTACCATAACAATGGTAGTATATCTGTAACCTAACAAGTTTATCAGTCCAGTACCATAACAAAGGTAGTATATCTGTAACCTAACAAGTGTACCAGTCCTGTACCATAACAAAGGTAGTATATCTGTATCCTAACAAGTGTACCAGTCCAGTACCATAACAAAGGTAGTATATCTGCAACCTAACAAGTGTATCAGTCCTGTACCATAACAATGGTAGTATATCTGTAACCTAACAAGTTTATCAGTCCAATACCATAACAAAGGTTGTATATCTGTAACCTAACAAGTGTATCAGTGCTGTACCATAAGAAAGGTAGTATATCTGTAACCTAACAAGTGTACCAGTCCAGTACCATAACAAAGGTTGTATATCTGTAACCTAACAA
The DNA here is from genome assembly GCA_030765055.1 of Mantis religiosa. Taxonomy (NCBI): domain Eukaryota; kingdom Metazoa; phylum Arthropoda; class Insecta; order Mantodea; family Mantidae; genus Mantis; species Mantis religiosa. The sequence continues at coordinate 383,922 of JAUKNK010000382.1, read as the reverse complement.
GTGTATCAGTCCTGTACCATAACAATGGTAGTATATCTGTAACCTAACAAGTTTATCAGTCCAGTACCATAACAAAAGTTGTATATCTGTAACCTAACAAGTGTATCAGTGCTGTACCATAAGAAAGGTCGTATATCTGTAACCTAACAAGTGAACTAGTCCTGTACCATAACAAAGGTAGTATATCTGTAACCTAACAAGTGTACTAGTCCTGTACCATAAGAAAGGTAGTATATCTGTAACCTAACAAGTGTACTAGTCCAGTACCATAACAAAGGTTGTATATCTGTAACCTAACAAGTGTATCAGTGCTGTACCATAACAAAGGTAGTATATCTGTAACCTAAATGGTGTACTAGTCCTGTACCATAACAAAGGTAGTATATCTGTAACCTAACAAGTGTACTAGTCCTGTACCATAACAAAGGTAGTATATCTGTAACCTAACAAGTGTACTAGTCCAGTACCATAACAAAGGTTGTATATCTGTAACCTAACAAGTGTATCAGTGCTGTACCGTAAGAAAGGTAGTATATCTGTAACCTAACAAGTGTACTAGTCCTGTACCATAACAAAGGTAGTATATCTGTATCCTAACAAGTGTATCAGTGCTGTACCATAAGAAAGGTTGTATATCTGTAACCTAACAAGTGTATCAGTCCTGTACCATAACAATGGTAGTATATCTGTAACCTAACAAGTTTATCAGTTCAGTACCATAACAAAGGTTGTATATCTGTAACCTAACAAGTGTATCAGTGGTGTACCATAAGAAAGGTAGTATATCTGTAACCTAACAAGTGTACTAGCCCTGTACCATAACAAAGGTAGTATTACTGTATCCTAACAAGTGTATCAGTGCTGTACCATAAGAAAGGTAGTATATCTGTAACGTAACAAGTGTATCAGTCCTGTACCATAACAAAGGTAGTATATCTGTAACCTAACAAGTGTATCAGCCCAGTACCATAACAAAGGTAGTATATCTGTAACCTAACAAGTGTATCAGTGCTGTACCATAAAAAAGGTAATATATCTGTAACCTAACAAGTGCACCAGTCCTATACCATAACAAAGGTAGTATATCTGTATCCTAACAAGTGTACCAGTCCAGTACCATAACAAAGGTAGTATATCTGTAACCTAACAAGGGTACCAGTCCTGTACCATAACAAAGGTTGTATATCTGTAACCTAACAAGTGTACTAGTCCTGTACCATAACAAAGGTAGTATATCTGTAACCTAACAAGTGCATCAGTCCAGTACCATAACAAAGGCACTATATCTGTAACCTAACAAGTGTATCAGTCCAGTACCATAACAAAGGTTGTACATCTGTAACCTAACAAGTGTATCAGTCCTGTACCATAACAAAGGTAGTATATCTGTAACCTAACAAGTGTATCAGTCCTGTACCATAACAAAGGTAGTATATCTGTAACCTAACAAGTGTATCAGTCCTGTACCATAACAAAGGTTGTATATCTGTAACCTAACAAGTGTACTAGTCCTGTACCATAACAAAGGTAGTATACCTGTAACCTAACAAGTGTACCAGTCCAGTACCATAACAAAGGTAGTATATCTGTAACCTAACAAGTGTACCAGTCCAGTACCATAACAAAGGTAGTATATCTGTAACCTAACAAGTGTACAATTACAAAGGTAGTATATCTGTAACCTAACAAGTGTACCAGTCCAGTACCATAACAAAGGTAGTATATCTGTAACATAACAAGTGTACAATTACAAAGGTAGTATATCTGTAACCTAACAAGTGTACTAGTCCAGTACCATAACAAAGGTAGTATATCTGTAACCTAACAAGTGTACTAGTCCAGTACCATAACAAAGGTAGTATATCTGTAACCTAACAAGTGTATCAGTCCAGTACCATAACAAAGGTAGTATATCTGTAACCTAACAAGTGTATCAGTCCAGTACCATAACAAAGGTAGTATATCTGTAACTTACAAGTGTACTAGTCCAGTACCATAACAAAGGTAGTATATCTGTAACCTAACAAGTGTATCAGTCCAGTACCATAACAAAGGTAGTATATCTGTAACCTAACAAGTGTATCAGTCCAGTACCATAACAAAGGTAGTATATCTGTAACCTAACAAGTGTACTAGTCCAGTACCATAACAAAGGTAGTATATCTGTAACCTAACAAGTGTCTAGTCCAGTACCATAACAAAGGTAGTATATCTGTAACCTAACAAGTGTATCAGTCCAGTACCATAACAAAGGTTGTATATCTGTAACCTAACAAGTGTACTAGTCCTGTACCATAACAAAGGTAGTATATCTGTAACCTAACAAGTGTACCAGTCCAGTACCATAACAAAGGTAGTATATCTGTAACCTAACAAGTGTACCAGTCCAGTACCATAACAAAGGTAGTATATCTGTAACCTAACAAGTGTACAATTACAAAGGTAGTATATCTGTAACCTAACAAGTGTACCAGTCCAGTACCATAACAAAGGTAGTATATCTGTAACATAACAAGTGTACAATTACAAAGGTAGTATATCTGTAACCTAACAAGTGTACTAGTCCTGTACCATAACAAAGGTAGTATATCTGTAACCTAACAAGTGTACCAGTCCTGTACCATAACAAAGGTAGTATATCTGTAACCTAACAAGTGTATAAGTCCAGTACCATAACAAAGGTTGTATATCTGTAACCTAACAAGTGTATCAGTCCAGTACCATAACAAAGGTAGTATATCTGTAATCTAACAAGTTTATCAGTCCAGTACCATAACAAAGGTTGTATATCTGTAACCTAACAAGTGTACCAGTCCTGTACCATAACAAAGATAGTATATCTGTAACCTAACAAGTGTATCAGTCCAGTACCATAACAAATGTTGTATATCTGTAACATAACAAGTGTATCAGTCCAGTACCATAACAAAGGTAGTATATCTGTAACCTAACAAAAGTACAATTACAAAGGTAGTATATCTGTAACCTAACAAGTGTATCAGTCCAGTAACATAAAAAAGGTAGTATATCTGTAACCTAACAAGTGTATCAGCCCAGTACCATAACAAAGGTAGTATATCTGTAACCTAACAAGTGTATCAGTCCAGTACCATAACAAAGGTAGTATATCTGTAACCTAACAAAAGTACAACTACAAAGGTAGTATATCTGTAACCTAACAAAAGTACAATTACAAAGGTAGTATATCTGTAACCTAACAAAAGTACAATTACAAAGGTAGTATATCTGTAACCTAACAAGTGTATCAGTCCAGTACCATAACAAAGGTAGTATATCTGTAACCTAACAAAAGTACAATTACAAAGGTAGTATATCTGTAACCTAACAAGTGTATCAGTCCAGTACCATAACAAAGGTAGTATATCTGTAACCTAACAAGTGTATCAGTCCAGTACCATAACAAAGGTTGTATATCTGTAACCTAACAAGTGTATCAGTCCAGTACCATAACAAAGGTAGTATATCTGTAACCTAACAAAAGTACAATTACAAAGGTAGTATATCTGTAACCCAACAAGTGTATCAGTCCAGTACCATAACAAAGGTTGTATATCTGTAACCTAACAAGTGTATCAGTCCAGTACCATAACAAAGGTAGTATATCTGTAACCTAACAAGTGTAACAGTCCAGTACCATAACAAAGGTAGTATATCTGTAACATAACAAGTGTATCAGTCCAGTACCATAACAAAGGTTGTATATCTGTAACCTAACAAGTGTATCAGTCCAGTACCATAACAAAGGTTGTATATCTGTAACCTAACAAGGGTATCAGTCCAGTACCATAACAATGGTAGTATATCTGTAACATAACAATTGTATCAGTCCAGTACCATAACAAAGGTAGTATATCTGTAACATAACAAGTGTATCAGTCCAGTACCATAACAATGGTAGTATATCTGTAACATAACAAGTGTACAATTACAAAGGTAGTATATCTGTAACCTAACAAGTGTATCAGTCCAGTACCATAACAAAGGTTGTATATCTGTAACCTAACAAGTGTATCAGTCCAGTACCATAACAAAGGTTGTATATCTGTAACCTAACAAGTGTACCAGTCCTGTACAGTAACAAAGGTAGTATATCTGTAACCTAACAAGTGTACCAGTCCTGTACCATAACAAAGGTAGTATATCTGTAACCTAACAAGTGTACTAGTCCTGTACCATAACAAAGGTAGTATATCTGTAACCTAACAGGTGTACCAGTCCAGTACCATAACAAAGGTAGTATATCTGTAACCTAACAAGTGTATCAGTCCAGTACCATAACAAAGGTAGTATATCTGTAACCTAACAGGTGTATCAGTCCAGTACCATAACAAACGTAGTATATCTGTAACCTAACAAGTGTATCAGTCCAGTACCATAACAAAGGTTGTATATCTGTAACCTAACAAGTGTATCAGTCCAGTACCATAACAAAGGTTGTATATCTGTAACATAACAATTCTATCAGTCCAGTACCATATCAAAGGTAGTATATCTGTAACATAACAAGTGTATCAGTCCAGTACCATAACAATGGTAGTATATCTGTAACATAACAAGTGTACAATTACAAAGGTAGTATATCTGTAACCTAACAAGTGTATCAGTCCAGTACCATAACAAAGGTTGTATATCTGTAACCTAACAAGTGTATCAGTCCAGTACCATAACAAAGGTTGTATATCTGTAACCTAACAAGTGTACCAGTCCTGTACAGTAACAAAGGTAGTATATCTGTAACCTAACAAGTGTACCAGTCCTGTACCATAACAAAGGTAGTATATCTGTAACCTAACAAGTGTACTAGTCCTGTACCATAACAAAGGTAGTATATCTGTAACCTAACAAGTGTACCAGTCCAGTACCATAACAAAGGTAGTATATCTGTAACCTAACAAGTGTATCAGTCCAGTACCATAACAAAGGTAGTATATCTGTAACCTAACACGTGTACTAGTCCTGTACCATAACAAAGGTAGTATATCTGTAACCTAACAAGTGTATCAGTCCAGTACCATAACAAAGGTAGTATATCTGTAACCTAACAGGTGTATCAGTCCAGTACCATAACAAAGGTAGTATATCTGTAACCTAACAAGTGTATCAGTCCAGTACCATAACAAAGGTTGTATATCTGTAACCTAACAAGTGTATCAGTCCTGTACCATAACAAAGGTAGTATATCTGTAACCTAACAAGTGTATCAGTCCAGTACCATAACAAAGGTTGTATATCTGTAACCTAACAAGTGTACCAGTCCTGTACCATAACAAAGGTAGTATATCTGTAACCTAACAAGTGTATCAGTCCAGTATAATAACAAAGGTTGTATATCTGTAACCTGACAAGTGTATCAGTCCTGTACCATAACAATGGTAGTATATCTGTAACCTAACAAGTTTATCAGTCCAGTACCATAACAAAGGTAGTATATCTGTAACCTAACAAGTGTACCAGTCCTGTACCATAACAAAGGTAGTATATCTGTATCCTAACAAGTGTACCAGTCCAGTACCATAACAAAGGTAGTATATCTGCAACCTAACAAGTGTATCAGTCCTGTACCATAACAATGGTAGTATATCTGTAACCTAACAAGTTTATCAGTCCAATACCATAACAAAGGTTGTATATCTGTAACCTAACAAGTGTATCAGTGCTGTACCATAAGAAAGGTAGTATATCTGTAACCTAACAAGTGTACCAGTCCAGTACCATAACAAAGGTTGTATATCTGTAACCTAACAAGTGTATCAGTCCTGTACCATAACAATGGTAGTATATCTGTAACCTAACAAGTTTATCAGTCCAGTACCATAACAAAAGTTGTATATCTGTAACCTAACAAGTGTATCAGTGCTGTACCATAAGAAAGGTCGTATATCTGTAACCTAACAAGTGAACTAGTCCTGTACCATAACAAAGGTAGTATATCTGTAACCTAACAAGTGTACTAGTCCTGTACCATAAGAAAGGTAGTATATCTGTAACCTAACAAGTGTACTAGTCCAGTACCATAACAAAGGTTGTATATCTGTAACCTAACAAGTGTATCAGTGCTGTACCATAACAAAGGTAGTATATCTGTAACCTAAATGGTGTACTAGTCCTGTACCATAACAAAGGTAGTATATCTGTAACCTAACAAGTGTACTAGTCCTGTACCATAACAAAGGTAGTATATCTGTAACCTAACAAGTGTACTAGTCCAGTACCATAACAAAGGTTGTATATCTGTAACCTAACAAGTGTATCAGTGCTGTACCGTAAGAAAGGTAGTATATCTGTAACCTAACAAGTGTACTAGTCCTGTACCATAACAAAGGTAGTATATCTGTATCCTAACAAGTGTATCAGTGCTGTACCATAAGAAAGGTTGTATATCTGTAACCTAACAAGTGTATCAGTCCTGTACCATAACAATGGTAGTATATCTGTAACCTAACAAGTTTATCAGTTCAGTACCATAACAAAGGTTGTATATCTGTAACCTAACAAGTGTATCAGTGGTGTACCATAAGAAAGGTAGTATATCTGTAACCTAACAAGTGTACTAGCCCTGTACCATAACAAAGGTAGTATTACTGTATCCTAACAAGTGTATCAGTGCTGTACCATAAGAAAGGTAGTATATCTGTAACGTAACAAGTGTATCAGTCCTGTACCATAACAAAGGTAGTATATCTGTAACCTAACAAGTGTATCAGCCCAGTACCATAACAAAGGTAGTATATCTGTAACCTAACAAGTGTATCAGTGCTGTACCATAAAAAAGGTAATATATCTGTAACCTAACAAGTGCACCAGTCCTATACCATAACAAAGGTAGTATATCTGTATCCTAACAAGTGTACCAGTCCAGTACCATAACAAAGGTAGTATATCTGTAACCTAACAAGGGTACCAGTCCTGTACCATAACAAAGGTTGTATATCTGTAACCTAACAAGTGTACTAGTCCTGTACCATAACAAAGGTAGTATATCTGTAACCTAACAAGTGCATCAGTCCAGTACCATAACAAAGGCACTATATCTGTAACCTAACAAGTGTATCAGTCCAGTACCATAACAAAGGTTGTACATCTGTAACCTAACAAGTGTATCAGTCCTGTACCATAACAAAGGTAGTATATCTGTAACCTAACAAGTGTATCAGTCCTGTACCATAACAAAGGTAGTATATCTGTAACCTAACAAGTGTATCAGTCCTGTACCATAACAAAGGTTGTATATCTGTAACCTAACAAGTGTACTAGTCCTGTACCATAACAAAGGTAGTATACCTGTAACCTAACAAGTGTACCAGTCCAGTACCATAACAAAGGTAGTATATCTGTAACCTAACAAGTGTACCAGTCCAGTACCATAACAAAGGTAGTATATCTGTAACCTAACAAGTGTACAATTACAAAGGTAGTATATCTGTAACCTAACAAGTGTACCAGTCCAGTACCATAACAAAGGTAGTATATCTGTAACATAACAAGTGTACAATTACAAAGGTAGTATATCTGTAACCTAACAAGTGTACTAGTCCAGTACCATAACAAAGGTAGTATATCTGTAACCTAACAAGTGTACTAGTCCAGTACCATAACAAAGGTAGTATATCTGTAACCTAACAAGTGTATCAGTCCAGTACCATAACAAAGGTAGTATATCTGTAACCTAACAAGTGTATCAGTCCAGTACCATAACAAAGGTAGTATATCTGTAACTTACAAGTGTACTAGTCCAGTACCATAACAAAGGTAGTATATCTGTAACCTAACAAGTGTATCAGTCCAGTACCATAACAAAGGTAGTATATCTGTAACCTAACAAGTGTATCAGTCCAGTACCATAACAAAGGTAGTATATCTGTAACCTAACAAGTGTACTAGTCCAGTACCATAACAAAGGTAGTATATCTGTAACCTAACAAGTGTCTAGTCCAGTACCATAACAAAGGTAGTATATCTGTAACCTAACAAGTGTATCAGTCCAGTACCATAACAAAGGTTGTATATCTGTAACCTAACAAGTGTACTAGTCCTGTACCATAACAAAGGTAGTATATCTGTAACCTAACAAGTGTACCAGTCCAGTACCATAACAAAGGTAGTATATCTGTAACCTAACAAGTGTACCAGTCCAGTACCATAACAAAGGTAGTATATCTGTAACCTAACAAGTGTACAATTACAAAGGTAGTATATCTGTAACCTAACAAGTGTACCAGTCCAGTACCATAACAAAGGTAGTATATCTGTAACATAACAAGTGTACAATTACAAAGGTAGTATATCTGTAACCTAACAAGTGTACTAGTCCTGTACCATAACAAAGGTAGTATATCTGTAACCTAACAAGTGTACCAGTCCTGTACCATAACAAAGGTAGTATATCTGTAACCTAACAAGTGTACTAGTCCTGTACCATAACAAAGGTAGTATATCTGTAACCTAACAAGTGTACTAGTCCAGTACCATAACAAAGGTAGTATATCTGTAACCTAACAAGTGTACCAGTCCTGTACCATAACAAAGGTAGTATATCTGTAACCTAACAAGTGTACCAGTCCAGTACCATAACAAAGGTAGTATATCTGTAACCTAACAAGTGTACCAGTCCTGTACCATAACAAAGGTAGTATATCTGTAATCTAACAAGTGTATCAGTCCAGTACCATAACAAAGGTAGTATATCTGTAATCTAACAAGTGTATCAGTCCTGTACCATAACAAAGGTTGTATATCTGTAACCTAACAAGTGTATCAGTCCAGTACCATAACAAAGGTTGTATATCTGTAACCTTTCAAGTGTACCAGTCCAGTACCATAACAAAGGTAGTATATCTGTAACCTAACAAGTGTACTAGTCCAGTACCATAACAAAGGTAGTATATCTGTAACCTTACAAGTGTACTAGTCCAGTACCATAACAAAGGTAGTATATCTGTAACCTAACAAGTGTATCAGTCCAATACCATAACAAAGGTAGTATATCTGTAACCTAACAAGTGTACCAGTCCTGTACCATAACAAAGGTAGTATATCTGTAACCTAACAAGTGTATCAGTCCAGTACCATAACAAAGGTAGTATATCTGTAACCTAACAAGTGTTTCAGTCCAGTACCATAACAAAGGTTGTATATCTGTAACCTAACAAGTGTATCAGTCCAGTACCATAACAAAGTTAGTATATCTGTAACCTAACAAGTGTATCAGTCCAGTACCATAACAAAGGTAGTATATCTGTAACCTAACAAGTGTATCAGTCCAGTACCATAACAAAGGTAGTATATCTGTAACCTAACAAGTGTATCAGTCCAGTACCATAACAAAGGTAGTATATCTGTAACATAAAAAGTGTATCAGTCCAGAACCATAACAAAGGTAGTATATCTGTAATATAACAAGTGTATCAGTCCAGTACCATAACAAAGGTTGTATATCTGTAACCTAACAAGTGTATCAGTCCAGTACCATAACAAAGGTTGTATATCTGTAACCTAACAAGTGTATCAGTCCCGTAACATAACAAAGGTAGTATATCTGTAACCTAACAAGTGTATCAGTCCAGTACCATAACAAAGGTAGTATATCTGTAACCTAACAAGTGTACCAGTCCAGTACCATAACAAAGGTAGTATATCTGTAACCTAACAAGTGTATCAGTCCAGTACCATAACAAAGGTAGTATATCTGTAACCTAACAAGTGTATCAGTCCAGTACCATAACAAAGGTAGTATATCTGTAACTTAACAAGTGTACTAGTCCAGTACCATAACAAAGGTAGTATATCTGTAACCTAACAAGTGTATCAGTCCAGTACCATAACAAAGGTAGTATATCTGTAACCTAACAAGTGTATCAGTCCAGTACCATAACAAAGGTAGTATATCTGTAACCTAACAAGTGTACTAGTCCAGTACCATAACAAAGGTAGTATATCTGTAACCTAACAAGTGTCTAGTCCAGTACCATAACAAAGGTAGTATATCTGTAACCTAACAAGTGTATCAGTCCAGTACCATAACAAAGGTAGTATATCTGTAACCTAACAAGTGTATCAGTCCAGTACCATAACCAAGGTAGTATATCTGTAACCTAACAGGTGTATCAGTCCAGTACCATAACAAAGGTAGTATATCTGTAACCTAACAAGTGTATAAGTCCAGTACCATAACAAAGGTTGTATATCTGTAACCTAACAAGTGTATCAGTCCAGTACCATAACAAAGGTAGTATATCTGTAATCTAACAAGTTTATCAGTCCAGTACCATAACAAAGGTTGTATATCTGTAACCTAACAAGTGTACCAGTCCTGTACCATAACAAAGATAGTATATCTGTAACCTAACAAGTGTATAAGTCCAGTACCATAACAAAGGTAGTATATCTGTAACCTAACAAGTGTATAAGTCCAGTACCATAACAAAGGTAGTATATCTGTAACCTAACAAGTTTATCAGTCCAGTACCATAACAAAGGTTGTATATCTGTAACCTAACAAGTGTATCAGTCCAGTACCATAACAAAGGTAGTATATCTGTAACCTAACAAGTGTACCAGTCCTGTACCATAATATAGGTGGTATATCTGTAACCTAACAAGTGTATCAGTCCAGTACCATAACAAAGGTAGTATATCTGTAACCTAACAAGTGTATCAGTCCTGTACCATAACAAAGGTTGTATATCTGTAACCTAACAAGTGATTCAGTCCAGTACCATAACAAAGGTAGTATATCTGTAACCTAACAAGTGTACCAGTCCTGTAGCATAACAAAGGTAGTATATCTGTAACCTAACAAGTGTGCCAGTCTTGTACCATAAAAAAGGTAGTATATCTGTAACCTAACAAGTGTACCAGTCAAAACCATAACAAAGGTAGTATATCTGTAACCTAACAAGTGTACCAGTCCAGTACCATAACAAAGGTAGTATATCTGTAACCTAACAAGTGTGCCAGTCCAGTACAATAACAAAGGTAGTATATCTGTAACCTAACAAGTGTGCCAGTCTTGTACCATAACAAAGGTAGTATATCTGTAACCTAACAGGTGTACCAGTCCTGTACCATAACAAAGATAGTATATCTGTAACCTAACAAGTGTACCAGTCCAGTACCATAACAAAGGTGGTATATCTGTAACATAACAAGTGTACAAGTCCAGTACCATAACAAAGGTTGTATATCTGTAACATAACAAGTGTGCCAGTCCAGTACCATAACAAAGGTAGTATATCTGTAACCTAACAAGTGTGCCAGTCTTATACCATAACAAAGGTTGTATATCTGTAACATAACAAGTGTGCCAGTCCTGTACCATAACAAAGGTTGTATATCTGCAACATAACAAGTGTACCAGTCCAGTACCATAACAAAGGTTGTATATCTGTAACATAACAAGTGTACAAGTCCAGTACCATAACAAAGGCTGTATATCTGTAACCTAACAAGTGTACCAGTCCAGTACCATAACAAAGGTAGTATATCTGTAACCTAACAAGTGTATCAGTCCAGTACCATAACAAAGGTAGTATATCTGTAACCTAACAAGTGTATCAGTCCTGTACCATAACAAAGGTTGTATATCTGTAACATAACAAGTGTGCCAGTCCAGTACCATAACAAAGGTAGTATATCTGTAACCTAACAAGTGTGCCAGTCTTATACCATAACAAAGGTTGTATATCTGTAACATAACAAGTGTGCCAGTACTGTACCATAACAAAGGTTGTATATCTGCAACATAACAAGTGTACCAGTCCAGTACCATAACAAAGGTTGTATATCTGTAACATAACAAGTGTACAAGTCCAGTACCATAACAAAGGCTGTATATCTGTAACCTAACAAGTGTACCAGTCCAGTACCATAACAAAGGTAGTATATCTGTAACCTAACAAGTGTATCAGTCCAGTACCATAACAAAGGTTGTATACCTGTAACCTAACAAGTGTATCAGTCCTGTACCATAACAAAGGTAGTATATCTGTAACCTAAAATGTGTATCAGTCCTGTACCATAACAAAGGTAGTATATCTGTAACCTAACAAGTGTACCAGTCCAGTACCATAACAAAGGTTGTATATCTGTAACCTAACAAGTGTACCAGTCCAGTACCATAACAAAGGTAGTATATCTGTAACCTAACAAGTGTATCAGTCCTGTACCATAACAAAGGTAGTATATCTGTAACATAACAAGTGTACCAGTCCAGTACCATAACAAAGGTTGTATATCTGTAACCTAACAAGTGTATCAGTCCTGTACCATAACAAAGGTAGTATATCTGTAACCTAACAAGTGTATCAGTCCTGTACCATAACAAAGGTAGTATATCTGTAACCTAACAAGTGTATCAGTCCTGTACCATAACAAAGGTAGTATATCTGTAACATAACAAGTGTACAATTACAAAGGTAGTATATCTCTAACATAACAAGTGTAACAGTCCAGTACCATAACAAAGGTTGTATATCTGTAACCTAACAAGTGTATCAGTCCTGTACCATAACAAACGTATTATATCTGTAACCTAACAAGTGTATCAGTCTAGTACCATAACAAAGGTAGTATATCTGTAACATAACAAGTGTACAATTACAACGGTAGTATATCTGTAACATAACAAGTGTAACAGTCCAGTACCAAAACAAAGGTTGTATATCTGTAACATAACAAGTGTAACAATCCAGTACCATAATAAAGGTAGTATATCTATAACCTAACAAGTGTATCAGCCCAGTACCATAACAAAGGTTGTATATCTGTAACCAAACAAGTGTATCAGTCCAGTACCATAACAAAGGTTGTATATCTGTAACCTAACAAGTGTATCAGCCCAGTACCATAACAAAGGTAGTATATCTGTAACCTAACAAGTGTATCAGCCCAGTACCATAACAATGGTAGTATATCTGTAACCTAACAAGTGTATCAGCCCAGTAACTTAACAATGGTAGTATATCTGTAACCTAACAAGTGTACCAGTCCAGTACCATAACAAAGGTAGTATATCTGTAACCCAACAAGTGTATCAGCCCAGTACCATAACAGAGGTAGTATATCTGTAACCTAACAAGTGTATCAGTCCAGTACCATAACAAAGGTTGTATATCTGTAACATAACAAGTGTATCAGTCCAGTACCATAACAAAGGTAGTATATCTGTAACCTAACAAAAGTACAATTACAAAGGTAGTATATCTGTAACCTAACAAGTGTATCAGTCCAGTAACATAAAAAAGGTAGTATATCTGTAACCTAACAAGTGTATCAGCCCAGTACCATAACAAAGGTAGTATATCTGTAACCTTACAAGTGTACTAGTCCAGTACCATAACAAAGGTAGTATATCTGTAACCTAACAAGTGTATCAGTCCAATACCATAACAAAGGTAGTATATCTGTAACCTAACAAGTGTACCAGTCCTGTACCATAACAAAGGTAGTATATCTGTAACCTAACAAGTGTATCAGTCCAGTACCATAACAAAGGTAGTATATCTGTAACCTAACAAGTGTTTCAGTCCAGTACCATAACAAAGGTTGTATATCTGTAACCTAACAAGTGTATCAGTCCAGTACCATAACAAAGTTAGTATATCTGTAACCTAACAAGTGTATCAGTCCAGTACCATAACAAAGGTAGTATATCTGTAACCTAACAAGTGTATCAGTCCAGTACCATAACAAAGGTAGTATATCTGTAACCTAACAAGTGTATCAGTCCAGTACCATAACAAAGGTAGTATATCTGTAACATAAAAAGTGTATCAGTCCAGAACCATAACAAAGGTAGTATATCTGTAATATAACAAGTGTATCAGTCCAGTACCATAACAAAGGTTGTATATCTGTAACCTAACAAGTGTATCAGTCCAGTACCATAACAAAGGTTGTATATCTGTAACCTAACAAGTGTATCAGTCCCGTAACATAACAAAGGTAGTATATCTGTAACCTAACAAGTGTATCAGTCCAGTACCATAACAAAGGTAGTATATCTGTAACCTAACAAGTGTACCAGTCCAGTACCATAACAAAGGTAGTATATCTGTAACCTAACAAGTGTATCAGTCCAGTACCATAACAAAGGTAGTATATCTGTAACCTAACAAGTGTATCAGTCCAGTACCATAACAAAGGTAGTATATCTGTAACTTAACAAGTGTACTAGTCCAGTACCATAACAAAGGTAGTATATCTGTAACCTAACAAGTGTATCAGTCCAGTACCATAACAAAGGTAGTATATCTGTAACCTAACAAGTGTATCAGTCCAGTACCATAACAAAGGTAGTATATCTGTAACCTAACAAGTGTACTAGTCCAGTACCATAACAAAGGTAGTATATCTGTAACCTAACAAGTGTCTAGTCCAGTACCATAACAAAGGTAGTATATCTGTAACCTAACAAGTGTATCAGTCCAGTACCATAACAAAGGTAGTATATCTGTAACCTAACAAGTGTATCAGTCCAGTACCATAACCAAGGTAGTATATCTGTAACCTAACAGGTGTATCAGTCCAGTACCATAACAAAGGTAGTATATCTGTAACCTAACAAGTGTATAAGTCCAGTACCATAACAAAGGTTGTATATCTGTAACCTAACAAGTGTATCAGTCCAGTACCATAACAAAGGTAGTATATCTGTAATCTAACAAGTTTATCAGTCCAGTACCATAACAAAGGTTGTATATCTGTAACCTAACAAGTGTACCAGTCCTGTACCATAACAAAGATAGTATATCTGTAACCTAACAAGTGTATAAGTCCAGTACCATAACAAAGGTAGTATATCTGTAACCTAACAAGTGTATAAGTCCAGTACCATAACAAAGGTAGTATATCTGTAACCTAACAAGTTTATCAGTCCAGTACCATAACAAAGGTTGTATATCTGTAACCTAACAAGTGTATCAGTCCAGTACCATAACAAAGGTAGTATATCTGTAACCTAACAAGTGTACCAGTCCTGTACCATAATATAGGTGGTATATCTGTAACCTAACAAGTGTATCAGTCCAGTACCATAACAAAGGTAGTATATCTGTAACCTAACAAGTGTATCAGTCCTGTACCATAACAAAGGTTGTATATCTGTAACCTAACAAGTGATTCAGTCCAGTACCATAACAAAGGTAGTATATCTGTAACCTAACAAGTGTACCAGTCCTGTAGCATAACAAAGGTAGTATATCTGTAACCTAACAAGTGTGCCAGTCTTGTACCATAAAAAAGGTAGTATATCTGTAACCTAACAAGTGTACCAGTCAAAACCATAACAAAGGTAGTATATCTGTAACCTAACAAGTGTACCAGTCCAGTACCATAACAAAGGTAGTATATCTGTAACCTAACAAGTGTGCCAGTCCAGTACAATAACAAAGGTAGTATATCTGTAACCTAACAAGTGTGCCAGTCTTGTACCATAACAAAGGTAGTATATCTGTAACCTAACAGGTGTACCAGTCCTGTACCATAACAAAGATAGTATATCTGTAACCTAACAAGTGTACCAGTCCAGTACCATAACAAAGGTGGTATATCTGTAACATAACAAGTGTACAAGTCCAGTACCATAACAAAGGTTGTATATCTGTAACATAACAAGTGTGCCAGTCCAGTACCATAACAAAGGTAGTATATCTGTAACCTAACAAGTGTGCCAGTCTTATACCATAACAAAGGTTGTATATCTGTAACATAACAAGTGTGCCAGTCCTGTACCATAACAAAGGTTGTATATCTGCAACATAACAAGTGTACCAGTCCAGTACCATAACAAAGGTTGTATATCTGTAACATAACAAGTGTACAAGTCCAGTACCATAACAAAGGCTGTATATCTGTAACCTAACAAGTGTACCAGTCCAGTACCATAACAAAGGTAGTATATCTGTAACCTAACAAGTGTATCAGTCCAGTACCATAACAAAGGTAGTATATCTGTAACCTAACAAGTGTATCAGTCCTGTACCATAACAAAGGTTGTATATCTGTAACATAACAAGTGTGCCAGTCCAGTACCATAACAAAGGTAGTATATCTGTAACCTAACAAGTGTGCCAGTCTTATACCATAACAAAGGTTGTATATCTGTAACATAACAAGTGTGCCAGTACTGTACCATAACAAAGGTTGTATATCTGCAACATAACAAGTGTACCAGTCCAGTACCATAACAAAGGTTGTATATCTGTAACATAACAAGTGTACAAGTCCAGTACCATAACAAAGGCTGTATATCTGTAACCTAACAAGTGTACCAGTCCAGTACCATAACAAAGGTAGTATATCTGTAACCTAACAAGTGTATCAGTCCAGTACCATAACAAAGGTTGTATACCTGTAACCTAACAAGTGTATCAGTCCTGTACCATAACAAAGGTAGTATATCTGTAACCTAAAATGTGTATCAGTCCTGTACCATAACAAAGGTAGTATATCTGTAACCTAACAAGTGTACCAGTCCAGTACCATAACAAAGGTTGTATATCTGTAACCTAACAAGTGTACCAGTCCAGTACCATAACAAAGGTAGTATATCTGTAACCTAACAAGTGTATCAGTCCTGTACCATAACAAAGGTAGTATATCTGTAACATAACAAGTGTACCAGTCCAGTACCATAACAAAGGTTGTATATCTGTAACCTAACAAGTGTATCAGTCCTGTACCATAACAAAGGTAGTATATCTGTAACCTAACAAGTGTATCAGTCCTGTACCATAACAAAGGTAGTATATCTGTAACCTAACAAGTGTATCAGTCCTGTACCATAACAAAGGTAGTATATCTGTAACATAACAAGTGTACAATTACAAAGGTAGTATATCTCTAACATAACAAGTGTAACAGTCCAGTACCATAACAAAGGTTGTATATCTGTAACCTAACAAGTGTATCAGTCCTGTACCATAACAAACGTATTATATCTGTAACCTAACAAGTGTATCAGTCTAGTACCATAACAAAGGTAGTATATCTGTAACATAACAAGTGTACAATTACAACGGTAGTATATCTGTAACATAACAAGTGTAACAGTCCAGTACCAAAACAAAGGTTGTATATCTGTAACATAACAAGTGTAACAATCCAGTACCATAATAAAGGTAGTATATCTATAACCTAACAAGTGTATCAGCCCAGTACCATAACAAAGGTTGTATATCTGTAACCAAACAAGTGTATCAGTCCAGTACCATAACAAAGGTTGTATATCTGTAACCTAACAAGTGTATCAGCCCAGTACCATAACAAAGGTAGTATATCTGTAACCTAACAAGTGTATCAGCCCAGTACCATAACAATGGTAGTATATCTGTAACCTAACAAGTGTATCAGCCCAGTAACTTAACAATGGTAGTATATCTGTAACCTAACAAGTGTACCAGTCCAGTACCATAACAAAGGTAGTATATCTGTAACCCAACAAGTGTATCAGCCCAGTACCATAACAGAGGTAGTATATCTGTAACCTAACAAGTGTATCAGTCCAGTACCATAACAAAGGTTGTATATCTGTAACATAACAAGTGTATCAGTCCAGTACCATAACAAAGGTAGTATATCTGTAACCTAACAAAAGTACAATTACAAAGGTAGTATATCTGTAACCTAACAAGTGTATCAGTCCAGTAACATAAAAAAGGTAGTATATCTGTAACCTAACAAGTGTATCAGCCCAGTACCATAACAAAGGTAGTATATCTGTAACCTAACAAGTTTATCAGTCCAGTACCATAACAAAGGTAGTATATCTGTAACCTAACAAGTGTACCAGTCCTGTACCATAACAAAGGTTGTATATCTGTAACCTAACAAGTGTATCAGTCCAGTACCATAACAAAGGTAGTATATCTGTAACCTAACAAGTGTACCAGTCCTGTACCATAATATAGGTGGTATATCTGTAACCTAACAAGTGTATCAGTCCAGTACCATAACAAAGGTAGTATATCTGTAACCTAACAAGTGTATCAGTCCTGTACCATAACAAAGGTTGTATATCTGTAACCTAACAAGTGATTCAGTCCAGTACCATAACAAAGGTAGTATATCTGTAACCTAACAAGTGTACCAGTCCTGTAGCATAACAAAGGTAGTATATCTGTAACCTAACAAGTGTGCCAGTCTTGTACCATAAAAAAGGTAGTATATCTGTAACCTAACAAGTGTACCAGTCAAAACCATAACAAAGGTAGTATATCTGTAACCTAACAAGTGTACCAGTCCAGTACCATAACAAAGGTAGTATATCTGTAACCTAACAAGTGTGCCAGTCCAGTACAATAACAAAGGTAGTATATCTGTAACCTAACAAGTGTGCCAGTCTTGTACCATAACAAAGGTAGTATATCTGTAACCTAACAGGTGTACCAGTCCTGTACCATAACAAAGATAGTATATCTGTAACCTAACAAGTGTACCAGTCCAGTACCATAACAAAGGTAGTATATCTGTAACCTAACAAGTGTATCAGTCCAGTACCATAACAAAGGTAGTATATCTGTAACCTAACAAGTGTATCAGTCCTGTACCATAACAAAGGTTGTATATCTGTAACATAACAAGTGTGCCAGTCCAGTACCATAACAAAGGTAGTATATCTGTAACCTAACAAGTGTGCCAGTCTTATACCATAACAAAGGTTGTATATCTGTAACATAACAAGTGTGCCAGTCCTGTACCATAACAAAGGTTGTATATCTGCAACATAACAAGTGTACCAGTCCAGTACCATAACAAAGGTTGTATATCTGTAACATAACAAGTGTACAAGTCCAGTACCATAACAAAGGCTGTATATCTGTAACCTAACAAGTGTACCAGTCCAGTACCATAACAAAGGTAGTATATCTGTAACCTAACAAGTGTATCAGTCCAGTACCATAACAAAGGTTGTATACCTGTAACCTAACAAGTGTATCAGTCCTGTACCATAACAAAGGTAGTATATCTGTAACCTAAAATGTGTATCAGTCCTGTACCATAACAAAGGTAGTATATCTGTAACCTAACAAGTGTACCAGTCCAGTACCATAACAAAGGTTGTATATCTGTAACCTAACAAGTGTACCAGTCCAGTACCATAACAAAGGTAGTATATCTGTAACCTAACAAGTGTATCAGTCCTGTACCATAACAAAGGTAGTATATCTGTAACATAACAAGTGTACCAGTCCAGTACCATAACAAAGGTTGTATATCTGTAACCTAACAAGTGTATCAGTCCTGTACCATAACAAAGGTAGTATATCTGTAACCTAACAAGTGTATCAGTCCTGTACCATAACAAAGGTAGTATATCTGTAACCTAACAAGTGTATCAGTCCTGTACCATAACAAAGGTAGTATATCTGTAACATAACAAGTGTACAATTACAAAGGTAGTATATCTCTAACATAACAAGTGTAACAGTCCAGTACCATAACAAAGGTTGTATATCTGTAACCTAACAAGTGTATCAGTCCTGTACCATAACAAACGTATTATATCTGTAACCTAACAAGTGTATCAGTCTAGTACCATAACAAAGGTAGTATATCTGTAACATAACAAGTGTACAATTACAACGGTAGTATATCTGTAACATAACAAGTGTAACAGTCCAGTACCAAAACAAAGGTTGTATATCTGTAACATAACAAGTGTAACAATCCAGTACCATAATAAAGGTAGTATATCTATAACCTAACAAGTGTATCAGCCCAGTACCATAACAAAGGTTGTATATCTGTAACCAAACAAGTGTATCAGTCCAGTACCATAACAAAGGTTGTATATCTGTAACCTAACAAGTGTATCAGCCCAGTACCATAACAAAGGTAGTATATCTGTAACCTAACAAGTGTATCAGCCCAGTACCATAACAATGGTAGTATATCTGTAACCTAACAAGTGTATCAATCCAGTAACTTAACAATGGTAGTATATCTGTAACCTAACAAGTGTACCAGTCCAGTACCATAACAAAGGTAGTATATCTGTAACCCAACAAGTGTATCAGCCCAGTACCATAACAGAGGTAGTATATCTGTAACCTAACAAGTGTATCAGTCCAGTACCATAACAAAGGTTGTATATCTGTAACATAACAAGTGTATCAGTCCAGTACCATAACAAAGGTAGTATATCTGTAACCTAACAAAAGTACAATTACAAAGGTAGTATATCTGTAACCTAACAAGTGTATCAGTCCAGTAACATAAAAAAGGTAGTATATCTGTAACCTAACAAGTGTATCAGCCCAGTACCATAACAAAGGTAGTATATCTGTAACCTAACAAGTGTATCAGTCCAGTACCATAACAAAGGTAGTATATCTGTAACCTAACAAAAGTACAACTACAAAGGTAGTATATCTGTAACCTAACAAAAGTACAATTACAAAGGTAGTATATCTGTAACCTAACAAAAGTACAATTACAAAGGTAGTATATCTGTAACCTAACAAGTGTATCAGTCCAGTACCATAACAAAGGTAGTATATCTGTAACCTAACAAAAGTACAATTACAAAGGTAGTATATCTGTAACCTAACAAGTGTATCAGTCCAGTACCATAACAAAGGTAGTATATGTGTAACCTAACAAGTGTATCAGTCCAGTACCATAACAAAGGTTGTATATCTGTAACCTAACAAGTGTATCAGTCCAGTACCATAACAAAGGTAGTATATCTGTAACCTAACAAAAGTACAATTACAAAGGTAGTATATCTGTAACCCAACAAGTGTATCAGTCCAGTACCATAACAAAGGTTGTATATCTGTAACCTAACAAGTGTATCAGTCCAGTACCATAACAAAGGTAGTATATCTGTAACCTAACAAGTGTAACAGTCCAGTACCATAACAAAGGTAGTATATCTGTAACATAACAAGTGTATCAGTCCAGTACCATAACAAAGGTTGTATATCTGTAACCTAACAAGTGTATCAGTCCAGTACCATAACAAAGGTTGTATATCTGTAACCTAACAAGGGTATCAGTCCAGTACCATAACAATGGTAGTATATCTGTAACATAACAAGTGTATCAGTCCAGTACCATAACAAAGGTTGTATATCTGTAACATAACAATTGTATCAGTCCAGTACCATAACAAAGGTAGTATATCTGTAACATAACAAGTGTATCAGTCCAGTACCATAACAATGGTAGTATATCTGTAACATAACAAGTGTACAATTACAAAGGTAGTATATCTGTAACCTAACAAGTGTATCAGTCCAGTACCATAACAAAGGTTGTATATCTGTAACCTAACAAGTGTATCAGTCCAGTACCATAACAAAGGTTGTATATCTGTAACCTAACAAGTGTACCAGTCCTGTACAGTAACAAAGGTAGTATATCTGTAACCTAACAAGTGTACCAGTCGTGTACCATAACAAAGGTAGTATATCTGTAACCTAACAAGTGTATCAGTCCAGTATAATAACAAAGATTGTATATCTGTAACCTGACAAGTGTATCGGTCCTGTACCATAACAATGGTAGTATATCTGTAACCTAACAAGTTTATCAGTCCAGTACCATAACAAAGGTAGTATATCTGTAACCTAACAAGTGTACCAGTCCTGTACCATAACAAAGGTAGTATATCTGTATCCTAACAAGTGTACCAGTCCAGTACCATAACAAAGGTAGTATATCTGCAACCTAACAAGTGTATCAGTCCTGTACCATAACAATGGTAGTATATCTGTAACCTAACAAGTTTATCAGTCCAATACCATAACAAAGGTTGTATATCTGTAACCTAACAAGTGTATCAGTGCTGTACCATAAGAAAGGTAGTATATCTGTAACCTAACAAGTGTACCAGTCCAGTACCATAACAAAGGTTGTATATCTGTAACCTAACAAGTGTATCAGTCCTGTGCCATAACAATGGTAGTATATCTGTAACCTAACAAGTTTATCAGTCCAGTACCATAACAAAAGTTGTATATCTGTAACCTAACAAGTGTATCAGTGCTGTACCATAAGAAAGGTCGTATATCTGTAACCTAACAAGTGAACTAGTCCTGTACCATAACAAAGGTAGTATATCTGTAACCTAACAAGTGTACTAGTCCTGTACCATAAGAAAGGTAGTATATCTGTAACCTAACAAGTGTACTAGTCCAGTACCATAACAAAGGTTGTATATCTGTAACCTAACAAGTGTATCAGTGCTGTACCATAACAAAGGTAGTATATCTGTAACCTAACAAGTGTACTAGTCCTGTACCATAACAAAGGTAGTATATCTGTAACCTAACAAGTGTACTAGTCCTGTACCATAACAAAGGTAGTATATCTGTAACCTAACAAGTGTACTAGTCCAGTACCATAACAAAGGTTGTATATCTGTAACCTAACAAGTGTATCAGTGCTGTACCATAAGAAAGGTAGTATATCTGTAACCTAACAAGTGTACTAGTCCTGTACCATAACAAAGGTAGTATATCTGTATCCTAACAAGTGTATCAGTGCTGTACCATAAGAAAGGTTGTATATCTGTAACCTAACAAGTGTATCAGTCCTGTACCATAACAATGGTAGTATATCTGTAACCTAACAAGTTTATCAGTTCAGTACCATAACAAAGGTTGTATATCTGTAACCTAACAAGTGTATCAGTGGTGTACCATAAGAAAGGTAGTATATCTGTAACCTAACAAGTGTACTAGCCCTGTACCATAACAAAGGTAGTATATCTGTATCCTAACAAGTGTATCAGTGCTGTACCATAAGAAAGGTAGTATATCTGTAACCTAACAAGTGTATCAGTCCTGTACCATAACAAAGGTAGTATATCTGTAACCTAACAAGTGTATCAGCCCAGTACCATAACAAAGGTAGTATATCTGTAACCTAACAAGTGTATCAGTGCTGTACCATAAGAAAGGTAGTATATCTGTAACCTAACAAGTGCACCAGTCCTGTACCATAACAAAGGTAGTATATCTGTATCCTAACAAGTGTACCAGTCCAGTACCATAACAAAGGTAGTATATCTGTAACCTAACAAGGGTACCAGTCCTGTACCATAACAAAGGTTGTATATCTGTAACCTAACAAGTGTACTAGTCCTGTACCATAACAAAGGTAGTATATCTGTAACCTAACAAGTGCATCAGTCCAGTACCATAACAAAGGCACTATATCTGTAACCTAACAAGTGTATCAGTCCAGTACCATAACAAAGGTTGTACATCTGTAACCTAACAAGTGTATCAGTCCTGTACCATAACAAAGGTAGTATATCTGTAACCTAACAAGTGTATCAGTCCTGTACCATAACAAAGGTAGTATATCTGTAACCTAACAAGTGTATCAGTCCTGTACCATAACAAAGGTTGTATATCTGTAACCTAACAAGTGTACTAGTCCTGTACCATAACAAAGGTAGTATATCTGTAACCTAACAAGTGTACCAGTCCAGTACCATAACAAAGGTAGTATATCTGTAACCTAACAAGTGTACCAGTCCAGTACCATAACAAAGGTAGTATATCTGTAACCTAACAAGTGTACAATTACAAAGGTAGTATATCTGTAACCTAACAAGTGTACCAGTCCAGTACCATAACAAAGGTAGTATATCTGTAACATAACAAGTGTACAATTACAAAGGTAGTATATCTGTAACCTAACAAGTGTACTAGTCCAGTACCATAACAAAGGTAGTATATCTGTAACCTAACAAGTGTACTAGTCCAGTACCATAACAAAGGTAGTATATCTGTAACCTAACAAGTGTATCAGTCCAGTACCATAACAAAGGTAGTATATCTGTAACCTAACAAGTGTATCAGTCCAGTACCATAACAAAGGTAGTATATCTGTAACTTAACAAGTGTACTAGTCCAGTACCATAACAAAGGTAGTATATCTGTAACCTAACAAGTGTATCAGTCCAGTACCATAACAAAGGTAGTATATCTGTAACCTAACAAGTGTATCAGTCCAGTACCATAACAAAGGTAGTATATCTGTAACCTAACAAGTGTACTAGTCCAGTACCATAACAAAGGTAGTATATCTGTAACCTAACAAGTGTCTAGTCCAGTACCATAACAAAGGTAGTATATCTGTAACCTAACAAGTGTATCAGTCCAGTACCATAACAAAGGTAGTATATCTGTAACCTAACAAGTGTATCAGTCCAGTACCATAACCAAGGTAGTATATCTGTAACCTAACAAGTGTACCAGTCCAGTACCATAACAAAGGTAGTATATCTGTAACCTAACAAGTGTATCAGTCCTGTACCATAACAAAGGTAGTATATCTGTAACATAACAAGTGTACCAGTCCAGTACCATAACAAAGGTTGTATATCTGTAACCTAACAAGTGTATCAGTCCTGTACCATAACAAAGGTAGTATATCTGTAACCTAACAAGTGTATCAGTCCTGTACCATAACAAAGGTAGTATATCTGTAACCTAACAAGTGTATCAGTCCTGTACCATAACAAAGGTAGTATATCTGTAACATAACAAGTGTACAATTACAAAGGTAGTATATCTCTAACATAACAAGTGTAACAGTCCAGTACCATAACAAAGGTTGTATATCTGTAACCTAACAAGTGTATCAGTCCTGTACCATAACAAACGTATTATATCTGTAACCTAACAAGTGTATCAGTCTAGTACCATAACAAAGGTAGTATATCTGTAACATAACAAGTGTACAATTACAACGGTAGTATATCTGTAACATAACAAGTGTAACAGTCCAGTACCAAAACAAAGGTTGTATATCTGTAACATAACAAGTGTAACAATCCAGTACCATAATAAAGGTAGTATATCTATAACCTAACAAGTGTATCAGCCCAGTACCATAACAAAGGTTGTATATCTGTAACCAAACAAGTGTATCAGTCCAGTACCATAACAAAGGTTGTATATCTGTAACCTAACAAGTGTATCAGCCCAGTACCATAACAAAGGTAGTATATCTGTAACCTAACAAGTGTATCAGCCCAGTACCATAACAATGGTAGTATATCTGTAACCTAACAAGTGTATCAGCCCAGTAACTTAACAATGGTAGTATATCTGTAACCTAACAAGTGTACCAGTCCAGTACCATAACAAAGGTAGTATATCTGTAACCCAACAAGTGTATCAGCCCAGTACCATAACAGAGGTAGTATATCTGTAACCTAACAAGTGTATCAGTCCAGTACCATAACAAAGGTTGTATATCTGTAACATAACAAGTGTATCAGTCCAGTACCATAACAAAGGTAGTATATCTGTAACCTAACAAAAGTACAATTACAAAGGTAGTATATCTGTAACCTAACAAGTGTATCAGTCCAGTAACATAAAAAAGGTAGTATATCTGTAACCTAACAAGTGTATCAGCCCAGTACCATAACAAAGGTAGTATATCTGTAACCTAACAAGTTTATCAGTCCAGTACCATAACAAAGGTAGTATATCTGTAACCTAACAAGTGTACCAGTCCTGTACCATAACAAAGGTTGTATATCTGTAACCTAACAAGTGTATCAGTCCAGTACCATAACAAAGGTAGTATATCTGTAACCTAACAAGTGTACCAGTCCTGTACCATAATATAGGTGGTATATCTGTAACCTAACAAGTGTATCAGTCCAGTACCATAACAAAGGTAGTATATCTGTAACCTAACAAGTGTATCAGTCCTGTACCATAACAAAGGTTGTATATCTGTAACCTAACAAGTGATTCAGTCCAGTACCATAACAAAGGTAGTATATCTGTAACCTAACAAGTGTACCAGTCCTGTAGCATAACAAAGGTAGTATATCTGTAACCTAACAAGTGTGCCAGTCTTGTACCATAAAAAAGGTAGTATATCTGTAACCTAACAAGTGTACCAGTCAAAACCATAACAAAGGTAGTATATCTGTAACCTAACAAGTGTAACAGTCCAGTACCATAACAAAGGTAGTATATCTGTAACCTAACAAGTGTGCCAGTCCAGTACAATAACAAAGGTAGTATATCTGTAACCTAACAAGTGTGCCAGTCTTGTACCATAACAAAGGTAGTATATCTGTAACCTAACAGGTGTACCAGTCCTGTACCATAACAAAGATAGTATATCTGTAACCTAACAAGTGTACCAGTCCAGTACCATAACAAAGGTAGTATATCTGTAACCTAACAAGTGTATCAGTCCAGTACCATAACAAAGGTAGTATATCTGTAACCTAACAAGTGTATCAGTCCAGTACCATAACAAAGGTAGTATATCTGTAACCTTACAAGTGTACTAGTCCAGTACCATAACAAAGGTAGTATATCTGTAACCTAACAAGTGTATCAGTCCAATACCATAACAAAGGTAGTATATCTGTAACCTAACAAGTGTACCAGTCCTGTACCATAACAAAGGTAGTATATCTGTAACCTAACAAGTGTATCAGTCCAGTACCATAACAAAGGTAGTATATCTGTAACCTAACAAGTGTTTCAGTCCAGTACCATAACAAAGGTTGTATATCTGTAACCTAACAAGTGTATCAGTCCAGTACCATAACAAAGTTAGTATATCTGTAACCTAACAAGTGTATCAGTCCAGTACCATAACAAAGGTAGTATATCTGTAACCTAACAAGTGTACTAGTCCAGTACCATAACAAAGGTAGTATATCTGTAACCTAACAAGTGTCTAGTCCAGTACCATAACAAAGGTAGTATATCTGTAACCTAACAAGTGTATCAGTCCAGTACCATAACAAAGGTAGTATATCTGTAACCTAACAAGTGTATCAGTCCAGTACCATAACCAAGGTAGTATATCTGTAACCTAACAGGTGTATCAGTCCAGTACCATAACAAAGGTAGTATATCTGTAACCTAACAAGTGTATAAGTCCAGTACCATAACAAAGGTTGTATATCTGTAACCTAACAAGTGTATCAGTCCCGTAACATAACAAAGGTAGTATATCTGTAACCTAACAAGTGTATCAGTTCAGTACCATAACAAAGGTTGTATATCTGTAACCTTTCAAGTGTACCAGTCCAGTACCATAACAAAGGTAGTATATCTGTAACCTAACAAGTGTACTAGTCCAGTACCATAACAAAGGTAGTATATCTGTAACCTTACAAGTGTACTAGTCCAGTACCATAACAAAGGTAGTATATCTGTAACCTAACAAGTGTATCAGTCCAGTACCATAACAAAGGTTGTATATCTGTAACCTAACAAGTGTATCAGTCCAGTACCATAACAAAGGTAGTATATCTGTAATCTAACAAGTTTATCAGTCCAGTACCATAACAAAGGTTGTATATCTGTAACCTAACAAGTGTACCAGTCCTGTACCATAACAAAGATAGTATATCTGTAACCTAACAAGTGTATAAGTCCAGTACCATAACAAAGGTAGTATATCTGTAACCTAACAAGTGTATAAGTCCAGTACCATAACAAAGGTAGTATATCTGTAACCTAACAAGTTTATCAGTCCAGTACCATAACAAAGGTTGTATATCTGTAACCTAACAAGTGTATCAGTCCAGTACCATAACAAAGGTAGTATATCTGTAACCTAACAAGTGTACCAGTCCTGTACCATAATATAGGTGGTATATCTGTAACCTAACAAGTGTATCAGTCCAGTACCATAACAAAGGTAGTATATCTGTAACCTAACAAGTGTATCAGTCCTGTACCATAACAAAGGTTGTATATCTGTAACCTAACAAGTGATTCAGTCCAGTACCATAACAAAGGTAGTATATCTGTAACCTAACAAGTGTACCAGTCCTGTAGCATAACAAAGGTAGTATATCTGTAACCTAACAAGTGTGCCAGTCTTGTACCATAAAAAAGGTAGTATATCTGTAACCTAACAAGTGTACCAGTCAAAACCATAACAAAGGTAGTATATCTGTAACCTAACAAGTGTACCAGTCCAGTACCATAACAAAGGTAGTATATCTGTAACCTAACAAGTGTGCCAGTCCAGTACAATAACAAAGGTAGTATATCTGTAACCTAACAAGTGTGCCAGTCTTGTACCATAACAAAGGTAGTATATCTGTAACCTAACAGGTGTACCAGTCCTGTACCATAACAAAGATAGTATATCTGTAACCTAACAAGTGTACCAGTCCAGTACCATAACAAAGGTGGTATATCTGTAACATAACAAGTGTACAAGTCCAGTACCATAACAAAGGTTGTATATCTGTAACATAACAAGTGTGCCAGTCCAGTACCATAACAAAGGTAGTATATCTGTAACCTAACAAGTGTGCCAGTCTTATACCATAACAAAGGTTGTATATCTGTAACATAACAAGTGTGCCAGTCCTGTACCATAACAAAGGTTGTATATCTGCAACATAACAAGTGTACCAGTCCAGTACCATAACAAAGGTTGTATATCTGTAACATAACAAGTGTACAAGTCCAGTACCATAACAAAGGCTGTATATCTGTAACCTAACAAGTGTACCAGTCCAGTACCATAACAAAGGTAGTATATCTGTAACCTAACAAGTGTATCAGTCCAGTACCATAACAAAGGTAGTATATCTGTAACCTAACAAGTGTATCAGTCCTGTACCATAACAAAGGTTGTATATCTGTAACATAACAAGTGTGCCAGTCCAGTACCATAACAAAGGTAGTATATCTGTAACCTAACAAGTGTGCCAGTCTTATACCATAACAAAGGTTGTATATCTGTAACATAACAAGTGTGCCAGTACTGTACCATAACAAAGGTTGTATATCTGCAACATAACAAGTGTACCAGTCCAGTACCATAACAAAGGTTGTATATCTGTAACATAACAAGTGTACAAGTCCAGTACCATAACAAAGGCTGTATATCTGTAACCTAACAAGTGTACCAGTCCAGTACCATAACAAAGGTAGTATATCTGTAACCTAACAAGTGTATCAGTCCAGTACCATAACAAAGGTTGTATACCTGTAACCTAACAAGTGTATCAGTCCTGTACCATAACAAAGGTAGTATATCTGTAACCTAAAATGTGTATCAGTCCTGTACCATAACAAAGGTAGTATATCTGTAACCTAACAAGTGTACCAGTCCAGTACCATAACAAAGGTTGTATATCTGTAACCTAACAAGTGTACCAGTCCAGTACCATAACAAAGGTAGTATATCTGTAACCTAACAAGTGTATCAGTCCTGTACCATAACAAAGGTAGTATATCTGTAACATAACAAGTGTACCAGTCCAGTACCATAACAAAGGTTGTATATCTGTAACCTAACAAGTGTATCAGTCCTGTACCATAACAAAGGTAGTATATCTGTAACCTAACAAGTGTATCAGTCCTGTACCATAACAAAGGTAGTATATCTGTAACCTAACAAGTGTATCAGTCCTGTACCATAACAAAGGTAGTATATCTGTAACATAACAAGTGTACAATTACAAAGGTAGTATATCTCTAACATAACAAGTGTAACAGTCCAGTACCATAACAAAGGTTGTATATCTGTAACCTAACAAGTGTATCAGTCCTGTACCATAACAAACGTATTATATCTGTAACCTAACAAGTGTATCAGTCTAGTACCATAACAAAGGTAGTATATCTGTAACATAACAAGTGTACAATTACAACGGTAGTATATCTGTAACATAACAAGTGTAACAGTCCAGTACCAAAACAAAGGTTGTATATCTGTAACATAACAAGTGTAACAATCCAGTACCATAATAAAGGTAGTATATCTATAACCTAACAAGTGTATCAGCCCAGTACCATAACAAAGGTTGTATATCTGTAACCAAACAAGTGTATCAGTCCAGTACCATAACAAAGGTTGTATATCTGTAACCTAACAAGTGTATCAGCCCAGTACCATAACAAAGGTAGTATATCTGTAACCTAACAAGTGTATCAGCCCAGTACCATAACAATGGTAGTATATCTGTAACCTAACAAGTGTATCAGCCCAGTAACTTAACAATGGTAGTATATCTGTAACCTAACAAGTGTACCAGTCCAGTACCATAACAAAGGTAGTATATCTGTAACCCAACAAGTGTATCAGCCCAGTACCATAACAGAGGTAGTATATCTGTAACCTAACAAGTGTATCAGTCCAGTACCATAACAAAGGTTGTATATCTGTAACATAACAAGTGTATCAGTCCAGTACCATAACAAAGGTAGTATATCTGTAACCTAACAAAAGTACAATTACAAAGGTAGTATATCTGTAACCTAACAAGTGTATCAGTCCAGTAACATAAAAAAGGTAGTATATCTGTAACCTAACAAGTGTATCAGCCCAGTACCATAACAAAGGTAGTATATCTGTAACCTAACAAGTTTATCAGTCCAGTACCATAACAAAGGTAGTATATCTGTAACCTAACAAGTGTACCAGTCCTGTACCATAACAAAGGTTGTATATCTGAAACCTAACAAGTGTATCAGTCCAGTACCATAACAAAGGTAGTATATCTGTAACCTAACAAGTGTACCAGTCCTGTACCATAATATAGGTGGTATATCTGTAACCTAACAAGTGTATCAGTCCAGTACCATAACAAAGGTAGTATATCTGTAACCTAACAAGTGTATCAGTCCTGTACCATAACAAAGGTTGTATATCTGTAACCTAACAAGTGATTCAGTCCAGTACCATAACAAAGGTAGTATATCTGTAACCTAACAAGTGTACCAGTCCTGTAGCATAACAAAGGTAGTATATCTGTAACCTAACAAGTGTGCCAGTCTTGTACCATAAAAAAGGTAGTATATCTGTAACCTAACAAGTGTACCAGTCAAAACCATAACAAAGGTAGTATATCTGTAACCTAACAAGTGTAACAGTCCAGTACCATAACAAAGGTAGTATATCTGTAACCTAACAAGTGTGCCAGTCCAGTACAATAACAAAGGTAGTATATCTGTAACCTAACAAGTGTGCCAGTCTTGTACCATAACAAAGGTAGTATATCTGTAACCTAACAGGTGTACCAGTCCTGTACCATAACAAAGATAGTATATCTGTAACCTAACAAGTGTACCAGTCCAGTACCATAACAAAGGTAGTATATCTGTAACCTAACAAGTGTATCAGTCCAGTACCATAACAAAGGTAGTATATCTGTAACCTAACAAGTGTATCAGTCCTGTACCATAACAAAGGTTGTATATCTGTAACATAACAAGTGTGCCAGTCCAGTACCATAACAAAGGTAGTATATCTGTAACCTAACAAGTGTGCCAGTCTTATACCATAACAAAGGTTGTATATCTGTAACATAACAAGTGTGCCAGTCCTGTACCATAACAAAGGTTGTATATCTGCAACATAACAAGTGTACCAGTCCAGTACCATAACAAAGGTTGTATATCTGTAACATAACAAGTGTACAAGTCCAGTACCATAACAAAGGCTGTATATCTGTAACCTAACAAGTGTACCAGTCCAGTACCATAACAAAGGTAGTATATCTGTAACCTAACAAGTGTATCAGTCCAGTACCATAACAAAGGTTGTATACCTGTAACCTAACAAGTGTATCAGTCCTGTACCATAACAAAGGTAGTATATCTGTAACCTAAAATGTGTATCAGTCCTGTACCATAACAAAGGTAGTATATCTGTAACCTAACAAGTGTACCAGTCCAGTACCATAACAAAGGTTGTATATCTGTAACCTAACAAGTGTACCAGTCCAGTACCATAACAAAGGTAGTATATCTGTAACCTAACAAGTGTATCAGTCCTGTACCATAACAAAGGTAGTATATCTGTAACATAACAAGTGTACCAGTCCAGTACCATAACAAAGGTTGTATATCTGTAACCTAACAAGTGTATCAGTCCTGTACCATAACAAAGGTAGTATATCTGTAACCTAACAAGTGTATCAGTCCTGTACCATAACAAAGGTAGTATATCTGTAACCTAACAAGTGTATCAGTCCTGTACCATAACAAAGGTAGTATATCTGTAACATAACAAGTGTACAATTACAAAGGTAGTATATCTCTAACATAACAAGTGTAACAGTCCAGTACCATAACAAAGGTTGTATATCTGTAACCTAACAAGTGTATCAGTCCTGTACCATAACAAACGTATTATATCTGTAACCTAACAAGTGTATCAGTCTAGTACCATAACAAAGGTAGTATATCTGTAACATAACAAGTGTACAATTACAACGGTAGTATATCTGTAACATAACAAGTGTAACAGTCCAGTACCAAAACAAAGGTTGTATATCTGTAACATAACAAGTGTAACAATCCAGTACCATAATAAAGGTAGTATATCTATAACCTAACAAGTGTATCAGCCCAGTACCATAACAAAGGTTGTATATCTGTAACCAAACAAGTGTATCAGTCCAGTACCATAACAAAGGTTGTATATCTGTAACCTAACAAGTGTATCAGCCCAGTACCATAACAAAGGTAGTATATCTGTAACCTAACAAGTGTATCAGCCCAGTACCATAACAATGGTAGTATATCTGTAACCTAACAAGTGTATCAATCCAGTAACTTAACAATGGTAGTATATCTGTAACCTAACAAGTGTACCAGTCCAGTACCATAACAAAGGTAGTATATCTGTAACCCAACAAGTGTATCAGCCCAGTACCATAACAGAGGTAGTATATCTGTAACCTAACAAGTGTATCAGTCCAGTACCATAACAAAGGTTGTATATCTGTAACATAACAAGTGTATCAGTCCAGTACCATAACAAAGGTAGTATATCTGTAACCTAACAAAAGTACAATTACAAAGGTAGTATATCTGTAACCTAACAAGTGTATCAGTCCAGTAACATAAAAAAGGTAGTATATCTGTAACCTAACAAGTGTATCAGCCCAGTACCATAACAAAGGTAGTATATCTGTAACCTAACAAGTGTATCAGTCCAGTACCATAACAAAGGTAGTATATCTGTAACCTAACAAAAGTACAACTACAAAGGTAGTATATCTGTAACCTAACAAAAGTACAATTACAAAGGTAGTATATCTGTAACCTAACAAAAGTACAATTACAAAGGTAGTATATCTGTAACCTAACAAGTGTATCAGTCCAGTACCATAACAAAGGTAGTATATCTGTAACCTAACAAAAGTACAATTACAAAGGTAGTATATCTGTAACCTAACAAGTGTATCAGTCCAGTACCATAACAAAGGTAGTATATGTGTAACCTAACAAGTGTATCAGTCCAGTACCATAACAAAGGTTGTATATCTGTAACCTAACAAGTGTATCAGTCCAGTACCATAACAAAGGTAGTATATCTGTAACCTAACAAAAGTACAATTACAAAGGTAGTATATCTGTAACCCAACAAGTGTATCAGTCCAGTACCATAACAAAGGTTGTATATCTGTAACCTAACAAGTGTATCAGTCCAGTACCATAACAAAGGTAGTATATCTGTAACCTAACAAGTGTAACAGTCCAGTACCATAACAAAGGTAGTATATCTGTAACATAACAAGTGTATCAGTCCAGTACCATAACAAAGGTTGTATATCTGTAACCTAACATGTGTATCAGTCCAGTACCATAACAAAGGTTGTATATCTGTAACCTAACAAGGGTATCAGTCCAGTACCATAACAATGGTAGTATATCTGTAACATAACAAGTGTATCAGTCCAGTACCATAACAAAGGTTGTATATCTGTAACATAACAATTGTATCAGTCCAGTACCATAACAAAGGTAGTATATCTGTAACATAACAAGTGTATCAGTCCAGTACCATAACAATGGTAGTATATCTGTAACATAACAAGTGTACAATTACAAAGGTAGTATATCTGTAACCTAACAAGTGTATCAGTCCAGTACCATAACAAAGGTTGTATATCTGTAACCTAACAAGTGTATCAGTCCAGTACCATAACAAAGGTTGTATATCTGTAACCTAACAAGTGTACCAGTCCTGTACAGTAACAAAGGTAGTATATCTGTAACCTAACAAGTGTACCAGTCGTGTACCATAACAAAGGTAGTATATCTGTAACCTAACAAGTGTATCAGTCCAGTATAATAACAAAGATTGTATATCTGTAACCTGACAAGTGTATCGGTCCTGTACCATAACAATGGTAGTATATCTGTAACCTAACAAGTTTATCAGTCCAGTACCATAACAAAGGTAGTATATCTGTAACCTAACAAGTGTACCAGTCCTGTACCATAACAAAGGTAGTATATCTGTATCCTAACAAGTGTACCAGTCCAGTACCATAACAAAGGTAGTATATCTGCAACCTAACAAGTGTATCAGTCATGTACCATAACAATGGTAGTATATCTGTAACCTAACAAGTTTATCAGTCCAATACCATAACAAAGGTTGTATATCTGTAACCTAACAAGTGTATCAGTGCTGTACCATAAGAAAGGTAGTATATCTGTAACCTAACAAGTGTACCAGTCCAGTACCATAACAAAGGTTGTATATCTGTAACCTAACAAGTGTATCAGTCCTGTGCCATAACAATGGTAGTATATCTGTAACCTAACAAGTTTATCAGTCCAGTACCATAACAAAAGTTGTATATCTGTAACCTAACAAGTGTATCAGTGCTGTACCATAAGAAAGGTCGTATATCTGTAACCTAACAAGTGAACTAGTCCTGTACCATAACAAAGGTAGTATATCTGTAACCTAACAAGTGTACTAGTCCTGTACCATAAGAAAGGTAGTATATCTGTAACCTAACAAGTGTACTAGTCCAGTACCATAACAAAGGTTGTATATCTGTAACCTAACAAGTGTATCAGTGCTGTACCATAACAAAGGTAGTATATCTGTAACCTAACAAGTGTACTAGTCCTGTACCATAACAAAGGTAGTATATCTGTAACCTAACAAGTGTACTAGTCCTGTACCATAACAAAGGTAGTATATCTGTAACCTAACAAGTGTACTAGTCCAGTACCATAACAAAGGTTGTATATCTGTAACCTAACAAGTGTATCAGTGCTGTACCATAAGAAAGGTAGTATATCTGTAACCTAACAAGTGTACTAGTCCTGTACCATAACAAAGGTAGTATATCTGTATCCTAACAAGTGTATCAGTGCTGTACCATAAGAAAGGTTGTATATCTGTAACCTAACAAGTGTATCAGTCCTGTACCATAACAATGGTAGTATATCTGTAACCTAACAAGTTTATCAGTTCAGTACCATAACAAAGGTTGTATATCTGTAACCTAACAAGTGTATCAGTGGTGTACCATAAGAAAGGTAGTATATCTGTAACCTAACAAGTGTACTAGCCCTGTACCATAACAAAGGTAGTATATCTGTATCCTAACAAGTGTATCAGTGCTGTACCATAAGAAAGGTAGTATATCTGTAACCTAACAAGTGTATCAGTCCTGTACCATAACAAAGGTAGTATATCTGTAACCTAACAAGTGTATCAGCCCAGTACCATAACAAAGGTAGTATATCTGTAACCTAACAAGTGTATCAGTGCTGTACCATAAGAAAGGTAGTATATCTGTAACCTAACAAGTGCACCAGTCCTGTACCATAACAAAGGTAGTATATCTGTATCCTAACAAGTGTACCAGTCCAGTACCATAACAAAGGTAGTATATCTGTAACCTAACAAGGGTACCAGTCCTGTACCATAACAAAGGTTGTATATCTGTAACCTAACAAGTGTACTAGTCCTGTACCATAACAAAGGTAGTATATCTGTAACCTAACAAGTGCATCAGTCCAGTACCATAACAAAGGCACTATATCTGTAACCTAACAAGTGTATCAGTCCAGTACCATAACAAAGGTTGTACATCTGTAACCTAACAAGTGTATCAGTCCTGTACCATAACAAAGGTAGTATATCTGTAACCTAACAAGTGTATCAGTCCTGTACCATAACAAAGGTAGTATATCTGTAACCTAACAAGTGTATCAGTCCTGTACCATAACAAAGGTTGTATATCTGTAACCTAACAAGTGTACTAGTCCTGTACCATAACAAAGGTAGTATATCTGTAACCTAACAAGTGTACCAGTCCAGTACCATAACAAAGGTAGTATATCTGTAACCTAACAAGTGTACCAGTCCAGTACCATAACAAAGGTAGTATATCTGTAACCTAACAAGTGTACAATTACAAAGGTAGTATATCTGTAACCTAACAAGTGTACCAGTCCAGTACCATAACAAAGGTAGTATATCTGTAACATAACAAGTGTACAATTACAAAGGTAGTATATCTGTAACCTAACAAGTGTACTAGTCCAGTACCATAACAAAGGTAGTATATCTGTAACCTAACAAGTGTACTAGTCCAGTACCATAACAAAGGTAGTATATCTGTAACCTAACAAGTGTATCAGTCCAGTACCATAACAAAGGTAGTATATCTGTAACCTAACAAGTGTATCAGTCCAGTACCATAACAAAGGTAGTATATCTGTAACTTAACAAGTGTACTAGTCCAGTACCATAACAAAGGTAGTATATCTGTAACCTAACAAGTGTATCAGTCCAGTACCATAACAAAGGTAGTATATCTGTAACCTAACAAGTGTATCAGTCCAGTACCATAACAAAGGTAGTATATCTGTAACCTAACAAGTGTACTAGTCCAGTACCATAACAAAGGTAGTATATCTGTAACCTAACAAGTGTCTAGTCCAGTACCATAACAAAGGTAGTATATCTGTAACCTAACAAGTGTATCAGTCCAGTACCATAACAAAGGTAGTATATCTGTAACCTAACAAGTGTATCAGTCCAGTACCATAACCAAGGTAGTATATCTGTAACCTAACAGGTGTATCAGTCCAGTACCATAACAAAGGTAGTATATCTGTAACCTAACAAGTGTATAAGTCCAGTACCATAACAAAGGTTGTATATCTGTAACCTAACAAGTGTATCAGTCCCGTAACATAACAAAGGTAGTATATCTGTAACCTAACAAGTGTATCAGTTCAGTACCATAACAAAGGTTGTATATCTGTAACCTTTCAAGTGTACCAGTCCAGTACCATAACAAAGGTAGTATATCTGTAACCTAACAAGTGTACTAGTCCAGTACCATAACAAAGGTAGTATATCTGTAACCTTACAAGTGTACTAGTCCAGTACCATAACAAAGGTAGTATATCTGTAACCTAACAAGTGTATCAGTCCAATACCATAACAAAGGTAGTATATCTGTAACCTAACAAGTGTACCAGTCCTGTACCATAACAAAGGTAGTATATCTGTAACCTAACAAGTGTATCAGTCCAGTACCATAACAAAGGTAGTATATCTGTAACCTAACAAGTGTTTCAGTCCAGTACCATAACAAAGGTTGTATATCTGTAACCTAACAAGTGTATCAGTCCAGTACCATAACAAAGTTAGTATATCTGTAACCTAACAAGTGTATCAGTCCAGTACCATAACAAAGGTAGTATATCTGTAACCTAACAAGTGTACTAGTCCAGTACCATAACAAAGGTAGTATATCTGTAACCTAACAAGTGTCTAGTCCAGTACCATAACAAAGGTAGTATATCTGTAACCTAACAAGTGTATCAGTCCAGTACCATAACAAAGGTAGTATATCTGTAACCTAACAAGTGTATCAGTCCAGTACCATAACCAAGGTAGTATATCTGTAACCTAACAGGTGTATCAGTCCAGTACCATAACAAAGGTAGTATATCTGTAACCTAACAAGTGTATAAGTCCAGTACCATAACAAAGGTTGTATATCTGTAACCTAACAAGTGTATCAGTCCCGTAACATAACAAAGGTAGTATATCTGTAACCTAACAAGTGTATCAGTTCAGTACCATAACAAAGGTTGTATATCTGTAACCTTTCAAGTGTACCAGTCCAGTACCATAACAAAGGTAGTATATCTGTAACCTAACAAGTGTACTAGTCCAGTACCATAACAAAGGTAGTATATCTGTAACCTTACAAGTGTACTAGTCCAGTACCATAACAAAGGTAGTATATCTGTAACCTAACAAGTGTATCAGTCCAATACCATAACAAAGGTAGTATATCTGTAACCTAACAAGTGTACCAGTCCTGTACCATAACAAAGGTAGTATATCTGTAACCTAACAAGTGTATCAGTCCAGTACCATAACAAAGGTAGTATATCTGTAACCTAACAAGTGTTTCAGTCCAGTACCATAACAAAGGTTGTATATCTGTAACCTAACAAGTGTATCAGTCCAGTACCATAACAAAGTTAGTATATCTGTAACCTAACAAGTGTATCAGTCCAGTACCATAACAAAGGTAGTATATCTGTAACCTAACAAGTGTATCAGTCCAGTACCATAACTAAGGTAGTATATCTGTAACCTAACAAGTGTATCAGTCTAGTACCATAACTAAGGTAGTATATCTGTAACATAACAAGTGTATCACTCCAGAACCATAACAAAGGTAGTATATCTGTAATCTAACAAGTGTATCAGTCCAGTACCATAACAAAGGTTGTATATCTGTAACCTAACAAGTGTATCAGTCCAGTACCATAACAAAGGTTGTATATCTGTAACCTAACAAGTGTATCAGTCCCGTAACATAACAAAGGTAGTATATCTGTAACCTAACAAGTGTATCAGTCCAGTACCATAACAAAGGTAGTATATCTGTAATCTAACAAGTGTACCAGTCCAGTACCATAACAAAGGTAGTATATCTGTAACCTAACAAGTGTATCAGTCCAGTACCATAACAAAGGTAGTATATCTGTAACCTAACAAGTGTATCAGTCCAGTACCATAACAAAGGTAGTATATCTGTAAC
Source organism: Mantis religiosa (assembly GCA_030765055.1). Taxonomy (NCBI): domain Eukaryota; kingdom Metazoa; phylum Arthropoda; class Insecta; order Mantodea; family Mantidae; genus Mantis; species Mantis religiosa. The sequence goes on along the minus strand of JAUKNK010000382.1, from coordinate 345,095 downwards.
TTAACAAGTGTACTAGTCCAGTACCATAACAAAGGTAGTATATCTGTAACCTAACAAGTGTATCAGTCCAGTACCATAACAAAGGTAGTATATCTGTAACCTAACAAGTGTATCAGTCCAGTACCATAACAAAGGTAGTATATCTGTAACCTAACAAGTGTACTAGTCCAGTACCATAACAAAGGTAGTATATCTGTAACCTAACAAGTGTCTAGTCCAGTACCATAACAAAGGTAGTATATCTGTAACCTAACAAGTGTATCAGTCCAGTACCATAACAAAGGTAGTATATCTGTAACCTAACAAGTGTATCAGTCCAGTACCATAACCAAGGTAGTATATCTGTAACCTAACAGGTGTATCAGTCCAGTACCATAACAAAGGTAGTATATCTGTAACCTAACAAGTGTATAAGTCCAGTACCATAACAAAGGTTGTATATCTGTAACCTAACAAGTGTATCAGTCCCGTAACATAACAAAGGTAGTATATCTGTAACCTAACAAGTGTATCAGTTCAGTACCATAACAAAGGTTGTATATCTGTAACCTAACAAGTGTATCAGTCCCGTAACATAACAAAGGTAGTATATCTGTAACCTAACAAGTGTATCAGTCCAGTACCATAACAAAGGTAGTATATCTGTAACCTAACAAGTGTACCAGTCCAGTACCATAACAAAGGTAGTATATCTGTAAGCTAACAAGTGTATCAGTCCAGTACCATAACAAAGGTAGTATATCTGTAACCTAACAAGTGTATCAGTCCAGTACCATAACAAAGCTAGTATATCTGTAACCTAACAAGTGTACTAGTCCAGTACCATAACAAAGGTAGTATATCTGTAACCTAACAAGTGTATCAGTCCAGTACCATAACAAAGGTAGTATATCTGTAACCTAACAAGTGTATCAGTCCAGTACCATAACAAAGGTAGTATATCTGTAACCTAACAAGTGTACTAGTCCAGTACCATAACAAAGGTAGTATATCTGTAACCTAACAAGTGTACTAGTTCAGTACCATAACAAAGGTAGTATATCTGTAACCTAACAAGTGTATCAGTCCAGTACCATAACAAAGGTAGTATATCTGTAACCTAACAAGTGTATCAGTCCAGTACCATAACAAAGGTAGTATATCTGTAACCTAACAAGTGTATAAGTCCAGTACCATAACAAAGGTTGTATATCTGTAACCTAACAAGTGTATCAGTCCAGTACCATAACATAGGTAGTATATCTGTAATCTAACAAGTGTATAAGTCCAGTACCATAACAAAGGTAGTATATCTGTAACCTAACAAGTTTATCAGTCCAGTACCATAACAAAGGTTGTATATCTGTAACCTAACAAGTCTATCAGTCCAGTACAATAACAAAAGGTAGTATATCTGTAACCTAACAAGTGTATCAGTCCAGTACCATAACAAAGGTAGTATATCTATAACCTAACAAGTGTATCAGTCCTGTACCATAACAAAGGTAGTATATCTGTAACCTAACAAGTTTATCAGTCCAGTACCATAACAAAGGTTGTATATCTGTAACCTAACAAGTGTACCAGTCCTGTACCATAATATAGGTGGTATATCTGTAACCTAACAAGTTTATCAGTCCACTACCATAACAAAGGTTGCATATCTGTAACCTAACAAGTGTATCAGTCCAGTACAATAACAAAGGTAGTATATCTGTAACCTAACAAGTGTATCAGTCCAATACCATAACAAAGGTAGTATATCTGTAACCTAACAAGTGTACCAGTCCTGTACCATAACAAAGGTAGTATATCTGTAACCTAACAAGTGTATCAGTCCAGTACCATAACAAAGGTAGTATATCTGTAACCTAACAAGTGTTTCAGTCCAGTACCATAACAAAGGTTGTATATCTGTAACCTAACAAGTGTATCAGTCCAGTACCATAACAAAGTTAGTATATCTGTAACCTAACAAGTGTATCAGTCCAGTACCATAACAAAGGTAGTATATCTGTAACCTAACAAGTGTATCAGTCCAGTACCATAACTAAGGTAGTATATCTGTAACCTAACAAGTGTATCAGTCTAGTACCATAACTAAGGTAGTATATCTGTAACATAACAAGTGTATCACTCCAGAACCATAACAAAGGTAGTATATCTGTAATCTAACAAGTGTATCAGTCCAGTACCATAACAAAGGTTGTATATCTGTAACCTAACAAGTGTATCAGTCCAGTACCATAACAAAGGTTGTATATCTGTAACCTAACAAGTGTATCAGTCCCGTAACATAACAAAGGTAGTATATCTGTAACCTAACAAGTGTATCAGTCCAGTACCATAACAAAGGTAGTATATCTGTAATCTAACAAGTGTACCAGTCCAGTACCATAACAAAGGTAGTATATCTGTAACCTAACAAGTGTATCAGTCCAGTACCATAACAAAGGTAGTATATCTGTAACCTAACAAGTGTATCAGTCCAGTACCATAACAAAGGTAGTATATCTGTAACTTAACAAGTGTACTAGTCCAGTACCATAACAAAGGTAGTATATCTGTAACCTAACAAGTGTATCAGTCCAGTACCATAACAAAGGTAGTATATCTGTAACCTAACAAGTGTATCAGTCCAGTACCATAACAAAGGTAGTATATCTGTAACCTAACAAGTGTACTAGTCCAGTACCATAACAAAGGTAGTATATCTGTAACCTAACAAGTGTCTAGTCCAGTACCATAACAAAGGTAGTATATCTGTAACCTAACAAGTGTATCAGTCCAGTACCATAACAAAGGTAGTATATCTGTAACCTAACAAGTGTATCAGTCCAGTACCATAACCAAGGTAGTATATCTGTAACCTAACAGGTGTATCAGTCCAGTACCATAACAAAGGTAGTATATCTGTAACCTAACAAGTGTATAAGTCCAGTACCATAACAAAGGTTGTATATCTGTAACCTAACAAGTGTATCAGTCCAGTACCATAACAAAGGTAGTATATCTGTAATCTAACAAGTTTATCAGTCCAGTACCATAACAAAGGTTGTATATCTGTAACCTAACAAGTGTACCAGTCCTGTACCATAACAAAGATAGTATATCTGTAACCTAACAAGTGTATAAGTCCAGTACCATAACAAAGGTAGTATATCTGTAACCTAACAAGTGTATAAGTCCAGTACCATAACAAAGGTAGTATATCTGTAACCTAACAAGTTTATCAGTCCAGTACCATAACAAAGGTTGTATATCTGTAACCTAACAAGTGTATCAGTCCAGTACCATAACAAAGGTAGTATATCTGTAACCTAACAAGTGTACCAGTCCTGTACCATAATATAGGTGGTATATCTGTAACCTAACAAGTGTATCAGTCCAGTACCATAACAAAGGTAGTATATCTGTAACCTAACAAGTGTATCAGTCCTGTACCATAACAAAGGTTGTATATCTGTAACCTAACAAGTGATTCAGTCCAGTACCATAACAAAGGTAGTATATCTGTAACCTAACAAGTGTACCAGTCCTGTAGCATAACAAAGGTAGTATATCTGTAACCTAACAAGTGTGCCAGTCTTGTACCATAAAAAAGGTAGTATATCTGTAACCTAACAAGTGTACCAGTCAAAACCATAACAAAGGTAGTATATCTGTAACCTAACAAGTGTACCAGTCCAGTACCATAACAAAGGTAGTATATCTGTAACCTAACAAGTGTGCCAGTCCAGTACAATAACAAAGGTAGTATATCTGTAACCTAACAAGTGTGCCAGTCTTGTACCATAACAAAGGTAGTATATCTGTAACCTAACAGGTGTACCAGTCCTGTACCATAACAAAGATAGTATATCTGTAACCTAACAAGTGTACCAGTCCAGTACCATAACAAAGGTGGTATATCTGTAACATAACAAGTGTACAAGTCCAGTACCATAACAAAGGTTGTATATCTGTAACATAACAAGTGTGCCAGTCCAGTACCATAACAAAGGTAGTATATCTGTAACCTAACAAGTGTGCCAGTCTTATACCATAACAAAGGTTGTATATCTGTAACATAACAAGTGTGCCAGTCCTGTACCATAACAAAGGTTGTATATCTGCAACATAACAAGTGTACCAGTCCAGTACCATAACAAAGGTTGTATATCTGTAACATAACAAGTGTACAAGTCCAGTACCATAACAAAGGCTGTATATCTGTAACCTAACAAGTGTACCAGTCCAGTACCATAACAAAGGTAGTATATCTGTAACCTAACAAGTGTATCAGTCCAGTACCATAACAAAGGTAGTATATCTGTAACCTAACAAGTGTATCAGTCCTGTACCATAACAAAGGTTGTATATCTGTAACATAACAAGTGTGCCAGTCCAGTACCATAACAAAGGTAGTATATCTGTAACCTAACAAGTGTGCCAGTCTTATACCATAACAAAGGTTGTATATCTGTAACATAACAAGTGTGCCAGTACTGTACCATAACAAAGGTTGTATATCTGCAACATAACAAGTGTACCAGTCCAGTACCATAACAAAGGTTGTATATCTGTAACATAACAAGTGTACAAGTCCAGTACCATAACAAAGGCTGTATATCTGTAACCTAACAAGTGTACCAGTCCAGTACCATAACAAAGGTAGTATATCTGTAACCTAACAAGTGTATCAGTCCAGTACCATAACAAAGGTTGTATACCTGTAACCTAACAAGTGTATCAGTCCTGTACCATAACAAAGGTAGTATATCTGTAACCTAAAATGTGTATCAGTCCTGTACCATAACAAAGGTAGTATATCTGTAACCTAACAAGTGTACCAGTCCAGTACCATAACAAAGGTTGTATATCTGTAACCTAACAAGTGTACCAGTCCAGTACCATAACAAAGGTAGTATATCTGTAACCTAACAAGTGTATCAGTCCTGTACCATAACAAAGGTAGTATATCTGTAACATAACAAGTGTACCAGTCCAGTACCATAACAAAGGTTGTATATCTGTAACCTAACAAGTGTATCAGTCCTGTACCATAACAAAGGTAGTATATCTGTAACCTAACAAGTGTATCAGTCCTGTACCATAACAAAGGTAGTATATCTGTAACCTAACAAGTGTATCAGTCCTGTACCATAACAAAGGTAGTATATCTGTAACATAACAAGTGTACAATTACAAAGGTAGTATATCTCTAACATAACAAGTGTAACAGTCCAGTACCATAACAAAGGTTGTATATCTGTAACCTAACAAGTGTATCAGTCCTGTACCATAACAAACGTATTATATCTGTAACCTAACAAGTGTATCAGTCTAGTACCATAACAAAGGTAGTATATCTGTAACATAACAAGTGTACAATTACAACGGTAGTATATCTGTAACATAACAAGTGTAACAGTCCAGTACCAAAACAAAGGTTGTATATCTGTAACATAACAAGTGTAACAATCCAGTACCATAATAAAGGTAGTATATCTATAACCTAACAAGTGTATCAGCCCAGTACCATAACAAAGGTTGTATATCTGTAACCAAACAAGTGTATCAGTCCAGTACCATAACAAAGGTTGTATATCTGTAACCTAACAAGTGTATCAGCCCAGTACCATAACAAAGGTAGTATATCTGTAACCTAACAAGTGTATCAGCCCAGTACCATAACAATGGTAGTATATCTGTAACCTAACAAGTGTATCAGCCCAGTAACTTAACAATGGTAGTATATCTGTAACCTAACAAGTGTACCAGTCCAGTACCATAACAAAGGTAGTATATCTGTAACCCAACAAGTGTATCAGCCCAGTACCATAACAGAGGTAGTATATCTGTAACCTAACAAGTGTATCAGTCCAGTACCATAACAAAGGTTGTATATCTGTAACATAACAAGTGTATCAGTCCAGTACCATAACAAAGGTAGTATATCTGTAACCTAACAAAAGTACAATTACAAAGGTAGTATATCTGTAACCTAACAAGTGTATCAGTCCAGTAACATAAAAAAGGTAGTATATCTGTAACCTAACAAGTGTATCAGCCCAGTACCATAACAAAGGTAGTATATCTGTAACCTAACAGGTTTATCAGTCCAGTACCATAACAAAGGTAGTATATCTGTAACCTAACAAGTGTACCAGTCCTGTACCATAACAAAGGTTGTATATCTGTAACCTAACAAGTGTATCAGTCCAGTACCATAACAAAGGTAGTATATCTGTAACCTAACAAGTGTACCAGTCCTGTACCATAATATAGGTGGTATATCTGTAACCTAACAAGTGTATCAGTCCAGTACCATAACAAAGGTAGTATATCTGTAACCTAACAAGTGTATCAGTCCTGTACCATAACAAAGGTTGTATATCTGTAACCTAACAAGTGATTCAGTCCAGTACCATAACAAAGGTAGTATATCTGTAACCTAACAAGTGTACCAGTCCTGTAGCATAACAAAGGTAGTATATCTGTAACCTAACAAGTGTGCCAGTCTTGTACCATAAAAAAGGTAGTATATCTGTAACCTAACAAGTGTACCAGTCAAAACCATAACAAAGGTAGTATATCTGTAACCTAACAAGTGTACCAGTCCAGTACCATAACAAAGGTAGTATATCTGTAACCTAACAAGTGTGCCAGTCCAGTACAATAACAAAGGTAGTATATCTGTAACCTAACAAGTGTGCCAGTCTTGTACCATAACAAAGGTAGTATATCTGTAACCTAACAGGTGTACCAGTCCTGTACCATAACAAAGATAGTATATCTGTAACCTAACAAGTGTACCAGTCCAGTACCATAACAAAGGTAGTATATCTGTAACCTAACAAGTGTATCAGTCCAGTACCATAACAAAGGTAGTATATCTGTAACCTAACAAGTGTATCAGTCCTGTACCATAACAAAGGTTGTATATCTGTAACATAACAAGTGTGCCAGTCCAGTACCATAACAAAGGTAGTATATCTGTAACCTAACAAGTGTGCCAGTCTTATACCATAACAAAGGTTGTATATCTGTAACATAACAAGTGTGCCAGTCCTGTACCATAACAAAGGTTGTATATCTGCAACATAACAAGTGTACCAGTCCAGTACCATAACAAAGGTTGTATATCTGTAACATAACAAGTGTACAAGTCCAGTACCATAACAAAGGCTGTATATCTGTAACCTAACAAGTGTACCAGTCCAGTACCATAACAAAGGTAGTATATCTGTAACCTAACAAGTGTATCAGTCCAGTACCATAACAAAGGTTGTATACCTGTAACCTAACAAGTGTATCAGTCCTGTACCATAACAAAGGTAGTATATCTGTAACCTAAAATGTGTATCAGTCCTGTACCATAACAAAGGTAGTATATCTGTAACCTAACAAGTGTACCAGTCCAGTACCATAACAAAGGTTGTATATCTGTAACCTAACAAGTGTACCAGTCCAGTACCATAACAAAGGTAGTATATCTGTAACCTAACAAGTGTATCAGTCCTGTACCATAACAAAGGTAGTATATCTGTAACATAACAAGTGTACCAGTCCAGTACCATAACAAAGGTTGTATATCTGTAACCTAACAAGTGTATCAGTCCTGTACCATAACAAAGGTAGTATATCTGTAACCTAACAAGTGTATCAGTCCTGTACCATAACAAAGGTAGTATATCTGTAACCTAACAAGTGTATCAGTCCTGTACCATAACAAAGGTAGTATATCTGTAACATAACAAGTGTACAATTACAAAGGTAGTATATCTCTAACATAACAAGTGTAACAGTCCAGTACCATAACAAAGGTTGTATATCTGTAACCTAACAAGTGTATCAGTCCTGTACCATAACAAACGTATTATATCTGTAACCTAACAAGTGTATCAGTCTAGTACCATAACAAAGGTAGTATATCTGTAACATAACAAGTGTACAATTACAACGGTAGTATATCTGTAACATAACAAGTGTAACAGTCCAGTACCAAAACAAAGGTTGTATATCTGTAACATAACAAGTGTAACAATCCAGTACCATAATAAAGGTAGTATATCTATAACCTAACAAGTGTATCAGCCCAGTACCATAACAAAGGTTGTATATCTGTAACCAAACAAGTGTATCAGTCCAGTACCATAACAAAGGTTGTATATCTGTAACCTAACAAGTGTATCAGCCCAGTACCATAACAAAGGTAGTATATCTGTAACCTAACAAGTGTATCAGCCCAGTACCATAACAATGGTAGTATATCTGTAACCTAACAAGTGTATCAATCCAGTAACTTAACAATGGTAGTATATCTGTAACCTAACAAGTGTACCAGTCCAGTACCATAACAAAGGTAGTATATCTGTAACCCAACAAGTGTATCAGCCCAGTACCATAACAGAGGTAGTATATCTGTAACCTAACAAGTGTATCAGTCCAGTACCATAACAAAGGTTGTATATCTGTAACATAACAAGTGTATCAGTCCAGTACCATAACAAAGGTAGTATATCTGTAACCTAACAAAAGTACAATTACAAAGGTAGTATATCTGTAACCTAACAAGTGTATCAGTCCAGTAACATAAAAAAGGTAGTATATCTGTAACCTAACAAGTGTATCAGCCCAGTACCATAACAAAGGTAGTATATCTGTAACCTAACAAGTGTATCAGTCCAGTACCATAACAAAGGTAGTATATCTGTAACCTAACAAAAGTACAACTACAAAGGTAGTATATCTGTAACCTAACAAAAGTACAATTACAAAGGTAGTATATCTGTAACCTAACAAAAGTACAATTACAAAGGTAGTATATCTGTAACCTAACAAGTGTATCAGTCCAGTACCATAACAAAGGTAGTATATCTGTAACCTAACAAAAGTACAATTACAAAGGTAGTATATCTGTAACCTAACAAGTGTATCAGTCCAGTACCATAACAAAGGTAGTATATGTGTAACCTAACAAGTGTATCAGTCCAGTACCATAACAAAGGTTGTATATCTGTAACCTAACAAGTGTATCAGTCCAGTACCATAACAAAGGTAGTATATCTGTAACCTAACAAAAGTACAATTACAAAGGTAGTATATCTGTAACCCAACAAGTGTATCAGTCCAGTACCATAACAAAGGTTGTATATCTGTAACCTAACAAGTGTATCAGTCCAGTACCATAACAAAGGTAGTATATCTGTAACCTAACAAGTGTAACAGTCCAGTACCATAACAAAGGTAGTATATCTGTAACATAACAAGTGTATCAGTCCAGTACCATAACAAAGGTTGTATATCTGTAACCTAACATGTGTATCAGTCCAGTACCATAACAAAGGTTGTATATCTGTAACCTAACAAGGGTATCAGTCCAGTACCATAACAATGGTAGTATATCTGTAACATAACAAGTGTATCAGTCCAGTACCATAACAAAGGTTGTATATCTGTAACATAACAATTGTATCAGTCCAGTACCATAACAAAGGTAGTATATCTGTAACATAACAAGTGTATCAGTCCAGTACCATAACAATGGTAGTATATCTGTAACATAACAAGTGTACAATTACAAAGGTAGTATATCTGTAACCTAACAAGTGTATCAGTCCAGTACCATAACAAAGGTTGTATATCTGTAACCTAACAAGTGTATCAGTCCAGTACCATAACAAAGGTTGTATATCTGTAACCTAACAAGTGTACCAGTCCTGTACAGTAACAAAGGTAGTATATCTGTAACCTAACAAGTGTACCAGTCGTGTACCATAACAAAGGTAGTATATCTGTAACCTAACAAGTGTATCAGTCCAGTATAATAACAAAGATTGTATATCTGTAACCTGACAAGTGTATCGGTCCTGTACCATAACAATGGTAGTATATCTGTAACCTAACAAGTTTATCAGTCCAGTACCATAACAAAGGTAGTATATCTGTAACCTAACAAGTGTACCAGTCCTGTACCATAACAAAGGTAGTATATCTGTATCCTAACAAGTGTACCAGTCCAGTACCATAACAAAGGTAGTATATCTGCAACCTAACAAGTGTATCAGTCCTGTACCATAACAATGGTAGTATATCTGTAACCTAACAAGTTTATCAGTCCAATACCATAACAAAGGTTGTATATCTGTAACCTAACAAGTGTATCAGTGCTGTACCATAAGAAAGGTAGTATATCTGTAACCTAACAAGTGTACCAGTCCAGTACCATAACAAAGGTTGTATATCTGTAACCTAACAAGTGTATCAGTCCTGTGCCATAACAATGGTAGTATATCTGTAACCTAACAAGTTTATCAGTCCAGTACCATAACAAAAGTTGTATATCTGTAACCTAACAAGTGTATCAGTGCTGTACCATAAGAAAGGTCGTATATCTGTAACCTAACAAGTGAACTAGTCCTGTACCATAACAAAGGTAGTATATCTGTAACCTAACAAGTGTACTAGTCCTGTACCATAAGAAAGGTAGTATATCTGTAACCTAACAAGTGTACTAGTCCAGTACCATAACAAAGGTTGTATATCTGGAACCTAACAAGTGTATCAGTGCTGTACCATAACAAAGGTAGTATATCTGTAACCTAACAAGTGTACTAGTCCTGTACCATAACAAAGGTAGTATATCTGTAACCTAACAAGTGTACTAGTCCTGTACCATAACAAAGGTAGTATATCTGTAACCTAACAAGTGTACTAGTCCAGTACCATAACAAAGGTTGTATATCTGTAACCTAACAAGTGTATCAGTGCTGTACCATAAGAAAGGTAGTATATCTGTAACCTAACAAGTGTACTAGTCCTGTACCATAACAAAGGTAGTATATCTGTATCCTAACAAGTGTATCAGTGCTGTACCATAAGAAAGGTTGTATATCTGTAACCTAACAAGTGTATCAGTCCTGTACCATAACAATGGTAGTATATCTGTAACCTAACAAGTTTATCAGTTCAGTACCATAACAAAGGTTGTATATCTGTAACCTAACAAGTGTATCAGTGGTGTACCATAAGAAAGGTAGTATATCTGTAACCTAACAAGTGTACTAGCCCTGTACCATAACAAAGGTAGTATATCTGTATCCTAACAAGTGTATCAGTGCTGTACCATAAGAAAGGTAGTATATCTGTAACCTAACAAGTGTATCAGTCCTGTACCATAACAAAGGTAGTATATCTGTAACCTAACAAGTGTATCAGCCCAGTACCATAACAAAGGTAGTATATCTGTAACCTAACAAGTGTATCAGTGCTGTACCATAAGAAAGGTAGTATATCTGTAACCTAACAAGTGCACCAGTCCTGTACCATAACAAAGGTAGTATATCTGTATCCTAACAAGTGTACCAGTCCAGTACCATAACAAAGGTAGTATATCTGTAACCTAACAAGGGTACCAGTCCTGTACCATAACAAAGGTTGTATATCTGTAACCTAACAAGTGTACTAGTCCTGTACCATAACAAAGGTAGTATATCTGTAACCTAACAAGTGCATCAGTCCAGTACCATAACAAAGGCACTATATCTGTAACCTAACAAGTGTATCAGTCCAGTACCATAACAAAGGTTGTACATCTGTAACCTAACAAGTGTATCAGTCCTGTACCATAACAAAGGTAGTATATCTGTAACCTAACAAGTGTATCAGTCCTGTACCATAACAAAGGTAGTATATCTGTAACCTAACAAGTGTATCAGTCCTGTACCATAACAAAGGTTGTATATCTGTAACCTAACAAGTGTACTAGTCCTGTACCATAACAAAGGTAGTATATCTGTAACCTAACAAGTGTACCAGTCCAGTACCATAACAAAGGTAGTATATCTGTAACCTAACAAGTGTACCAGTCCAGTACCATAACAAAGGTAGTATATCTGTAACCTAACAAGTGTACAATTACAAAGGTAGTATATCTGTAACCTAACAAGTGTACCAGTCCAGTACCATAACAAAGGTAGTATATCTGTAACATAACAAGTGTACAATTACAAAGGTAGTATATCTGTAACCTAACAAGTGTACTAGTCCAGTACCATAACAAAGGTAGTATATCTGTAACCTAACAAGTGTACTAGTCCAGTACCATAACAAAGGTAGTATATCTGTAACCTAACAAGTGTATCAGTCCAGTACCATAACAAAGGTAGTATATCTGTAACCTAACAAGTGTATCAGTCCAGTACCATAACAAAGGTAGTATATCTGTAACTTAACAAGTGTACTAGTCCAGTACCATAACAAAGGTAGTATATCTGTAACCTAACAAGTGTATCAGTCCAGTACCATAACAAAGGTAGTATATCTGTAACCTAACAAGTGTATCAGTCCAGTACCATAACAAAGGTAGTATATCTGTAACCTAACAAGTGTACTAGTCCAGTACCATAACAAAGGTAGTATATCTGTAACCTAACAAGTGTCTAGTCCAGTACCATAACAAAGGTAGTATATCTGTAACCTAACAAGTGTATCAGTCCAGTACCATAACAAAGGTAGTATATCTGTAACCTAACAAGTGTATCAGTCCAGTACCATAACCAAGGTAGTATATCTGTAACCTAACAGGTGTATCAGTCCAGTACCATAACAAAGGTAGTATATCTGTAACCTAACAAGTGTATAAGTCCAGTACCATAACAAAGGTTGTATATCTGTAACCTAACAAGTGTATCAGTCCCGTAACATAACAAAGGTAGTATATCTGTAACCTAACAAGTGTATCAGTTCAGTACCATAACAAAGGTTGTATATCTGTAACCTTTCAAGTGTACCAGTCCAGTACCATAACAAAGGTAGTATATCTGTAACCTAACAAGTGTACTAGTCCAGTACCATAACAAAGGTAGTATATCTGTAACCTTACAAGTGTACTAGTCCAGTACCATAACAAAGGTAGTATATCTGTAACCTAACAAGTGTATCAGTCCAATACCATAACAAAGGTAGTATATCTGTAACCTAACAAGTGTACCAGTCCTGTACCATAACAAAGGTAGTATATCTGTAACCTAACAAGTGTATCAGTCCAGTACCATAACAAAGGTAGTATATCTGTAACCTAACAAGTGTTTCAGTCCAGTACCATAACAAAGGTTGTATATCTGTAACCTAACAAGTGTATCAGTCCAGTACCATAACAAAGTTAGTATATCTGTAACCTAACAAGTGTATCAGTCCAGTACCATAACAAAGGTAGTATATCTGTAACCTAACAAGTGTACTAGTCCAGTACCATAACAAAGGTAGTATATCTGTAACCTAACAAGTGTCTAGTCCAGTACCATAACAAAGGTAGTATATCTGTAACCTAACAAGTGTATCAGTCCAGTACATAACAAAGGTAGTATATCTGTAACCTAACAAGTGTATCAGTCCAGTACCATAACCAAGGTAGTATATCTGTAACCTAACAGGTGTATCAGTCCAGTACCATAACAAGGTAGTATATCTGTAACCTAACAAGTGTATAAGTCCAGTACCATAACAAAGGTTGTATATCTGTAACCTAACAAGTGTATCAGTCCCGTAACATAAAAAAGGTAGTATATCTGTAACCTAACAAGTGTATCAGTTCAGTACCATAACAAAGGTTGTAATATCTGTAACCTTTCAAGTGTACCAGTCCAGTACCATAACAAAGGTAGTATATCTGTAACCTAACAAGTGTACTAGTCCAGTACCATAACAAAGGTAGTATATCTGTAACCTTACAAGTGTACTAGTCCAGTACCATAACAAAGGTAGTATATCTGTAACCTAACAAGTGTATCAGTCCAATACCATAACAAAGGTAGTATATCTGTAACCTAACAAGTGTACCAGTCCTGTACCATAACAAGGTAGTATATCTGTAACCTAACAAGTGTATCAGTCCAGTACCATAACAAAGGTAGTATATCTGTAACCTAACAAGTGTTTCAGTCCAGTACCATAACAAAGGTTGTATATCTGTTAACCTAACAAGTGTATCAGTCCAGTACCATAACAAAGTTAGTATATCTGTACCTAACAAGTGTATCAGTCCCAGTACCTAACAAAGGTAGTATATCTGTAACCTAACAAGTGTATCAGTCCAGTACCATAACTAAGGTAGTATATCTGTAACCTAACAAGTGTATCAGTCTAGTACCATAACTAAGGTAGTATATCTGTAACATAACAAGTGTATCACTCCAGAACCATAACAAAGGTAGTATATCTGTAATCTAACAAGTGTATCAGTCCAGTACCATAACAAAGGTTGTATATCTGTAACCTAAAAGTGTATCAGTCAGTACCATAACAAAGGTTGTATATCTGTAACCTACAAGTGTATCAGTCCCGTAACATAACAAAGGTAGTATATCTGTAACCTAACAAGTGTATCAGTCCAGTACCATAACAAAGGTAGTATATCTGTAATCTAACAAGTTGTACCAGTCCAGTACCATAACAAAGGTAGTATATCTGTAACCTAACAAGTGTATCAGTCCAGTACCATAACAAAGGTAGTATATCTGTAACCTAACAAGTGTATCAGTCCAGTACCATAACAAAGGTAGTATATCTGTAACTTAACAAGTGTACTAGTCCAGTACCATAACAAAGGTAGTATATCTGTAACCTAACAAGTGTATCAGTCCAGTACCATAACAAAGGTAGTATATCTGTAACCTAACAAGTGTATCAGTCCAGTACCATAACAAAGGTAGTATATCTGTAACCTAACAAGTGTACTAGTCCAGTACCATAACAAAGGTAGTATATCTGTAACCTAACAAGTGTCTAGTCCAGTACCATAACAAAGGTAGTATATCTGTAACCTAACAAGTGTATCAGTCCAGTACCATAACAAAGGTAGTATATCTGTAACCTAACAAGTGTATCAGTCCAGTACCATAACCAAGGTAGTATATCTGTAACCTAACAGGTGTATCAGTCCAGTACCATAACAAAGGTAGTATATCTGTAACCTAACAAGTGTATAAGTCCAGTACCATAACAAAGGTTGTATATCTGTAACCTAACAAGTGTATCAGTCCCGTAACATAACAAAGGTAGTATATCTGTAACCTAACAAGTGTATCAGTTCAGTACCATAACAAAGGTTGTATATCTGTAACCTAACAAGTGTATCAGTCCCGTAACATAACAAAGGTAGTATATCTGTAACCTAACAAGTGTATCAGTCCAGTACCATAACAAAGGTAGTATATCTGTAACCTAACAAGTGTACCAGTCCAGTACCATAACAAAGGTAGTATATCTGTAAGCTAACAAGTGTATCAGTCCAGTACCATAACAAAGGTAGTATATCTGTAACCTAACAAGTGTATCAGTCCAGTACCATAACAAAGCTAGTATATCTGTAACCTAACAAGTGTACTAGTCCAGTACCATAACAAAGGTAGTATATCTGTAACCTAACAAGTGTATCAGTCCAGTACCATAACAAAGGTAGTATATCTGTAACCTAACAAGTGTATCAGTCCAGTACCATAACAAAGGTAGTATATCTGTAACCTAACAAGTGTACTAGTCCAGTACCATAACAAAGGTAGTATATCTGTAACCTAACAAGTGTACTAGTTCAGTACCATAACAAAGGTAGTATATCTGTAACCTAACAAGTGTATCAGTCCAGTACCATAACAAAGGTAGTATATCTGTAACCTAACAAGTGTATCAGTCCAGTACCATAACAAAGGTAGTATATCTGTAACCTAACAAGTGTATAAGTCCAGTACCATAACAAAGGTTGTATATCTGTAACCTAACAAGTGTATCAGTCCAGTACCATAACATAGGTAGTATATCTGTAATCTAACAAGTGTATAAGTCCAGTACCATAACAAAGGTAGTATATCTGTAACCTAACAAGTTTATCAGTCCAGTACCATAACAAAGGTTGTATATCTGTAACCTAACAAGTCTATCAGTCCAGTACAATAACAAAAGGTAGTATATCTGTAACCTAACAAGTGTATCAGTCCAGTACCATAACAAAGGTAGTATATCTATAACCTAACAAGTGTATCAGTCCTGTACCATAACAAAGGTAGTATATCTGTAACCTAACAAGTTTATCAGTCCAGTACCATAACAAAGGTTGTATATCTGTAACCTAACAAGTGTACCAGTCCTGTACCATAATATAGGTGGTATATCTGTAACCTAACAAGTTTATCAGTCCACTACCATAACAAAGGTTGCATATCTGTAACCTAACAAGTGTATCAGTCCAGTACAATAACAAAGGTAGTATATCTGTAATCTAACAAGTGTATCAGTCCAGAACCATAACAAAGGTAGTATATCTGTAACCTAACAAGTGTATCAGTCCATAACAAAGGTAGTATATCTGTAACCTAAACAAGTGTATCAGTCCAGTACCATAACAAAGGTTGTATATCTGTAACCTAACAAGTGTACCAGTCCTGTACCATAATATAGGTGGTATATCTGTAACCTAACAAGTGTATCAGTCCAGTACCATAACAAAGGTAGTATATCTGTAACCTAACAAGTGTATCAGTCCTGTAGCATAACAAAGGTTGTATATCTGTAACCTAACAAGTGATTCAGTCCAGTACCATAACAAAGGTAGTATATCTGTAACCTAACAAGTGTACCAGTCCTGTAGCATAACAAAGGTAGTATATCTGTAACCTAACAAGTGTACCAGTGCTGTACCATAAGAAAGGTTGTATATCTGTAACCTAGCAGGTGTACCAGTCCTGCAACATAACAAAGGTAGTATATCTGTAACCTAACAAGTGTACCAGTGCTGTACCATAAGAAAGGTTGTATATCTGTAACCTAACAGGTGTACCAGTCCTGTAACATAACAAAGGTAGTATATCTGTAACCTAACAAGTGTACCAGTGCTGTACCATAACAAAGGTAGTATATCTGTAACCTAAAAAGTGTACCAGTCCAGTACCATAACAAAGGTAGTATATCTGTAACCTAACAAGTTTACCAGTCCTGTACCATAACAAAGGTTGTATATCTGTAACCTAACAAGTGTACCAGTCCTGTACCATAACAAAGGTTGTATATCTGTAACCTAACAAGTGTACCCGTCCTGTACCATAACAAAGGTTGCATATCTGTAACCTAACAAGTGTACCAGTCCTGTACCATAACAAAGGTTGTATATCTGTAACCTAACAAGTGTACAAGTCCTGTACCATAACAAAGGTAGTATATCTGTAACCTAACAAGTGTACCAGTCCTGTACCATAACAAAGGTTGTATATCTGTAACCTAACAAGTGTACCAGTCCTGTACCATAACAAAGGTTGTATATCTGTAACCTAACAAGTGTACAAGTCCTGAACCATAACAAAGGTAGTATATCTGTAACCTAACAAGTGTACAAGTCCTGTACCATAACAAAGGTAGTATATCTGTAACCTAACAAGTGTACCAGTCCTGTACCATAACAAAGGTTGTATATCTGTAACCTAACAAGGGTACCAGTCCTGTACCATAACAAAGGTAGTTATCTGTATCCTAACAAGTGTACAAGTCCTGTACCATAACAAAGGTAGTATATCTGTAACCTAACAAGTGTACAAGTCCTGTACCATAACAAAGGTAGTATATCTGTAACCTAACAAGTGTACAAGTCCTGTACCATAACAAAGGTAGTATACCTGTAGCCTAACAAGTGTACAAGTCCTGTACCATAACAAAGGTAGTATATCTGTAATCTAACAAGTGTGCCAGTCCTGTACCATAACAAAGGTAGTATATCTGTATCCTAACTATTGTACAAGTCCAGTACCATAACAAAGGTAGTATATCTGTATCCTAACAAGTGTACAAGTCCTGTACCATAACAAAGGTAGTATATCTGTAACCTAACAAGGGTACCAGTCCTGTACCATAACAAAGGTTGTATATCTGTAACATAACAAGTGTACCAGTCCAGTACCATAACAAAGGTAGTATATCTGTAACCTAACAAGGGTACCAGTCCTGTAGCATAACAAAGGTAGTATATCTGTAATCTAACAAGGGTGCCAGTCCTGTACCATAACAAAGGTAGTATATCTGTATCCTAACTAGTGTACTAGTCCAGTACCATAACAAAGGTAGTATATCTGTATCCTAACAAGTGTACAAGTCCTGTACCATAACAAAAGTAGTATATCTGTATCCTAACAAGTGTACAAGTCCTGTACCATAACAAAGGTAGTATATCGGTAACCTAACAAGGGTACCAGTCCTGTACCATAACAAAGGTTGTATATCTGTAACCTAACAAGTGTACCAGTCCAGTACCATAACAAAGGTAGTATATCTGTAATCTAACAAGGGTGCCAGTCCTGTACCATAACAAAGGTAGTATATCTGTATTCTAACTAGTGTACAAGTCCAGTACCATAACAAAGGTAGTATATCTGTATCCTAACAAGTGTACAAGTCCTGTACCATAACAAAGGTAGTATATCTGTATCCTAACAAGTGTACAAGTCCTGTACCATAACAAAGGTAGTATATCTGTAACCTAACAGGTGTACCAGTCCTGTACCATAACGAAAGTTGTATATCTGTAACCTAACAAGTGTAATATATAAACAGTTGCTGGAGGTGTATGGTGCACAGATATACTAAACATGATTTGTAGCCTTTCGTTTTTAATATCTGCTCAGATTTCGTGTTGGTGCAACAAACAAAGCATTCTGCTTCATATGCTACAAAAAAAAATGCCAGTTATATCAGACTAAAATAAAAAGGAAATAAAATCTAGGTGAAGTCTTTCATAGCAAAATAGAGCTAATTATTGTTGCTAGTAGCATCAATCGATAAGGATGCATTAGTTCTTCATATCGCTTCTTTGAACATTTAATTGTAATTTAACATTATTGAGGGTTACCTTTACTAATTGATATTTTTTTAACTCTGTCAATTTTTTAGTCACAATAGCAAATAGCGTAGTGGCATATGCTGATGATGCAGCAATTATCCAAGGAATATATGAGCTCTTGAGGAAAGTTATGTAGAGTTGGAAGAGTAAGCACAGGATCTAGGGTTGGTTGTGAACGTTAGTAAGACCAAATATATGAAGATGGTAGATGATGGGGTTGTAAGAAGAGAACCTACACGTAAATTACATGAGGAGTATCAAAGAGTGGAAACATTTAAATATCTAGGATCTGTAGTAACAGTAGATAATAAAACATCAGTGAAAACTCAAGAAAGAATGGCAAGTGGTAACTGACGTTGTTATGCCTTGCAGAATAAATCAAGGAACATCAGCAGGAATACTACAATTAAAATATATACAACTATTTGAACAGTTATAAATAAAAGTGTTGTTAACAGTGAAGCTAATTTCATGTATAAAGATTAAAATTGAGTCATACCTTTAAAATTGTAACTTCACTCATGTCCTTTTACAAAATCAGGAACATTTTCGAGACTGTTGCAGTTTCATCATCAGCTGATTAGCAACTCATCACAGTTGATTGTTGTCTGGATCTCTTGTAATTGGCTCCCTCTCCCAGAAGATTCTTTACTTAAGTTCAGTAGACCACTCACTGATGGCACATCAAAATTTAGAATAACAGGAATGTTTTTAATAATAAAAATTTTTCCCATGTTGTTGTTTAAATCGGCAATTGCTTTTCATTTCTGGAATGACAACCACCACATTGGAGAGGAGATCAAACTACTAAAACCATTGTCAACAAATCTTGAACTTTCAACATGGGAAAAATGTTTTATTATTAAAAACATTCCACATATTCTAAATTTTGATGTGCCATCAGTGAGTGGTGTACTCAACTTGTGTAAACAATCTTCCGAGAGATGGAGCCAATTACAAGAGATCCAGACAACAACTAACTGTGATGAGTCGCTAATCTGCTGAGGATGAAACTGCAACAGTCTTGAAAACGTTCCTGATTTTGTAAAAGGACATGAGTGAAGTTACAAGTTTTGAAAGATATGACTCAATTTTAGTCTTTAAACATATACAACTATACTGAGAGGAATAATAATGTATGGTTCAGAAAGTTGGGTGTTGACAACTAGAGAAAAACAGTGGTTATTACGGTGGGAAAGGAAGAGTTTGAGAAATATATTTGGAGTGATAACTGACTTGGACAGATGGAGAATGCGGGCTAACTTGGAGTTACAGTGCCTATTTGGACAACCAAATATAGTAGTGCAAATTAAACAAGGTAGAATAAGTTGGATTGGCCAAGTGCAGAGAATGCCGGAAACCAGTGTTGTTAAAAAGATATTCATAGGAAAGCTTGGTGGTAGGAGAAGAGGAAGACTGAGGAAAAGATGGGTAGATGATGTAGAAGATGACTTGAGAAAGTTGGGAGTTAAAGGCTGGAGAAGAACAGCAGAGGACCGAGTAGAATGGAAGAGGGTGGTTAGGGAGGCCAAGGGCCTATATGGCCTGTCGTGCCATCATCATCATCATCATCATCATCATCATCATCATCATACCAAATAGCATAATTACATTTTCATGCATGTTTCCAATTAATTTTGGCCACTATAACATTTCATATATAAGCTGTATGACTGTCTCTTTTTAATTCTAAAGCATTATAATACTATAGAAAATTCATACTTGAGGTGCAGGTTGTCTCTCTTCATCTTGTAATTGTGGAATTCTGTTTATCTCCAAGATGTAGCGATGCTCATCAGCAAGATGCTGAGACTGTAATTTTGATGGCTTCATTTGTTCTATTTCTATTAACACACAAACAAAATTGCCGCAATTAAAATATATGGTTATTTAATACACCAAAGAGAAACTTTTATCACTGTAAGACATGTTTTATCTCCAGATACCAAGTTTAAATGCTGGCTAAAAGGTTGTTTATAGGTGCTCAGGGATTATCATCAAACAGTAATTAATATCCATTTCTAGTGCCATCCATTTTGCATAGAATACAACTGTATATCTTTAAATAAGGGTGTTTTAGAATTACTTAAACTCCTTTTAATAAACGCATTTGAGCAATATAGTAGGTTATTATAAACTTTCATGTACTAACTTTTTCAAATACTTATAAACTCTTACCTGATATCGTCCACCCTTGGCTAAACAAGCACTTTATTGGGAGAACACATTCTGTTTTAGTTCTTTCAATGTATGAGGATATGTCTTTCAGGTTACCCCACACTGTTTGATCGGAGGAGTGAGAGAGCCATGCACCAGCACTAATCACTCTACCTTCAAACATTTCCCTCATTTTATTCATAGACTCCTCTGCTGTATGGACAGTAGCAGAATCTTGTTGATTTCTCTTCTTCTGTCAGTTCATGATAAAATGGGATCAACATGGCATTGCCTGTGTCTAGCATCAAACTCCAACTTTCCATTCATAATGGAACATGATGTGGATTGTCAGAGGCCCATTAACAACTGATATGAGCATGGTCACTTGCACCTGTTTTAGTTGCTCTATGTGCACCACCTGTTGTGCTAATTTAGGGATGGATTTGGTTAGTGAATGCTCAAAACATGCACCTATGTTGCCTAACTTTTCCTCTTCTAACACTGTATATTTATGCTTTTGTTTGCCACAGAATGAGTAGTTTTGAATTTCTTCACAATCTCATGAATTGTAGATCTGGAAGGAAGCACTTCACCAGGGAATGTTCACTTACATTAAAAGAACTATAAAGAACAAGGTACTCCAGTTAATGGTTTCAATGCTGCAACTCCAGAACTGTCTATGGGACTGACGCCTTTCCATTTCATGCAGTGTGAGCAAAATTGTCTACTGGAAAAAACTTATTACTTTTAATCTGCTTACCATAAGTGCGTGGCATCCCTAATTCCTTCTCTTTAGATTCTCTCCAATATCTGTAAGGAATAATTTAAAATAAATCATTATTAATAACAAAGGGTACCATGAAAAAAAATAGAAGTCATAACCAAAAGCACAATCCAGAACATTCAAGAGGTCATATTAATTGATGAAATCACAAATAGGAAAAAGAAGACAAAGATGCACGTTATTCTATATCAATGACATGTAGCTTACTCTATTTGATCCGGCGTATGGTTCCAAAGCTCAAACAATAATGTGCAATACTCTGTTAAATTCCTAGTGTTATAGAAAAGCAAATATTCCAAATATGTTATTAATCATATTAAATTAATTTATAATGAGACACAATTTATATGTAATCTCAAAATCCACTCACAACCTTAAAGCCCTATTCTTTCTGATAGACACAGGCCAGTGGTGGCCACGAGGCTCGCAAAGCCACATGTGACTCTTGAGTCAGTCTCGTGCGGCTCTTGACACCAAGCTTACAGTAAAATTATGATAATTAACAGGAACTAACAATATCTCGTGGCCAGAGGCAGTCAGGTAGCGATATGCGGTTTAAGGTTAACGAGTTCAACGATCTTAGTACTGCGAAATTCCGTCAGAGAGCACTGTAGGTCCGTGGGAGAGATTGAAGGTGAAAATAGTGTAGGCAGTAGGCAGTATCAAGTGCTGATACTTTTCTGTGTGCAACTGTTGTGTGCTGTATGACTACAGGTTGTGATCTGGTGTCTAAGAAGGAAAAACTTTATCGTCAGAGTACGGTTATGTCAATTTTTTACCAAGGAAGCAGATTTGACACTCAAAGCTGGCTTCATCTTGGCTATTAATATTGCAAAAGCAAAAAAGCCTTAGACAGAGGGGGAGTTTATTAAAAAGAATATGTCAATAGGGAAAAAGTTCCCATCGTCCGATATGACTTAACGTTGGAGGACGTAAATTACAAAAAAACTTGTAAGTGGAGAAAAGTATATACAAGGTTGACTCATTTGGCTAATTTTAGTAACAATGGCACAATGGCACCCGAAAATAAACTGCAGAAACTGATTAATGAAATGCCCGCTGCTATACATGCAATAGAGGCAACTTTCTGCTATTAGTACGGATATTTTAAATAATTAAAAAAAAAAAAAAAAAAAGAGTGCTCAGCTCTCTAAACAAATTTACTGATATAAGAGATAAACCCAATTAACCATACTTGTGAGATATGTGTCAAAAGACTTGGAGGTAGTGAAAGAACTCTCACAACTTGTGGTTGTGACGTTAAAGAAGATGATGGTTTACAGAAAAAGTTAGTGTCTATGGGCATTGCTATGAGTGACACAATACAAGGGCTTATTGGACTTTTAAATGCTGCATATAATTTCCCAATTTTCTACCTGTACATTATATTATTCATGGAGAACATTTAGCAGCAAATATTTTCAATACCTGCATATCATGCAGGTACAGCAGAACTTTGTTAATCTGAACCAACTGGGGCTTAATGTTTTCCAGATTATCAAAAGTCCAGATTAAGTGAAATGAACACTACACAGAAAAATTGTGAATGAAATTACAGTATGTACTATATAATTTTATTAGAACGTAAGATACAATAAGCCCATCTGATTTTAATTACACGTTCTTTATTTGTTCGGTTTAAAGAAATTATCAATTTTCTTTTGCAGTTTATCACACATCTCTTTCACAATGAGATCACAAGGACTCCTTATAGGTGGTGGTATGCAGAAATCTGCTTGTCAGTTTTCTCGACAAAATCTACTACACAATTCAGATGCTCACTTAATTTCACTTTCGACTTTCCGAAATTCATCCTCAACCTCAGATTCACTACCAGTGTCCCTTGCATTGTTTATACTTTCCACAATTTCTTCATCAGTCATGATGTGATAGCCTGGATAATCTTCATCTCCGTCAAGCCAGTCTTCGATCTCATCTATGACAGCTTTCTCGCCACCCACAACCAGTGTTTGGTGAAAGTCATTTAACTGAATTGCATTATTGTATAATTCAACACTGTCATCATACAAAAATTTCTTCTACACATTAGTCAATGTAGATCTCGAAATGCTGTTTACTGCACTTGCAAAATTGAAAATCATGGAGCTGAAATCAGACACACATACATTCTGCACACACACAAGAGTGGCACCATTTTCAAGCCATTAAATAATTTTCCATTTCTCGCGTATTGTAAGCAATTTATGCTTGCATTTCTCCTATGACATTGTACACACTGAGCTAATGCAACCTTTCACTTGATACCTGAATACACTTAGTAACCCACTATCCTTGATCTTTCAAGGTTTTGAAAGCTATGGCTATATATAAATTGAAATTAAGAATTTCATCAAATTCATCGTAACATTTATCCACATCACTTTGCCAGTGACACACATCTGCCCAGTTTTCTTTGGAGAGTAAGTAATTAAAGTGTTTAATGTTATCTTCACTGTATAACCTACACTTTTTAAATAACAACTGCCCATGGTCGCTTAAAATATTAGTGGATTTTATTTTAGTTTTCTGGCCTTAGTGATCTGAGATGCCTGTCTCAAAGTTGTCAATTTCAAATTTAAATTTATTGATATTGTGACTTTGTGGGTTCGTGAAATTAAAAGTCCAATTGCACAAACTCAAAATGTTCTTTATTTCCACCGAATTACAGTTGGAACACTTGCCGATTACATAGAATTATGTAGCACACACAATTACAGTTCACCAGTTCGTCCATCACAGTTCCACTCTGCACTTGCAGTTACGTACACTCCTCCTCTGCACGTACACAGTCTTTCAGTTCGTTCACTCACTGGGCGCTCCTCACGGAGCCTCAGCCAGTAGTAGTGCTGCTGTAGTTTGTTAATCGTCCGGTTCGCTCCCAGGTGTCCTCCTGAAGTATCGGCGTGCACTTCCTCCAAGACTTTCGAGACCTTACCCCGGGGAAGTACCAACTGTTCTCTCTGCGTCTTCCCATCGGGTGATTCCAATACCCGGAACAGCACACCCTATCTGGTGTGCAACGAGCCCCATTGGGCCCAGTACGACTTGTAGGTGGCACTCCTCAGTGCGATATCCTCCCAGGTTGGTCTTGTCGCCGCCTCCACTTCCCTCAAGAGTGGCCCCAAGTCTGCGTCCGCCAGCTGCTCCCTCCTCAGGCCTGCGCTATCCCAGCCGTCCGCAGTCGTACTCCTGCAGCCTCTGGAACCAATGTGCTGTCTGGCCTTCCAGGTTCTTCAAGCTCAATAGCCAGGTTAGGGCGGAATGGTCGTCCTCAGGTGGAATGGCTGACCGAACAGGTACTTGTGGAAGTGCTCCAAGGTCTTTACTACCGCCAATAATTCTCGGCTGGTGACGCAGCAATTCTTCGTAAAAGCGGGCGTTAAACACTACACATTTCATTTCTGCCTTGGATAGCACCTTGCTGTAGTAGACTATCACCTGCTCATGGCTGTCCTGGATCTGCGATAGGACGCCTCCAATGCAATGGTCGCTAGCGTCGGTGTCCACAATGAAGGCGCCACCTGGTTGAAGAAAACCCAAAATTGGAGCACTGCACACGGTCTTCTTCAGGTGCTGGAAAGCGTCTCCGGCATTCTCCGTCCACACATAAGGCCGGTGTTTCTTTGTCAGGCGGGTGAGGGGGTTTGGCTATGTTGTAGAACCCCTTAATGAAGCGTCGGTAATAACTGCACAGCCCCAGGAAACTGCGCAACTCTTTCTTATTCTTTGGGCGAGGCCAATCTCTCACAGCCTGTGTCTTCTCCGGGTCTGTGGCCACTCCGGTTGCTGAGACTATGTGGCCCAAGTAGTTGACTTCCTTGCGGAAGAGCTGGCACTTCTTCGCGTTCAGCTTCAAGTTGGTTGCCTGTAATCTCTGTAGCACCTTACTCAGATTCTCGAGATGGTCTTCAAAAGTCTTACAGATGATGATGTCGTCCAGGTATAGCAGGCAGGCGTCGTAAGTCAGTCCTCTCATCACTGTACTCCATGAACGTCGTAAGGTAGCTGGTGCGTTGCAGAGGTCAAAGGGCATAACTGCGAACTGCCAGAGCCCTTGGCCTATCGAGAATGCGGTCTTATCCTTGTCTCTCGGATTTAGAGCTACCTGCCAGTAGCCCGACTTCACGTCCAGGGTCGAGAACCACTGTGCACCAGCTAGTGTCCAGGGTGTCGTCAATCCGGGGTAAGGGAAAACAGTCCTTCCGGGTGACAGCGTTCAACTTTCTGTAGCCTACACAGAAGCGCAGCTCGCCGTTCTTCTTCGTCACCAAGACTACAGTGGAACACCAAGGGCTGTCAGACTCTTCAATCACTCCCCTGGATCTCATGTCCTCCAGCATGTCTCGTACCGCCCCTTGCTTTGCCAGCGGAACGTGTTTAGGAGGTTGCCAAATAGGCCGGATGTCCCCAGTGTCAATGCGGTGAAGCACTTTGTCCGTGCGGCCGTAGTCACTATCACCTTGACTATCCAGGGGACTTTAGAACACTGGAAGAAATGGCCGAGATCATCTCTACGCGAGACATGGAGGAATATAAACAACAACAGATAGACGTGAAAGAGGAGAACCACGGAGAAGGAGAGAGGAACAGGCAGCTGTAGAACCAAGGAGGTCAAAACGGAATATACAAAGGGAACCAGAGGAAGGAATAAGGCGAGAAAACGAAATGGAAGATCAATAGGAACAACATATATGTGACCAGGAAATACTACAAAGGATAAACAGGAGACGCCAATACTGGAGATCCATACTCAGAATGGGAGCAGGAGCGACAAGCAGAAGAAGAGCGGAGTTAGCAGACATCTGCAATAGAATAATGTTTACAAAAGAAATCTGAACTGATGGACGAATTCTCTCCAAATGATGGTGGAAACATTACAAGTCTAACCGAGAGGAATATTACTACCAATAGTAGGATAGGAAATGGCAGTTAATAAAAGATAGAAAGTCTTATGTAGTAGACTTAGGTATTGAGTTAGGTTGAGGAATTGTAAAGCTACTAGTTTCTGGTAGCTAGTAGGACAGGACAATAGTGAATGTAAATATTAGCAAGTAGGATATATGATATAGGTAGGGTAGGTAGTTTTCATGAGTTCTAAAGCTGCTGGTTCCCAGCAACAAGTAGGTTAGAATTAACTAGTAGGTTAGGATTATTCGGCAAGTTAGATTAGGGAATATCTGCAAAGATAAGTATTGTAAATGGAACTAATAAATAAGGCAGGAGGATAAACAATATAAATCTGTGAACAGCTTTGCCCTGGTATAGCTTCAATATGCCAGGGCATGTGTTGAGCAGATTTTTTTTTTTTTTTGTATCACCTTGGATTAAGACGCGCTGGTATCGTCTCAGCAGTTGTCGAACTTTCTCCAGCTGCTCTGCGGCTAGGTGGTCGGCTGCCCGCTCCAGTAGGCCTTCTAGCCGGGGCCCCAGGTTTTGCGCCGGCACCAACTCCTGTGTCTTGTCGACTGCTGTTACGCTTCCCACGAGCTCGCACGTTCCCAACTCCGTCACGGCCTGGATGTCCTGATCGGTGTCCGTTGGATTTAGCAGTCCCAATGGCACCTCCTTTTGGCACGGCAGCAGTGCCCTGGCTACACACACTCCGTGTACATCGTCTTCTGGTCCAGCATCATGTTCCTGGTTCTCTGGCATTCCAGCCGCGCCGTCAACACCACCTCGCTCCTCGTGGGGACAACCACATCTTCATACAAGATGACCCTGCAGATTCCAAGGCGCTCTTCGGTTTGATGGAGTATAACCTCTTCTCCGTTGAGCCGCAGGAACTTCCTGCCGACGTCGACTGTCGCCTCAAGGCTCCTGAGGGCATCCAGGCCCAGAATCACCTCAGCCACCTTCGCGACAAACACCCACAGACGCACGGCACTCCGTCCCAAGATCAGCTTCAGCAGGGCCTCCTCCACAAGCAAGGTGTCGCCCGATGCCGTGACAGGCTGGTATGGACGGCTCGGCTTCCTTGTCGGCAAACCCTTCGCCACGTCAGGTCTGATGATGGTCACGGCCGCCCCGGTGTCCATCAGCACGCGGCACGCCTGTCATCCATCCGCCGGCTGACGGCGCGCAGTGTCACTCGAGGAGATGGTGTGGACGGCGCCGACGTGCTCCTCTCCACGCCGGGCCAAACTCATTCTTCCGACTGCCCTTCATGGCGTGGGCAGTCTCTCTCCAGGTGCCCGGGCTGTCCACACTCCCAACACAGGCCACTAGGTCTTCGCCGGCATCCCTCGGCTGGTCTGCCTACGGTGTAGCGGACGCTCCTCGTTTTCGACGTCGTGATGGCTGTTACCTTGGCCGCCTGCATCCTTAATGCTGCCGTTAGTGACTCGTGGATGGTTTTATAATCGCCGAGCATTAGGCGCTGACGAATCTCCGTGTCTCGTACCCCGTCAACGAATGTGCAGCTTCCCGGGATACGAACTCTGGTGGGAGGTCAACTAGGGCCTTGCTAGCCAGCTGCTCAACTGCCAGGGCGAACTCCGGCAGCGTCACCCGTGGCCGCTGTGACCTTGCCTTTAGCTGGCTGCGGTACGCTGCGGCTAAGCGGTGGTTTCCAAAACGATTCTCTAGGGCCTCCAAGATGTCCTTGGGCGCCGCCGTTGTCTGTACCGCGTTCAGGACTAACGCGGCCCGTCCATGGAGGCTGGCTATTAACTGTGTGACCTCCTCCTCTGGTGACCATTTGTTGTGCTTGGCCACTGCGTCGAATTGGCGGCGGAAGGACTCAAACGTTGACGCGCCGTCATACTTCGGAGGTTTGACGCGCGCCGATGTTGAGTCGCGTCCCGGCGCGTCGGCCCTCAAATCCTTCAACCTCCTGCCGACGACGTCCTCCACCATGGGGTTCAGGGACTTGACGCTGCTATCGGCCTTTCCTTCCAGGTAAACGCGGTTGGCAAGGTCCTCGACGTCTTCCACCATGGCGTTCAGGGAGTTGGCGTTACTGTCGGCCTTTTCCTATAGGCCTCCTTCCTTCGGTGACCATCTGTTGTGCTTCGCCACTGTGTCGAACTGGCGGCGGAAGACCTCAAATGTTAACGCCCCGTAATATTTCGGAGGTTTGACTCGCGCCGATGTTGTGTCGCGTCCCGGTGCGTCGGCCTTCAAATCCTTCAACCTCCTGCCGAGGACGTCCTCCACCATGGCGTTCAGGGACTTGGCGCTGCTGTCGGCCTTCCCTTCCACGTCGTTAACGTGGCTCGCCAGGTCCTCGACGCGCTCGTCCACTTGGCCCATCCGCTTGCCCAGCTCCGTCAAGTCATTCCTCACGCCGGCCAACCGTTCTTCAAATTTGGCGGCAAGAGCCTCGTTGGCCGCTTTAATTTCCGTGGTCATTTCGGTCTTCATTGCAGTCATTGTCGTAGCCAAGTTGTTGTTTGCAGCTTCCGTCTACGCAGCGAGGTTGTCATTCGCCGTCTTTATTTCTTACAGTTCCGCTGCCAGGTTGTCGTTTGCCGTTTCCAACTTCTTTTCCATTTTCTCGGTGATGTCATTTGCCGTCTTCATTTCCGAGGTCAGCTCGGCCTTCATTTCCAAAATATTTCCAAAATATTTTCCAATGCCAATTCCATGGCCGTTATCCCACTCCTGACACCAGTTGTTACTTTGTGGGTTCGTGAAATTAAGAGTCCAATTGCACAAACTCAAAATGTTCTTTATTTCCACCGAATTACATTTGGAACACTTGCCGATTACACAGAATTACGTAGCACACACAATTACAATTCACCAGTTCGTCCGTCACAGTTCCCCTCTGCACTCGCAGTTACCTACACTCCTCCGATTCACGTACACAGTCTTCCAGTCCGTTCCCTCACTGGGCGCACCTCACGGCTTTTTGCCAAGAACTGGACTGCCTCGGCAACTACAGGCCTTATATAGGGAAGATCGCCGTTTCTGGAAGGTTCGCGGAGCGCACAATTATCCCGAGGTTTCGAGACGTCTGGTGGGAGGGGAAAGAGACGGTACTGGGCTTGCGCCGCTCTCCTAATCATCCCTTCAGTTAGTGCCACGAGACAAATAGGTAGGCGTGTCCTGAATTCTTCCCGTCTGGCCCTACTGCCGGCCGATTCTATAGGAAGTTCCGATGTTAGGGTAACAATATTTAATATTGTAAACCGAACGTCGGAACTCCCTATAGAACCGGCCAGCAGGAGGGTCAGACAAGAAGTATTCAGGGCCACACCCACCCATTAGTCTGTCACTAACTGAGGGGATGATTAGGGAAGTGTCACTTGTCGCTGGCCGCCTCTTCCCCTGCCGTCTGGAACCTTCGCGGTGATTCACTGAAGCCAGAGACTTCTAGAAAACAGTGATTTTCCTATAAAAAGGGCTGCAATGAGTGAGGAGTCAGTGCTTGGCAAGCAGCGAAGGAGCGCCGTGTTAGTGAACGGACGAGAAGACTGTACGTGCAACGGAAGAAGGTGCGCAACTGTGAGCGTGCAGTGGAACTATATCGGACGAACTGGTGAATCGTAATTGTGTGCATTACGTAATTCTATGTAACTGGCAAGTGTTCAACTGTAAGTCGGTGGAAATAAAGAGCATTTTTGAGTGGTGCAATCGGACTTTTCATTTCACGAACCCACAAAATCACACTGGTGTCAGGAAGCGGGACAACATCACCGAACATTACAACCATGGACGCGGCAATGGAAAAGATTTTGAGGAAGATGGAAGAAATTAAGGCCGAATTAACGACGAAGACAGAAGTGGCAAATAACAGCCTAGCCGCGAAGCTGGAGACTATAAATAACAACCTGGCCGCGGAACTGAAACAAACGAAGACGGCCAACGACATCACCGAGAAAATGGAAGAAATGAAGGCCGAATTAACAGCGAAGACGGAAACGGCAAACAACTTGGCCACGATAATGACCGCAAAGATGGCCGAACTGACCATGGAAATGAAGGCGGCGAACGAGGCTCTCACCGCCAAATTTGAAGAACAGTTGGCCAGCGTGAGGGATGACGTGACGGAGCTGGGCAAGCGGATGGGCCAAGTGGACGAGCGCGTCGAGGACCTGGCGAGCCGCGTTAACGACCTGGAAGGGAAGGCCGACAGCAGCGCCAAGTCCCTGAACGCCATGGTGGAGGACGTCCTAGGCAGGAGGTTGAAGGATTTGAAGGCCGACGCACCGGGACGCGACACAACATCGGCGCGAGTCAAACCTCCGAAATATTACGGCGCGTTAACATTTGAGGTCTTCCGCCGCCAGTTCGACACAGTGGCGAAGCACAACAGATGGTCACCGAAGGAGGAGGCCACACAGTTAATAGCCAGCCTCCATGGACGGGCCGCGTAAGTCCTGAACGCGGTACAGACAACGGCGGCGCCCAAGGACAACTGGGAGGCCCTGGAGAATCGTTTTGGGAACCACCGCTTAGCCGCAGCGTACCGCAGCCAGCTGAAGGCAAGGTCACAGCAGCCAGGGGAGACGCTGCCGGAGTTCGCCCTGGCAGTTGAACAACTGTCTAGCAATGCCCTAGTCGACCTGCACCAGAGTTCGTATCCCGGGAAGCTGCCTACACATTCGTAGACGGGGTACGACACACGGAGATTCGTCAGCGCCTAATGCTCGGCGAATATAAAAACCATCCACGAGGCGCTGACGGCAGCATTAAGGATGGAGGCGGCCAAGGTAACAGCTATCCCGACGCCGAGAACGAGGAGTGTCCGCTACACCGGAGACAGAAGACCAGCCGAAGGAGTGTGTGTGTGTGGGGGGGGGGGGGGGGTTTAGGGCCCGTCGACAGCAAGGTCATTTGGGCCCGAAGTCAATAATAAAACCTAAAACCTACACAAATTTAGCTAAAAACGGACAATAAAATAAAACACTCAACCATTAAAAGCACATAAAACCATCTAAAAACTAATAATTTAAAATCTCTAAAATTAATAAATATAAAATACAAGTTAGACTTGTTTATTAAAACCTATTTCTAAAACAAACCGCAGTGCCTTATCCACGGCCACTGGGTCGTCCCCTAAAATACTGAACAAGTTAGCTCCCAAGCCCAAAGACTGGCGAACGCTGGCGTACTGAGGGCAATCGATTAATATGTGCCGCACAGTGAGGCGTACTGAACACGGAGCACACACAGGGGCCGGTTCCCCTCTTAATAGATGGCCATGAGTGGCTCGTGTGTGCCCAAGTCTCAGCCGGGTGAGTATCACCTCGGCCCGCCGGTTATCCCTGCAGGAAGTTGGCCAGGGTTGTACGTTTTCCTTTATCGCCCGGAGTTGTGTGCCTTGTAAGGCTGTCCAGGATTGCTGCCAAGCAGATAGGAGCTGGCGACGGAAAAAACGTTGCACATCCTGGAAAGGCACCGTAGTTGTTAAACTCCGGAGCAAACGGCAAGCGGACTTTGCAGCCGCGTCCGCCTCCTCGTTTCCGGAAATCCCCACATGGCCTGGGGTCCAAGTAAAAACAAAATTGTACCCGCGCCTGAGCATTTGCGAGATCTGGGCCTGTACTTTTAAAACGAGGGTGTGAGCGGCAGTGTGCTGTTGCAAGGCCTGAAGAGGACTCAGAGAATCAGTGCAGACAATAAAAGAGCCGGGAGCTAACTTGCAAATAAAAAGGAGCAAATAGAAGATGGCATACAGTTCTGCGGAAAAAACTGAAGTGGAGTCCAGAAGGCGAAATTTATGAGCCTCGCCGTTAATGAAGAATGCGCAACCCGTAGCGCTACCTAACTGGGAACCGTCCGTAAAGACCGGAACATAGTTAGGGTAACGGCCCAATAGTTCGGCAAAAAGTTGTTGGAACACCGAATGTGGAGTAGCGAGTCTAGAGTTGCTTGAAAGAGCGAGATCGAACACCGCACGATCGAGCTGCCATGCAGGATAAGGGCAGATGGACGACCTCTCCACGCGAGGCATTCGGAGGCCATGGGAATGCAGGAGATCCCGAAATCTTATTCCCATGGGGCGTGTCCGAGAACCAGGGCGCATATAACGGTGGACTAAATCTGGACACAGAACTGGTTTAAAACAAGGATGATTGGGATAACTTGCCAACTTCGAGACGTACGAGCAGAGTAACAGCGAGCGACGAATATGGAGTGGAGGTTCGCCTGAGTCTGCATACAGGCAGTCGACTCGACTGGTGCGGAAAGCTCCTGTGGCAAGGCGGATGCCAGTGTGATGCACGGTGTCTAAAAGGCGAAGTTTAGAGGCGGTCGCTGCGCCATAAATAAAACTGCCATAGTCCAGCTTGGACCGAACCAGAGAGCGGTACAGCCTCAACATTACCGTGCGATCGCCCCCCCCCCCCAAGATGCTCCAGATAATACCTTCAGCACCCGAAGAGAACGATCGCAAGAGGCTCGAAGGTGACGAATGTGGTGCTCCCAATTTAGTTGTCGGTCCAAGTAGAGGCCCAAGAACTTCAGGTGTGAGACAAATGGCAGGGGTGTGCCGTTCAAATGAAGATCAGGAGGCGGGTGAATACCTCGTAGGCGGTGAAAGTGGATACACTGCGTCTTCGCAGCTGAAAAACGGAAGCCGGTTTGAAGCGCCCAAGCTGCTAGCTGGGTAATGGTCAGCTGCAGTTGGCGCTCAATGTGATCTATGTTGGCAGACCTATAATATACTGCGAAGTCGTCAACATAGAGGGATGATGGAATTCCACTTCGAACAGAACTAGTGATGGCGTTAATCGCTACGGCAAAAAGGGTGACGCTCAAAATCAACCCTTGAGGTACACCGTTCTCCTGTATCCGTTCCTGGGATATCGTTTTACCTATGCGCACACGAAAACGGCGAAGTTTTAAAAAATTACATAAAAACTCGGGTAGATGACCACGCATGCCGTAACCATGTAGGTTACGGAGTATGCCGTACCGCCAAGTGGTGCCATAGGCCTTCTCCAGGTCGAGGAACACGCCCACGGTATGTTGCTTCAGTAGAAACCAGCCGAAGGACCCCGGCGAAGAACTAGTGGCCTGTGTTGGGGGTGTGGACAGCCCGGACACCTGGAGACACTGCCCACATCAGGAAGAGCAGCCGGAACACGAGTAGGGGCCGTCGTGGAGAGGGGCACGTCGGCGCCATCACCACCATCCCGTCGAGTGACACCGCGCGCCGTCAGCCGGCGTCATACCAGCTTGTTACGGCATTGGGCGACACCTTGCCTGTGGAGGAAGCCCTGCTGGAGCTGACCTGGGGACGGAGTGCCGTGCGTCTGTGGGTGTTCGTCGAGAAGGTGGCTGAGGAGGTGATTCTGGGACTGGATGCCCTCAGTAGCCACGAGGCGACGGTGGACGTCGGCAGGAAGGTCTGCGGCTCAACGGAGAAGAGGTTATACTCCGTCAACCCGAAGAGCGCCTTGGAATCTGCAGGGTGTTCTTGAACGAAGACGTGGTTGTCCCCGCGAGGAGCGAGGTGGTGGTGACGGCGCGACTGGAAGGTCAGAGAACTAGGAACATGATACTGGACCAGAAGACGCCGGTACGCAGACTGTGTGTAGCCAGGGCATTGCTGCCGTGCCGAGAGAAGGTGCCAGTGAGACTGCTAAATCCAACGGACACCGATCACAACGTCCAGGCCGGGACGGAGTTGGGAACGTGCGAGGCCTTGGTAAGCGTAACAGCAATCGACAAGACGCTGGAGCCGGTGCCGACGCGACACCTGGGGCCCAGGCTAGAAGGCTTACTGGAGAGGGCGGTCGACCACCTGACCGCAGAACAGCTGGAGAAAGTTCGACAACTGCTAAGACGGTATCAGCGCATCCTCAGCCAAAGTGATAGTGACTACGGCCGCACGGACAAAGTGCTTCACCGCATCGACAACGGGGACGCCCGGCCTATTCGGCGACCACATAGACGCGTTCCGCTGGCGAAGCAAGGGGCGGTACGAGACATTTTGGAGGGTATGAGATCCAGGGGAGTGATTGATGAGTCTGACAGCCCTTGGTGTTCCCCTGTAGTCTTGGTGACAAAGAAGAATGGCGAGCTGCGCTTCTGCGTAGCCTACAGAAAGTTGAACGCTGTCACCCGGAAGGACTGTTTCCCCTTACCCCGGATTGACGACACCCTGGACACGCTGGCTGGTGTACAGTGGTTCTCGACCCTGGACCTGAAGTCGGGCTACTGGCAGGTATCTCTAGACCCAAGAGACAAGGAGAAGACCGCAATTTCGACGGGCCAAGGGCTCTGGCAGTTCACGGTTATGCCCTTTGGCCTCTGCAACTCACCAGCTACCTTCCAACGCCTCATGGAGTCAGTGATGAGAGGGCTGACTTACGATGCCTGCCTGCTATACCTGGACATCATCATCGTCGGGAAGACTTTTGAAGATCACCTCGAGAATCTGAGTAAGGTGCTACAGAGACTGCAGGCGACCAACTTGAAGCTGAACGCGAAGAAGTGCCAGCTCTTCCGCAAGGAAGTGAACTACTTAGGCCAAATAGTCTCAGCAACCGGAGTGCCCACAAACCCGGAGAAGACACAGGCTGTGAGAGATTGGCCTCGCCCAAAGGATAAGAAAGAATTGCGCAGTTTCCTGGGCTGTGCAGTTATTACCGCAGCTTCATAAAGGGGTTCACCAACATCGCAAAACCCCTCACCCGCCTGACAGAAGAACACCGGCCTTATGCGTGGACAGAGGACGCCGAAATCGCTTTCCGGCACCTAAAGGAGACCCTGTGCAGTGCTCCAATTTTGGGGTTCCCACAACCGGGTGGGGCCTTCACTGTGGACACCAACGCCAGCGACCATTGCATTGGAGGTGTCCTATCGCAGATCCAGGACGGCCATGAGCGGGTGATAGCCTACAACAGCAAGACGCTATCCAAGGGAGAGATGAACTACTGCGTCACCCGACGAGAATTATTGGCGGTAGTAAAGACCTTGGAGCACTTACGCAAGTACCTGTATGGTCAGCCATTCCACCTGAGGACTGACCATTGCGCCCTAACCTGGCTATTGAGCTGTAAGAACCTGGAAGGCCAGACAGCACGTTGGGTCCAGAGGCTGCAGGAGTACGACCACCTCGGAACATCGTAGAGGGAAGAGCCACGGTAACGCAGACGCCATGTCCCGAAGACCCTGTCCAGAAGAGTGCGGCCAGTGCACAAGAGTGGAAGAGAAGGAGCGTGCCGGGGCAGTCCGAGTACTTGTGGCAGTGCCTGCGGACGGCTGGGATAGCGCAGGCCTGAGGGAGCAGCTGGCGGACGCAGAATTGGGGCCTCTTAAGGGACGTGGAGGCAGGGACGGGACCCACCTGGGAGGACATCGCACCGAGCAGCACAACCTCTAAGTCGTACTGGGCCCAATGGGACTCGTTGAAGACCAGAGAGAACAGTTGGTACTTCCTCGGAGTAAGGTCCCGGAAGTCTTGGAAGAAGTGCACGCCGGTACTTCAGGAGG
The DNA here is from genome assembly GCA_030765055.1 of Mantis religiosa. Classification (NCBI taxonomy): domain Eukaryota; kingdom Metazoa; phylum Arthropoda; class Insecta; order Mantodea; family Mantidae; genus Mantis; species Mantis religiosa. The sequence continues at coordinate 308,925 of JAUKNK010000382.1, read as the reverse complement.
ACAGCTGGGAGCGAACCGAACGATTGACAAACTACGGCAGCGCTACTACTCACTGAGGCTCCGAGCAGACGCTGAGATGGTGTCGTCAGTGTCACGTGTGCGCGGCAAGTCGCGGCCTCCAGACTAGCAGGCGGGGTCGCATGCAGCAGTACAACGTCGGAGCGCCATTCGAACGGATCGCCGTTGACATTGCTGGACCGTCCCCAGTTTCCGACCGAGGCAACAAGTACTTGATGGTGGTCGTGGACTACTTCACTAAGTGGCCGGAGGTGTGTGCAATCCCGAACCAAGAGGCAAAGACAATCAAAGACTGCCTCGTGGAGCAAGTGTTCTGCCGATTTGGGGTGCCGTTAGAGCTCCACAGCGCTCAGGGCAGCACCAATTTTCAGTCCAACCTGATGGAGGCGCTACAAAGACTTGGGGTGAACAAGACCCGCACGACGCCTCTACATCCCCAGTCGGACGGCATGGTCGAAAGGTACATCAAGACCTTAGAGGAACACCTGAGGAAGATCGTGGCCAGCCATCAGCGAGACTGGGACGTCAAGGTGCCGCTGTTCTTGCTGGCCTACCGCTCGTCTACACGACACCACGGGAATGACGCCAGCCAGCTTAATGTTCGGCCGAGAGTTACGCTTCCCTCGTGACTTGGCTTTTGGAAGCCCTCCGGAAGCGAAACAGCCAGCGACCGAGTATGTGGAGAACCTGGTGGACAATCTCCACGACATGTACGAGATGGCTGGCCAGAAGATCCAGAAGGCGAGCGACCGCATGAAGACCCGGTATGATAGGCAAGCCAACAGCCAAGGGTTCCAGCAAGGTGACCTGGTCTGGTTGTACCGCCCTACCCGGACCAAGGGACGCTGCCCGAAGCACCAGCAGCCATGGCAAGGACCGTACCGGGTGGTGAAGAGGATTAACGACGTGGTCTACCGCATCCAGAAGGTTCCCCGAGGGAAGATGTTGGTGGTACACCTGGATCACCTGGCACGCTACGATGGTGCTGTTCGGGACGACCAGCTTTGAGGGAGCAGTGTCACCCGAACGTCGGAACTCCCTATAGAACTGGCCAGCAGGAGGGTCAGACAAGAAGTATTCAGGGCCACACCCACTCATTAGTCTCAGTCACTGAGGGGATGATTAGGGAAGTGTCACTTGTCGCTGGCCGCCTCTTCCCTCTTCCCTTGCCGTCTGGAACCTTCGCGGTGATTCACTGAAGCCAGAGACTTCTAGAAAACAGTGATTTTCCTATAAAAAGGGCTGCAATGAGTGAGGAGTCAGTGCTTGGCAAGCAGCGAAGAAGCACCGTGTTAGTGAACGGACGAGAAGACTGTGTACGTGCAACGGAAGAGTGTGCGTAACTGTGAGCGTGCAGTGGAACTGTAACGGACGAACTGGTGAATCGTAATTGTGTGCATTACGTAATTCTGTGTAATTGGCAAGTGTTCAACTGTAAGTCGGTGGAAATAAAGAACATTTTTGAGTGGTGCAATCGGACTTTTAATTTCACGAACCCACTAAGTCACAATATAACCTTGCACATGAAACTAGAGAAGCTTGATATTGTAATTGGATGAGCTACATATATTTGGAAATCTAGTTTACAGAAATTTAGATCAACTTTTGCTGCAGTAAAGAGAAATGAAATTGACAATCAGCTGTCCTCAAGATTGTCTCGGTGCTCCGTCAGAAAAAAAATGAAAGAAATCACTATGGTACATTTTAAACGTCGACTATCGTAACATCCAACAAACAACTACTGCTCCTGATACCTCGCCGTTATTTATATCCCAGCCACTGTTTCTAGAAAGCCGCAGACCTTCACAGAAATTTCTCAGCAGCAATGGACCGAATGCTCTGGAGCCTCCCTGTCTCTTTCCCTCCTGCCCACGTGCACAGCTCCGGCTTGTGGCAGCAGCTCAACAATGCCACTCGGTGACAATGCTCCCTCCGTAAGGTTGGTCGTCGTGAACAACACCATCATAGCATGCCAGACGATCCAGGTGTACTACCAACATCTTTCCTCGGGGCACCTTCTGGCTGCGGTAGACCACGCTGTTAAACCTCTTTACCACCCGCTACGGTCCTTGCCATGGCTGTTGAGGTTTCAGGCAGTGTCCCTTAATCCGGATAGGGCGGTACAACCAGATCAACTCACCTTGCTGGAATCCTTGGCTGTTGGCTTGCTTGGCAGAACAGTTGCTCCACGAGGAAGTCGTTAATCGTCTTCGCCTCCTGGTTCGGGAAGGCATACACTTCCGGCCACTTGGTGAAGTAGTCCACCGTCACCATCAGTTACTTGGTGCCTCGATCGGACACTGGGAATGCTCTAGCTATGTCGACAGCGATGCATTCGAAAGACGCTCCGACACTGTACTGATGCATGCGACTCCGGCTCCTAGTCTGGGGGTTGGCAAAGAAAATGAAAGTGAGGTTTTTACACCATCAAGAAGTTTAAGGAGGTCTCCTGTTCTTGAAAGAAAAAGCTATAAATCGCAAGAAATGATGGAGAGCGATAAAGAGAAATCTGGATCATGTTTTCATGCTCATCTTTCTGATATAAGTACTATAATAGCCTCTGAAAAGATAACAGTGGATAAGAAGAAAGCCATTTTTGCTTTATTAGGTAATTTTCAGAAGGAATTTGATTCTCTGAAATTGGAAAAGGAGAAAGCTATTACAGAAGCTAAATTGTATAAGGATTTATACGAAAAGTCTTCGTCTGAGAAGTCAGCGCCCTTGTCCTATGCTCATGTTGTTGCTCAATCTATGCCATCGAATAAAATCATCGAATTTCAGAAAACAGTGAGTATGAAGTTAGTTAGTTTTTATTCATCCTTTTGATCATATTACATGATATAGGACACGTCAAGTACTTATAACTAAAAATTATACAATATACATATATACAAAACAAGTTTGGAATGAAAATTCAACTGTATGTACAGTATAATGATAATGATGATAATGATGATAGTAATAATAATAATAATAATAATAATAATAATAATAATAATAATAATAATAATAATAATAATAATAATAGTAATAGTAGTAGTAGTAATAATAATAATAATAATAATAATAATAATAATAATAATAATAATAATAATAATAATAATAATAATAATAATAATAATAGTAATAGTAGTAGTAATAATAATAATAATAATAATAATAATAATAATAATAATAATAATAATAATAATAATAATAATAATAATAATAATAATAATAATAATAATAATAATAATAATAATAATAATAATAATAATAATAATAATAATAATAACAGTTCACTTGTAGTTAACATATTCAAACAATTCACCTATACTATAAAACATTAACATCATTAACATTAACAAAATCAAAGAAACATACTGTTTTGTATCTTCAACCACCAACAAAGATGCCAGGGATATACAGAAACTTATAACTACGAAATTGAACCCCGCACAAGAGAAGATTAAAATTCGCATGCTACGGCCTGCGGGAAGGAATACCGTTATTATTGAGACCGAGACAGAGGAAGATACAAGGAAGATCATTGAAAGTGATTATTTGAAAGGTCAGGATATCAAGATAGAAAAGCCCAGAAAACGGAACCCGTTAATGATTATGTATGATGTTTTGTCAAGCACCAAAGAAGAGGATTTAAAATACGAGGTTTATACGCAAAATTTTGAAGATTTGTTAAATAAGAAAGATTTTGAAGATGGTTTTAATTTTAAATTTAAAACAGGAAAAAGGGATAGAGCAACGGTACATCACGTTGTAGAGGTTTCGCCCCAAATCAGGAAGCTTTTGATACAGAAAGGACGAATATATATTGGTTTTCAGTCAGTGAATATCAAGGATTTTATATCTGTAGCGAAGTGTGCAAAATGTCAAGATTTTGGACATGTTGCCAAATATTGCACTAGACAACAGGTTTGTGGTCATTGTGGAGAATCAGATCATGATAGAAAGGATTGTTCAAAAACTAAACAAGCTGCAATTTGTATTCCATGTAGTTTAAGGAAGAAACAGTGTGGAGGAAGAAATGAATGTCCTATTTATAAACTATTCTGGGAGAGGACAATTAATAGAACTAATTACGACTAATGGACCAAGTACTTAATATGAATGCTAAAAAGAAGCCTAAGAAGAATACTCCCAGTAGAATTAGAAGAAATTTAAAACGAGTTATTGAACATAAACTCAAGTTATCGCAACTAAATAGAAGTAATATGGATGATAAGGGAGTCCAAACGGACATTCCTTTTATTAAAAGTTATGATCAAATGGATATCAATACATCTTCCGACCATCAAGACAATTCTCGTGATCTTCCATTCAAGCCACAGTTACCACCTAAATGTAAAATAAATAAAAAATTTTGTAACGAAGAGATGGACAAAGCGATATCAAAAACTGTATCCTTTGTAGATGAAGTTATTCCAAAACCAAAATTAATCTTTAATAAATGTGATATATTAGCATCGGAATTAAGTAATCCAATCAAGATACCCGTTGATTACGAAGCTATAATGGATATAGAAGAAAATGAACATGACGTTGGTATAAAATTAGATACATCATCAAAATTCCCCATAAATTTTTATAATGGCATTGAAAATGCAATGCAACTTAGTAGATTGGAGGAAACAAAAATTTTATTAGCAGCATTACGACATGTGATAAGGAAACTACATGAGAAAGGGGAATCAATTGTTTTTCCTTTACCTGATGCCATTGACAGAATGGAGTTAAGGGTTCATAATATCACAACAGATCCGGAGGAATTATTAAATCTGTTATATATAGTCTTCAGTAGAAGGAATGAAGTCTTTGATCTCGAAGAAATTTATAGCCATTTTGTTAAATGTTATGGTAAAATAATAATTGATCATAGTCAGCCTTGGCCATATTGCTATGCTCACATTAGACATGATGGTTCCACTTATTCTAAAATTATTCAATCCAAGGCTCCTAAATCCATCACTCCTATTATCCCGAAAGTATCAAATCCATATACCAGCACTCCATTCAAAAGCAAACAATTCTCCCTTAAAACAAATTCCTCTAAATCCCAACCCTCTAAGAATGGTATCAATGTTTTCAAAACCCTTGTTAAAGGTGCTACCTATGAATCCCTTAGTAAAAATAAATCTACATCCAGAACAGTCAGCACCAAAAAGCAAAGTAAATCTTTGAAAACATCAGCACAGTCTCGAAGTTCGAATAGTCTACATCAGAGCTCATCCTCCAGCAGATTAGTGGGACAAAATATGACAAATATGATTAAGGAATATTATCAATCAGCAGAAGGGCAGTATGCAGCACATAGCAAATATGATCAATTTAAATAAATTTATTCATTGCCATGAATCCTGATTGTTATAATTATTGTAAAAATTTAAGAATTGCTCAAATTAATGCCCAAAGAAGCAAATTGGTGATGGCAGAGATAAGAAAGTTGATTAAGGAATTAAATCTCGATATTATTTGCATTCAAGAACCCTATACAGCAAATGGAACATTAGTTCATTTGCCTGCAATGGCTAGGGTAATAATTGGAGATATTAAACCCATGGCTGCAATTGTTATTGTTAACTCCAATCTTCAAGTCGTGAACATTACACAATTTTCCGATTTGCATACCAACTGTGTGGAAATCTCACATGAGAATGGTAAATTTATTTTAGCTAATTATTACTTTCAATGGAGTGAAGAAATAGAGCCATATATAAATAGAGTTAGGAGTATACAACATTATTTTCGGCATCATGAAATAATTCATACTATGGATTCTAATGCGAAATCATTATGGTGGTATAATGAATATAGGGATGCAAGGGGTGAGAAGATGGAAGATGTTATTTCAGAATTAAATTTGCATGTAGTAAATCAAGGTAATAATCCACCAACATTTGAAAATCGTCAAGGGGCTTCATCTAACATCGATTTGACACTCTGCAGTAGTAAAAGTTTAAAAAATATTTATGGATGGAAAGTAGGACAGGATATGACTTCCAGGGATCATAGAATGATCTATTTTTACTATACCATAAGTACTAATTCACAATTTGCCTGTCAAGATAAAAGTGGAAAAAGAAATTTTTCCCAAACTAATTGGAACCAAGTGAAGGAGATTTTCAATTCTTCAAATAGATGTTTTGGTGTTTTTGAATTAAATAATCTAATTTATAATATCGATTATGCTATTAAGCAATCAGTACCTCATTCGAGAGTAAAGAAGTTCTCAGACAATATTTGGAATGATGCCTTGGAAACTTCAAGGAGAAAAATGAGGAAACTTAGAAAAATTTATCAAAGATCCGTGATTGAATCAGATAGACAAGCAAACCTAAATCGCTATAGAAATGCCAAATTTAAATTTAAACAACTATTGTTAGACACTAGACAAAAATCCTGGATCACATTTGTGGAAACCCATTTAGATAATAACACTTGGGGAATTCCTTATAAAATCATCATGGACAAGATTAAGAAACCTGAAATTTTGAGTACTTTAGAAAAACATGATGGTAGTATGACCTCAAATTGGGAGGAAACCACGAAATTACTTTTGGATACTCTATTGCCCGATGACGATATATCCTCGGATAATTTCCAAAACACATTATGTCGACTTAATATGAAATTTGATTATAATAACTTCAATTTAACATATCCTTTTGATATATCAGAGGTAAAAGTAATCTTCAAAAAGTTAAAGAAGAAGAAGTCCTGTGGTCCGGACAATATACCGAATGAAGTCTTAATGACCCTCCATGATACGTTAATACCACAACTTACCAGTATTTTTAACGATTGTCTGTGGAGAGGATATTTTCCAGATTGTTGGAAAGAGGCTAGGGTTATTGTCCTAAAGAAAGGTTCTGATAAAGATCCGATGAAACCAAAGTCATATAGACCAATCTGCCTGTTAAATTCAATGGGCAAGATCTTTGAACATCTAATTAATAAGAGGATAATAGAATATAGGACTATGATAGGAATGAATAATAGGCAGTATGGCTTTAGAAAAGGAAGATCTACCGAGGACGCTATCATTGATATCATGGACTCCGTGACTCGCTGTACAAATAAGTATATAATTGGATTATCAGTTGATATTTCAGGAGCCTTTGACAATCTATGGTGGCCTTTCTTCTTTGAAAGGCTAAGAAAGCTTAATTATCCATATCCCATATATAGATTACTCTTGAGTTATTGTGATAACAGGAAAGTATATATTCAAGGCATCAACCAGAAGATCTATAAAAGTATCAGTAAAGGTTGTCCACAAGGATCTGTTCTGGGCCCCACGTTTTGGGACATTGTGATGGAAACTTTGTTAGAAAATTTTGAAAATGATGAAAATGTAGTTAATATAATAGCATATGCGGATGATGTAATTTTTCTGATAGCAGGCGACTCAAGATTACAACTAGAAACTAAGGCAAATTTTATATCATCAAAATTAGCCAACTGGTGTAATGAGACTAAACTGCAAATTGCTCCCCAAAAGTCATCATATATTTTATTTAAAGGAAAATTAAAACGAGATCCGATTATTAAGTATAATAATGAAAAAATTAAACGTTGTAGAGAAATAAAATACCTAGGTGTTATGCTGGATGAAAAATTTAATTTTATAAATCATGTAGAGTATGTTAGAATGAAGGCTGAAAAAGTTATGAATAAATTAGCCACAATTGTCAATATAAAATACAAAATATCCTTAAATAATATTATCACCTATCATTATACTATTTTTGGATCAATTGTTACATATGCCGCAGCAACCTGGGCTCAAAAATTGTATAATTTGAATATTAGAAACAAATTAAGAAGTACACAGAGGAAGATCCTGCTTCGCCATACGGGTGCTGTTTGCGCGACATCTACAGTAGCACTCCTTGTAACGACAGGAATATGGCCCATCGATCTTCTAATTAGATTGAGAGGTGCAATGTTCTGGTTCAAGAAAAATAATTTTGATAAAGTAAATAGTATAGTTGGAAAGGTGTGTAATACCAGACAAGACATCAAGAAACATCTGTTGAAGGATTGGCAGAATGAATGGGACAGTATAAATGAAGGTAGAAGAACTCATGAATTCTTTCCATTTATAATCGAACGCTTGAAATTGAAACATGTAAAACCCACAAAAGGTCTAATTCATTTTTTGACTGGACATGGACCTTATGGTACATATTGGTATAAAGTGAAGAAGTTAAATAGTTCCATTTGTAATATATGTAATAAATTAGATAATCCAGAACATGTTTTATTTGAATGCGTTAAGTATGGCCATTTAATTACTGAAGAACGAAATAAATTAAGAGGATTTAATTTATGGAATATAATAAGAATCCCAGAATTATATAATACCTTGGCCAAATTAGCAAATACCATCAGCGAATTAGCATGGAAATCAATTCTACCCAAATGTATACCTGTTCAAGAAATTCAACCACCAATTGAGTTAAGAAGATCCCAAAGACGTATTAATCCACGTAATGAAGAAAATATTATTATTTAAGAAGGTATGGATATTAATGATTAGCAAAATATAAATAGTAGAAGAAGAGGATATTGTGTTTCCCTTGGTCGACGAGATTGGGGCAACAGAAGAACTAGAGCCGTAGCAGAATCCGGAGGTGATGCAGAGAGGATGAGGGTGGCGCAATTCCCCTTCCATGTCTACCAGTTCTGAGGAGGATACATAGAGTTCCTGCCGGCGAATCAGGTACCCGCTTCAAGGTTGTTGGTGCAACTGATCCAGTAATGTCCAACAATCTGTATAATCGAGGAGGTGATCGCAGAAATGAAAGTGTTTTAGTGTTTCAGTGTAATATAGTATCCTGTGAAATCTTTAGAGGAGGGATTGCCCTCCCCTCAAATTAAATATAATTTTGAGTAGAGTTAATAGTATATCTTTTTGGGGGAGGGGCTTTGCCCCTCCCCGTGGTGTTTAAAGTGAATGATGAAGTTTATTTGTGGTTCAGTTTAGGGAGGGATTTTCCTTCCCCGGTGTAAGATGATGAGAGAAGTGTTGTAAGTAATAATGTGGTGTAGTAATGGATGAGTAAAGTTTTTGGATGGTTGTTTTGTAGTGAAGGATATTGGTGAATTGAGTTTGGATTATTATTATGGATAATTTGAGTGAAAGATGAAGGAGGATTTGAATGAATTATTTTGAGAAGTGGATATTGGAAAAATGGATTTAAGGAGTTGATTTGATAAATTATAGAGATGTTATTTTATTTAATTTGGTGTAAAATGAGGATAGTTAAATTTTGAGAAAGTGTGTTTTGAGAAATTATAGAATAGGAATTTTTATATATATATAATTATGTTTAAGATTTAGTAGATTTAATAGTTGAAATGTGTTTTAGTATAATGTTAATTTGATATTTTTGTGTTAATAAGGTAAAAAAAATTAAATTTTAAATAAATGAAATAAGTAAATTAAATTGAATTGTTTGGTTTGGTTGTTTGAAGGTTATTGTAATGGTTTAATTTTGAAATTTATGAAGGTTATTGAATGTATAATTATTGTTTGTTTAATATGTTTGAATTGTATTGTTATTTTTGAATTTGAAATTTATATTTTATTTGATATAAAGTAGATTTGAAAAAATATTGATTGGTGTAGAATTAAAAATAATAATTGAAATTGTTTGTTTATATAAATTAATATAATGTATTTTAATTTGTTTAAAGAATTTGGAGTAAATAATTTGTAAATTTTGTGATTGTTGTAATGTAAATTTTATGAATTATTTTTATATAAGTTTTTGGTTAAATGTATTGTAAGTTTTTAAGAAGGATTTTATCAGTTAAAATGGTAAATTGATAAGTTTTAAATGTACTGGTTACCAGTACATTAAGTATCGGTTTCCGGTATTGTAGTTTTATTTTGTAATTTGTAGCTGGTTGCCAGTTATTTGTATACTGGATTCCAGTAAATTTTTATTAGTTAAATTGTAAATTTTAAATTGGTAGTTTTTGTATTTGTTTAAATTTCTTTTTCTTTTTAATTTTTGTTTTTTATTGTATTACCTGAAAAATGATTGTTTAAATTGTATTTTTGTATTTATGTGGTAATTAATAAATTAGAATTTGGAAATCATGTCCCGGTATAAGAAATTAGGTACCGGGATTAGATTTTCAGATTTTATTTATTTATTTATTTATTTATTTATTTATTTATTTATTTATTTATTTATTTTTAGTCTGGGGGTTACCGCGCACATGTGACATTGACGACACCATTTCTCAACGTCTGCTCGCAGCCCCAGCCAGTAGTAGCACTGTCGGAGTTTGTCGATCGTTCAGTTTGCTCCCAGGTGTCCTTCTGAAGTACCTGCGTGCACTTCTTCCAAGAGTTCGGGACCTTTCTCCGAAGGAGTACTATGTTCTATCTGCGTCTTCCCATTGGGTGATTCCCATAAACATAACAGCACGCCCTCTTTGGCCTTCAGTGAGTCCCAGTGAGCCCAATACGACTGGTATACACGCTTCTGGGAGCCATGTCCTCCCAAGTTGGTCTTGTCCCTCCCTCCACTTCTGTCAAGAGTGGCCCCAAGTCGGCGTCTGCCAGCTGCTCCCTCCTCAGAGCTGCGCTATCTCAGCCATCCGCAGGCACTGCCCTGACCATTCTGACAGCTGCGGCACGCTCATTCTCTTCCACTCTTGTGCACTGGCTGCAATCTACGGGACATGGCGTCTGGGTTATCCTGGCTCTTCCCTCTATGATGTTCGGAGGTGAAGTACTCTTGCAGTCCCTGGACCCAATGGGCTGTCTGGCCCTCCAGGTTTCCAAAGCAAAATAGCCAAGCTTGGGCAGAGTGGTCAGTCCTCAGGTGGAATGGGTGACCGTACAGGTACTTATGCAATAGTCGCTGGCGTCGGTATCCACAATGAAGGCGCCGCTTGGTTGTGAGAATCCTAAAATAGAAGCACTGCAAAGTGTCTTCTTCAGCTGCTGGAAAGCGCCTTCGACATCCTCCATCCACACATAAGGCCGGTGTTCCTCTGTTAGGGGGCTTGGCGATGTTGGAGAAGCCCTTTATGAAGCAGCGGTAATAACTGCACAGCCCCAGGAAACCGCCCAACTCTCGCTCATCCTTTGGACGAGGCCAATCTCGCACAGCCTGTGTCTTCTCCAGGTATGTGGCCCAAGTAGTTGACTTCCTTGTGGAAGAGCTGTCACTTCATCACGTTCAGCATCAGGTTGGTTGCCTGCAGTCTCTCTAGCACCTAGCTCAGGTTGTTGATGGTCTTGGAATGTCTTGCCAACGACGATGTCGTCCAGATATAGCAGGCAGGCATCATAGGTCAATCTTCTCCTTACTGACTCCATGAGGACTTGGAAGGTAGCTGGTGCGTTGCAGAGACCAAAGGGCATAACAGTAAACCGCCAAAGCCCCTGGTCTGTCTAGAATACGGTCTTATCCTTGTCTCTCGGGTATAGAGCCACCTGCCAGTAACCCGACTTCAGGTCCAGGGTCGAGAACCACTGCGCACCAGAAAGCGTGTGCAGGATTTCGTCAATCCGGGGTAAGAGGAAGCAGTCCTTCCTGGTGTCAGCGTTCAACTTCCTGCAATCCTTGCAGACTCATAGCTCGCCGTTCTTCTTGTTCACCAGGACTACAGGGGAACACCAAGGGCTGTCAGACTCTTCGACCACTCCCTGGATCTCATGTCCTCCAGCATGTCCCGTACCACCGCTTCTTTTGCCAGCGGAGCTAGTCGGGGTAGTTGCCGAATAGGCCAGGCGTCTCTGGTGTCGATGTGGTGGAGCACTCGGTCCGCGCGGCCATAGTCGCTGTTACCTTGGCTGAAGACGCGCTGGTATCGTCTCAGCAGTTGTCGAATCTTCTCTAGCTGTTCTGCGATCAAGTGGTCAGGTGCCCCCTCCAGTAAGCCTTCCAGCCGGAGCCCCAGGTGTTGCGTCGGCACTGGCTCCTGGGTATTGCCGATTGGCGATACGCTGACAACGGGCTCGCACTTCCCCAACTTCGTCCCGGCCTAGATATCGTAATCGGTGTCTGATGGGTTGAGCAGCCTCACCGGCACCTCCTCTCGGCATGGTAACAATGTCCTGGCTACACAGAGTCCGTGCACAGGCGTCTTCCAGTCCAGGATCAGGTTCTTCGTCTGCTGGTCTTCCAGTCGCGCCAATGTCACCACCTCGCTTCTCGCGGGGACAACCACATTTTCCCTCAGGATGACCCTGCAGATTCCATGGCGTTCTTCGGCCCTTGAGCCGCAGGACCTTCCTGCCGACGTTGACCGTCACCTCGTCGTTCCTGAGGCCATCCAGTCCCAGTATCACCTTCTCAGCCACCTTCGCGACGAACACCCACAGATGCAAGGTCAACTGCGGCAGGGCCTCCTCCATAGCCAAGGTGTCGGCAGATGCCGTAACTAGCTGGTAAGATGGGCTCGGTTTTGTCGACGGCAAACCCCTGGCTACGTCAGGTCACGGCTGCCCCAGTGTCCACAAGCACGCGACACGGCTTCCGTTTCCCCAACCGTCCGCGATGAGGCTGTCATCTGTATGCCGGCTGATGGCACAGTGTCACTCGAGGGGATGATGAGAGGCATCACTGAGGATAACGACTATAAATGTGACTTCTTTAGAGGGCTACTGATCCATTCAGCATTCCACTTTGACTGCTTTATTATCTATGGTGGGTAAGCCTAACAGAACTTGGCATTGTTGGTTATTCTTTTTATCATCAACCTTGTAACAGTATTTTTGGGTTATGTCCGGCGGAATTATGGGTTCCAGCAAGGTGACCTGGTCTGGTTGTACTGCCCTACCCGGACCAAGGGACGCTGCCCGAAGCTTCAGCAACCGTGGCAAGAACCGTACCAGGTGGTGAAGAGGATTAATGACGTGGTCTACCGCATCCAGAAGGTTCCCCGAGGGAAGATGTTGGTGGTACACCTGGATCTACTGGCCCACTACGATGGTGCTGTTCGGGACGACCAGCTTTGTGGAGGGAGCAGTGTCACCCGAAAATCGGAATTCCCGATAGGACCAGCTGTCAGGTAGGGACCAGACGGGAAGCATTCAGTCACGCCTACCCATTTATCTTGTCACTAGCCATCTCTTTCCCCCTCTCTGACGTCTGGAACAGTCAGGAAGATTCACTGAACCGCGAGACTTCTAGAAACGGCGATCTTCCCTATATAAGGCCTGCAGTGGACGAGTCAGTTCAGTTCTTGGCGAGCAGCTGAGATGAGCATCGTGCTAGTGAACGGACTGGAAGACTGTGTACGTGTATCAGAGAAGTTGTACGTAATTGTGAGTGTAGAGTGGACCTGTGACAGACGAACTGGCGAATTGTAATTGTGAGCGCTACGTAATTCTGTGTAATCGGCAAGTGTTCCAACTGTAATTCGGTGGAAATAAAGAACATATCGAGTTTGTGCAATTGGACTTTTAATATCACGAACCCACAAAGTCACAATATGTTAATAACAGTCTGCAGCGATGCTCATCTCCACTACCCTTGTGCATGGCAATGGCTGGCATACTGTTTTCTTTTTTGTCTCTTTTAGATTAATTAAACTGCAGTATGCATCACTTTCATTTCTGTGGAATTCCTGATGATTCCGAACCGTTTCTCCATCCTTTTTATTCGCATTGTCTCGGTCAAACTCTTTATTTTTACACTTTTTCTGGAGTTTACTGCACGTCACCATGCTATATGCTGCCGCCATCTTGTGTTTGTTTGTAATTTACATCCTCCAACGTCGAGTCATATCGGACAGTGAATGAAATCGGTGAAATGATGCTCAAATGAGGCCAGAGTTTAGAGTTACCCAACATCATCTTTGAAGATAAGGGAAACCCCGGCAAAAACCTTATCCAGGTAACTCACCCTGACCGAGATGCGAACTCGGGACCTCTTGAACGTGAGGCAGACATGCTACCATTTACGCTACCGAGGCGGGCCGCCATCTTGTGCACAAGTGTCTGTGTAGTGGAGTGAAATCAGTACAGCATAATTATGGGCAAACAAAAGAAGTAATTTGACATGAAGAAACAAGCTGCAATTATCACATTAAGGAATGAAGGATTCAAAGTTAAACAAATTAGTACAAAAGTGAGAAATATTAAAAGCAGAAGCATTATTAACAGTGAAGTATTCTTCATTTTTGAGTTTTGGACTGAAAACCACAACATTGGCCATAACATTAAACTGTTAAAATGTTTAAGTACACCCATAGAATTGGATATTTGGGAAAAAATATTCATTACCAAAAACCGTGATAAAGTTATAAATTTTGAAATCCCGGCATTAAATGAAGTATTAAAACTTAGTGCCCCTAACACCAGATGGCAGAGGGATCGGAGCACCATAGTAGTGGAAGAAGAGGAATGTTCGTTTAGTCACCAAACAGCTGAGGATGAAATCGAATGATCTTGAAAATGTTTCAATTATACAAGTAAGTGAAGTTTGAGTGTAAACATAGTGACTCATAAATCAAACTCAAAAAACAAAAGTGAGAGTTCCTCAATACACAATCCTGTTCAGAGACATGATGAAACAGACCAAAATAAAACCTTGCCATGTTCAGGGAAGACCTCTTCAGAACAAGAGGATAAATAGATTGCATTGGCTCCTAAGCATGACAGAATGAAAAGAGTTCCTGAGATTTAACCTCTGTAGAATGCAATGTGCTCCAAACCTGTCAGTTATGAAACTGAACAGTCTTAGATAATTGAAGCAAAACTTGACTTAAGGTCATGTTGCTCCTAAGAACCACATTTGCACTCTGAAAATATGAAGAAAAAGTATCTTTGGATAAAAGAAAATGCAAAATGAGGATTAAAGGAATGGAAACAAGTTTTATTTACTGATGAATTTCGGTTTGAACTCTTTAGTTACAAGGAATGTCGGTTTGGAAAGGTTCTAAGAAGAGAAAATGCAACCATCAACCATGGAGGCAGGAGTGTAAGAGACTTAGTGCCAATCACTAGAACCCTAAAGAAAGAAGGGTACCACAAGATATTGTGCAAATATGCCAAAGAATTTATCAAGCAACAGGACAGTGACCCTAAGTAACTATTTGGGACAGGAAGAGTCAAAATAGTAACTAAAGAATATGCTTTGGCCCCACAATCACCTGAATGTAATCCTATTGAATTAGTTTGAGATGAAATGAATCAAGATATTAGATCCAAAAAAAATGAAATGTGTAGTGTTTAATGCCCACTTTTACTACATACGGCACCGCAGGCGGTGACACTGATGATGCATGAGATGAAGATGGAGCACCGGTGGAATGACATGGCGGGGGAAACCGGAGGTCTCGGAGAAAACCCGCCCCAACGCCGTGTTGTCCACCACAAATCTCACTTTGCGGTCGCCTGGGATCGAACCCGGGCCGCCTTGGTGAGAGCCAAGCGGTCTAACCACTGAGCCACGGCGTGGCCTATATTAGATCCAGAAGAGTATGCCAAGTAAATGAGCTTCTGGAGATTTTGCAACAAAAATTTGCAAAAATAAGTGCAAACATTTTCAGTAAGAATAACTGTGTATATATGTGAGGGCAAGCAGGCAAGCAGACACGCAGACAGACAGACAGTCAGGTGTGTATGTACATGTAGCTAAAACCAAAGTGAAGAAAACACAAAACATAAATTTCACTGGTATATTATTGCAGATAGACAAGATTTTGTTCTTAATAAGGACTATGATACAATGAAGAACAAAATTAATATAATTTTGAGTCAAACTAGTACTTGATGCTCCATACTGTCACAAACCCATTATTTACGATAGTGCGCCGCAGAGAGATAAAGGGACAGATGGTGCCGGTCGAAGCTTGCCTAAGCAGATAAACATAGCACAAGATAAAGGTCGGCAGAAATAAATAAAGAGATAAACAGAACATTCTAGTGACATCTTGATTGTGTTACAGAACATTCGATTTCTTGTTTGTTCCAGAAATATCTCGTAACATGAGTCGTGGTATATAAGGAAGCTGTGACTCGCCAAGGGACAGTTGTAATTCTGCTACTGTAAGTGTATTTCTATGGCAAAAAGAACATTTGGAATTTCTGCAACTTGGACTTAAATTCTACAAACCCACAAAGTCACAATACATTGCTAATGTTTACCTAGAACATCCTAACGAAACGCATTCTAGATAAACACTAGCAATATATGGACCATCGAGTATTAGTCTGAACTCAAAAGTATATTAAGATTTTGTTATTGTTTGTTATTACAAAAATGTGTTTTATCTTCAAATAAATTATTTTTCTGCATTTGTCAAGCTCAATTATGAATTAACTATTTTGTGTTTGGAAACTTTTGGGGCTAATGAATACAATTAATTCTGCAATATGGCATTATGATATACATATTATTTATAAATAAAATTACCTCTCTTCTTTTCAAAATATTCCTGGACCAAATAATAAGATGTGGCAACTCACTGTTCATACAGATTATTGTTATGATCTGATAATGCACATTGACTTATGTCTAAAGGTAATTTGTTATCAAGTTTTATACCTAATATATTAAAGTGTTTCTGAGATGTGATTAGCCTATGATATGGCACATTAATATTGTGACTTTGTGGGATCGTAAAATAAAAAAGTTCAATTACACCACTCAAAAATGTTCTTTATTTCCACCTTATTCCAATGTCATAATTACAATTTCGTAATGTACACAATTACAACTAAGCCAGTTCGGCTTTCCACGTACACATGGCGCGTCTTACCTACTGCTCGCCACGACACACTCAACACAACTGACCGTCGCCTCGCTTGTATTAATCGGCGACCCGAAGTTTCTCGAGATTTCCTTTTATGGAGGGGGAAAACATTCTCGAAGCTTTGCCCACCTTCGGGCAGCAGGAGGAGGGGGAAACGAAGACTCAGCTACCCCTGCGGTCTCCCCTCCCTCCACCAGCCTTCATTTATTGATCGGCATCGTGAGTTTGCCGCTTGTGTAACACTGCTCCCTCCTCAAGGTTGGTCGTCCCGAACAGCACCATCGTAGCGGGCCAGGCGATCCAGGTGTACCACCAACATCTTTCTTCGGGGCACCTTCTGGATGCGGTAGACCACATCGTTAATCCTCTTCACCACATGGTACGGTCCTTGCCATGGCTGCTGAACCTTCGGGCAGTGTCCCTTGGTCCGGTTAGGGCGCTACAACCAGACCAGGTCACCTTGCTGGAACCCTTGGCTGTTGGCTTGCCTGTCGTAACGGGTTTTCATGCGGTCGCTCGCCTTCTGGATGTTCTGGCGAGCCATCTCGCGCATGTCGTGGAGTTGGTCCACCAGGTTCTCCACATACTCGGTTGCTGGCTGTTTCAGCCCCGGAGGGTTTCCAAAGGCCAGGTCACAGGGGAGGCGTAACTCTCGGCCGAACACTAAGCTGGCTGGCGTGATCCCCGTGGTGTCGTGTGTTGACGAGCGGTAGGCCAGCAAGAACAGTGGCACCTTGACATCCCAGTCTCGCTGATGGCTGGCCACGACCTTCCTCAAGTGTTCCTCAAAGGTCTTGATGTACCTTTCGACCATGCCATCCGACTGGGGATGTAGAGGTGTTGTGCGGGTCTTGTTGACCCCAAGTCTCTCTAGTGCCTCCTTCATCAGGTTAAACTCAAAATTGGTGCCTTGGTCACTGTGCAGCTCTAATGGTACCCCAAATCGGCAAAACACATGCTCCACGAGGCAGTCTGTGATTGTCCTTACCTCTTGGTTCGGGATGGCATACACCTCCGGCCACTTAGTGAAGTAGTCCACGACCACCATCAGGTACTTGTTGCCTCGGTCGGATATTGGGAACGGTCCAGCAATGTCAACGGCGATCCGTTCGAATGGCGCTTCAACGTTGTACTGTTGCATGCGACCCCGGCTCCTAGTCTGGGAGCCGCGACCCGCCGCGCACACGTGACACTGACGGCACCATATCTCAGCGTCTGCTCGGAGCCTCAGCCAGTAGTAGTGCTGCCGTAGTTTGTCAATCGTCCGGTTCACTCCCAGGTGTCCTGAAGTACCGGCGTGCACTTCATCCAAGACTTCCGGGACCTTACTCCGGGGAAGTACCAACTGCTTTCTCTGCGTCTTGCCATCGGGTGATTCCCATACACGGAATAGCTCCTGTAGGGGAAGGGATCCGGCCCTTTCAGCTGCCAAAGAGCGGGCGCTGCAGACCCTTAGCACTCGTGGTACCTCTGACATTACTAGGGGAACCTCGGGCCGAACAGCCGAGCCCCTCCTTCGAGAGTTGTTCGGATTGGGATGGACTCGAGGGGGCAGTGTGTTCCCGATACCCGTGGGAATTGGGTAAATCTTCGGACGGGGTTGAGGGAAGCCATTAATTCTCCCGGGTACTAGCCTGCAAAGCTAGTAGAAGGTGTGCTAGATCAACAGGCGGCCCCACCGAGGTTGTTCGGTAGTCTTCACCTTGAGTGTTGACGCGCGTAAGTGGCGTATCCACTTCCATCCCGTCTTGAGTCCATAGGACCAGATGGGGGGGCTTGTTAGTCTCTAGGTCTTGCCCTATGGAAAGCCCCACGGAGGACGCGGAGCGCCCTTTGGGACAGCTCGGATACTCCCTGGTTGAAGGAGGCCCGGGTCCAGTTCCTACGGGTTCAAGACTAATGGGAGTAGAACCTCTGGGCTAAACCCGGAATAGCACACACTCTCTGGTCTTCAACGAGTCCCATTGGGCCCAGTAAGACTTGTAGGTGGCGCTCCTCAGTGCGATGTCCGCCCAGGTTGCTCTCGTCCCTGCCTCCACTTCCCTCAAGAGTGGCCCCAAGTCTGCGTCCGCCAGCTGCTCCCTCCTCAGGCCTGCGCTATCCCAGCCATCTGCAGGCACTGCCGTGACTACTCGAACTGCTGCGGCACGCTCCTTCTCCTACACTCTTGTGCATTGGCCGCACTCTTCTGGACAGGGTCTTCGGGACATAGCGTCCACGTTACCGTGGCTCTTCCCTATGCGATGTTCCGAGGTGAGGTCGTACTCCTGCAGCCTCTGAACCCAACCTGCTGTCTGGCCTTCCAGTCGCGCAATCACCATCAACTCGCCCCTCGCGGGGACAACCACGTCTTCGTTCAAGATGATCCTACGATTCCAAGGCGCTCTTCGGGTTGACGGAGTATAACCTTTTCTCCGTTGAGCCGCAGGACCTTCCTGCCGACGTCGACCGTCGCCTCGTGGCTCCTGAGGGCATCCAGTCTCAGAATCACCTCCTCAGCCACCTTCGCGACGAACACCCACAGACGTACGGCACTCCTACCCAAGGTCAACTTTAGAAGGCCTCCTTCTCCACAGGCAAAGTGTCACCCAATGCCGTGACAAGCTGGTATGGTCGGCTCGGCTTCGTCGGCAAAACCTTGGCCACGTCAGGTCTGATGATGGTCACGGCCACCACGGTGTCCACCAACACGCGGCACGGCGTTCCTCTCACCCGCCCGTCCGCGATGAGGCTGTCATCCATACGCCGGCTGACGGCGCGCAGTGTCACTCGGGGGGATGGTGGTAATGGCACCGACGTGCCCCTCTCCACGCCGGGCCTTACTCGTTCTTCCGGCTGCCCTTCATGGTATCGGCAGTGTCCCTGTAGGTGCCCGGGCTGTCCAGACCCCCAACACAGGCCACTAGGCGTTCGCCGGCGTCCCTCGGCTGTTCTTGTCTCCGGCGTAGCGCACACTCCTCATTCTCGACGACGGGATAGCTGTCACCTTGGCCGCCTCCATCCTTAATGCTGCCGTTAGCGCCTCGTGGATTGTTTTATAATCGCCGAGCATTAGGCGCTGACGAATCTCTGTGTCCCGTACCCCGTCAACGAATGTGTAGGCAGCTTCCCGGGATACGAACTCTGGTGGGAGGTCGACTAGGGCCTTGCTACCCAGTTGTTCAACTGTCAGGGCGAACACCTGCAGCGTCTCCCCTGGCTGCTGTGACCTTGCCTTTATATGGCTGCGGTACGCTGCGGCTTAGCGGTGGTTTCCGAAACGATTCTCCAGGGCCTCCCAGATGTCCTTGGGCGCCGCCGTTGTCTGCACCGCGTTTAGGACTTTCGCGGCCCGTCCCTGGAGGCTGGCTATTAACTGTGTGGCCTCCTCCTCTGGTGACCATTTGTGCTTGGCCATTGCGTCGAATTGGCGGCGGAAGACCTCAAACGTTGACGCGCCGTGATATTTCGGAGGTTTGACGCGCGCCGATGTTGCGTCACGTCCCGGTGCGTCGACCTTCAAATCCTTCAACCTCCTGCCGACGACGTCCTCCACCATGGCGCTCAGGGACTTGACGCTATTGTCGGTCTTTCCTTCCAGCTCATTAACGCGGCTCGCCAGGTCTTCGACCGGCTCGCCTAACTCTGTGACGTCCTCTTTTACGCCGGTCAGTTGCTCTTCGAACTTCACGGCAAGGGCCTCGTTTGCCGCTTTCATCTCCGTGGTCAATTCGGTCATCTTCGCGGTCAGGTTGTTATTTGCCGCCTACGTCTTTGCTGTTCCGCCTTCATTTCTTCCATCTTCTCGGCGATGTTGTCGTTGGCCGTCTTCATTTCTCCCATTTGCTCGGTGATGTCATTAGCCGTCTTCATTTGTTTCAGTTCCGCGGCCAGGTTGTTATTTTCCGCCTCCGTCTTCGCTGTTAACTCGCTCATCTTTTCCAAAAGCTTTTCCAATGCCGATTCCATGGCCGTTATCCCACTTCCTGACGCCTGTTGTGACTGTGGGTTCGTAAAATTAAAAAGTTCAATTACACCACTAAAAAATGTTCATTTCCACCTTATTCCAATGTCACAATTACAATTTCGTATTGTACACAATTACAACTAAGCCAGTTCGTCTTTCCACGTACACTCGGCACGCCTTACATACTGCTCACCACGACACACTTATCACAACTGACCGTCGCCTCGCTTGTATTGATCCGCGGCCCGAAGTTTCTCGAGATTTCCTATTATGGAGGGGGAAAACATTCTCGAAGCTTCGCCCTCCTTCGGGCAGCAGGAGGGGGAAACGAAGACTCGGCTACCCCTGCGGTCTCCCCTCCCTCCACCGGGCTCCATTTATTGATCGTCATCGTGAGTTTGCAGCTTGAGTAACAATATGTTGATCCACCATAGTGTACATCATGTGACTTTTTATCCACTAGAGCTTGGATCACTGCATAACTGCATGTTTTATTCCTTGATAAACATATACATGTAAGGAAGAAACTTATTCCACATTGTAAGGAATTTATTACGGAAACTTTATAGTTTATATTGTCACCCAATTAGCGGAAAACCCGACCAACGACAATTGAGAAGGGGCCAGAGGCAGCGAAGCCACACCCACCTATTAGTCTCTGTCACTAACTGACTGGTTGATTACGGAAGTGTCACTTGTCGCCGCCCGCCTCTTTCCCCTTCCCCTGTCCTCTGGAACTTTCGCGGTAATTCACTGAAACCAGAGACTTCTAGAAAACAGTGATATTCCTATAAAAAGGGCTGCAGTGAGTGAATTGAGTCAGTCAGTGCTTGACGAGCTAGCGGACGGACGAGAAGACTGTATGCATGCTGCTGAATTGTAATTGTGTGGATTACGTAATTCTGTGTAATTGGCAAGTGTTCAACTGTAAGTCGGTGGAAATAAAGAACATTTTTGAGTGGTGCAAGTGGACTTTTCATTTCACGAACCCACAAAGTCACACTGGTGTCAGGAAGCGGGACATCACAGAACATTACAACCATGGATGCGGCATTGGAAAAGATTTTGAAGAAGATGATGGAAATGAAGGGCGAACTGACCTCGGAAATGAAGACGGCAAACGAAAACCTCGCTGCAAAAACAGAAGCGGCAAATAATAACCTTGCCGCGGAACTGAAACAAATGAAGAAGGCCAACGACATCACCGAGAAGATGGAAGAAATGAAGGCCGAATTAACAGCGAAGACGGAAACGGCAAACAACTTGGCCACGACAATGACCGCAAAGATGGCCGAACTGACCACGGAAATGAAGGTGGCGAACGAGGCTCTCGCCGCCAAATTTGAAGAACAGTTGGCCCGCGTGAGGGATGACGTGACAGAGCTGGGCAAGCGGATGGGCCAAGTGGACGAGCGCGTCGAGGACCTGGCGAGCCGCGTTAACGACCTGGAAGGGAAGGCCGACAGCAGCGTCAAGTCCCTGAACGCCATGGTGGAGGACGTCGTCGGCAGGAGGGTGAAGGATTTGAAGGCCAACGCACCGGGACGCGACACATCGGCGCGTGTCAAAACTCCGAAATATGACGGCGCGTCAACATTCGAGGTCTTCCGCCGCCAGTTCGACACAGTGGCCAAGCACAACAGATGGTCACCGGAGGAGGCCACACAGTTAATAGCCAGCCTCCAGGGACGTGCCGCGAAAGTCCTAAACGCGGTGCAGACAACGGCGGCGCCCAAGGACATCTGGGAGGCCCTGGAGAATCGTTTCGGGAACCACCGCTTAGCCGCAGCGTACCGCAGCCAGCTAAAGGCAAAGTCACAGCAGCCGGGGGAGACGCTGCAGGAGTTCGCCCTGGCAGTTGAACAACTGGCAAGCAAGGTCCTAGTCGACCTCCCACCAGAGTTCGTGTCCCGGGAAGCTGCCTACATCTTCGTCGACGGGGTACGGGACACGGAGATTCGTCAGCGCCTACTGCTCGGCGATTATAAAACCATCCACGAGGCGCTGACGGCAGCATTAAGGATGGAGGCGGCCAAAGTAACAGCTATCCCGATGTCGAGAACGAGGAGTGTCCGCTACACCGGAGACAGAAGACCAGCCGAGGGACGCCGGCGAACACCTAGTGGCCTGTGTTGGGGGTGTGGACAGCCCGGACACCTGCAGAGAGACTGTCCACATCAGGAAGAGCAGCCGGAAAACGAGTAGGGGCCGTCGTGGAGAGGGGCACGTCGGCGCCATCACCACCATCCCCTCGAGTGACACTGCGCGCCGTCAGCCGGCGTATGGATGACAGCCTCATCGCGGACGGCTGGGTAAGAGGATAGACGTGCCGCGTGCTGGTGGACACCGGAGCGGCCGTGACCATTATCAGACCTGACGTGGCGAAGGGTTTGCCGACAAGGAAGCCGAGCCGACCATACCAGCTTGTCACGGCATCGGGCGACACCTTGCCTGTGGAGGAAGCACTGCTGGAGCTGACCTTGGGACGGAGTGCCGTGCGTCTGTGGGTGTTCGTCGCGAAGGTGGCTGAGGAGGTGAATCTGGGACTGGATGCCCTCAGGAGCCACGAGGCGGCAGTCGACGTCGGCAGGAAGGACTCGCGGCTCAACGGGGAAGAGGTTATACTCCGTCAACCAGAAGAGCGCCTTGGAATTTGCAACGTCGTCTTGAGCGAAGACGTGGTTGTCCCCGCGAGGAGCGAGGTAATGGTGACGGCGCGACTGGAAGGTCAGAGAACCAGGTACATGATGCTGGACCAGAGACGCTTGTACACGGACTGTGTGTAGCCAGGGCATTGCTGCCGTGCCGAGAGGAGGCGCCAGTGAGACCGCTAAATCCAACGGACACCGATCACGACGTCCAGGCCGGGACGGAGTTGGGAACGTGCGAGCCCGTGGTGAGCGTAACAGCAATCGACAAGGCACAGGAGCCAGTGCCGACGCAACACCTGGGGCTCCGGCTAGAAGTCCTACTGGAGAGGGCGGCCGACCACCTGACCGCAGAGCAGCTGGAGAAAGTTCGAGAACTGCTGAGGCGATACCAGAGCGTCTTCAGCCAAGGCGACAAAAAAAAAAAAATAAAAAAAAAATATAAAAAAATAAAATAAAAAATAAATAAAAAAATAAAAATAAAATCTGCTCAACACATGCCCTGGCATCTTGAAGCTATACCAGGGCAAAGCTCTTCACAGATTTATATTCTTTATCCTCCTGTCTTATTTATTAGTTCCATTTACAATACTTATCTTTGCAGATACTCCCTAATCTAACTTTCCAAATAATCCTAACCTACTAGCTAACTCTAACCTACTTGCTACTTGCTTTAGAACTCATGAAAACTACCTACCCTATCTATATCATATATCCACTTTCTAATATTTACATTCACTGTCCTGTCCCACTAGCTACCAGAAACCAGTAGCTTTACAATTCCTCAACCTAACTCACTACATAAGTCTATACATAAGACTTTCTATCATTTATTTGCTATCATTTCCTATCCGACTATTGGTAGTAATATTCCTCTCGGTTAGACTTGTAGTGTTTCCACCATCATTTGGAGAGAATTCGTCCATCAGTTCCGATTTCTTCCGTAAACATTATTCTATTGCAGATGTCTGCTAACTCCACTCTTCTTCTGAGTCTACCGCTAATCTGCTTGTCGCTTCTGCTCCCATTCTGTGTATGGATGTCCAGTATTGGCATCTCCTGTTGATCTTTTGTGGTGTTTCCTGGTCACATATATGTTGTTCCTGTTAATCTTCCATTTCAATTTCTCGCCTTATTCCATCCTCTGGTTCCCTTTGTATATTCCTTTTTGACCTCCTTGGTTCTACAGCTGCCTGTTCCTCTCTCGTTCTCCACGGTTCTCCTCTTTCACGTCTTTCTATCTGTTGTTGTTTATATTCCTCCATGACTCGCGTAGAGATGATCTCGGCCATTTCTTCCAGTGTTCTAAAGTCCACAGGATCTCTGACGATATTATATATATATAATTTTCCCTTGTAGCATACTTCTATGGTGTTCTAACAAATCTTTATATTTTTTACATTCAAACAATGTGTGTTCTGGTGTATCCTGTATATTGCAGCTGTCACATACATCACTATCTGAGCTTCCAATTCTTTTGAAATAAGTCTATGGTCCATGGTCAGTTAGAAATTGTATACCTGCTCTTCTTGGCTGTATTTGTCTTAAGCGTAACCTTTCTCTTATATTTGGAAACAAATTGTACGTTCTTCTACCTTCCTCTATGTTGTTCCATTCTTGCTGCCATTCTTCTATAAGTCTCTGATTTATTTCCTTTTTGGTAGAGCACGGATATCCTAATATTTTCTCTACTTTACTCAAGTCCCCTTTTTTAACCCAATAGTTGGCTCCGCGCTGTTTGATTATCAAGTCTAATGGCCATGTCCCCACTGCAATTAATAGTGCCATGGTAGATGTGGTCTTAACGGCTCCAATACATTTCAATAATCCTGTTCTCTGTATGGATCGTATCATCTTCACATTCTTTTTTATATTAACTCTATCAGCCCATACCCCAGCTCCGTATGCTGTTATTCCCACAACAAAACTCATGTGGTATGAAGTTATAGCCTTTGGCGGTAATTTAAATGTTCTCGTTGCTAAAGTAGACAATTTCATCATTATTTTTATAGTTTTTTCTTTGGTTTTCTTTATGTGTTGCTCAAAGTTTCTCTTTTCATCCAGGTGTATTCCAAGATTATTAATTACTTTTTCCCTTTTTATATTTTCATTATCTATCTTAATAGTCGGGTCCCTAATTAACGCTCCTTTCATTAGTACATAGGCAGATTTGTTCGCTGATATTTTTAATTTGGCTTGAGCCAAGGCGACAGTGACTATTGCCGCACGGACAAAGTGCTTCACCGCATCGACACCAGGGACGCCCGACCTATTCGGCAACCACATAGACGCGTTCCGCTGGCGAAGCAAGGGGCGGTATGAGACATGCTGGAGGACATGAGATCCAGGGGAGTGATTGAAGAGTCTGACAGCCCTTGGTGTTCCCCTGTAGTCTTGGTGACAAAGAAGAACGGCAAGCTGCGCTTCTGCGTAGACTACAGAAAGTTGAACGCTGTCACCCGGAAGGACTGTTTCCCCTTACCCCGGATTGACGACACCCTGGACACGCTAGCTGGTGCACGGTGGTTCTAGACCCTGGACCTGAAGTCGGGCTACTGGCAGGCAGCTCTAGACCCAAGAGACAAGGAGAAGACCGCATTCTCGACAGGCCAGGGGCTCTGGCAGTTCACGGTTATGCCATTTGGCCTCTGCAACGCACCCGCTACCTTCCAACGCCTCATGGAGTCAGTGATGAGAGGGCTGACTTATGATGCCTGCCTGCTATACCTGGACATCATCATCGTCGGGAAGACTTTTGAAGATCACCTCGAGAATCTGAGTGAGGTGCTACAGAGACTGCAGGCGACCAACTTGAAGCTGAACGCGAAGAAGTGCCAGCTCTTCCGCAAGGAAGTGAACTATTTAGGCCACATAGTCTCAGCAACCAGAGTGGCCACAGGCCCGAAGACACGGGCTGTGAGAGATTGGCCTCGCCCAAAGGATAAGAAAGAATTACGCAGTTTCCTAGGGCTGTGCAGTTATTACCGCCGCTCCATAAAGGGGTTCTCCAACATCGCAAAACCCCTCACCCGCCTGACAGAGGAACACCGGCCTTATTTGTGGACGGAGGATGCAGAAAACGCTTTCCAGCACCTAAAGGAGACCCTGTGCAGTGCTCCAATTTTGGGATTTCCACAACCGGGTGGCACCTTCATTGTGGACACCAACGCCAGCGACCATTGCATTGGAGGTGTCCTATCGCAGATCCAGAACGGCCATGAGCGGGTGATAGCCTATTACAGCAAAACGTTATCCAAGGCAGAGAAGAACTACTGCGTCACCCGACGAGAATTATTGGCGGTAGTAAAGACCTTGGAGCACTTACACAAGTACCTGTACGGTCAGCCATTCCACCTGAGGACTGACCATTCCGCCCTAACCTGGCTATTGAACTTTAAGAACCTGGAAGGCCAGACAGCACGTTGGGTCCAGAGGCTGCAGGAGTACGACTTCACCTCGGAACATCATAGAGGGAACAGCCACGGTAACGCAGACGCCATGTCCCGAAGACCCTGTCCAGAAGAGTGCGGCCAGTGCACAAGAGTGGAAGAGAAGCAGCGTGCCTCGGCAGTTTGAGTAGTTGTGGCAGTGCCTGCGCACATCTGGGATAGCGCAGGCCTGAGGAGGGAGCAGCTGGCGGACGCAGACTTGGGGACACTCTTGAGGGAAGTGGAGGCAGGGACAAGACCAACCACCTACAAGTCGTACTGGGCCCAATGGGACTCGTTGAAGACCAGAGAGGGCGTGCTGTTCCAGGTATGGGAATCACCTGATGGCAAGACGCAGAGAGAACAGTTGGTACTTCCCTGGAGTAAGGTCCCGGAAGTCTTGGAGGAAGTGCACGCCGGTACTTCAGGAGGACACCTGGGAGCGAACCGAACGGTTGACAAACTACGGCAGCGCTACTACTGGCTGAGACTCCGAGCAGATGCTGAGAGATGGTGCCGTCAGTGTCACGTGTGCGCGGCGAGTCGCGGACCCCAGACTAGGAGCCAGGGTCGCATTCAGCAGTACAACGTCGGAGCACAATTCGAATGGATCGCCGTTGACATTGCTGGACCGTTCCCAGTTTCCGACTGAGGCAACAAGTACCAAATGGTGGTCGTGGACTACTTCACCAAGTGGCCGGAGGTGTATGCCATCACAAACCAAGAGGCAAAGACAATCACAGACTGCCTCGTGGAGCAAGTGTTCTGTCGATTTGAGGTGCCGTTGGAGCTACACAGTGACCAGGGTACCAACTTTGAGTCCAACCTAATGAAGGAGGCGCTACAAAGGCTTGGGGTGAACAAGACCTGCACGACGCCTCTACATCCCCAGTCGGATGGCATGGTCGAAAGGTACATCAAGACCTTAGAGGAACACCTGAGGAAGGTCGTGGCCAGCCATCAGCTAAACTGGGACATCAAGGTGCCACTGTTCTTGCTGGCCTACCGCTCGTCTACACTCCACACAACTGGGATGACGCCAGCCAGCTTAATGTTCGGCCGAGAGTTACGCATCCCTCGTGACCTGGCTTATGGAAGCCCTCCGGAAGCGAAACAGCCAGCGACCGAGTATATGGAGAACTTGGTGGACCATCTCCACGACATGCATGAGATGGCTCGCCAGAAGATCCAGAAGGCGAGCGACCGCATGAAGACCAGGTATGATAGGCAAGCCAACAGCCAAGGGTTCCAGCAAGGTGACCTGGTCTGGTTGTACCGTCCTACCCGGACCAAGGGATGCTGCCCGAAGCTCCAGCAGCCATGGCAAGGACCATACCGGGTGAAGAGGATTAACGACGTGGTCTACCTCATCCAGAAGGTTCCCCGTTGGAAGATGTTGGTGGTACACCTGGATCGTCTAGCCCGCTACGATTGTGCTGTTCGGGACGATCAGCTTTGAGGAGGGAGCAGTGTCACCCAATTAGCAGAAAGCCCGACCAACGACAGCTGAGAACGGGCCAGAGGCAGCCAAGCCACACCCACCTATTAGTCTCTGTCACTAACTGACTGGTTGATTAGGGAAGTGTCACTTGTCGCTGCCCGCCTCTTTCCCCTTCCCCTGTCCTCTGGAACTTTCGTGGTAATTCACTGAAACCAGAGACTTCTAGAAAACAGTGATATTCCTATAAAAAGGGCTGAAGTGGGTGAATTGAGTCAGTCAGTCAGTGCTTGACGAGCTAGTGGACGGACGAGAAGACTGTGTGCATGCTGGTGAATTGTAATTGTGTGCATTACGTAATTCTGTGTAATTGGCAAGTGTTCAACTGTAAGTCGGTGGAAATAAAGAACGTTTTTGAGTGGTGCAATTGGACTTTTCATTTCACGAACCCACAAAGTCACAATATAAATGCAAAGATAAGGGGTTAATGCATATTTAACTAATTTGTGCATATTTAGGCATATATTTAACTTTTTGAGCAATGATACAAATATTTCATCACAGTACTTCAAGAAGTGAAGGATCCAAGCAAATTTCTCCGTTATTGCTCTGTTTGTGTAGGACTTCTAGCTATTTGTTCCTTAAGCCATAAAAGAGGATTAAAAATCACAACAAAACTATCAACAATGAGTAGGTCCTGATATAAAAATATGCCATTCAACAGCTTACCATAACTAAATAACACTCAACAATCATACGGAAAATCTTTAAAGTTTGGTGTGGTGATTGCATGTAAAGCTTGATATAGTTTCTATTATTTGCAAACAGCTGCCTGTCACAAGATAACATTTCCAAGAATTAAAAAGTGCTATTTTCAGTTAATTTTAAAGTTGTAACTAGTGTGTTGTTATTTGTAATATCTGAAGTGTGAACAAGAGGAAATGGAATACTATAATGCCAAAGAAGAGCTTCGACAGTGAATCCTCTAACAGATGTACCAAGTAAGTTTTTGTCAGTGCAATTCTCTAGTTAGTGAGTGTTTGGTTTTATTTAACTACAATCAACTCAAATTACTTTTATACCATTGTTGTAGGTGCCCTTCAACAAAAAATTCCAGATTATGCTGTTCATAAAAGTGCTATTAATAAAAATGTCTCCAAGATCCAACTACCTTACCAGCAGCATTTTCCGCTAGCAGAAGTGGAAATGATGGCAACGATAATTTTTTGAAAGATATCTACAAAGCATTCGTTTCAGCTGAAGTTTTTTTGATAAT
This sequence comes from Mantis religiosa, assembly GCA_030765055.1. Classification (NCBI taxonomy): domain Eukaryota; kingdom Metazoa; phylum Arthropoda; class Insecta; order Mantodea; family Mantidae; genus Mantis; species Mantis religiosa. The sequence continues at coordinate 279,443 of JAUKNK010000382.1, read as the reverse complement.
GTACAATTTCGAACTTTTGTGGAAAAGTATTGCAGACAAAAAGTTTGTGATGAATCAACAAGAAGGGAAAAAAACTTCGCAAAGTTTATGAGGAGTTAAGTTCAAACATTCATTTAATGAAATTAGTTTATCAACTACTCCAATATTTTGAACTTTATAAAAAAAACTTGACAATTATTTAAAGTTATAGACGTATTATACAAAAACATTTTCAAATTGAAGCAACATTACATATGGCCACTAGTGCCACAGAGTATGATTTATTTAGTTTATGATCAAGAAACATATTTTTAATAGTTTTTTTAAACTTGCTCACCCTAAAAGTGAGACTCCAATTTAAACTGCAGATCTTCACCAATGTTCAACAAAATAATTCTTTTCAAGTATTACAAGAAATAAGAGACCACATTAATGGCTATCTAAAGAAAATGAGGAAAAACTCTTGGCGATAGTTATGATGCAACAGCATAAATGCTTAAGGCTGTTATGCTAAGCCAGTTGATACAAGTTGTTTAGCAAATGCCCTCCATCAGCTAGTGTAAAAGAAATTTGAATGAATTTACCAGAAACAAATGCCTTAATTTCCTCTGTGAAAAAAGTGTTTGTGAAGAAACTATCATTTGCTGGTGTGATGCAAGATAATTGTTCATCCCCAGAGCCAATCCTCATGAAATGGGAAACATGGATTTAAGCACCTCTATACTACAAGTGACAATGGATAAAAATGAAGCAGAGTCTTGATACCGAAATTAAGAATTGCAATGTATAAAGAATCATGATGGATGTCAAAGGAATGTTGGTTCTTTGTTACAACACGTGCAAGGGCAGTTGAGTCGCATAGCAGTTTGGGTGAATAAGTTGTTTTAACAAAAGAAACGTAAGAAACAGTGTCCTTAGCAGATTTCTAAAGGATAGCCCTTGACTTGTTGAATAGGGTCATTCTTCGGATCCTTCATAATGGCGACAAAATAGCCACAAAGAGAATCTTTGTGTGAAAAGAGGGCTTTCAAAAAGTGAAAGCGATATATACACCCACACACGCAGCTGTGGACAACAGTCTTCAGCGTGGAGCCCATTAGAGCACATCGTGGCTGGCAAGCCACTGAAACAGTCTGAGGCGTGAGGGCGATTAGGGCAGTCCTCTTGTTCTGTCTTGGGCCAGGCATACCAGAAATGAGAGAATATATTTGTCGGTTCATATATACGTGAGGAACGAATAAAGTTTATAGAGTAATAAACATTCTGCCGTCAGTAACTCTAAACAGGGATATTGGTAACCCTTGGTTGGCAACTTCAATTTCGATGTTCTAAAAAAAGCAGTAAATAAATAAGTTTGAAACGGGCATTCCAGTGTCAATAAAACCACCCTTGTCACACATATCCATACATACCCTGAGGGAAACCTCACTGCTCGCCACATAGTTGCTTCAAATTGTAATGCTAACGTGCCAATAAAATAAATTAGCTACAAATTGGTGTCCCAACGTGGAACCCTTGCCAAAATATAAAATCAGTTAGTCTCCACAGTAAATTAGTGTTTATTAACACCTATTTTAGCTACAATCACGCATTCTTCTACCCTGCAGGTATACAAAACAGCTGTTCAAACTGACTTCGTAACAACTCTGAGAAAATGAAGCAAGAAATCCAGGTTTAATGTTTCTTCAAGGTTTGAATAAGATGCTAAAAGAATCTAAAAGACAATTTAATGCCTAATCTGTAAGCGAAATAGCCGGTTTTCAATACTGTTCTGAAGCTTTGTATTAATTAGACATATTTTCCTCTTCATATAAAACCATTTTAGATGGCAGAAGGAATTTGTTTTTTTCCAGAAAACTGTGAAAAATATTTATTTACTGCAATAATAACTAATACTAAGTTAGATTTAAAGAGAAACTAATAAACAATACATTTTAGTTAATTGATCGAAATTAATCATTTCTCCACACTACTTATTTATAGGCTAAGGTTTTTGATGCATGACTAAGAACACTGACTTAGTGGGTTCATAGAATTAAAAGTCCAATTTGCAGAAATTCAAAATGTTCTTTATTTCCATAGAAGTACACTTACAGTAGCAGAATTACATCACATACACAATTACAATCTTCCAAGGTCCCCGCCCCCCAAATAAAGCATTCACTTTCAAAATACACCTGCAGGCACACACACATTCAGTTTTGATTACACTCTGACTTTACGACTGTCTACTCACCTCACTGTGGCTTGCTTTTATACGTCAGATGATATTTCAAGACATCTGCGGAATGTTCTGTAACACGGCACCAGAAGAAACAAGAACTTTCTAGTCATTAACTCCATCTGTATCGGCAAGCCTTTTATCTGCTCTTTTGTGCATGTCAGCCACGCTATCGCGATAATGGCTCGCGACACTACTCCCTTCTCAAGGCCAGTCCTCCCGAACAGCACTATCGTAGCGGGCTAGACGATCCAGGTATACCACCAACACCTTTCCTCAGGGCACCTTCTGGATGCGGTAGACCACGTCATTTATCCTCTTTACCACCCGTACAGTCCTTGCCACGGTTGCTGAACTTCGGACAGCGTCCCTTGGTCCGGGTAGGGCGGTACAACCAGACCAGTTCACCTTGCTGGAATCCTTGGCAGTTGGCTTGCCTGTCGTATCGGGTCTTCATGCGGTCACTCACCTTCTGGATGCTCTGATGAGCCATCTCATGCATGTCATGGACACTTTTTTTCTCTCTTTTTGTAATTTACGTCCTCCAACATTTAGTCATATCAGACGATGAATGAAATGGGTGAAATGATGCTCAATGCGTCCGGGGTCCATGGAGCTTAGAGTTACCAGACATTCATCTTTCAGGATAAGAGAAAACCCCGGAAAAAACCTTATCCAGGTAACTCACCATGATGAGATTCGAACTCGGGACCTCTTGAACGTGAGGCAGACATACTACCACCATGCTACCGAGGCCGGCTTTGCAGATGGTCCACCAGGTTCTCCAAATACTCGGTTGCTGGTTGTTTCGCTTCCGCGGGGATCCCAAAAAGCCAGGTCACAGGGAAGGCATAACTCTTGGTCGAACATTTAGCTGGCTGGCATCATCCCAGTGGTGTCGCATGTCGACTAGTGGTATGCCAGCAGGAAGAGTGGCACCTTGACGTCCCAGTCTCATGATGGCTGGCACCACCTACCTCAGATGTTCCTCCAGTCTTCATGTACCTCTCGACCATGCCATCCAACTGCAGGTATAGGGGTGTTGTGCGGGTATTGTTCACCCCAAGTCTTTCCAGTGCCTGCTTCATCACGTTAGACTCAAAATTGGTGCCTCGGTCGGACGCTGGGAATGGTCCAGCTATGTCTACGGCGATCCTGTCGAATGGCGCTCCGACGTATTGCTGCACGCGACCCCAACTTCTAGTCTGGGGGCCGCAACTCGCCGCGCACACGTGACATTGACGGCACCATCTCTCAGCGTCTGCTTGGAGCCTCAAGTAGTAATAGCGCTGTGGGACTTTGTCGATTGTTCGTTTTGCTCCCAGATGTCCTCCTGAAGTACCGGCATGCACTTCCTCCAAGACCTCCGGGACCTTAATTCTGGGAAGTACCAACTATTCTCTCTGCGATTTCCCATCGGGCGATTCCCATACCCGGAACAGCACACTCTCTCTTGTCTTCATTGAGTCCCATTGGGCCCAGTACGACTTGTAGATGGCGATCCTCGGGCGATGTCCTCCCAGGTTGGTCTTGTCCCTGCCTCCACTTCTCTGAGGAGCAGCCCCAAGTCGGCGTTCGCCAGGGGCTCCCTCCTCAGACCTGGGCTATCCCAGGCATCCGCAAGCACTGCCGTGACCAATCTGATAGCTGCGACACGCTCCTTCTCTTCCGCTCTTGTGCACTGACCACACTCCTCCGGGCAGTGTCTTCGGGACATGGCGTCTGCGTTACCGTGGCTCTTCCCTCTACAATGTTCAGAGGTGAGGTCGTACTCCTGCAGCCTCTGTACCCAATGGGCTGTCTGGCCTTCCAGGTTCCTAAAGCTCAATAGCCTTGTGAGGGTGGAGTGGTCAATCCTCAGGTGGAATGGCTGACCGTACTGGTATTTGTGGAAGTGCTCCAAGGTCTTTACTATCGCCAGTAGCTCTCGCCAGTGACGCAGTAGTTCATTTATGCCTTGGCTGAAGGCGCACTGGTATCGTCTCAGCAGTTGTCGAACCTTCTCGAGCTGTTCTGCAGTCAGGTGGTCGGCCGCCCTCTCCAATAAGCCTTCCAGCCGGGACTCCAGATGTTGCGTCGGCGCCGGCTCCTGTCTTGTCGATTGCGGCTACGCTGACCGCGGGCTCGCACGTCCCCAGCTCCGTTAACGTCGTGATCGGTGTCCGCTAGGTTAAGCAGCCTCACTTGCACCTCTTTTCGGCACGGCAACAACGTTCTGGCTACACATAGTCCATGCACAGGCGTCTTCTGGTCTTCGTTCGCTGTCCTACCAGTCGCATCGTCATCACCACCTCCTTTCTCGCGGGGACAACCACGTCTACCTTCAAGATGACCCTGCAGATTCCAAGGTGCTCTTCGGGTTGCCGGAGTATCACCTCTTCTCCGTTAAGCCGCAGGACCTTCCTGCCGTCGTCGACCGCCGCCTCGTGGCTCCTGAGGGCATCCAATCACCTCCTCAGCCACCTTCGCGACGAACACCCACAGACGAACGGCATTCCGTCCCAAGGTCAACTTCAGTAGGGCCTCCTTCTTCACAGGCAAGGTGTCACCCGATGCCGGCATAAGCTGGTATGGTCGGCTTGGTTTTCTCGACGGCAAACCCCTTATGTCAGGTCCGATGACGGTCACGGTTCCCCCCGGTGTCTACGAGCACGCGGCACGGCTTCCTTCTCACCCAACCGTCTGTGATGAGGCTGTCATCCAATCGTCGGCTGACGGTGCAGAGTGTCACTCGAGGTGATGGTGGTGATGGCGCCGATGTGCCCCTCTCCATGACGGCCCTTACTCGTTTTCCGGCTGCTCTTCCTGGTTTGGGCAGTATCTCCAGGTGTCCCGGCTATGCACACCCCTAACACAGGCCACTAGGTCTTCGCCGGCGTTCCTCAACTGGTATTCGGTCTCCCGTGTAGCGGATACACATGGTTCGCGACCTCGGGGTAGCCGTCACCTTGGCCGCCTCCATCCTCAATGCTGCCGTTAGCATCTCGTGGATGTTTTTGTAGTCGCCGAGCATTAGGCGCTGACGAATCTCCGTGTCTCGTACCCCGTCAACGAATATGTTGGCGGCTTCCCGGGAGATGAACTCTGGTGGGAGGTCGACTAAGGCTTTGCTAGCCAATTGCTCAATTGTCAGGGCGAGCTCCTGCAGCGTCTCCCCTGGCTGCTGTAACCTTGACTTCAGCTGGATGCGGTACGCCTTAGCTAAGCAGTGGTTTCCAAAGCGATTCTCCAGGGCCTCCCAGATGTCCTTGGGTGCCGCCGCTGTCTGAACCGCTTTCAGGACTTCTGCGGCCAGTCCTGGAGACTGGCTATTAGCTGTGAGACCTCTTCCTCTGGTGACCATTTGTTGTGCTTGGCCACTGCGTCGTACTGGCGGCGGAAGACTTCGAAAGTTGTCGCGCCGTCGTATTTAGGTTTTACGCGCGCCGATGTTTTGCATCCCGGCGCTTCGGCCTTCAAAATCCTTCAACTTCCTCCCAACGATGTCCTCTAACATGGCGTTCAGGGACTTTGTATTGCTGTCGACCTTTCCCTCCAGATTGTTAACGCGGTTCGCAAGGTCTTCGACGTCTTCCACCATGGCGTTCAGGGACTTGGCGTTACTGTCAGCCTTTTCCTCTAGGTCATTGAAGTGGTTCGCCAGGTCTTCGACGCGGTCGTCCACTTGGCCCATCCGCTTGCCCAGCTCCATCACGTCATCCTTCAAGCCGGCCAACTGTTCCTCAAATTTGCCGGCGAGAGCCTCGTTCGCCACATTCATTTCCGTGGCCAGACTGTCGTTCGCTGCTCTCATTTCTGTGGTTAATTCGGCCTTCATTGCAGTCAGATTGTGATTTGTCGTCTCCAACTATGCAGCCAGGTCGCTATTTGCCGCCTCCGTCTCCGTTGTTAATTCGGTCACCGTCGCGGCCAAGTTATTATCTGTAGCTTCTGTCTTCGCAGCGAGGTTGTCGTTAGCCGTCATTTCTTTCAGTTCCGCTATACTTTTTTCCAATGCTGCCTCCATCGTGTTATGTCGCACTCCTGACACAAATTGTGACTTTTTGGGTTCATAGAATTAATAGTCCGAGTTGCAGATATTCCAAATCTTCTTTATTTCCGTAGAAATGCACTTAACAATTACAGCAGAATTGTTACGTACACAATCCCAATCTCCCAAGGTCGATGACAATAACAAACACTGTTCTGATTACACCTGTTTACATCAGCTCTCGTTACATCTGTTTGCGACTGACTCTTGGCAAGTCGTCGCCTTCTGAAATACTTCATTGATAAATTCGAGAGATTTCTGTAACAATCACTAGATATTTCTGGAATAAAAAAGACATCGAAAGTTCTATAAAACAATCAAGACGCCACCAGAATGTTCCAATTACCTCACTTATCTGTGTTGGTAAGTCTTATCTCAGTGATACACTATCCGACTGTTATCTCTATCTGCAGGTTCTTTGTGTACACAAGCCGCGCTTATCTCTCGGCACCGAACTTTCTGTGCTTTTCGCCGCGACATGAACAGCATCATCATCACTCATGGGATGACTGTGCTAATACTTAAAAATACATCCTTAATTTATGAAAGCTGCAGTGTTATTAACAAATATAAAGATACTTACTTTCTTACGTAAAGTTTCTCCAAAAAATCTGTAATTAAAAATAGAATATGTGGTTACAGAATACTGTTTCATTGCAGTCTTGTTCAAACAATTGTAAATCAAAAAATAGCAAAAAGCATTGTTGCTGACAAATTCCCCAGTATTAAGGAACTTACAAAGTGGTGTGGCCATGAGAACTGTGGAGCTAACAGAAGCAATTACATGCAGTTAGTTCTACATCAGTTATTTCAAAAGTAACCAAGATACACACACATCAATAGAACAAATGCAGCGATTCAAAATTATATATCCAACTCATGTTATACATATTTTTGTCAAGCATAGTTCTGATATTTGAAATGACACTACTTTTTAATACTGTTTTACTGTCAGAATAAGCTTAAGGACCTAAGATATGGAGTGGATTATGAAAATATTTCAGAACACCCTCCCACCCCATGCTGTATTTACTTTCTCAAACTTTAATAATTTACCATCTGTTGTCCTTCTACCCTATCCTTAGTGTTTGATTATTACACATAGAATACTATTTTCTACTTGCAGAAAATAATGTAGAAAATCATTCAATTCAAGTTTAAAGATGGACAGTAAGGATAACTGGAAATTAATTGGTCTTTCACACTAGGCAGGGCTGGAAAGATAGAATCAAACTGAAAAATTCCATCCAAGTTTTGAACCACTGATCTAGCATGGCAACATTTCATTTCATTTCATCCTTTAAATTTACAAATAAAGGATATGATCAAAGTATAAACTTGAAAGAAGCGTAGGGACAGTGAAGCACAAATTAGTACAAAAGTGAATCGAGAATATATTGACACATTGCTTCACTCACACTGTTTATTCACAGGACATGTTTCAAGAGCTCTTGCTCCTATCCTCAGCTGATACTCGATTAGTGTAAGTTGTAGTGGTTTCTTCTTTCTCCGTATTGTCAATAGATGGCGTGATGTACTTGTCAAAGATGTCCGGTGGTGGAGTTTCAAAATTCATGACTCTATGACGATTTTTGTTAATGAAGATTTTTTCCCATACGGAAAGGTCTATGGGGTGATTAACGTATTTTATTAGAGAAGTTTCCAAATTGATGTCATGTCTAGTATTCAAAAAATGAATAGCCACTGCTGATTTTTCTGTTCCACCATTTTTAATGTTTCTTAGATGTTCTTTAGTTCTGATGTTAATATTTGTTTTTGTTTTTCCTATATAAATTTTAGGGCAAGTTTCACATTTGATCTCATAGATTCCTGGTTTTTCTTTGGTAGTGATTGAATTTTTGGGAGGGCCTTTCAACAAATTTCTGATATTAAACCTATTTTGAGGTGCAAGAGTTATGTTGTGTTTTGAGAAGATTTTTTGGAATTTGTTATAGGCTGATGGGTGGAAGGTGAATTTTTTAAAAAGTTTTTTCTCTTTTTCTCCTGTAGGTTCTAGGGTGGTGGTTTCTTTTATTTTCTTAGCTTTGTTGAGTCTGTTAACTGTTTTGTCTACTAAATTTGGGTTGAAACCGTTGGATATAGCTACTTTTTTTATGTGTAGGTATTCTTCTTGATAATCTTCTCTGTTTAGTGGAAAGTTGATCATCCGAAAGATTAAACTGTTGAAAATGGCATGTTGGTGTTCTTTTGGGTTGAAACTGTTGTTCTTAATGTAATTATCTGTGTGTGTCGGTTTCCTGTAAATACCAAAAGTGAGTTTGTTGTTGTTCTTTTTTTTTTTTTTTTTTTTTTATCTTGATGTCCAAAAAGGGGAGCACACCATCCTCTTCTGTTTCCAATGTAAATTTTATAGCTGGATTTTGTATATTCAAAAGTCTAAGACCATCTTGTATGAGTTTTTTAGGTACTATTGCAAAAATGTCGTCAACATAGCGATACCACACTTTGAAATAATTTGGAAAAGCTTTTGTGATATGTGTTTCAAAAGCACTCATGAATAAATCTGTCAAGAAGGGAGACAATGGGTTGCCCATAGCTAGGCCCGTTTTTTGTTTATATATCTGTCCATTAAAGCTGAAAAAATTTTGATTGATACAAATTTCTGTAAGTTGTGAAAGTTCTTCTATTTCTTCAGGTGTTATTTGTATTGATTCCAGCCATTTTTTGAGAAGTGGAATAAGCTCATTGGTAGGTATACTTGGATATAAAGAAATGACGTCAAAGGATACTAAAGCATCTGTAGAGTTGATCTTTGTGTCCTTCAGGAGATTTAACAATTCAAACGAGTTTTTGATACTTAAATTTTCAAATTTTGTGAAGGATCTCAAGATTTGAACCAGCCATTTTGATAGTTGGTAAGTGGGTGCATCAATGTTATTAATTATTGGTCTGAGGGTAATTTCAGGTTTATGTATTTTGGGTAAACCATATATGTATGGTGTTTTTGGACTGTCTATTTTATTGTTCAATTTATCTCTTTTAGTCATGATTTTACTGTTTTTAATTGCTAATTCCGCAGATTTGCATGCTTTCTTTAATGGAGTTTAAAAGGTTGTCCATTTTTTTGCGATAGTCTTCTTTGTCCAATATTACTATTCTGTTACCCTTGTCTACTTTTGTGTAGACTACCGGTTTTTCATTTAAATTTTTGATTAATTTTTTATATGAATATCTTTTTGAATTTGCATTTTGAATATGATCTAGTTTCTAAGCACTGTGTTCTGATCGTAGATTTTTTGTTATCGGGCAAATTATATATCGCTATTTCAATGTCCGCGATATAGTTTTCAATGTTTTTTGTGTAATCTACACATGTTTTTAGGCCTTTGTTTAGAAAATCTATTTCTTTCTCCGTGAAGTTGTATGTGGATAGATTCGTTACATTGTTAGGTTTTTGACATGAGAGTAATAAATCATGCTTTTTATGTGGATTTGGTCCTTGCTTCTTTTGAAGATTCATGAATTTTTGTTTCAAAATGGCTGTTTTCTTACGCATTTTTTAATTAAGAATTGACAGCATATTATTTTCTAAGTTAGACCACATGGCCGGGTTCATACATTTCGAAATTTGTAAGTGTAGTTCGTATATTTTTAATTCTGTGGAATGTAACGAATTGAGTGGAGGTTTATTTCCATTTTAATTACACGTTTTTCTGCTGCTTTTTGTTGTTTGCTATTATTCTTGTGGAAATTATTCAATTTGGAAACTTCTCTAATAAAATACGTTAATCACCCCATAGACCTTTCCGTATGGGAAAAAATCTTCATTAACAAAAATCGTGATAGAGTCATGAATTTTGAAACTCCACCACCGGACATCTTTGACAAGTACATCACGCCATCTATTGACAATACGGAGAAAGAAGAAACCACTACAACTTACACTAATCGAGTATCAGCTGAGGATAGGAGCAAGAGCTCTTGAAACATGTCCTGTGAATGAACAGTGTGAGTGAAGCAATGTGTCAATATATTCTCGATTCAGTTTTGTACTAAAGGATATGATGTTGCTGTTGTTTTCAAATGCTAGGCTTTGGCAATGAAGCCATTAGCTCTCTTGCTCCCCAATATTTCTGTGTAGTGGGTCCGGCAGGTAGGGCTTCACAAGTTTAAAAGATGTTCTACAGTCATTTCCTCTTCTTTGTTGCACAGAGGACAATTTGGACTTGTATAAATTCCTATTCTGTGTAAGTGTTTGGCAAATAATCATGTGTCGTAAATAAATCTAAAATTTGCTACTGCAGCTTTATGTGGGATTTCTGGAATAATTTCTGGATTTTTAATTAAAATGTTCCATTTTTTATCTTTGGCTTTGTTGGATATTGATTGGTTTTTTTATTTGCTTTTGATTTATCTTTTTATGCATGTAAAGGGTAAGTTTCTACTTTTGTTGTGAATTAAATTTGCACCTTTTTTGGCAAGAAAATCAGCTGATTCATTTCCAGCAATACGACAATGTGCAAGTATCCCCTGTAATATAATTCTTTTCTGTAGTTTTTGAAGTTGTTGGATCATTTTGTGACATTCTTTAATTTGGATTTTATATGAACTTATTGCACATAATGCTGCTTTAGAATCAGAAGGTATGACAGCATTTTTGAATTTATCTATTCTGTATAGAAGGTGTTGGAGTGAAATATGAATAGCCGTTACTTCTGCATCAAAATTTGTTGTGTGGTATCCTGCTGGTTGATAGAATGAGAACAGTGCATACTTAATTCCTGCTCTTGAGTTGTTGTCCAAGTTATATCCATCTGTGTAGATATTGTCACCCGAATGTCGGAACACCCTATAGAGCGGGCAAGCAGGAGACGGTCGGCGTTCGCCACGCCCCCCTCGTTTGTCTTATGTCGGTAACAAGGGGTGACTGGGAAAAAAACATCACTGCGCCGTCTCTTTCTGTTCCACCTGTGGTCTCGAACTTACGGGATATTTCATCTAATCTAGAACCTTCCAGATCGGCCAGCTGACCCTATATAAGAAACACGTCGGGCAAGAGGAGTTAGTCAGCTAGTGTACGGACAAGAAGATTGTGTACGTGCATCCGAACGGTAACGGACGAACTGGTGAATTGTAATTGTGTGCATTACGTAATTCTGTGTAATTGGCAAGTGTTCAACTGTAAGTCGGTGGAAATTAAGAACATTGTTGAGTTTGTGTAATTGGACTCTTCATTTCACGAACCCACAGTCACACTGGTGTCAGGAAGCGGGAAGATAACATCACCGAACATTACAACCATGGACGCGGCATTGGAAAATTTTTTGGAGAAGATGAAGGAAATGAAGGCCGAATTAACAAAGACGGAAGCGGCAAATAACAGCCTGGCCGCGAAGCTGGAGACTACAAATAATAACCTGGCCACGGAACTGAAACAAATGAAGACGGCCAACGACAACATCACCGAGAAGATGGAAGAAATGAAGGCCGAATTAACAGCGAAGAAGGAAACGGCAAACAACAACTTGGCCACGACAATGACCACAAAGATGGCCGAACTGACCACGGAAATGAAGGTGGCGAACGAGGCTCTCGCCGCCAAATTTGAAGAACAGTTGGCCCGCGTGAGGGATGACGTGACAGAGCTGGGCAAGCGGATGGGCCAAGTGGACGAGCGCGTCGAGGAAATGGCGAGCCGCGTTAACGACCTGGAAGGGAAGGCCGACAGCAGCGTCAAGTCCCTGAACGCCATGGTGGAGGACGTCGTCGGCAGGAGGTTGAAGGATTTGAAGGCCGACGCACCGGGACGCGACACAACATCGGCGCGCGTCAAACCTCCGAAATATGTTGGCGCGTCAACATGTGAGGTCTTCCACCGCCAGTTCGACACAGTGGCCAAGCACAACAGATGGTCACCGGAGGAGGAGGCCACACAGTTAATAGCCAGCCTCCAGGGACGGGCCGCGGAAGTACTAAACGCGGTGCAGACATCGGCGGCGCCCAAGGACATCTGGGAGGCCTGGAAAATCGTTTCGGAAACCACCGCTTAGCCGCAGCGTACCGCAGCCAGCTAAAGGCAAGGTCACAGCAGCCGGGGGAGACGCTGCAGGAGTTCGCCATAGCGATTGAGCAGCTGGCTAGCAAGGCCTTTGTTGACCTGCCACTGGAGTTCGTATCCCGGGGAGCTGCCTACAACTTTGTCGACGGGGTACGGAACACGGAGATTCGTCAGCGCCTAATGCTCGGCGATTATAAAACCATTCACGAGGCGCTGACAGCGGCATTAAGGATGGAGGCGGCCAAAGTAACATCTATCCCGACGTCGAGAACGAGGAGTGTCCGCTACGCCAGAGAAAGAAGAGTGACACTGCGCGCCGTCAGCCGGCGTATGGATGACAGCCTCATCGCGGACGGTTGGGAAAGAGGAAAGCCGTGCCGCGTGCTGGTGGACACCGGGGCGGCCGCGACCATCATCACACCTGACGTGGCGAAGGGTTTGCCGACAAGGAAGCCAAGCCGACCCTACCAGCTTTTCACGGCATCGGGCGACACCTTGCCTGTGGAGGAGGCCCTGCTGGAGCTGACCTTGGGACGGAGTGCCGTGCGTCTGTGGGTGTTCGTCGCGAAGGTGGCTGAGGAGGTGATACTGGGATTGGATGCCCTCAGGAGCCATGAGGCGACGGTCAACGTCGGCAGGAAGGTCCTGCGGCTCAACGGGGAAGAGGTTATACTCCGTCAACCAGAGGAGCGCCTTGGAATTTGCAGGGTCGTCTTGAGCGAAGACGTGGTTGTCCCCGCGAGGAGCAAGGTGGTGGTGACGGCGCGACTGGAGAGCCAGAGAACCAGGAACATGATGCTGGAGCAGAAGACGCCTGTACACGAACTGCGTGTAGCCAGGGAATTGCTGCCGTGCCGAGAGGAGGTACCAGTGAGACTGCTAAATCCAACGGACACCGATCACGACGTCCAGGACGGGACGGAGTTGGGAACGTGCGAGCCCGTGGTGAGTGTAACAGCAATCGACTAGACGCAGGAGCCGGTGCCGACGAAACACCTGGGGCCCCGGCTAGAAGGCCTACTGGAGAGGGCGGCCGACCACCTGACCGCAGAACAGCTGGAGAAAGTTCGACAACTGCTGAGGCGATACCAGAGCGTCTTCAGCCAAGGCAACAGTTACTACGGCCGCACGGACAAAGTGCTTCACCGCATCGACACCGGGGATGCCCGGCCTATTCAGCAACCACATAGACGCGTTCCGCTGGCGAAGCAAGGGGCGGTACGAGACATGCTGGAGGACATGAGATCCAGGGGAGTGATTGAAGATTCGGATAGCCCTTGGTGTTCCCCTGTAGTCTTGGTGACAAAGAAGAACGGCGAGCTGCGCTTCTGCGTAGACTACAGAAAGTTGAACGCTGTCACCCGGAAGGACTGTTTTCCCTTACCCCGGATTGACGACACCCTGGACACGCTAGCTGGTGCACAGTGGTTCTCGACCCTGGACCTGAAGTCGGGCTACTGGCAGGTAGCTCTAGACCCAAGAGACAAGGAGAAGACCGCATTGTCGACAGGTAAAGGGCTCTGGCAGTTCACGGTTATGCCCTTTGGCCTCTGCAATGCACCAGCTACCTTCCAGCGCCTCATGGAGTCAGTGATGAGAGGGCTGACTTACGACGCCTGCCTGCTATACCTGGACGACATCATTATCGTCGGAAAGACTTTTGATGATGACCTGGAGAATCTGAGTAAGGTGCTACAGAGGCTGCAGGCGACCAACTTGAAGCTGAACGCGAAGTGCCAGCTCTTCCGCAAGGAAGTGAACTACTTGGGCCACATAGTCTCAGCAACCGGAATGGCCACAGACCCGCGGAAGACACAAGCTATGAGAGATTGGCCTCGCCCAAGGGAGAAGAAAGAGCTGCGCAGTTTCCTGGGGCTGTGCAGTTATTACCGCCGCTTCATAAAGGGGTTCTCCAATATCGCAAAACCCCTCACCCGCTTGACAGAGGAACACCGGCCTTATGTGTGGACGGAGGACGCCGAAAACGCTTTCCAGCACCTAAAGGAGACCCTGTGCAGTGCTCCAATTTTGGGTTTCCCACAACCGGGTGGCGCCTTCATTGTGGACACCGACGCTAGCGACCATTGCATTGGAGGTGTCCTATCGCAGATCCAGGACGGCCATGAGCAGGTGATAGCCTACTACAGCAAGACGCTATCCAAGGCAGAGAAGAACTACTGCGTCACCCGACGAGAGCTACTGGCGGTAGTAAAGACCTTGGAGCACTTCCACAAGTACCTGTACGGTCAGCCATTTCACCTGAGGACTGACCATTCCACCCTAACCTGGCTATTGAGCTTTAAGAACCTGCAAGGCCAGACAGCACGTTGGGTCCAGAGGCTGCAGGAGTACGACTTCACCTCGGAACATCGTAGAGGGAACAGCCACGGTAACGCAGACGCCATGTCCCGAAGACCCTGTCCAGAAGAGTGCGGCCAGCGCACAAGAGTGGAAGAGAAGCAGCGTACCGCAGCAGTTTGAGTAGTTGTGGTAGTGCCTGCGCACAGCTGGGGTAGCGCAGGCCTGAGGAGGGAGCAGCTGGCGGACGCAGACTTGGGGCCACTCTTGAGGGAAGTGGAGTCAGGGACAAGACCACCCTGGGAGGACATCGCACCGAGGAGCGCCACCTACACGTCGTACTGGGTCCAATGGGACTCGTTGAAGACCAGCGAGGGCGTGCTGTTCCGGGTATGGGAATCACCCGATGGGAGGACGCAGAGAGAACAGTTGGTACTTCCCCGGAGTAAGGTCCCGCAAGTCTTGGAGGAAGTGCACGCCGGTACTTCGGGAGGACACCTGGGAGCGAACCAAACGATTGACAAACTACGGCAGCGCTACTACTGGCTGAGACTCCGAGCAGATGCTGAGAGATGGTGCCGTCAGTGTCACGTGTGGGCGGCGAGTCGTGGCCCCCAGACTAGGAGCCGGGGTCCCATGCAGCAGTACAACGTCGGCGCGCCATTCGAACGGATCGCCGTTGACATTGCTGGACCTATGGCCGCGCCATGGCTCAGTGGTTAGACCGCTTGGCTCTCACCAAGGCGGCCCGGGTTCGATCCCAGGCGACCGCAAAGTGAGATTTGTGGTGGAGGACATGGCGCTGGGGCGCGTTTTCTCCGGGACCTCCGGTTTCCCCCGCCATCTCATTGCACCGGTGCTCCATCATCATTTCATGTATCATCAGTGTCACCGCCTGCGGTGCCGTATGTAGTAAAAGCGGGCGTTAAACACTACACATTACATTACATTACATTGCTGGACCGTTCCCAGTTTCCGACCGAGGCAACAAGTACCAAATGGTGGTCGTGGACTACTTCACCAAGTGGCCGGAGGTGTATGCCATCCCAAACCAAGAGGCAAAGACAATCACAGACTGCCTCGTGGAGCAAGTGTTCTGTCGATTTGGGGTGCCGTTAGAGCTACACAGTGACCAGGGTACCAATTTTGAGTCCGATCTAATGAAGGAGGCACTACAAAGGTTTGGGGTGAACAAGACCCGCACGACGCCTCTACATCCCCAGTCGGATGGCATGGTCGAAAGATACATCAAGACCTTAGAGGAACACCTGAGGAAGGTCGTGGCCAGCCATCAACGAGACTGGGACGTAAAGGTACCACTGTTCTTGCTGGCCTACCGCTCGTCCACACACGACACAACTGGGATGACGCCAGCCAGCGTAATGTTCGGCCGAGAGTTACGCCTCCCTTGTGACCTGGCTTTTGGAAGCCCTCCGGAGGCGAAGCAGCCGGTGACCGAGTACATGTAGAACCTGGTGGATCACCTCCACGACATGCACGAGCTGGCTCGCCAGAACATCCAGAAGGCAAGCGACCGCATGAACACCAGGTACGACAGGCAAGCCAACAGCCAAGGGTTCCAGCAAGGTGACCTGGTCTGGTTGTACCGCCCTACCCGGACTAAGGGGCGCTGCTCGAAGCTCCAGCAGCCATGTCAAGGACCGTACCGGGTGGTGAAGAGGATTAACGACGTGGCTACCGCATCCAGAAGGTTCCCCGAGGGAAGATGTTGGTGGTACACCTGGATCACCTGGCACGCTACGATGGTGCTGTTCGGGACGACCAGCTTTGAGGAGGGAGCAGTGTCACCCGAACGTCGGAACACATTATAGAGCGGGCAAGCAGGAGACGGTCGGCGTTCGCTACACCCCCCCTCGTTTGTCTTATAGCGGTAACAAGGGGTGGCTGGGAAAAAAACATCACTGCGCCGTCTCTTTTTGTTCCACCTGTGTTCTCGAACTTATGGGATATTTCATCTAATCTAGAACCTTCCAGATCGGCCAGCTGACCCTATATAAGCAACACGTCGGGCAAGAGGAGTTAGTCAGTGCTTGACGTGCTAGTGTACGGACAAGAAAATTGTGTACGTGCATCGGAACGGTAACGGACAAACTAGTGAATTATAATTGTGTGCATTACGTAATTCTGTGTAATTGGCAAGTGTTCAACTGTAAGTCGGTGGGAATAAAGAACATTGTTGAGTTTGTGTAATTGGACTCTTCATTTCACGAACCCACAAAGTCACAATATGTAACCATTCTATTGTTCACCGTTTCTAATGCTAGTGCTTTTAGTACAGGTTTGGAAGTTTCAGATTTTGTAACTATTTGTTCTAAAACTAGTTGAATATTAATTGGTTCAAAAGTTAGTGGGTTTTCTTTGATTAAAATGTTTTCTTTAGAATTAGGAAGATTCAGATCTGTTTTTAATTCCGTAACTTTGTGTAGGAAACTTTTGGTGTTTTCATCTTGATTGGTTGTAGTAATCTTTTCTCCCATTTTGTTGTTTTTAATCGCAACATTTTTTCATGTTGCTCCTCCAAAGTTAGATGTATTGGATAGTTCCGAGTTAAGGCTTGCATTGCCGTGATTGGAGTTGTTTTTGCTGCACCAGCTATTAGCCGCGGGCCTGATTTTGGCATACTTCTAGGTGATTTATGTTAGAACTGTTTGCTGTAATTATTACCTCGGCATTATAAAGAAGTATTGGCTTGATGAATGTTTTGTATGTGGTGTTCAGTGTCTCCCGATTACTGCGCCACTTGACTCCAGCTAATCTTTTCAAAATTGATTCTTTTCTTTTTTTTTGATTTGTTAACTACTGCTTCAATATGATGTCTCCAAGATAATTTTGAATCAAAAATTGTTGCTAAATATTTTGTTTCATATGTTTGTTTTTGTTTTCTTGAACTGCAATTTAGTTTAGGGATTTTCTTTTTTAAGCTAAATATTTTTTTTTTATTTATCCAGATTTATGAACCCTATTTTACACAGTGGTATATTAGGGTTATAGTTGATACATAAAAATACACAATTTTAACAAAAATATTTTAAATACTAGAAGGAAGAAAATATGTTATAATCTGATGCATATTGATTTAAACTATTTCAGACGTTTAAACACTGAGTTTATAAACATCATGAAAGTGGTATATTAGGGTTAGAGTTGATACATAAAAATACACAATTGTAACAAAAACATTTTAAATACTAGAAGGAAGAAAATATGTAATAATCTGATGCATATTAAGTTAAACTATTTCAGACGTTTAAACACTGAGTTTATAAACATCATGAAGTACTTATACTGTTGTGGCTTCATTAGCAAAGATGTGAGCGGAGCAGAAAATTCAGTTCCTAGAGAGTCTAGCTTGAATATTAATTCTTGTCTTTCTCTCCAGAAAATGGGACAACAGAAAAGGAGATGAACCACAGTTTGAAATTCTTCACCACACATGCACTTGGGGTTAGATGTTAAGTGAAAACGTGATAAAGTATTCACCAAATTTACCATGTCCACTTAAAAATTGTGTCAAAACAAAATTTGGTACAAGAGTTTCACATTTTCCTCCTTTCATATACACTAGGGAAAAATGTTTTTGTTAAACTTCCATTTGGAGTTGTTAGCCATTGTTGGTTCCATTCAAGAATATGTTGATGTATTATTCTCCTTACAGTAGAAATAGGACATAAAGAGTATGTCACAGGAAGATTGGATTCTGCAGCCTTCTTAGCCAAGCAATCAGCTCTCTCGTTACCTAAAATTCCACTGTGTCCTTTAACCCATCCCATGCAAATATGTCCTGGATGGTTTTGAAGCAAGGTTCTGATTTCATGCGCTAATGAATTTAAGTTGTATTTATCATTAATAGTGAGTAGAGCTGATTGTGAATCACTAAGAATACGGGCACTGTTCCCATTAACAGTACACCATTTTATAGCTTCTTTAATTGCTAAGAGCTCCGACTGGAATACAGAACATTCAGGTGACAATTTAAACATGGAATGAGTTAGTTCCGTTTGGTTTTCATAAACAACAAAAGCACATCCTACTGCAGATACATTATCTTCAAATTGGTAACACGAACCATCTGTATATATGTAATAATCATGAAAATTACATATTTCCTTTAAACAGGTTACAAAACTTGATGGGTGTCCTGCTGTGGTAGGATGCTCCGGGATTTGTAGTTTTAAGTGAGACAGATAAGACGCACATTCACGTTCAAGTCTTAAATTCATAATAGTTGCTCTTGATAAACCAGTGAGAGCCAAAGGTTCGATGTTAGCTATAATCTGAGCTGCATCAGTGGAGATTGTACGAATTCCTCGAATTATGCGAAGGAGGAATCCCCTTTGAATTTGTGCAAGTTTTTTAACTGACCACTTTTTATTAAGATACATACAAAATTAGGGGCACTAAGCTAAATATTTGGAATGTTGTTTTGTCAGTATTGTCACGCGAGCATCGGAACACCCTATAGAGTGGGCGACAGGAGACGGGTCGGCGTTCGCCCCGCCCCCTCGTTTGTCTTATAGCGTTAAGAAGGGATGGTTAGGAGAGGGATGTCGGGCCCCTGAGCCGTCTCTTTACCCTTCTCCTAGGTTCTGGAAACTCGGGACATTCAATCTAATCGAGAACCTTCTAGATCGGCAAGCGGACCCTATATAAGCAACACGTCGTGCAAGGGGCAGTCAGTCAGGCAGTTCTTGGTGTAAGAGTTAGTCAGTGACGTGTTAATGAACGAGAAGATTGTGCAACGGAAGACTTTACGTAACTGTGTATGTGTATCGCAGTTTACGTAATCGCGAGGACAAGTGAAATTGTAACGAACTGGTGAATTGTAATTGTGTGCAGCACATAATTCTGTGTAATTGGCAAGAGTTTAACTGTAAGTCGGTGGAAATAAAGAACATTTTGAGTGGTGAAATTGGACTTTTCATTTCACGAACCCACAAAGTCACACTGGTGTCAGGAAGCGGGAAGACAACAGCACCGAACATTACAGCCATGGACGCGGCATTGGAAAAGATTTTGGAGAAGATGATGGAAATGAAGGCGGAACTGACAGAAATGAAGACGGCCAACGGCAACATCACCGAGAAGATGGAAGAAATGAAGGCCGAATTAACAACAAAAACGGAAGCGGCAAATAACAGCCTGGCCGCGAAGCTGGAGACTACAAATAACAACCTGGCCGCGGAACTGAAACAAATGAAGACAGCCAACGACAGCATCACCGGGAAGATGGAAGAAATGAAGGCCGAATTAACAACAAAAATAGAAGCGGCAAATAACAACCTGGCCGCAAAGCTGGAAGAAATGATGACGGCTAACGGTAACCTCACGGAGAAGATGGAAGAAATAAAGGTTGCGAACGAGGCCCTCGCCGCCAAGTTTGAGGAACGGTTGGCCGGCGTGAGGGATGACGTCACGAATCTGGGCAAGCGGATGGGTCAAGTAGACGACCGCCTTAATGATTTAGAGGAAAAGACCGACAACATCGCAAAACCCCTCACCCGCCTGATGGAGGAACACCGGCCTTATGTGTGGACAGAGGACGCCAAAAACGCTTTCCAGCACCTAAAGGAGACCCTGTGCAGTGCTCCAATTTTGGGTTTCCCACAACTGGGTGGCGCCTTCATTGTGGACACCGACGCCAGCGACCATTGCATTGGAGGTGCCCTATCGCAGATCCAGGACGGCCATGAGCGGGTGATAGCCTAATACAGCAAGACGCTATCCAAGACAGAGAAGAACTACTGCGTCACCCGACGAGAATTATTGGCGGTAGTAAAGACCTTGGAGCACTTCCATAAGCACCTGTACGGTCAGCCATTCCACCTGAGGACTGACCATTCCGCCCTAACCTGGCTATTGAGCTTTAAGAACTTGGAAGGCCAGACGGCACGTTGGGTCCAGAGGCTGCAGGAGTACGACTTCACCTCGGAACATCGTAGAGGGAAGAGCCACGGTAACGCAGACGCCATGTCCCGAAGACCCTGTCCAGTAGAGTGCGGCCAGTGCACAAGAGTGGAAGAGAAGGAGCGTGCCGCAGCAGTCCGAGTAGTTGTGGCAATGCCTGCTGAAGGCTGGGATAGCGCAGGCCTGAGGAGGGAGCAGCTGGCGGACGCAGACTTGGGGCCACTCTTGAGGGAAGTGGACGCAGGGACGAGACCAACCTGGGAGGACATCGTACAGAGGAGCACCACCTACAAGTCATACTGGGCCCAATGGGACTCGTTGAAGACCAGAGAGGGCGTGCTGTTCCGGGTATGGGAGTCACCCGATGGGAAGACGCAGAGAGAACAGTTGGTACTTCCCCGGAGTAAGGTCCCGGAAGTCTTGGAGGAAGTGCACGCCAGTACTTCGGGAGGACACCTGGGAGCGAACCGAACGATTGACAAACTTCGGCAGCGCTACTTCTGGCTGAGACTCCGAGCAGATGCTGGTGGTACACCTGGACCGCCTGGCACGCTACGATGGTGCTGTTCGGGACGACCAGCTTTGAGGAGGGAACAGTGTCACGCGAGCATCGGAACACCCTATAGAGTGGGCGACAGGAGACGGGTCGGCGTTCGCCCCGCCCCCTCGTTTGTCTTATAGCGTTAAGAAGGGATGGTTAGGAGAGGGATGTCGGGCCCCTGAGCCGTCTCTTTACCCTTCTCCTAGGTTCTGGAAACTCGGGACATTCAATCTAATCGAGAACCTTCTAGATCGGCAAGCGGACCCTATATAAGCAACACGTCGTGCAAGGGGCAGTCAGTCAGGCAGTTCTTGGTGTAAGAGTTAGTCAGTGACGTGTTAATGAACGAGAAGATTGTGCAACGGAAGACTTTACGTAACTGTGTATGTGTATCGCAGTTTACGTAATCGCGAGGACAAGTGAAATTGTAACGAACTGGTGAATTGTAATTGTGTGCAGCACATAATTCTGTGTAATTGGCAAGAGTTTAACTGTAAGTCGGTGGAAATAAAGAACATTTTGAGTGGTGAAATTGGACTTTTCATTTCACGAACCCACAAAGTCACACTGGTGTCAGGAAGCGGGAAGACAACAGCACCGAACATTACAGCCATGGACGCGGCATTGGAAAAGATTTTGGAGAAGATGATGGAAATGAAGGCGGAACTGACAGAAATGAAGACGGCCAACGGCAACATCACCGAGAAGATGGAAGAAATGAAGGCCGAATTAACAACAAAAACGGAAGCGGCAAATAACAGCCTGGCCGCGAAGCTGGAGACTACAAATAACAACCTGGCCGCGGAACTGAAACAAATGAAGACAGCCAACGACAGCATCACCGGGAAGATGGAAGAAATGAAGGCCGAATTAACAACAAAAATAGAAGCGGCAAATAACAACCTGGCCGCAAAGCTGGAAGAAATGATGACGGCTAACGGTAACCTCACGGAGAAGATGGAAGAAATAAAGGTTGCGAACGAGGCCCTCGCCGCCAAGTTTGAGGAACGGTTGGCCGGCGTGAGGGATGACGTCACGAATCTGGGCAAGCGGATGGGTCAAGTAGACGACCGCCTTAATGATTTAGAGGAAAAGACCGACAACATCGCAAAACCCCTCACCCGCCTGATGGAGGAACACCGGCCTTATGTGTGGACAGAGGACGCCAAAAACGCTTTCCAGCACCTAAAGGAGACCCTGTGCAGTGCTCCAATTTTGGGTTTCCCACAACTGGGTGGCGCCTTCATTGTGGACACCGACGCCAGCGACCATTGCATTGGAGGTGCCCTATCGCAGATCCAGGACGGCCATGAGCGGGTGATAGCCTAATACAGCAAGACGCTATCCAAGACAGAGAAGAACTACTGCGTCACCCGACGAGAATTATTGGCGGTAGTAAAGACCTTGGAGCACTTCCATAAGCACCTGTACGGTCAGCCATTCCACCTGAGGACTGACCATTCCGCCCTAACCTGGCTATTGAGCTTTAAGAACTTGGAAGGCCAGACGGCACGTTGGGTCCAGAGGCTGCAGGAGTACGACTTCACCTCGGAACATCGTAGAGGGAAGAGCCACGGTAACGCAGACGCCATGTCCCGAAGACCCTGTCCAGTAGAGTGCGGCCAGTGCACAAGAGTGGAAGAGAAGGAGCGTGCCGCAGCAGTCCGAGTAGTTGTGGCAATGCCTGCTGAAGGCTGGGATAGCGCAGGCCTGAGGAGGGAGCAGCTGGCGGACGCAGACTTGGGGCCACTCTTGAGGGAAGTGGACGCAGGGACGAGACCAACCTGGGAGGACATCGTACAGAGGAGCACCACCTACAAGTCATACTGGGCCCAATGGGACTCGTTGAAGACCAGAGAGGGCGTGCTGTTCCGGGTATGGGAGTCACCCGATGGGAAGACGCAGAGAGAACAGTTGGTACTTCCCCGGAGTAAGGTCCCGGAAGTCTTGGAGGAAGTGCACGCCAGTACTTCGGGAGGACACCTGGGAGCGAACCGAACGATTGACAAACTTCGGCAGCGCTACTTCTGGCTGAGACTCCGAGCAGATGCTGGTGGTACACCTGGACCGCCTGGCACGCTACGATGGTGCTGTTCGGGACGACCAGCTTTGAGGAGGGAACAGTGTCACGCGAGCATCGGAACACCCTATAGAGTGGGCGACAGGAGACGGGTCGGCGTTCGCCCCGCCCCCTCGTTTGTCTTATAGCGTTAAGAAGGGATGGTTAGGAGAGGGATGTCGGGCCCCTGAGCCGTCTCTTTACCCTTCTCCTAGGTTCTGGAAACTCGGGACATTCAATCTAATTGAGAACCTTCTAGATCGGCAAGCGGACCCTATATAAGCAACACGTCGTGCAAGGGGCAGTCAGTCAGGCAGTTCTTGGTGTAAGAGTTAGTCAGTGACGTGTTAATGAACGAGAAGATTGTGCAACGGAAGACTTTACGTAACTGTGTATTTGTATCGGAGATTACGTAATCGCAAGGACAAGTGAAATTGTAACGAACTGGTGAATTGTAATTGTGTGCAGCACGTAATTCTGTGTAATTGGCAAGAGTTTAACTGTAAGTCGGTGGAAATAAAGAGCATTTTGAGTGGTGAAATTGGACTTTTCATTTCACGAACCCACAAAGTCACAGTATTTATGTTCATCAAATTGTTGTCAGTCCACTTTTCCAATAGTATCAGAGCCTTTTCCATTGAAGTTTTGGATTTCTCTATTTGTGGGGAAGATGTCCACATGATCATGTCATCTGCAAAAAGTGCTGTCTTTATTTCTGTGTTTGATACAGCCGCGGGAAGATCATTGATGTAGATGTTGAACAAGGTTTTACTCAGTACTGCACCTTGTGGTAGGCCCATTTTTATTTGTCGGAATTTGGATGTACTGTCATTGTATTTTGTAGCACAGAAACGTTGAGAGAGAAGCTGAGTGATCCAATTTAACATGTTATCTTAAATGCCTAGTTTTGAAAGTTTCTCAAGAAGTTTATGCCTCCATACTGAATCGTATGCTTTTTCAAAATCAATGAAAACTGATAGCATATCTTGATTTTTGTTGAAAGATTCTTTGACATCTTGAGATAGTTGAATTGTATTTTCTTTAATAGATAAGTGTTGTCTGAATTCTGTTTGAGCAGTTGTTAATATGTTATTACTTTCTAAGAATCAATTTAGCCTTGCCGAAATCATACGTTCTGGTGTTTTTGATGACACTTGTTAAGGAAATTGGTCTGTAGTTATTTATTTTGTCGGGTGCTTTGTCTTTTTTTAGAATAGGAATAATTTTTGGTTTTTTCCACTCTGTATGTACAGTAGAGGTCCATGATATATTAAATAATTTCAGTAGTACCTTTCTTCCCTTTGATCCTAGGTGTTTCAGAAATTCAGTATGTATTTTATCTAGTCCAGGAGACCTTTTATCTTTCAACTCATGGATGGCATGATTTAGTTCCCTTATAGTGAATTCTTTGCTGAATACATTTGTTTGTTATGGGCACTTTTTAAATTTTTTGAGATCTTTTTTAATCTGCCTTTGTTTTCTTTTTGCTTCAGAGGAAAGTTTATGCTGAGAGCTGTAATACTTATTAAAGGCTTCAGAAATAGAGTAATTTGAAGCAAGTGTTTTCCCATTTAGTTTGAGTGGTTCTTTCCTTGTTTCTTTCTGACAATTAATTTTACTTATATATCCGTATACTTTTTTTGCATCTTTTCTATAATCAGCTTTTTCAATAAATTCACTGAAAGCTTTTTCTTTGGCAATATGAATTTCTTTTTTACATTTTGCTGCCTTTCTTCGCCATTCTTGTGTATCTGTTGGGTTATTGGACAATTCTGCTTTTTCCCTTGCTATGTCCCTTTCTTCTTTTAACTTTGATAGTTCTGTATTCCAAAAGGGTTTGTAATTTTTAGTTTTTCCTCTTGGGATCCATTTTTTTGTTGCTTCAAGAATTATATTTGTTATTGTTTTATTGAGTTTATCTACAGATGCTTCATGTTGAGCGGAGTAAAGATTTTGTTCAGTTTCCTCAGTAAATTTTGTCCAATTTGATTTTCTAAAATTCCAAAGGTATTTCAACTTTGGCCTGCTAATATTTTGCTTGTCATGAAGTATTATGGCTGCAATAACTGCTCTATGATCAGATCCTATGTCTTCAATGATTTCACGTGTTGTCTTATCTTTTAGTATCTGAAGATACTAATAATAGGTCTGGATTAGTGCACTGGCCATTATAGTGTAGGTATGTGGGGCAATCCCCATTCTTGTAGATAAGATCTAAAGTGTTAGAATTTAATAAATCTTCAATAGTTTTACCACAGACATTGTCGTCTTTGTATCCCCATTTTGGTAAATGACCATTGAAATCACCAATCAAAATTGTTTTACAGTATATATTTATTATATTCAGACAAGGATTGTTATTTGGTGGATTGTATATACCATATATGGTGTAACGTGAATTTCCTTTCCAGATTTCAATTTGAATAATTTCTGTTTTATCTTTTTGCTGCATTTCTTTTATAATTTTAAACTTTGATAAGATGTTTGTTCTGACATCTGTAAGTATTCCACTAGCTATTTGGCGTGATTTGGGGAGAACATATATATTAAATCCAGAAATTTCAAAATATTTTAGTAGCTCATTTGTTACATTGGCTTCTTGGATGATGAATACGTCTTTTTCTTTTTCTTCTATGACTTTTTGAAGTTCCATTCTTTTACTCTGTGAAAGTCCTCCTGCATTCCATTGGAGAATTTTGAGGGTGTTCTGTAATTGACGTCCTGCAGATATGTTATTACATAATGATATACATAAAGATTACATAAAAATTCTTATTTACATAGTACTGAATTAGAACATGTCATATACTTTTGAAAGTAATGAGTCGGTAATTCAAACACAAACATCACTTAAATTATCCTTACTTGGACATGTTTCGGAGAACGGTTATGTCCCCATCATCAGCAGTTATCCTACTGGTTGGATCTGTGGTTTCCTGAAGTGAGCTGGTTGTCTGTGAGATGAACTTCCAAAGAGAATTTTCAGGTGGCAATTTGAAATTTAAAGTATACTGTTTGTTTTTTATAATTAGCAACTTTTCCAAAACATCGAGTTTGGCTGCATTACTGGCTGGCTTTAATAGTTTTACATTTGGTACAATTTCATGATTGGTAGACCAGAAATGGTGGGCTATTGCTCACTTTTCTATTTGTTTGTATTTCACACATCTCATATGTTCCTGTAATCTAATATGTAAACTTCTTTTGGTTTTTCCTATGTAGAACTTATTGCAGTCTGAGCAGTTGATTTTGTATATACCTGATTTCTTGTTTACAGGTACTGGGTCTTTTACGTTGTTGCATAATATGTTTCTTAAACTGAATTTATTTATTGGGGCTAGGGTGATAATGTACTTCTTGAATATCTTGTTGAATTTATGATGCAGTCTGGGATGATACGTGAATTTCCTGAACTGTGTCTCGGATTTTGATTTTGTTAATTTTGTGCAATATGTGTTTCTGTTTCTTGAATTTCCGAATTTTCTTTTCTATTAATTGTTTACTGTATCCATTAATTGCAGCTATGTTAATCATGTGGTTATATTCTTTGTTGTATTCATTCTGTTTCAATGGGATGTTGACTAGTCTGTGCTAAGCTGTTCAAAACTGCATGTTTGTGAGGTGTAGGGTTGTAGCTGTCGTTCGTGATGTAATTATCTGTTTGTGTTGACTTCCTGTAGATGCCAAAAGATATGTTATTTAATTCATGGATTAGCTTCAGATCTAAAAAAGGTAGGTAGCCATCTTTTTCTATCTCTATTGTGAATTTTATTGCTCTATTCTGTATGTTCAGTAGTTTTAAGGAATCTTGTATGATTTTGTGTGGAACAATAGCAAAAATATCATCAACATATCTATACCAGTATTTGAAGATGTACAGGAAGGATGATGCAATATTGTCACCCGAACGTCGGAACACCCTGTAGAGCGGGCAAGCAGGAGACGGTCGGCATTCACCACGCCCCCTCGTTTGCCTTATAGCGGTGACAAGGGGTGGCTGGGAAAAAACATCACTGCGCCGTCTCTTTCTGTTCCACCTGTGTTCTCGAACTTACGGGATACTTCATCTAATCTAGAACCTTCCAGATCGGCCAAGCTGACCCTATATAAGCAAAACGCCGGGCAAGAGCAGAGTTAGTCAGTTTTCAGTTCTTGGCGTAAGAATGCAGTGCTAGTGTACAACAAGAAGACTGTGTGAGTGCATCGGAGGATTGTACGTAATTTCGAGTGCAAGTGAAATTGTAACGGACGAACTGGTGAATCGTAATTGTGTGCATTTCGTAATTCTGTGTAATTGGAAAGAGTTTAACTGTAAGTCGGTGGAAATAAAGAACATTTTTGAGTGGTGCAATTGGACTTTTCATTTCACGAACCCACAAAGTCACTCTGGTGTCAGGAAGCGGGAAGATAACATCACCGAACATTACAACCATGGACGCGGCATTGGAAATTTTTTTGGAGAAGATGATGGAAATGAAGGCCGAATTAACAGAGAAGACGTAGGCGGCAAATAACGCCTGGCCGCGAAGCTGGAGACTACAAATGACAACCTGGCCGCGGAACTGAAACAAATGAAGACGACCAACGACATCACCGAGAAGATGGAATAAATGAAGGCCGAAATAACAGCGAAGACGGAAGAAATGAAGACCGAATTAACAGCGAAGACGGAAACGGCAAACTTGGCCACGACAATGACCGCAAAGATGGCCGAACAGACCGCGGAAATGAAGGTGGCGAACGAAGCTCTCGCCACCAAATTTGAAGAACAGTTGGCCGGCGTGAGGGATGACGTGACGGAGCTGGGCAAGCGGATGGGCCAAGTGGACGAGCGCGTCGAGGACCTGGCGAACCGCTTCAATGACCTAGAGGAAAAGGCCGACAGTAACGCAAAGTCCCTGAACGCCATGGCGGAAGACGTCGAAGACCTTGCTAACCGCGTTAACCTGGAAGGAAAGGCCGACAGCAGCGTCAAGTCCCTGAGCGCCATGGTGGAGGACGTCGTCGGCAAGAGGTTGAAGGATTTGAAGGCTGACTCACCGGGACGCGACACAACATCGGCGCGCGTCAAACCTGCGAAATATGACGGCGCGTCAACATTTGAAGTCTTCCGCCGCCAGTTCGACACAGTGGCCAAGCACAACAGATGGTCACCTGAGGAGGCCACAAAGTTAATAGCCAGCCTCCAGGGACGTGCCGCGGAAGTCCTAAACGCGGTGCAGACAACGGCGGCGCCCAAGGACATCTGGGAGGCCCTGGAGAATCGTTTCGGACACCACCGCTTAGCCGCAGCATACCGCAGCCAACTAAAGGCAAGGTCACAGCAGCCGGGGGAGACGCTGCAGGAGTTCACCATAGCGATTGAGCAGCTGGCTAGCAAGGCCTTGGTTGACCTGCCACTGGAGTTCGTATCCCGGGAAGCCGCCTACAACTTTGTCGACGAGGTACAGGACACGGAGATTCTTCAGCGCCTAATGCTCGGCGATTATAAAACCATCCACGAGGCGCTGACGGCGGCATTAAGGATGGAGGCGGCCAAGGTAACAGCTATCCCGACGTCGAGAACGAGGAGTGTCCGCTACGCCGGAGACAGAAGACCAGCTGAGGGACGCCGGCGAACACCTAGTGGCCTGTGTTGGGGGTGTGGACAGCCCGGACACCTGCAGAGAGACTGCCCACACCAGGAAGAGCAGCCGGAAAACGAGTAAGGGCCGTCGTGGAGAGGGGTACGTCGGCGACATCACCACCATTCCCTCGAGTGACACTGCGCGCCGTCAGCCGCCGTATGGATGACAGTCTCATCGCGGACGGTTGGGTAAGAGGAAAGCAGTGCCGCGTACTGGTGGACACTGGGGCGGCCGTGACCATCATCAGACCTGACGTGGCGAAGGGTTTGCCGACAAGGAAGCCGAGCCGACCATACCAGCTTGACACGGCATCGGGCGACACCTTGCCTGTGGAGGAGGCCCTGCTGGAGCTGACCTTGGCACGGAGTGCCGTGCGTCTGTGGGTGTTCGTCGCGAAGGTGGCTGAGGAGGTGATTCTGGGACTGGATGCCCTCAAGAGCCATGAGGCGACGGTCGACGTCGGCAAGAACGTCATGCGCCTCAACGAAGAAGAGGTTATACTCAGTCAACCAGAAGAGTGAGTGTGTGTTGTTTAAGGGCCCGTCGACAACAAGGTCATTTGGGCCCCAAGTCAATTCTAAAAACTAAAGGTCATACAAAGTTAAAAAGTAAGATAAAATATAAACACTCATTTATTAAAACCCCATAAAAAACTGATCCCAGTACTAAAAATTTAAAATCTCTAAAATTAATAAATATAAAATACAGGTTACACATGTTTATTAAAACCGATGTTAAAAACAAACCGCAGTGCCTTATCCACGGCCACTGGGTCGTTCCCTAAAATACCGTGCAAGTTAGCTCTTAGGCCCAAAGACTGGCGAACGAGGGTGTACTGCGGGCAATCCAGCAATATATGCCGCACAGTGAGAGGTACTGCACACGGAGCACACACAGGGGCCGGTTCCCCTCTTAATAGATAACCATGCGTTGCACGTGTGTGCCCAATTCTCAGCCGGGTGAGTATCACCTCGGCCCGCCGGTTATCCCTGCAGGAAGTTGGCCAGGGTTGTACACTCTCCTTTATCGCCCGGAGTTGTGTGCCTTCCAAAGCTGTCCAGGATTGCTGCCAAGCAGATAGAAGTTGGCGACGGAAAAAACGTTGCACATCCTGGTACGGCACCTTAGTTGTTAAACTCCGGGGCAAATGGCAAGCGGACTTAGCAGCCGCGTCCGCCTCCTCGTTCCCGGAAATCCCAACATGGCCTGGGGTCCAAGTAAAAACGAAATGGTATCCGCTACCGAGCATCTGCGAGATCTGGGCCTGTATCTTTAAAACAAGTGTGTGAGTGGCAGTGTGCTGTTGCAAGGCCTGAAGCGCACTCAGGCAGTCAGTGCAGACGATAAAAGAGCCAGGAGCTAACTTGCAAATAAAAAGGAGCAAATAAAAGATGGCATACAGCTCTGCTGAGAAGACCGAAGTGGAGTCCAGAAGTCTAAATTTATGAGCCTCACCGTTAATGAAGAATGCGCAACCCGTAGCGTTACCTAACTGAGAACCGTCTGTAAAGACCGGAACATAGGGTAACGGCCCAGTAATTCGGCAAAAAGATGTTGGAACACCGAATGTGGGGTAGCGAGTCTAGTGTTGCTTGAAAGTGTTAGATCGAACTGCGCACGATTGAGCTGCCATGCAGGATGAGGGCAGATGGACGACCTCTCTACGCGAGGCATTCGGAGGCCATGGGAATGTAGGAGATCCCGAAATCTTATTCCCACAGGGCGAGTCCGAGAACCAGGGCGCATATAACGGTGGACTAAATCTGGACACAGAACTGGTTTAAAACAAGGATGATTGGGATGACTTGCCAACTTCGAAACGTATGAGCAGAGTAACAGCGAGCGACGAATATGGAGTGGAGGTTCGCCTGAGTCTGCATACAGGCAGTCGACTCGACTGGTGCGGAAAGCTCCTGTGGCAAGGCGGATGCCAGTATGATGCACGGTGTCTAAAAGGCGAAGTTTAGAGGCGGTCGCTGCGCCATAAATAAAACTGCCATAGTCCAGCTTGGACCGAACCAGAGAGCGGTACAGCCTCAACATTACCGTGCGATCGCCCCCCCCCCCAAGATGCTCCAGATAATACCTTCAGCACCCGAAGAGAACGATCGCAAGAGGCTCGAAGGTGACGAATGTGGTGCTCCCAATTTAGTTGTCGGTCCAAGTAGAGGCCCAAGAACTTCAGGTGCGAGACAAATGGCAGGGGTGTGCCGTTCAAATAAAGATCAGGAGGCGGGTGAATACCTCGTAGGCGGTGAAAGTGGATACACTGGGTCTTCGTAGCTGAAAAGCGGAAACCGTTTTGTAGCGCCCAAGCTGCTAGCTGGGTGATGGTCAGCTGCAGTTGGCGCTCAATGTGATCTATGTTGGCTGACCTATAATAAAGTGCGAAGTCGTCAACATAGAGTGATGTTGGAATTCTGCTTCGAACGGCACTAGTGATGCCATTGATAGCTACGGCAAAAAGTGCGACGCTTAAAATCGACCGTTGAGGTACGCCGTTCTCCTGTATCCGCTCCGAGGATACCGTGTTTCCTATGCGCACACGAAAACGGCGAAGTTTTAAAAAATTGCATAGGAAATCTGCTAGATGACCACGCATACCGTAACCATGTAGGTTACGGAGTATGCCGTACCGCCAGGTGCTGTCATAGGCCTTCTCCAAGTCGAGGAACACGCCCACGGCGTGCTGTTTCAGCAGAAAGGCATCGGAAATATACCCCTCTAGGCGTGTTAGATTATCGACACTTGAGCGATGGCGACGAAAACCGCATTGTAAGTTGGACAGATGGTTATGTTTTTCTAGCCACCAATTTAACCGAGCGCTTACCATTCGCTCGAATGTCTTACAGATGACACTCGTCAGGCAAATGGGGCGGTAGCTAGATGTTAGCGTGCGGTCCTTTCCGGGTCGAGGGATGGGGATGACAATACCCTCTCGCCAGGAGGAAGGAAAAACTCGCTCATGCCAAATGCGGTTATAGATGTTTAACAGGAAACATAGCGCCTCAGATGGAAGATGTAACAGCATCTGTCGGTGTACGTCATCGGGACCTGGAGAAGAATCCTTTGCTAACGCTAGAGAATGGGCGAGCTCGGCAGCGGTAAACGGTTGGTTGTACGGCTCGGTGCAGTCACTATTAAAATTTAGTTGTACCCGCTCCGCCTTTTCCTTAATAGGCAGGAAGAGAGCGTCATAGCGGGCAGTTTGGCTAGTAGCAGCAAATGTTGTAGCTAGGGCTTCTGCTATGTCCTGCTCGGTGGTGCACATGGAACCGTTGATGGCAAGGCCGGGAATTACCGTCCGGCGATACTTGCCATACATCCGCCGAACAGCTGACCATACTTGTTGGGTAGAGCTGCGCCGGGAAAGCGAAGACACATAGGCTTCCCAAGATGTACGCTTTGCGTTGCGCAGTATAAAGCGTGCCCTAGCGCGAGAACGTTTGAAGGCGACAAAGTTCCCTTCAGTCGGGTGCCGCTGAAAAACGCGCAAAGCACGTTTGCGTGCTTTGACTGCCAAACTGCATTCCTCAGACCACCACGGTACAGGGATACGCCGTGGTGTAGATGAACCTCGAGGAATGCTGGATTCTGCTGCGAGCAGGATCGAGCAAGTAAAATATTCGACCATTTCGTCGATGGTGTCGAAACCGTCATCGATAAGGTTTATCAGGGAATGGAATTTTCCCCAATTAGCTTTGGAAATAATCCAGCGAGGATGTCGAGAAGGTACACATATGCGGCCAGAAAAATGAATGTTAATGGGGTAATGATCACTGCCAAAGAGGTCGGAAAGTACTGACCACTCAAGTAGTGGTACTAATGACGGACTGCAGAAAGAAAGGTCTAGTACGGAATGTGTACCATAAGCGGATGATAGGAATGTCGGGTCACCAGTATTTAGCAGAAGCAGGTCAGACTTATCGAAGACGTCTACGAGGAGGCATCCACGGGCGTCATCAGTGTCTGATCCCCAGAGCGTGTGCTTGGCATTCAAATCTCCCACAAGGAGTAGTGGTGAGGGGAGCTGAGCCAATAGAGCTTGAAGATCACGCTCTGGAACTATACTGAGCGGCGGCAGGTACATGTTGCATATGGTAAAACTGATGCTCTCCAGCTGTAGCCGAACGGCCACAGCTTGCAATGGTGTGGTGAGAGGAACGTTGGCGGCTGAGATGTTAGGCGCCACTAAGGTAGCAACGCCACCGCTTGCACGCATACCTGCAAGAGAGTCGCTTTTAAATGCAGAGAAAGAGTGAAGGTGTAACGAGTGATTGGGATGTAAGTGGGTTTCCTGGAGACAAATAATTGATGGTGACCGTTGAGAAACTAAATGTTGTAGGTCTTGAGCACGAGCTCGAAAACCATTGACATTCCACTGGATTATTTCCATAAAGAGTTTTTAACGGGCCGTTTTAACTTTTTCTTGACCTTGGCTGATTTGGGCCCTACGACTCGAAAATCGTTAGCGTCCTGTGACTCCGCTGATGTTCGGGAGTTAGAACTCCTACGGCTCGTAGAACGAGACCGGGATCTAATGGAGGGCGAGCGACTTCGTGATCTATGCTGTGGTCGGGATCGGTTTTTCACAGTTACTACGGGATTGTTGTTACCCGCTGATGGCTTGGTGTCTGGAGTCTGTACGGTTGAAACGGAGGTAGTGCTGGTGGATAGACAAACAGTCTGAGACGTAGGTTTAACGGCTAGAAAATCAGTCTGCGTGGATGCGTGGGCGACAGGGACGTGTTGAACAGCAACAGTGGTATTAGGAGTACGGCGAGCTGCTAGTGCATATCCAGTAGTAGTGGTAGCAGGCTTCAGTTGTTCGAAGCGCCGTCGTGCCTCTGGAAAAGTCAGGCGTTCCTTTACACGTAGCTCCTGAATACTTTTTTCGTCCATGAATTTAGGGCACTGTCGCGAGCTGGAGGGATGACTACCGCCACAGTTCACGCAACAAGGTGTTCGACTGCAGGTAGGATCGTCGTGCTTCGGTAGGCCACATTGCTCACAAAGAGCAGGATTGGTACATGTGACCTTAGTATGTCCGAACCGCTGACATTGGAAACAACGCATGGGGTTCGGGACATACTGGCGGACGCTAGCACGTTCGTAGCCACAATAGATGAATTCGGGTAATTTAGTCCCAGCAAAAGTTAGAAAAACCGTACGTAAAGGGTACTCCTTGCCATCTTGCTTTCGTGTTAGTCGGTACGCCTGAGAAACAAGCTGATCAGAGAGGCAGCTTACTATCTCTTCATTCGCAAGACCATCTAAGCTGGAGGTGGTGACTACTCCTCTACAGGTATTGAGTGTTTTGTGTGGGGCTACCCGGATAGGGTAGGAGCCCAACAAAGTCGCTTTCTGCAGCTTTTTAGATTGGTCTGCGCTTGTGCTCTCCAATAGTAAGGTGCCGTCTCTAAGGCGCGTGGCGTTTTTGACAGGGCCACTGATCTTATCGAGCTCACGCTTTATATAGAAGGGACTAACATCTTTAAACGTTTTGCCATTACATGCCAAGGTCATTACCAGAAAAGGGTCAGTGAAAGAGGTTTTGCGCGGAGACATATTGAATTGGACCCCCATCCGGAACCGTCGGCGTCAGCCTGCCATCCGGGGGTTAAAGAAAGAAAGACACCGAATCTTCACGGTCTGTGCCGTCATGGGGACCTCACCCATGACCGATCTCATTTGTACCTCAGAAAAGCTACCCTTCAAAATCCACTGCTTGTCCGTATGGGTAAACCGTTAATCACGCACACCCCGGCTTTATGCCCCTACCACAGGAATAACTGCCTGTGGCTCCCCACTTTAGGCCGCGCGTGCGTGTAATAGGCACACGCGGATTCAGGGGACTTGTGGTCAACCAGAAGAGCGCCTTGGAATTTGCAGGGTCCTCTTGAACGAAGACCTGGTTGTCCCCGCGAGGAGCGAGGTGATGGTGGCGGCGCGACTAGAAGGCCGGAGAACCAGGAACATGATGCTGGACCAGAAGACGCCTGTACACGGACTGTGTGTAGCCAGGGAATTGCTGCCGTGCCGAGAGGAGGTGCCAGTGAGACTGCTACATCCAACGGACACCGATCACGACGTCCAGGCCGGGACGGAGTTGGCAACGTGCCCGTGGTGAGCGTAACAGCAATCGACAAGACACAGGAGCCGGCGCCGAAGCAACACCTGGGGCCCCGGCTAGAAGGCTTACTGGAGAGGGCGGCCGACCTCCTGACCGCAGAACAATTGGAGGAAGTTCCACAACTACTGAGGCGATACGAGCGCGTCTTCAGCCAAGGCGATAGTGACTACGGCCGCACGAACGAAGTGCTTCACCGCATCGACACCGGAGACGCCAAGCCTATTCCGCAACCACATAGACGCGTTCCGCTGGCGAAGCAAGGGGCGGTACGAGACATGCTGGAGGATATGAGATCCAGGGGAGTGATTGAAGAGTCTGACAGCCCTTGGTGTTCCCCTGTAGTCTTGGTGACGAAGAAGAACGGCGAGCTGCGCTTCTGCGTAGACTACAGAAAGTTGAACGCTGTCACCCGGAAGGACTGTTTTCCCTTACCCCAGATTGACGACACCCTGGATACGCTAGCTGGTGCACAGTGGTTCTCGACCCTGGACCTGAAGTCGGGCTACTGGCAGGTAGCTCTAGACCCAAGAGACAAGGAGAAGACCGCATTGTCGACAGGTCAAGGGCTCTGGCAGTTCACGGTTATGCCCTTTGGCCTCTGCAACGCACCAGCTACCTTCCAGCGCCTCATGGAGTCAGTGATGAGAGGGCTGACTTACGATACCTGCCTGCTATACCTGGACGACATCATCGTCGGGAAGACTTTTGAAGATCACCTTGAGAATCTGAGTAAGGTGCTACAGAGACTGCAGGCGACCAACTTGAAGCTGAATGCGAAGAAGTACCAGCTCTTCCGCAAGGAAGTTAACTACTTGGGTCACATAGTCTCAGCAACCGGAATGGCCACAGACCCGCGGAAGACACAAGCTATGAGAGATTGGCCTCGCCCAAGGGATAAGAAAGAGCTGCGCAGTTTCCTGGGGCTGTGCAGTTATTACCGCCGCTTCATAAAAGGGTTCTCCAGCATCGCCAAACCCCTCACCCGCCTGACAGAGGAACACCGGCCTTATGTGTGGACGGAGGACGCAGAAAACGCTTTCCAGCACCTAAAGGAGACCCTGTGCAGTGCTCCAATTTTGGGTTTCCCACAACCGGGTGGCGCCTTCATTGTGGACACCGATGCCAGCGACCATTGCATTGGAGGTGTCCTATCGCAGATCCAGGACGGCCATGAGCGGGTGATAGCCTACTACAGCAAGACGCTATCCAAGGCAGAGAAGAACTACTGCGTCACCCGACGAGAATTATTGGCGGTAGTAAAGACCCTGGAGCACGTCCACAAGTACCTGTACGGTCAGCCATTCCAC
Organism: Mantis religiosa; assembly: GCA_030765055.1. Taxonomy (NCBI): domain Eukaryota; kingdom Metazoa; phylum Arthropoda; class Insecta; order Mantodea; family Mantidae; genus Mantis; species Mantis religiosa. The sequence continues at coordinate 243,304 of JAUKNK010000382.1, read as the reverse complement.
CTGAGGACTGAACATTCCGCCCTAACCTGGCTATTGAAGTTTAAGAACCTGGAAGGCCAGACAGCACGTTGGGTCCAGAGGCTGCAGGAGTAAGACCTCACCTCGGAGCATCGTAGAGGGAAGAGCCACGGTAACGCAGACGCCATGTCCCGAAGACCCTGTCCAGAAAAGTGCGGCCAGTGCCAAGAGTGGAAGAGAAGGAGCGTGCCGCAGCAGTCCGAGTAGTTGTGGCAGTGTCTGCGGACGGCTGGGATAGCGCAGGCCTGAGGAGGGAGCACCTGGCGGACGCAGACTTCGGGCCACTCTTGAGGGAAGTGGAGGCAGGGACAAGACCACCCTGGGAGGATATCGCACCAAGGAGCGCCACCTACAAGTCGTACTGGGCCCAATGGGACTCGCTAAAGATCAGAGAGGGCGTGCTGTTCCGGATATGGGAGTCAACCGATGGGAGGACGCAGAGAGAACAGTTGGTACTTCCCCGGAGTAAGCTCCCGGAAGTCCTGGAGGAAGTGCACGCCTGTACTTCAGGAGGATACCTGGGAGGGAACCAAACGATTGACAAACTACGGCAGCGCTACTACTGGCTGAGACTCCGAGCAGATGCTGAGAGATGGTGCCGTCAGTGTTACGTGTGGGCGGCGAGTCGTGGCCCCCAGACTAGGAGCCGGGGTCCCATGCAGCAGTACAACGTCGGCGCGCCATTCGAACGGATCGCCGTTGACATTGCTGGACCTATGGCCGCGCCATGGCTCAGTGGTTAGACCGCTTGGCTCTCACCAAGGCGGCCCGGGTTCGATCCCAGGCGACCGCAAAGTGAGATTTGTGGTGGAGGACATGGCGCTGGGGCGCGTTTTCTCCGGGACCTCCGGTTTCCCCCGCCATCTCATTGCACCGGTGCTCCATCATCATTTCATGTATCATCAGTGTCACCGCCTGCGGTGCCGTATGTAGTAAAAGCGGGCGTTAAACACTGCACATTACATTACATTACATTGCTGGACGGTTCCCAGTTTCCGACCGAGGCAACAAGTACCTAATGGTGGTCGTGGACTACTTCACCAAGTGGCCGGAGGTGTATGCCATCCCAAACCAAGAGGCAAAGACAATCACAGACTGCCTCGTGGAGCAAGTGTTCTGTCGATTTGGGGTGCCGTTAGAGCTACACAGTGACCAGGGTACCAACTTTGAGTCCAACCTAATGAAGGAGGTACTACTAAGGCTTGGGGTGAACAAGACCCGCACGACTCCTCTACATCCCCAGTCGGATGGCATGGTCGAAAGAGTGAGTGAGTGTGTGGTGTTTTAGGGCCCGTCGACAGCAAGGTCATTTGGGCCCGAAGTCAAGACTAAAATCTAAAAGCTACACAAATTAGGCTAAAAAGGTAAAATAAAATAAAATCACTCCACTATTAAAACTACATAAAACACCATCCAAAGACTAAGAAGTTAAAATCACTAAAAATAACAAATATAAAAAGCAAGTCAGACATGTTTTTTAAAATCAATTTCGGCAACAAACCGCAGTGCCTTAACTAAGGCCACTGGGTCGTCCCCTAAAACATCCAGCAAGTTAGTTCCCAAGCCTACTGACTGGCGAACGCGGGCGTACTGCGGGCAATCGAGCAATACATGCCGCACCGTGAGGCGTACTGTACATGGAGCACACACTGGGGCCGGTTCCCCTCTTAACAAATGGCCATGAGTGGCTCGTGTGTGTCCAATTCTCAGCCGGGTGAGTATCACCTCGGCTCGCCGGTTATCCCTGCATGAAGTTAGCCAGGGTTGTACACTCTCCTTTATTGCCCGGAGTTGTGTGCCTTCCAAAGCTGTCCAGGAGTGCTGCCAAGCAGATAGGAGTTGGCGACGGAAAAAACGTTGCACATCCTGGTATGGCACCGTAGTTGTTAAACTCCGGGGCAAACGGCAAGCGGACTTAGCAGCCGCGTCCGCCTCCTCATTCCCGGAAATGCCCACATGGCCTGGGGTCCAAGTAAAAACAATATGGTATCCGCGACTAAGCATTTGCGAGATCAGGGCCTGAATTTTTAAAACTAGCGTGTGAGTTGCAATGTGCTGTTGCAAGGCCTGAAGAGCGCTTAGAGAGTAAGTGCAAACGATAAAATTGCCAGGAACTAACTTACAAATAAAAAGGAGCATATAGAGGATGGCATACAGTTCTGCGGAAAAAACAGAGGTGAAGTCTAGAAGGCGAAATTTATGAGCCTCGCCGTTAATGACGAATGCGCAACCCGTAGTGCTACCCAACTGGAAACCATCTGTAAAGCCCGGAACATAATTAGGGTAACGGTCCAGTAGTTCGGCAAAAAGTTGTTGGAATACCGAATGTGGGGTAGCTAGTCTCAAGTTTCTGGAAAGAGCAAGATCGAACCGCGCACGCTGGAGCTGCCATGCGGGATAACGACCCAGGGACGACCGCTCCACGCGAGGCATTCGGAGGTCGTGTGTACGGGAGAGTTCCCGGAATCTTACTCCGGTTGGGCGTGTCCGAGAACTAGGGTGCATATAACGGTGGGCTAAGTCGGGATGCAGAACTGGTTTAAAACATGGATGGTTTGGGTAACTTGCCAACTTTGCAACGTAGGAACAGAGTAGTGTCGAGCGACGAACAGAAAGTGGAGGCTCGCCGGAGTCGGCATACAAGCAGTCGACGCGACTTGTCCGGAAAGCTCCTGTGGCAAGGCGGATACCTGTATGATGTACGGTGTCTAAAAGGCGGAAGTTTAGGCGGTCGCTGCGCCATAAATAAAACAGCCGCAGTCCAGCTTGGATCGGACCAGGGAGCGATACAGCCTCAACATTACCGTGCGATCGCCCCCCCAAGATGCTCCAGATAATACCTTCAGCACCCGCAGAGAACGATCGCAAGAGGCTCGAAGGTGACGAATGTGGCGCTCCCAGTTAAGTTGTCTGTCCAAGTAGAGGCCCAAGAACTTCAGGTGCGAGACAAACGGCAGGGGTGTGCCGTTCAAGTGAAGATCAGGTGGAGGGTGAATACCTCGTAGACGATGGAAGTGGACACATTGTGTCTTCGCAGGAGAAAAACTGAAGCCGGTGCGAAGCGCCCAGGCTGGCAGCTGGTTGATGGTCAACTGCAGTTGACGCTCTATATGGTCTAAGTTACAAGAACGATAATATATGGTGAAGTCGTCAACATACAGGGATGATGGAATTCCGCCGCGAACGACACTAGTAATGCCATTAATAGCCACGACAAAAAGGGCGACACTGAGAATCGACCCTTGAGGCACACCATTCTCCTGGATCCGCTCCCTTGAGATACTGTTCCCTATTCGGACACGAAAACGACGTAGAGCTAAAAAATTACTTAGAAATTCCGGTAAGTGGCCTCGCATACCGTAACTGTGCAGGTTGCGTAGTATGCCATACCGCCAAGTGGTGTCATAAGCCTTCTCCAGGTCAAAGAATACTCCCACCACATGCTGTTGCAGTAGAAAGGCATCATGAATGTAAGCCTCAATGCGTGTTAGATTGTCAACACTAGAGCGATGGCCACGAAAACCGCATTGAAGGTTGGACAGCTGGTTATTGATTTCGAGCCACCACACTAACCGAGAGTTTACCATTCGCTCAAAGGTCTTACAGACGACACTCGTCAGGCAAATGGGGCGGTAGCTAGATGGAAGTGTGGGTTCCTTTCCAGGTCGAGGGATGGGGATGACAATACCCTCTTGCCAGGAAGATGGAAAGACCCGCTCATGCCAGATGCGGTTATACATGCCTAAAAGGAAAGACATCGCATCGGGTGGAAGATGTAGCAGCATCTGTCTGTGGATGTCATCGGGACCGAGAGAAGAGTCCTTAGCTAGGGCTAAAGAATGTGCAAGCTCGGCAGCGGTAAAAGGTTGGTTGTACGGCTCATTACATTCGCTATTAAAGTTAAGTTTCGTTCGCTCCGCAGGTTCCTTAATAGGAAGGAAGAGGGCGTCGTAGCTAGCCGTTTGGCTAGTAGCAGCGAATGAGGTGGCAAGGGCTTCGGCTATATCTTGCTCGGCAGTGCAGATGGAGCCGTTGAGGGCAAGGCCGGGAATGATCGTTCGGCGATACTTGCCATGCATCCGCCGAACAGCTGACCATACCTGTTTGGCGGAGCTGCGACGAGAAAGGGAAGACACGTAGGCTTCCCAACATGTTCGTTTCGCATTGCGAAGCACAAAACGTGCCCTAGCTCGAGAACGTTTAAAAGCAACGAAGTTCTTTTCTGTCAGGTGCAACTGAAACAGCCGCAAAGCACGTTTGCGTGCTTTTATTGCCACACGGCATTCCTCAGACCACCAGGGTACAGGGGTATGACGTGGGGTAAAAGAACCTCGAGGAATGCTGGATTCAGCGGCGAGCAGGATGGAACATGTAAAATATTCCACCATTTCATCGACGGTGTCAAAACCATCGTCGGTGAGGTGTATATGGGAATTAAACTTTTCCCAGTGAGCCTTGGAAATAATCCAGCGAGGATGTCGCGAAGGCGCATGGTGGCGGCCGGATAAATGCATGTTAATTGGGTAATGATCGCTCCCAAAGAGGTCGGAAAGCACAGACCAATCAAGGAGTGGAACTAATACCGGGCTGCAGAAAGAGACGTCTAGTACCGAGTGCGTACCATAAGCGGATGACAAGAATGTCGGGTCACCAGTGTTCAGCAAAATCAGGTCATACGAATCAAACGTGTCTACTATGAGGCAGCCACGAGCATCATCAATGTCGGAGCCCCAGAGCGTGTGTTTGGCATTCAGATCTCCCAAGATGAGTAACGGTGAGGGGAGCTGAGCCAAAAGAGCCTGAAGATCCTGCTTTTGAATTACACAGAGCGGGGGCAGGTAAATGTTTCAGATGGTAAAAGAGATGCTCTCCCGCTGTATACGAACAGCGACAGCTTGCAACGGCGTGGTTAATGGTATATTGGTGGCATAGATATTAGGCGCCACTAAAGTAGCAACGCCACCGCTTGCTCGTGTGCCTGCAACGGAGTCTCCCCTAAATGCCGAAAAAGTGCTTAGGTGTAATGAGTGATTGTGATGCAAATGGGTTTCTTGGAGACAAATAACTGATGGTGACCGTTGAGAAACTAAAAGCTGTAGGTCTTGAACGCGAGCTCGGAAACCATTGACGTTCCACTGGATTATTTCCATAAAGTTTTTAACGGGCCGTTTTAACTTTTTTCTTGACTTTGGCTGACTTGGGCCCTACGATTCGAAAATCGTTAGTTTCCTGTGACTCCGCTGATGTTCGGGAGTCAGAACTCCTACGGCTCGTAGAACGAGACCGGGATCTCATAGAAGGCGAGCGACTTCGCGATCTATGTTGTGGCCGGGATCGGTTTTTCATATTTACTACGGGATGGTTGTTACCCGCTGATGGCTTGGTGGCTGGAGTCTGTACGGTTGAAGCAGAGGTAGTGCTGGTGGATATACAAACAGTCTGAGACGTAGGTTTAACGGCTAGAAAGTAGGTCTGCGTGGATGCGTGGGCGACAGGGACGTGTTGAACAGCAACAGTGGTGTTGGGAGTACGGCGAGCTGCTGATGCATATCCAGTAGTAGTAGCAGGCTTTAATTGCTCAAAGCGCCGTCGTGCCTCTGGAAAAGTCAGGCGTTCCTTTACACGTGGCTCCTGAATGCTTTTTTCGTCCATGAATCTAGGGCATTGTCGCGAACTGGAGGGATGACTGCCGCCACAATTCACGCAACAAGGTGTTCGACTGCAGTTTGGATCGTCGTGTTTCGGTAGGCCACATTGCTCACAAAGAGCAGGATTGGTACACGTGACCTTAGTATGTCCGAACCGCTGACATTGGAAGCAGCGCATGGGGTTCGGGACCTACTGGCGGACGCTCGCACGTTCATAGCCGCAATAGATGTACTCGGGTAACTTAGTTCCGGCGAAAGTAAGGAAAACCGTACGTAGTAGGTACTCCTTGCCTTCTTGCTTTCGTGTTAGCCGGTACGCCTGACAAACAAGTTGATCAGAGAGGCAACTTACTATCTCTTCATTCGCAAGACCATCTAAGCTGGAGGTGGTGACTACTCCTCTACAGGTGTTCAGCGTTTTGTGTGGGGCTACCCGGATAGGGTAGGAGCCCAACAAAGATGCTTTCTGTATCTTCTTAGACTGGTCTGCACTTGTGCTCTCCAATAGTAAGCTGCCGTCTCGGAGACGCGTAGCGTTTTTGACAGGGCCACTGATCTTATCAAGTTCACGCTTAATGTAGAACGGACTTATATCTTTAAACGTTTTGCCATCACAAGCCAAAGTCATTACCAGAAAAGGGTCGGTGAAAGAGGTTTTGCGCGGAGACATATTGAAATGGACCCCCATCCGGAACCGTCGGCGTCAGCCTGCCATCCGGGGGTTAAAGAAAGAAAGACACCAAATCTTCACGGTCTGTGCCGTCATGGGGACCTCACCCATGACCGATCTCATTTGTACCTCAGAAAAGCTACCCTTCAATATCCACTGCTTGTCCGTATGGGTAAACCGTTCACCACGCACACCCCGGCTTTATGCCCCTACCACGGGAATAACCGCCTGTGGCTCCCCACTTTAGGCCGCGCTGCGCATAAAGGGCACACGCGGATTCAGGGGACTTGTGGTTGATTACACCGGGGTTCCGTCAGCGGTAACATGTCCGGTCCTTGATACTAACCCAACGGCAACACGGCCGTCGGGAGATTAACACAGACCGGGCCCTCAAGGAGCTACGTGGGTGTACTTGACGGTGTGGACGGGCTCCGCACCTAAGGCTACACATAGGGGCAGTGCGAAGGGTCCGCTCAACCTTCACTTTTGAGACCTCCGGAGAGCACACATGTCGGAAGCCGCGCTGAAAACCGTGGGACAGAACCACGGAGATAGGAGAGATCCCTGCTGGTGAGACAGGAGTTATAAACCTAAGACCTTACGTGCTAATATTATTAATAATAATAATAATAATAATAATAATAATAATAATAATAATAATAATAATAATAATAATAATAATAATAATAATAATAATAATAATAATAATAATAATAATAATAATAATAATAAACTAGAAGAGGGAGAATGTGATGCCTACTCACAAGCAGTAGCTTTACGTGGCACAGTTGATGGAGATGAAGGGGATGAATTGAGGGTGAGTGGCTAGGGACCCCGGGATCGCCAATCCCGTATCTACCGTAGTAGGTCCCTGGGGAAAAATACCAGAGCCTCTTCTGCCAGTTTTCGGGGTTACTGATGAGCCTTCTCGGCAGCCGTAGCGGTCCTGGGGTACACCAAGTCCCCACCGTACATCACCCCATCAGTCAGTCCCCTACTTCCTGTTGCCCACCCCTCGGGACGAGGACCGCAGAGGTTGGATTTTGAGGGGCTGGTCGAAAGATACATCAAGACCTTAGAGGAACACCTGAGGAAGGTCGTGGCCAGCCATCAGCGAGACTGGGACGTCAAGGTGCCACTGTTCTTGCTGGCCTACCGCTCGTCTACACACGACACAACTGGGATGATGCCAGCCAGCTTACTGTTCGGCCGAGAGTTACGCCTCCCTTGTGACCTGGCTTTTGGAAGCCCTCCGGAAGCGAAACAGCCAGCGACCGAGTATGTGGAGAACTTGGTGGACCATCTCCACGACATGCACGAGATGGCTCGCCAGGTCATCCAGAAGGCGAGCGACCGCATGAAGACCAGGTATGACAGGCAAGCCAACATCCAAGGGTCCAGCGAGGTGACCTGGTCTGGTTGTACCGTCCTACCTGGACCAAGGGACGCTGCCCGAAGCTCCAGCAGTCATGGTAAGGACCGTACCGGGTGGTGAAGAGGATTAACGACGTGGTCTACCGCATCCAGAAGGTTCCCCCAGGGAAGATGTTGGTGGTACACCTGGATCGCCTGGCACGCTACAATGGTGCTGTTCGGGACGACCAGCTTTGAGGAGGGAGCAGTGTCACCCGAACGTCGGAACACCCTGTAGAGCGGGCAAGCAGGAGACGGTCTGCGTTCACCACGCCCCCTCGTTTGTCTTATAGCAGTGACAAGGGGTGGCTGGGAAACAAACATCACTGCGCCGTCTCTTTCTGTTCCACTTGTGTTCTCGAACTTACGGGATATTTCATCTAATCTAGAACCTTCCAGATCGGCCAAGCTGACCCTACATAAGCAACACGCCGGGCAAGAGCAGAGTTAGTCAGTTAGTCAGTTCTTGGCGTAAGAATGCAGTGCTAGTGTACGACGAGAAGACTGTGTGAGTGCATCAGAGGATTGTACGTAATTACGAGTGCAAGTGAAATTGTAACGGACGAACTGGTGAATCGTAATTTTGTGCATTACGTAATTCTGTGTAATTGGCAAGAGTTTAACTGTAAGTCGGTGGAAATAAAGAACATTTTTGAGTGGTGCAATTGGACTTTTCATTTCACGAACCCACAAAGTCACACGATACTAGTTTGTCTTCTGTGTCCAAATGCAAATTTGAGATCCTGTCTAGTAATTCTAATGAATTTCTAATGGCTAGGCTGTGGAACTGTGGAAGTGATAAAAATGTATGTGCTAGATGTTTGGCTAACTTGTAGGTAGTTGCGTCTATGTTGTTGATTATGGGCCTCATTTTCTTTCCTAGTTTATGAATTTTCGGCAACGAATAAAGTCTTGGTAATACTGGGTGGTCTAGTTTGAGTTTAGATTTCTGTACATCAGATAATATCCGGACTTCTTTTAAGGTTCTCTCGAATTCTTTCATACAGTTTTAGTGGGTCACTTGCCAATTTTGTGAATTCATTGCTTTGTAACATGTTTTCTACTCTAGAGACGTAATCTGATCTATTTAGGATTACTATTTGGTTGCCTTTGTCCGCTTTTGTGTATATTACCGGTATTGATTTGAGGGCCTTGATTACTTGTCTGGAAGGGAAATTATTTCTAACATCTTTCTGTATTTCCAATATGGCTGTTTCACATTCTTTATGTACGGCAATTTTTTCTTGTTCTTTTAGGTTACGGGAAGCTATTTCTATGTCTGCTATTAAATCATCAATGTTATTGGAGTAACCTACATATGTTTTTAGGCCTTTATTAAGAAACGAAGATTCCCATTCGTTGAATGTTTACGAAGATAAATTTGTTACGCGAGAAGCATTAGAAGTTTCCGGTAATTTTAGGTTGTGTGTGTTTTCTTTATCGATTTATTTCTTAAGTTTTGTAATTTCCGTTTTTGCCGAAATTAATTACTTTCAAATGTTAAATGCATCACTGTTAAATGCATCACCTTTTGCTTCAAATAATGTCATATACTATTTACATTTTTATACTCTATGCTACCGTGCATTCCACTTCACAGCAGCCTTGGGCTGGGTGACAAGTGGCGCGCCTGCCGCCAGAGAATAGCCTAGCCAATCAAGTTGGATATGTGGTGAGGGAAAGAGTTGTGTGTGCATGTTTGGAGTGACATTCTGTTGTCTCTTGGTGATAATTTGTCCACCATTACTAATGGCTCAGTACACTTTAGAACAACAACTTTTCTGTATGACATGTATGTGAAATACTCTTCTGCAAGAAGGTGTTGTAGAGAATTTCAACTTTGTTATGCAGGTGTTCGAATTCCTAGCAGATCAACTATTCCTGAACTTGTCAATAAAGTGACGCATATAGAACCGTTTATGAACACAAAATAGGTTAAAAAGTGCAATGTGTTATCAGAACGGGAGTGTGATGAAGTAGGGACCCAGTTACAGCACTCACCGCAAAAATCAATGAGACGTGTAGCACAAGAGGTTGGCATTTCCAACAAAACTTCTGAAGCTTACGCCGTACAAGGTAACTGCAGTTCATGCCTTACAACCACAAGAGCCTGTACCTAGGGCTAATTATTGCAATTTGGTTTTTGCAGTTCGTTTATGATGGTGACATGGACCCAGTTTTAACGTTCGTCACTGACGAAGCGTGGTTTTTCCTTCAAGGTCATGTCTCTAGCCAAAACAATAGATATTGGAATACGGAAAATCCTCATATTATTCATGAAATTCCTCCCCACGCTGCAAAAGTTGGGGTTTGGTGTGCAATAAGTACTGCAGTGTGCGTAGAATTATTGGTCCCATATTTTTTGACAACAGTTGTTTCACACATTTATGTAAATTGCATTTTAAATAATGTTTTTCCACAACTAACAAGAGATGAACAATTGTGTGGATGGTTTTAGCAGGAGTCAGCTACAGCGCACACTGTTGCAAATTCTATGCATGAATTGCAAAGTGTGTATGGTGACATAATAATTAGTTGTGGACTGTGGCCATCTCATTCCCCTGACCTATCTCCATGTGATTTTTATTTATGGGGAATGTTAAAGAATAAAGTGTCTGCATCCAACCCACACATGTTACAGAAATTGAAATACAACATCACGAGAGAAATACAGGCAATCAGGCAAGATGGACTTCTTTGAGTGAACCAGAACTGTTTTCGGATATAGGGAATGTATTCGCATCTAATGTGATTTCAGGTAAGCCTAATGTAGTTAAAGTTTCGTACACATTACCTGTGGGTCTGGCAGAGAGTGTACCAATCCTCACCCATTAAGGTGCCAGTTGCTCAGGGAACGCATGGTATAACAAGTTTGCTCTGTAAGATATCTTTTTATATACTTATTGCATTGTTTTTCTCTTTGGGTAGACTATAGTACATGCTTTTCCCAATACTTTCAATTGCTCTATTTAGACTGACCCTAAGTGTAGTCCTAAAATAATCTGTTTTGTTTCTCACATCATATGAGTGTACATTACAATTCTTTTGTTTCCTTCTATTACATACTTTATACTTCCATAAATATATATATGCATGGAACAGTTAGAATTATGAGATTCTTAACCTGCCATTGGCTGCAGGGTAAGCGCAGCGCTCACTTCTACTTTTAAAATATGCTCACATTAGAAAAACCACAGTTGATAATAATGATTCATGTTACCTTTCTATCGCACTGTCTAGATTGCGTGATAAAGAACTTCAATAAATATCCAACATCTGGTTGTTTGTTATTAAGTAATTGTTACAGGCATGTGCTGTCATACAAGTGTTGCACTGTGTTGGGCATTTGCTGTCTTCTGTATAAACCCAGAGAGTATGTTTGAGATGTCCTGTAAAGTAATATTGCGAAAAATGACTAGCAAATATGCCAGTTTGGTGAATGAGACAAATACGTCAGTGGATAGACAAAGTTATAAATGAAAATGAAACTCCTTCTGAGCTTCCCAAAATTAATAAAGCTTTCACCTAAGATCAGGAAGATTCAGATGTGGAAGTGGCAGAAAATAGTGACTATGGTACGGAGAGTAAGCAGTCAGCTCAAAAGAAGGTATATTCGTTATCGATTTCTTGGAGGGTATGCACTTTCTATTTGGTTATGTTATCACGCCCTACATAGTTTGGTTCTCCAATAGTTGAAATTAGGGCCCTTCTTGGACTGCTGTATTTAGCAGAGTTCATGAATCATCACACCAGTGTATTCAGGACTTATGGGCAACTGATACAACTGCTCCTGAACATGTTCGCCTCGTAATGAGGTATAATCACTTCTACTTGCTACTCTGTGTAATTTGGCTTGACGATATTAAAACCAGACCTGAAAGAAAGTAGTTTTATAAGGTTCCACTGGTTCAAGAGATATTTGAGGAATTTGTGGAGCTATGTGAGTGTCAATACAGTCCTTCTGAATATGTACCATAGATGAAATGTTGCAGAACTTCTGGGGGCGCTGCAGTTTTAGGCAATAAATGCCTAAAAAGCCAAGCAAGTAAAGTGTAAAAATATTTGCAAAAGTTGATTCTTGTATGTTCTATACATTGAACATAGAAATTTATGTTGGCAAGCAGCCGGAAGGACCCTATGCTGTAAACAGCCAAGCAGTTTTGTAAAAAGATTTATTACCTATTGGACATTCTGAAAGAAATGTGACCATGGGCAATTGGTTCACATCAGTTGATTTTGTGAACAATCCAGTGTGTGAAAAGCTAACTATTGCTGGAGCACTTTGTAAAAACAAGAGGGAGATCCCACCAATCATGGAAAATACAAGAACAAGGCCAGTGAATAGAAACCTGTTTCCTTCTGGCACAGAATCAAAGCTGGTAACATTCCATTGTGTAAGGACTATGATACAATGAAGCACAAAATTATATTACTGTTAACTTATGTTCAACGACAGTTTCACAATGTACTGTATATCTAGCATACACAATAGCGATGAGATTGACAGCAACACTGGTGAAAAGATGAAACCAGACGTTGTAATGCTCCATAACAAAAGGCAGTGTGGATGACGTCAATGAATACTAATACTAAATACTAATTAAGGCTTCTCCGGTTACGAGCCATGTTAAATTGATGAACTCGTTCGAGCTTTTGGCCATCTTGACTCCGTGGCTTTCTTCAGGAAAGTCCTTCAAGTGGTGGCCTTCAAGTCGAATAAGTTTTAACTGGCTTGTATTTGCTTGTAAAAATGTGAATGAAATATTATTTAATTATATTGTAACTAATTACCATATTATAATAAAACAGAATGTAATTTGATAAAAAGAAAAATAATGCACATAAAACAGTGGTTAAACCTGCACTAAACTAAATTCAAGGTAGGAAAGGAAAGAGTGAGTGCAGCGCTCAACCGCAACCAATGGTGTTAAGAAATGGATCACAACCAAGGCAGGTTAAATATAGGTCTACAGCTAGTTCTTCTATCAAAATTTGCAATAATTCTAATGGCCTTCTTAACACCTGTCATTCAAGAAATATAGTTCTATTTACAATTCCTTTCTTGGAAGTGTTGAAAACAGTGTTGTTATAATAAATTAAATTTAAAGGGAGTCGATTAATGACACTAAACAACACTTACTTTTAAATTTTTCTGGAACATGTTTCAGAGACTTTGTTTCCATCCTCAACCGGCCATCGACTGGTTGTCATTGGTGTAGTTGACGATATTTTGTCATAGGTCTCATCTGGTGGTGGTTCAAGAAACTTGCTGAACAAATCTTTCTGGGCGATGTCGAAATTGAATACTTTGTTCCTATTTTTTGAAATGAAGATTTGTTCCCATGTGGACAGTTCTTGTGTATGTTTTAGTAGTTTTGGTTCTGGATTTATGTTGTGTTTTTTTTTTTTTTTTTCCAAAAATGCGTGGCAACTGCTGATTTTTCTAATTGTTTATATTTTATGTTTCTAAAGTGTTCCTCTGCTCTTGTTTCTAAATGTCTTTTGGTTTTTCCAATATAAATTTGACCCCAGTCACTGCATTCAATTTTATATATACCCGATTTTTTGTTAGATGGAATGGCATCTTTGATGCCAAATTAGGTTTTTAAGGAGTAATGGTTGACTGGTGCTAGTTGAATGTTTTGTTTTTTGAAGACTTTTCTGAATGTATCAAAGGCACATGGATGGTAAGGGAATTTTTTGAAAATCATATTAGTTTCTGTAGCTGAGAGGGTTGTGGTTTCCTTTAGTAGCTTCTTTTTGCTAAGTTCACTTTTTTGTCCACTAATGATTTGGGAGTCATTTTTTGTGCTATTTCAATAATTTTGTTGTATTCTGTTTTGTATCCTTCTGCTGTGAGAGGGATGTTTACCAGTCTGTGCTAAACTATTGAAGATTGCCTGTTTGTGGGATTCTGGGTTGTAGCCATTAGCTTTTATGTAGTCTGTCTGTGTTGGTTTTCTGTAAATGCCAAAGTTTAGTCTGACTAAACGGTTTTTCTAACAAAGTTAGGACATACTTTGTTTTTTATAGATGACTTTAAAAACTTAATGTCCAACGAAACATATCTTCATTTTTCTTTAATTTCAAGGCAGTGTTTGATGTTGCTTTCTTGATTTCTTAAGGCACTGTTGAAAGATGCATGCCATCTATGTCATCCATTTTGTTCATCTTGCTCGTTCCAATTGTTGTGTCCATTAAATGGGCTTGAATGCCAAACAGTATTCTTATGAGTAAGGCCTATGATACAATGAAGCACAAAATTAATATAATTTTGAATCGAACTAGTACTTGATGCTACATATATTGCTAGTATTTACCTAGAATGTGTTTTGTTAAGATCTTCCTAACATCCTCAGCTAATGTAGACTACCGAATTCTGATTTGGTGAACTCCTTAGTGTGCTAATGACAGTGCATGCAGACTAGGCTGACTTCACCCTCACTGCAGCTAACCGCTCATGCTCAGTACAGTTGCGTCACTGCTATTATAACGCTGCACTATATGCTCCCAACTGTTACGTTGATTGCACCTCTCAGATGCATTACATTGTTACAACATAGCTCCATAAAAAAATGTTAAGTTAAACGTATGTAGTTCGGCACCAAGCAGAAAAGTGACTCAGTAAATACAATTCTACGTTTTCTGTAGTTTTAATACAACATTATAACTTGAATTAAGGGATCCCCTCGTGGACCCCTGGGGGTCCACGGACCACACTTTGAGAAACACTGCTGTAGCATATACAATTTTAGCTCTAAGCTCCTGATTCTCCTGTGTGTATTTCCTTTTTTAAATTGTCATTTAGTATCTCAATCACTATATGTAGCATTGTCACCGCCTCTTCTTCTCAGGACTTCTTTGCCCACAATTTTTTTTTCTTTAATTTCTGGTCTTCTATACAGCCAGAACTTTTTTCTTTGCTTTCTATGTGATATTGTTTATTATTAAACACTTTAACACAATCCTTCTCCACATTTTCAGCTTTTTTTTTCTTCTATTTTTCTCCAATATGTTTTGCAGCTTGCTTCTCATTACTATTCCTTAACATGCTGCCAGATGTATTGCATGTTTCCCTATAAACCACAACATCTCAAGTTCATATGACATAATATACCTTAATAATGACTTACAAAGTCCTGGGCTTCATAAGTAACCAACTATTAGAACAACCACTGGAAATTATTTATTCTTTCACATTAGCCATCTGTAGGATAAGGTTTGGAAAGGCAGAGAGTCAGAATGAAATATTCAACACCACAGTTTAATTTGAACCATGATCTTCCTGTCTTGGTCCAGTGTGCTACCATGACACTGACGTAATGGTTACACTATAAAGCCTGGGACTTACAGCAAGTTGCCATTAAGGTACATACATTATCTCATATGAATTTAAGGTCTCTTTGTGATTTACCAAAGTCAATTGGTAAATATGCCATATGATGTGTGCAATATAATGAGATTTGCCAGTTACAAAGACTGAAGAAACTCTGGAAAATTTCTTAATCAGGGAGAATGACCCTGGTAGTATTTGAATTGTAGAGCTCTTGTTCATGAATCCATGTTGCAAGGACTTCAGTTACTTGGATAAGTAAACAGTAAGGATGATGAGAAATAATAGCTCCATATTTGAATACCATGACTTATTGTCTACATTATATTGGGTGCTGTATTTTGTTTTAATTTGTATTTGTATTTATTTTCAACTAGTCATTTCTATAATATAAGTTTCATTTTAAATATGTAGATGCATTATAATATTTTCTACACTAGGATATGCACATCAAATACATATTTTCTATGACATATTTTCTTCAATAAAATTTGGCATTGCAAACTTATTTGTAGCTTCCGAAATTCCTGTATATATTAATTTATACATCTAACAAAGGAGCTATCACTATGCTCATACCTGTATTTGCTTTAGAGTTTGGTGGCATCATCTGTGTTGTATGTGGGACCTGTGTACCAAAAATCTGCTGCGGAGTAGAACCGCAGTGCCCAAAACTGAAGCCTGAAAAGTGATGCATGCATCCCTCATCAGCTCTATGCTGGCACTCCTTATGTATGTCTGTGTATAGACCATGCGTGCATGTGTAAACAATCCTTCCTACATAATCTGGACTTATTTATGGGTGCTTAAAGTAATCTCCGCACACAGGTCCCACACAGAACAGAGATGATGCCATCAAAGATAGCGATAGTTCCCTTGTAAGATATACTGTTAGACAAAGAAGAAAAATCTATTTGATATGCATAAATAATCAGTACTTATAAACAGTACCCACAACAAACTGCATTCTTTAAAAGCCAAAAGAATATATGTGCAAACTTACCATTGTATGAATTAATCTGTTTGCCATGAACTCTCAGAATTCCAAGACATAACTTATTTTCTCTTCGAGGGGTTATAAAAAAGTATTTTGATAGTTCTCTTTTTAATGCTGGGAGATTATTGCTGTGAACATAGAAGTTAATACAATACTAATATTTTATTTCAGTTTTCATCTAATTTCTAAACTACAGGGTGATCCAGAGGAAGGGTAACCATATATGTAGTTAATTTTGTTATAAATCAGTATTCATTGCATGATTGCTACATACTCCATGAAGCGAAGAAGCATGTGTTCTGTTCAATATGTATCAAGAATCTCATGGTCTGACAAATGTAATGTGCTATTGAGTGGCCCTATTAAAAAGCAAAATTGTTTTTCCATCGGGAGAAAGTGTGAAAGTATACACAGAGAGCATTACTCCACATAAAAACATAACATGGGCATTGGCCAAACATCACAAGAGCAAATTACCAAACGTTTTAGAGGAATAGGTAAAATATGAAGTTAATTACAGTGAAGCAACAAATACTATACAAATATAAAAATGTTTAACATAAAACTCCACTTATCTTAAAAGAAAATGATGAAAATTTTCTTACTAATTGATGAAGATCACGATTTCGTGAGACCTCATCAACACAATCACTAGATGTCACTATGTTTTTGCCAGTACTACCAACATCTGAAAATGAAAAACTTAAAAACAGAATCAACTGCCAGTATTTCTAAATTCACTACGCGATGTTTATTTTTTGAAATAATTTCTCCCAAACCATTTAAATTTAAAAGCATTTTGTACAACTAAGCAACTTATGTACTTGAACAAGTGTTTTACAAGCTTCCACACTGGCACCTATTCCAAAAATTATTTTTGTGGGGAATGTAGTCTAGACCAGTGTTTCTCAAAGTGTGGTCCACGGACCCCTGGACGTCAGGGGTTCCCGAGGGAGTCCCTTAAGTCGAGTTATAATGTTGAATTAAAACTACAGAAAACATAGAATTGCATTTTATAAGTCACTTATCTGCTCGGTGCCAAACTACATATGCTTTGTGAATAGTTATAAATAACAGCGTTAACAGTGAAGCTAATTTCATGTATAAAGACTAAAATTGAAAAGGTATGACTCAATTTTAGTCTTTATACATACGTTTTACTTAACATTTTTATGCAGCTATATCATAACGCTGTAATGCAGCTGAGAAGTGCAATCAACATAATAGTTTGGGAGTGTGTAATGTAGCATTACGATAGCAGCGATGGAACCGTACTAAGCATGAGCGGTTAGTTGCGGCATGGGTGAAATCAGCGCTGTCACTGGCACCGTCTACACATACGCACACACAACAACAAATCAGTCGTTCTCGCTGCGTATAAGGCAGTGATGACTGTTTGATTGTCCTGACAGTTTGCAATTGTCAATCGTGAGAATTCATTTGCATCGTTCAACATGAATCTTTGGTTACAGACGGCATCAATTAAATGTAAGCCTACAATAACCAGCCATCAAGAGGCAAGTTGTAGTAGTGAGCCTACTAGATTGACTA
Source organism: Mantis religiosa (assembly GCA_030765055.1). Taxonomy (NCBI): domain Eukaryota; kingdom Metazoa; phylum Arthropoda; class Insecta; order Mantodea; family Mantidae; genus Mantis; species Mantis religiosa. The sequence goes on along the minus strand of JAUKNK010000382.1, from coordinate 225,674 downwards.
GTTGCTGTTCTGCCAATCTGTGAAACATAAAACGGCGAAAATAGAGCAAACAATATTTAACTTTCGGATTTGTTCGAGCTGAAACTGACGATGAACAAAAACCTCAATGTGTTTTGTGTTATGATTTACTGTCCAATGACGCAATGAAGCATGCTAACCTGCGAAGACATTTAGAGACGAAACATCTGGATTGCATTGGTAAGACACTTGATTATTTTGAAATAAAAAGTAAAGAGATGAAAATGAGTAAATATAGAACAGAAAAAATTTCTACTGGAACCAGTAGTGAAAAAGCAACACTAGCTTCCTATGAAGTAGCACTACTCATTGCTAAAAGTGGCAAGCCTTATAACATTGCAGAGAAATTAATATTGCCAGCAGCCAGAAAGATCATAATGATTGGTGACTCAGCTGCCAAAGAGCTGAACACAGTCCCACTATCAAATTATTCAGTTAAACGTAGAATTGTTGATATGTCTCAAAATGTCCTGGACCAGCAAATCATGAGGTTAAAGTCAACAACAATGTATGCTTTACAACTTGACAAAAGCAGTGATTTCACTGTTAGCATTTTTACATTACGAACACGAGAAAGAGCTTGTTGTTGAAGACCTATTGTTGTGTAGGGAAGTCTTGCATAACACTGTTAAGGATGTCTTTAAGACACTTGATGGATTTATTTCAGAGCAAGGTCTAGAGTGAAAAGCTTGTGTAGACATAAGCACCGACGTAGCTGCAGCGATGTCTGGACACAACACTGGATAGAAATTCGATTTCAAGCTGTCAACCCTAAAAAAAAACTGCCAGATTTGAACAAAACATTAGAAGAGTTGATTAAAATTGTGAACTTCACTAAAGCCCGTCCTCTTAAGTCACGGATATTCAAGAAACTATATGAAGAAATGGGAAGCGAACAAACAACTATTCTAGCACACAGATGTTTGCTGGCTTTCTTATGCAAATGTTCTTCTGCAAATGTTCTTCTGCGATTTTTTTGAATTACTTGCTGAAGTGAGACTACTTTTTGAAGACAGCAAGAATGAAAAGGTTTCCCTCACTGAACGACTATGTAACTGAATGATTATGAAAAGTGGCATATCTAGCTATCTTCTCACCCTTAAATGAACTAAACCGAAAATTGCAAGGACCAAAACCAGATGTTTTCAAGATTCATGAGAAAACTGAAGCAATGATAGTGAAACTTCAAGTGTGGAAAGGTCATGTAGAAAATAAATCCTTAGGCTCCTTTCCATTTTTGGAACAATTTCTGACTTCATCAGAAGAAACTTTGCCTAAAAATAGTGAAGAAGCCATAGTAGAACACCTGAATGACCTATCAGAAACTTTGAGGAAGTACTTTCCAATACCAACAGATGATCAGTATGGGTGGATAAAGTATCCTTTCAACAACAACAACAACAACAACAACAAAAATGCATTGATAGCCTTTCGAAAAAAAAAAAAAAAAAAAAAAGAAAGAAAAGAAACAAAAACAGGACCAACTAATAGATTTATTTAACAGCAAAGAATTGAAGGTTATATACCAGGAAAATGAATTTGCATTGGTTTCTGGTGCCAAGTGAATTTAATGAACTTGCTACCAAAGCACTTAAGTATATTGTGCCGTTCTTAACCACCTATCTGTGGTGCAACATCAAGCCATTGAAGAGAAACAGACTTAAGAGTAATAATCAGCAACATTAAGCCCAGCTTAACTAAGCTTATTGAATAAAAATAAAAAACAAGAAATATAACGTTCAGTTGTTCACAGTAATACATTCCAATGAACAAAGTTTCCAGCATTTTCCACATAAACTGATTTTTTTTAGTAACCCAATACTAACTTTGTTGAGAAGGTCAAATGATAAATTCAAAACATTATGAATAACTTTTTCATATGTATAGAAATGGTTTCTTTACATACAAAATAAATTCATTTTTATAACATGTTTTGTCTAATGTTATTAATTCTTGGTTAATCCAAAGTGTGTGGTATTTCAAATTTCTACTGATGTAAGGCTAAAGTTAAATAAAAACCTAGTTAAGCAAACTTGTATAAAATGTACTTCAAAGTGAAAACAAAATTAATTTTAAAAAATAAAATTTAAATATATTTTTTTTATTTAAAATACACTTTATACACAAGTTTATTTTATTTAGTTTAACTTTTAAATTTTTAGGTTATTAATTAAATTTAAAACTAGATATACAAGAAAATATCTTGAATTATACATACAGTATTTTTTTACATTCCAATTATAAAATTCAACCAAAACTTGACTCGTTATACATTGAGTTGCCAAACAAGTTGTTAGATGATAAGGGGGTCCTAGACAAAGCATAACAATGTGATAACATACTCTAACATGCCAAACACAGATACATATTGTCGCCCTGGCGGTAGACTCGCGAAGCCGAAGCCGGTGGAGATTCGGAAAACTTCGGAGCCAATCGTTACCGGTAGTGACAGACAGTTGAAGGTAGAGTGAGAGAAAATAAACAGTTTTGAGGTTCTAGAAATTTTGTAATGGTGAACAGTGTATTTCGAGGAGAATAAAGTGTAGTTTTTGTGTTTCGTAACCTCGTTTTATTATTTCACGAACCCACAAAGTCACAACTGGTGTCAGGAAGCGGGACAACATCACCGAAGATTATGGCCATGGAATCGGTATTGGAAATGCTTTTGCAGAAGATGAACGAATTAACAGCGAAGTCGGAAGCGGCAAATAACAACTTGGCCGCGAAGATGAACGAGTTAACAGAAGCGGCAAATAACAACCTGGCCGCAGAGTTGAAAGAAAAAAAGACCGAATTGACCACAGAAATGAAGGCAGCGAACGACAGTCTGGCCACGGAAATGAAGGAACAGTTGGCCGGCGTGAGGGATGACGTGACGGAGCTGGGCAAGCGGATGGGCCAAGTGGACGAGCACGTCGAGGACCTGGCGAACCGCTTCAATGACCTAGAGGAAAAGTTGAGTCCAGAGGGTGTACTCCCATTAGCCTTGAACCCCTAGGAACAAGACCCGGGCCTCTTTCAACCAGGGAGTTATCCGAGCTGTCCCTTAAAGGGTGCCCGGCATCCTCCGTGGGGCTTTCCATTAGGGCAAGACCTAGTTTCCTAACAAGCCCCCCCATCTGGTCCTAGGGACACAAGACGGGACGGAAGTGGATACGCCACTTACGCGCGTCAACACTCAAGGTGAAGACTACCGATATGACCTCGGTGGGGCCGCCTGGTGATCTAGCACACCTTCTACTAGCTAAGCAGGCTAGTACCCGGAAACTTAATGGCTTCCCTCAACCCCGTCCGAAGACGTACCCAATCTCCCACGGGTATCGGGAACACACTACCCCCTCGAGACCATCCCAATCCGAACAACTCCCGAAGGAGGGGCTCGGCTGTTCGGCCCGAGGTTCCTCTAGTAACGTCAGAGGTACCACAAGTGCTAAGGGTCCGCAGCGCCCGCACTTTGGCAGCTGAAAGGGACGGATCCCTTCCCCTACGGGAGACCTAGAGGAAAAGGCCGACAATAACGCCAAGTCCCTGAACGCCATGGTTGAAGACGTCGAAGACCTCGCGAACCGCGTAAACAAGCTGGAGGGAAAGGCCGACAGCAGCGTCAAGTCTCTGAACGCCATGGTGGAGGACGTCGTCGGGAGGAGACTGAAGGATTTGAAGGCTGACGCACCGGGACGCGACACAACATCGGCGCGCGTCAAACCTCCGAAATATGACGGCGCGTCAACATTCGAGGTCTTCCGCCGCCAGTTCGACACAGTGGCCAAGCACAACAGATGGTCACCGGAGGAGGAGGCCACACAGTTAATAGCCAGCTTCCAGGGACGGACCGCGGAAATCCTAAACGCGGTGCAGACAACGGCGGCGCCCAAGGACATCTGGGAGGCCCTGGAGAATCGTTTCGGGAACCACCGCTTAGCCGCAGCGTACCGCAGCCAACTAAAGGCAAGGTTACAGCAGCCGGGGGAGACGCTGCAGGAGTTAGCCATAGCGATTGAGCAGCTAGCTAGCAAGGCCTTGGTTGACCTGCCACTGGAGTTCGTATCCCGGGAAGCCGCCTACAACTTTGTCGACGGGGTACGGGACACGGAGATTCGTCAGCGCCTAATGCTCGGCGATTATAAAAACATCCACGAGGCGCTGACAGCGGCATTAGGGATGGAGGCGGCCAAGATAGCATCTATCCCGACGTCGAGAACGAGGAGTGTCCACTACGCTGTCCGAAACTTCAACAACCATGGCAAGGACCGTACCGGGTGGTGAAGAGGAATAACGACGTGGTCTACCGCATCCAGAAGGTGCCCCGAGGTAAGATGTTGGTGGTACACCTGGATCGTCTGGCCCGCTACGATGGTGCTGTTCGGGACGACCAGCCTTGAGGAGGGAGCAGTGTCGCGAACCCAATTGCGATAACGCGGCTTGTGCACACAAGGAACTGATAGGAAGCGCAGAGATAAACAGTATGCCGGAACAAATAAAGATAGCGCGAAGATAAGCCGGCACAGATAGGGTTCCACGTCTGGGAGGTTCGAGTATCTTCTGGTGACAGAACATTCGATGTCTTGATTGTTACAGAACAGTCTCGAACTATCAATGAGGTATTTAAGGAAGTGACAACTCGCCACGAGTCAGTCGTAAACAGATGTTGTAACAGCAGTGTTGTAAACAGTGGAAGCACTTTGTTGTGGTCATTGACCTTGGTAGACTGTGATTGTGTATGTGACATAATTCTGTTAGGTAAGGATTGAACAGAGTGTATTTCCATGGAAATAAAGAACATTTTGAATTTCTGCAAATTGGACTTTTAATTCTACAAACCCACGTCACAATATCAATGATGGGTTTTATGGTGAATGCTTGTATTGTAGTGTCGCAGACTCATTATTTAAGATAGGTGGCAACACGCATAAACAGGTAGTCCAAGGCAGAGATAAAGAGCCTGCAGATAAAGATAGTGCGGAGATAAAATGCTTGCCGGCACAGATAATTTGAGACGTCTGGAACATTCCTGTTTCGTCTTGTGATAGAGCATTCGATTTGTTTTTTGTTACAGAACAGTCTAGAATTCTGGATAGTTGTGTATAAAAAGAAGCCATTTCTAGTTTATCGAGTCAGTCGTAAACAGAGTGTTGTTGTAAAGGAGAGAATGGTAATTGAAACTGGTGTGTTTGGAAAGTGAACTTCTTGTTGTGGTCAACGACCTTGGTAGAATGTAGTTGTGTATGTGACGTAATGCTGCTACTGTGAGTGTATTTCTACGGAAATAAAGAACATTTTGAATTTCTGCAAATTGGACTTTTAATTCTACGAACCCACAAAGTCACAGTATACAGCTTCTGTATAGAGATTGAGTCTATACAGGAGGTTGTTGACTGCCAAATGGATGGCATGGATTTCTGAGTCAAAGTTTTATAAACTTTGAAATTCTATTAATATAATCCATAAGATAATCTCTAAATTCAGCCATCCCTTCAGGAAGCGACAGTTAACAGCTGAAAATGGACAACAGGGCAATAATTTGCTAAGTGGAGCAATATAAGTGTTTAATATGTTCCATTAGGTAATATATGTAAACATTATCATTTAACCTCAACAGAAGAAATATTCTATCATGAATTTACAGCTTCGGAACTTGACATAGCCATTCCTAAAACATAGCAAAGCTCCATGACCAGAAAAAATTCATCCAGAATTCATAACAAATTTAAGGAAAAAACTTAAACTACACTATGCAACTTTTACAATCATGTATGGAAATCTTCTGTTTCATCCTATTGGAAAAAAGCTATTATCCCAATACTCAAAGCAGGTAAATCAGCATATGATAACTATAGACGTATAAAATTAGTGTTCTAGCAAAAATTATGGAAAGGATGATTTCAGTCACATTAAACTGGTAACTTGATCATCCCATCTTCTATCATCTTGCTAAGCTGGCTTCTGGAAAAATCATAGAACCCGTAAGGAAGTAATTAAATTCAGTCAGGAAATTAAAAAGCAATTTCATAGAAAAGAAGATACCTTAGCTGTATTTGTTGATCTGAAATCTGCATATGACACGGTAGGAATATCAAATCTTTTCAAGAAGCTGCAAATGATGCGAAGTAAAGATAATTTTCTTCCCTGGACATCACAATTTGTCTTAATGTTAAGCAACTTCTTATAGTACGACATAAGATTAAAAATATCCAACCATGTATACGTCCACTCAATTCAATAGCTATGTAAATGATTTTCCCAAAAAGGCATTAACACTGCATTTTCTGGAAACGTATGTCAGGAAAAAGGTTTTGAAGTATGTTGTTTTCCTGGAATCAAGGCAGGCGAGCTGCAAGGAAAGGTGGAGAAGATGAATCTTCAAGATCAAAAACTAGATATAATGCTGAACAATATTCAACATGGCATAATGGCAGAAGAGATAATGATCTTGTAAACACTAGATCGAAATCAAAGGACACAAAAATCATAATAAGTGGGGTACTTCGTATGTGGGATGTAAATATTAGGAGAATTATGAAAATAAATCAAGAAATTAACTGGCTATGTGAGGAGAGAGACTGTTTACTGGTTGATGAAAATTATTGGTTAGAAGATAGAGACTTTGCCAGAGACGGAGTTCATTTAAATAGAAGGGGGTCTTTTAAATTTAGAAACCTGTTGAACAGGGCAATCTGCTCAGTATTAAGGGAAAACTACTTAGTAAGGCGGTGGATATTAAAGCTAATTGTATTAACTCAATTACTGAAACAGTTTTCACTTCTAAAACCAAACAAAGCATTCCTGTAATAAATATAAACACTGTAAATAGTAAAAAAATAAGATTATTTCATCAAAATGTACAATATATATCCAACAAAATTGAAGAAATAGACATGGTATTAAACAAATGTAAACCTATCGAGATTTAACTGTATTGGAACACCACAGTGAAGCGAAATAATTATTAATTTTTAGATGAGTCGTATTTATTACACACCTGCTTCACTTTCGTACGAAAGTGAATCAGGTGTGTAATAAATATGACTCATTTAAAAATTAATAAATGTAAACCTGATATTACAGTGTTGACAGAACATGAACTGGACAATATGCAAATTAAAAACGTTCAAATACCAAATTATAAATTGATATCACACTTTTCCAGACTGGATAATAAAGGGGGTGGGGTAGCTATGTTCATTAAATCTGGAGCTAATTTAACTATATCAAACTGGGAAAAGGATTACAGCGTAGAAAAATTATTCGAGATAGCCACAACAAAAATACAAGCAGGAAACCTAAACTTGCAAATAGTGGGTTTATGATTTTCTTTGCTATCTAGAAGACATGCTAAATAAAACAAAAATAGCTATAAAAAGCAAACTAATATTGATAGGGGATCTTAACATAAATACTGATACAAATAATACAACTTATAAAAATCTACTTGACATAATAACAAGTTATAATTTAAGACATTATTAAAGAAGCAACTAGAATCACACCCACCTCAGCTACATCAATAGATCATATTATAACCAATATTGAAGAGAATAATTACTCGACAGAAATTGTAAATTATTGTATTTCTGACCATAGTTCCCAAATTATGGATATCAGTTATATAGGGGAAGAATTTGAAATAACAGAATTCATGAAGTTCAGACAAATGACTACTAACAATCTGAAACTGCTCTTAGTTTAACAGAAGAGAGATGGGGCGCAGTTTATACATTGCAGGATAGTAATAAAAATGGGACAGCTTCTTTGATATTATAAAACAGCACCTAGAGACATACTGCCCAATAAAAATCAAGAGAGTTACTAAACCTGATAATCAACATATTAAAATTCCATATGAAGTAAAACAGATTAGAGATAAAATGATTACCATACCTTCTACAAATCAACAAACTTAGACATTTTAGGGATATATATATAAAGCTTTTAAAAAGAAGTATGACCAAGAACTAATTAATTTAAAGAGACAACAATGTAGTGACAAAATAAGAAAATCAAATAAAAGGGCAAAGACGATATGGGGAATCGTAAAAGAACATGAAAACAATAAGACATTTGAAAACATAACCTTAGAAGAAACTGTGCAGATAGTTAAAAATCCTAAAGAAGTTTGTCAAATCTTCAATAATTATTTCTTAAAAACGGGAATCAATAAAACCAGTCAGATTAGGGATACAACACAGTGGACAAATGAAATATTATCAACCATTTATTTAAAAGGAACCACTAAAGAGGAACTAGAAAACATAATAAATGAACTGAATAATAACACATCGACAGGGTGGGACGAAATATCGACAAAAACATTAAAACATTGTAAATATGCACGACTAGATATACTTGAGCACCTGATAAATGCCACGATAATGGAGGAATCTCTTCCAGATTGTTTAAAAATAAGTATAGTTCGACCAGTCTTTAAAAAGAGGCAATAAAACAAAAGCAGAAAACTATAGACCTATTATTCTAACTTTTTTTTGTTAAGGTATTCCAAAAATGTGTTACATAATAGATTAGTAAGCTTTCTAAATAAATTCAATACACTACGTAAATCCCAACATGGATTTAGGAAAAATCACTCCACTACCACAGCTATAGCAGAGCTATACCACAATATACTCCAAGGGCTTGAAAATGAGAAAAGATCACAGGCATATTCCTTGACCTATGTAAAGCATTTGACAGTGTATCGCATGTAATGCTGCTGTACAAATTGCGGAAGTATAGCATAAGGGGGAAATTTCGCACAATACTAAAATCCTATTTAGTAAACAGAAAACAATGTACAGTAGTTAGAAACAAGAGTAGACATACAATAGAATCAATCACATCCAATTATGAAAGAGTCATAGCAAGAGTGCCTCAAGGATCTTTCCTAGGACCAATATTTTTTTTTTTTTTTTTATTTATGTGAATGGTCTTCTATAACTGCACACTCAAAAACGGTGACGTATGCTGATGACACCTCATTGATATTTGGTAATAATGAAGTAAATGGAATGGAGAAAATGATAACTACAGAAACGCAAATTATTTATAATTATCTTACAAACAATAGCCTGAAAGTAAATCTTCAAAAAACAAAATCAGTCATGTTTCAGCACCGTAATAACAGGTATAGTAGTAATCCTATTAATGCAAATACTGTGACTTTGTGGGTTCGTAGAATTAAAAGTCCAATTTGCCGAAATTTAAAATGTTCTGTATATCCGTAGGAATACACTGTTCAATTCTCACGTAACATAACATCACATATACAACACAAGGTCGATGACAATAACAAACAGCTTACTCAACTTCCACTGTTGACAACACTCTTGTTACATGTCTTTACAACAACAACACTTTACAGCTGTTTTCTGCTTACTCACAACTCTTGTTTTACAACTCATTCTTGGCGAGTCGTCCCCTTCTTAAATACCTCATTGATAAATTCGAGACTTCCAGAAGAATTAAGAAACCGAATATTCTAAAACATTCCAAAAGCGTAACTTAACCTATGCCGGCAAGTCCTTTATCACAGCTATCTTTGTTTGCCGGCCCCTTTGTGTACACTAGCCGTACTATCGTTAACTGCTTTAGCAACCTCTTAATTACCGTAAAACATTATCCGCTGTTTGTTATCTATTTGCGCCAAAATTTTTATGCCCGTTGCCATGACAATATAAATGGTGAACATATCAAGCAATTAGATAAGTTAAAATTCTTAGGGGTGATTATTGATGAAAACCTAACTTTCAGACACCATATTGTGACTTTGTGGGTTCGTGAAATGAAAAGTCCAATTACACAAACTCAACAATGTTCTTTATTTCCACCGACTTACAGTTGAACACTTGCCGATTACACAGAATTACGTAATGCACACAATTACAATTCACCAGTTTGTCCGTTGCAGTTCCACTGTACGCGCACATTACGTAAATTCTTCCACTGCACGCACACAGTCTTCTCGTCCGTTCACTAACACAGCGCTACTTCGCTGCTTGCCAAGCACTGACTGACCTCCAGCCCGACGTGTTGCTTATATAGGGCATACTGGCCAATCTAGAAGGTTCTGGATTAGATGAAATATCCCGTAAGTTTGAGAACTCAGGTGGAGCAAAAAGAGACGACACAGTGATGTTTTTCCAGCCAACCCTCATTACCGCTATAAGACATATGACTGGGCATGGCGTATGCCTACCGTCTCCTGCTGCTGCCGGTCGGTTCTATAGGGAGTTCCGACATTCGGGTGACAATATTTACTACATATATAAGAAGATAAGTACAAATCACTATTTATTAAGAAACCTAGCAAAATATCTAAATTCTGAACATCTGAAATTAACCTATTATGGAATAATACATTCACATCTACAATATGCAGTTGAGATATGGGGCAGCACTTGTATGACTAACATGAACAGATTACTAGTTTTGCAGAAGAAATGTATCAGATTTAAGTCAGACTGGGGATATGTAACATCAGGTGTAACTCAAGGTTCAAAATTGGGACCATTTTTATTTTTACTTTATATAAATGACCTTTTTGAGTTGATAAGGAAGCATGGTGGTACTGTAATAGGATATGCAGATGATATAACCATAATAATAAATGAATCGACAGAAAGAGAAGTGGAAGATAAAGCAAAGGAAATCCTAAAAATAGTAAAACAGTATTTCTTAAACTTAGACCTAATGATAAATTTAAATAAGACATGCTGGATAAAGTTCGATCTCAAGTGTTCAACAAATATAAAAATTACTGTTGATGGTGAAAGTATTCCAGAAACATGCCAAACAGAATTTTTGGGGGTAGTAATTGATAAACATCTAGGGTGGAAGCAACACATAGAACAGATAATAAAAAAAAACTAAATAAAGGTATATACGTAATGAAACAAGTGAGACGAACTATGGATAATGAAACCTTAAAACAAGTGTATTATGCATTTATCTATTCACATATAAAATATGGGATATCTTTATGGGGCAATATAAATGCAAAAGAGGTGTTAAAAATTTTCAGATTACAAAAGAAAGCTATCCGAATAATTGAAAATGTTGAGAGAAGATCTAGCTGTACGCAGATATTTAAGCATAATATTTTAACTGTTCCACGCATACACATATATGAAAGCATTAAATATGGAATAGAAAGGAATACATGTAAAAAAAACTGTAATGTACACTCATATAATGTAAGGAATAAAGCTGACTATTTTAGGACCACACTAAGGGGAACACTAAACAACAGATCATTAGAAAGTATCGGAAAAGACATGTATAATAGATTGCCAGGTAAAATAAAGAATACTAAACTATGTAATATTAAGAATATAAAAAGGTATTTGTCAGAACAAGCTTTTTATAGTGTGGAAGAGTACAAAGCAAAAAATTGAAAATAAACAATGTACATTTTAGTTTCTAAGCAGTGCATATAGTAGACTTTTGGGTGTATTTTTATGTTTTTCTTATAATATAAAATGACGTATCCTCTGTATGAAATATAGGGGATGAATAAATTGAAATTGAAACAGATGTATATATAAGGATCGTGTAGAAATGTCTTTGTAGAAAACAAAATCCTAACAGTAGTATCATTATACGTTTTTAAAGTAGTCATGTTTGTAGTTAGCAAAGAGGAAATGGGTAACTTAAATAAACATTGTCACAAACACGACAGAAGGACACAAAATAATTACCATAGAATAACTTTAAATAAGAAGTCAACAGATAAAGGTCCCTTAATAATGGGAAAAATATTATTTAATAAACTACCAAATTCAGTGAAAACAAAAAAAGGTAAATTATTTAAAAGTGAACTAAACAAGTTTCTAATACAAAACTGTTTGTATAAACTGGACTAATTGTAATTAAATGTATATAATTGTTTATCTTGATGTATCCGACAACATGTAAGTGTTATTATCGATGAGATAAATTGATTTGATTTGATTGTGTTACACCAATATAACTATTTGTAACGATAACTTCACTTATCTTAAGAAAAATGATGTCAAATTTGTATTATTAATGGTTTATGGATCTAATGGTAAGAGCGACTGGACGGAAACCAGTAGATCCATGGTTCAAATCCCGGCCATGGCATTGAATTTTTCATGTCGACTATCAAACCAATACCTTAGCCTGTATACGGCTAGTGTGAAGAAATGAATAATTTCCACCAATTAACTTAAATTTCAAATGAAGTGTTGACTGCCTTAATAAAGGACATGTTGGTGGAACTTTCTGTCACCCTATGTCATTCTATCGTAACATGAAACAAACTCCAACCTTCATAATCAAATACACTGCAGTAGTAAACTAACATGTAGTGACCAGTGTTACCTACAATGACAAAGACTTTGTTACGGGAATGCAGCAGTAATAACATGTTAACAACAATTTTAAAATATCACACCAAAACAAGCAGAAGATGTGGTACCTGGTTAGAGGCTGTCTCATATTATACAGTAAATTGTAGTTCAGTTGTAAAAGTCACTGATTCTTTAAGAAATGAAATTGATGTTGCCAAATCACTCATTTCCTCTAATCTGTTTCAAGATACAAAATTTATACATACAAATTACGGAATGATACTGGAGAGTATAAACAGCTACAAATATTTGGTTTCAAACTTTCCAAGGGCATAGTAATAATAGAAGAGGTGTCAAAAACAATCCAGAATGGACCTCCAGGACCAGGCAAAGGATAAACAATAAATGACAAAAATAAGGATTACTTAATGTTTAACTTGCTGAGGAATACTCTTCGTGGTTCAAAACCTGTTTGAATGATCGATGCCAACATTTGACATTCGATAATTAGTGCAGTGCAATTTGGTTTGTGATGGCTCTGAAGCTATGGATGAATCATAGAGATAACTTTCTTCTTATAACTTCACCAATATTTCTTTATATTTGTACATATCATGTGTTAGAACTAGATCTTAAACAGTGTGTTGCATTTCTCCTTTTCAGACTGTACGTTTGGCATGGTTTGTTTATGTCCAAAGTCAACAGACACTGGCCCACCTGTATAACATCTATGTATATGCAACCTCATGAAAAACCACACATAACTTTATCTTTAATCATGACATTTTTATAGCAAAGTTGGAATTCTATGGAGTAAAGAATGAACAGTTAGTTTGGTTTGTATCACATCTAAATGAAAGAAAACAGTGTGTTGAAATAACTGGTGATATTGGTTATGAAAAGCTACAAATTAGAAAATAGTAACACATGAAGTACCCAAAGGTTCAGTGTTATTTCTGATCTATATAAACAATCTCTAACTTTATAAATATAAAGGGCATTGCAAGTACAGTTCTTTTCACTGATGATACTAGTGTCCTGGTGACCAGTACAAATTTTAAATGAGTATATACTTAAATCGAATTAAGTTTTGAACTGTATGTCATGATGGTTTCAAGCGAACGAATTATCTGTGAATCTAAAAAAAATAGAAGTTGTTAAATTTATAACTTGTCATAGGTCACACACTCAAATATAAATTGGGATTAATCATATGTTATTGGAAGAAATTGACAGCATAAAATTTTTGACAGACGTTTAGATTGGAAAGCTCACATAAAGTATATCTTACCTAAACTCAGCTATGCCCGTTATGCTATCCAAGAGCTGGTTAATGTGAATTCTAGTGACACACTTAAATTAGTGTATTATGTACACTATAACTCTATCATGGAATACGGAATATTATTTTGGGAAAGTAACAAAATATTTCTTATGCTTAAGAAGGTTATAAGAATCATTACTAACACCGACAGCAGATGCTCCTGCAAAGATATTTTTAGAGATTGAAGATATTAACCCTTCCTTGCATGTATGTATATATTCTCAATCCTAAAATTATTTGTATGCAATCGTACCTCATTTATAACAAATAATATAATTCATAGAATAAACACTAGACAAAAGTGTAATATCCGTTATCCCAGGGCTAAACTTTCTTGCCTCCAGAAAGGTGTGCATTATGAAACCATCAAAATATTTGGCACTGTTCCTAATGATTTTAAAAGAAACATTCATAATATCAATGCTTTTAAATATGCTGCTAGAGAGTACCTATTCTCAAAAATCATTTTATTCTGTACAAGATTATCTGAATGACAAATTATCCTGATAACGCTTATGTAGTTCTGTAAGTGGAATCTAACTGTTCCAATCACAAATCATTGCCAATAGATATTTAACGCCTGTTCAAAAGCTATTTTAAGGTATATGTATTTAAGAAATGACAATAAATGCTATTCATTGCAAATCTAAAATAAAATGCAGAGATGTACTGTCAAAAGCCAGGTAAAACTTGATTAAACAAACTGTGTGATTTTGAATCATATATAATTATCCCAACACAAATATAACTATTTGTAACAGAAGGTTCACTATCTTTAAAGAAAATGATGTAAATTTCTTATTCATTGAGATTGTGATTTCATGAATATTTATTCACATCTTCAGTACAATGTTTAGTAGCCAAAGGAATTCATACAGAATTATAGGCATTGTCAATATAGTTAGAGTATTTAGCAATATTTACAATTCATCTATGAGGTATTTACAATCTAAAGTTTACATTTATTCATTTGTGAATATTGTTACCCTGGCGGTAGACTCGCGAAGCCGATGAATAAATGATGGCCGGTGGAGATTCGGGAAACTTCGGGGCCGATCGTTACCGGAAGCGACAGACAGTTGAGAGTAGTGTTTGAAAAATAAACAGTTTTGAGGTGATCTAGCAATTTTGTAATGGTAAACGGTGTATTGCTAGGAAAATAAAGTGTAGTTTTTGCGTTTTGTAACCTCGTTTTGTTATTTCACGAACCCACAAAGTCACAACTGGTGTCAAGTGGGATATACGACAATGGAAGCTGCATTGGCAAAGATTTTAGAGAAAATGGAAGAAATGGAAGACAGCAAATGAAAACCTTGCTGCAAAAACGGAAGCGGCAAATAACAACCTGGCCGCGGAAATAACAGCGAAGACGGAAGCGGCAAATAACAACCTGGCCGAGGAAATAATAGCGAAGACGGAAGCGGCAAATAACAACTTGGCCACGACAATGACCGCAAAGATGGCCGAACTGACCACAGAAATGAGTGCAGCGAACGACAGCCTGGCCACGGAGATGAAAGCGGCAAACGAGGCCCTTGCCGTGAAGTTTGAAGAACAGTTGGCCGGCGTGAGGGATAACGTGACGGAGCTGGGCAAGCGGATAGGCCAAGTGGACGAGCGCGTCGAGGACCTGGCGAGCCGCGTTGACGACCTGGAGGGAAAGGCCGACACCAGCGTCAAGTCCCTGAACGCCATAGTAGAGGACGTCGTCGGCAGGAAACTGAAGGATTTGAAGACCGACGCGCCGGGACGCGACACAACATCTGCGCGCGTTAAACCGCCGAAATATGACGGCGCGTCAACATTCGAGGTCTTCCGCCGCCAGTTCGACACAATGGCCAAGCACAACAGATGGTCACCGGAGGAGGCCACACAGTTAATAGCCAGCCTCCAGGGACGGGCCGCGGAAGCCCTAAACGCGGTGCAGACAACGGCGGCGCCCAAGGACATCTGGGAGGCACTGGAGAATAGTTTCGGG
The DNA here is from genome assembly GCA_030765055.1 of Mantis religiosa. Taxonomy (NCBI): domain Eukaryota; kingdom Metazoa; phylum Arthropoda; class Insecta; order Mantodea; family Mantidae; genus Mantis; species Mantis religiosa. Next base: position 210,049 of record JAUKNK010000382.1, on the reverse strand, counting down.
AACCACCGCTTAGCCGCAGCGTACCGCAACCAACTAAAGGCAAGGTCACAGCAACCGGGGGAGACGCTGCAGGAGTTCGCCATAGCGAATTAGCAGCTAGCTGGCAAGGCCTTGGTTGACCTGCCACTGGAGTTCGTATCCCGGGAAGCCGCCTACAACTTTGTCGACGGGGTACGGGACACGGAGATTCGTCAGCGCCTAATGCTCGGCGATTATAAAACCATCCACGAGGCGCTGACAGCGGCATTAAGGATGGAGGCGGCCAAGGTAGCATCTATCCCGACGTCGAGAACGAGGAGTGTCCGCTACGCCGGAGACAGAAGACCAGCTGTGGGACGCCGGCGAACACCTAGTGGCCTGTGTTGGGGGTGTGGACAGCCCGGACACCTGCGGAGAGACTGCCCACACCAGGAAGAGCAGCCGGAAAATGAGTAAGGGCCGTCGTGGAATGGGGCACTTCGGCGCCATCACCACCATCCCCTCGAGTGACACTGCGCGCCGTCAGCCGGCGTATGGACGACAGCCTCGTCGCGGACGGTTGGGTAAGAGGAAAGCCGTGCCGCGTGCTGGTGGACACCGGGGCGGCCGTGACCATCAGACCTGACGTGGCGAAGGGTTTGCCGACGAGGAAGCCGAGCCGACCATACGAGCTTGTCACGGCATCGGGCGACACCATGCATGTGGAGAAGGAGGCCCTGCTGGAGCTGAACTTGGGATGGAGTGCCGTGCGTCTGTGGGTGTTCGTCGCGAAGGTGGCTGAGGAGGTGATTCTGGGACTGGATGCCCTCAGGAGCCACGAGGCGACGGTCGACGTCGGCAGGAAGGTCCTGAGGCTCAACGGAGAAGAGGTTATACTCCGTCAAACAGAAGAGCGCCTTGGAATTTGCAGGGTCATCTTGAACGAAGACGTGGTTGTCCCCGCGAGGAGCGAGGTGATGGTGACGGCGCGACCGGAAGGCCAGACAGCACGTTGGGTCCAGAGGCAGCAGGAGTACGACTTCACCTCGGAACATCGCAGAGGGAAGAGTCACGGTAACGCGGACGCTATGTCCCGAAGACCCTGTCCAGAAGAGTGCGGCCAATGCACAAGAGTGGAGGGGAAGGAGCGTGCCGCAGCAGTTCGAGTAGTCACGGCAGTGCCTGCGGATGGCTGGGATAGCGCAGGCCTGAGGAGGGAGCAGCTGGCGGACGCAGACTTGGGGCCACTCTTGAGGGATGTGGAGAACTTGGTGGACCACCTCCACGACATGCACGAGATGGCTCGCCAGAACATCCAGAAGGCGAGCGACCGCATGAAAACCCGATACGACAGGCACTGGGTTCCAGCAGGGTGACCTGGTCTGGTTGTACCGCCCGACCCGGACCAAGGGACGCTGCCCGAAGCTTCAGCAGCCATGGCAAGGACCGTACCGTGTGGTGAAGAGGATTAACAACGTGGTCTACCGCATCCAGAAGATGCCCCGAGGAAAGATGTTGGTGGTACACCTGGATCGCCTGGCCCGCTACGAAGGCGCTGTTCGGGACGACCAGCCTTGAGGAGGGAGCAGTGTTACCCTGGCGGTAGACTCGCGAAGCCGATGAATAAATGATGGCCGGTGGAGATTCGGGAAACTTCGGGGCCGATCGTTACCGGAAGCGACAGACAGTTGAGAGTAGTGTTTGAAAAATAAACAGTTTTGAGGTGATCTAGCAATTTTGTAATGGTAAACGGTGTATTGCTAGGAAAATAAAGTGTAGTTTTTGTGTTTTGTAATCTCGTTTTGTTATTTCACGAACCCACAAAGTCACAATATTCTTTTGTGTAGTATTCGTTGCTTCATTGTCACTAGCTTCATTTTTTACGTAATAATTATCCCTGCCTTGTTTTCATATAGCCTGTATATAATGTATCTCCTACCTCTGGACACTTTTGAGAGTTTGCCTAACCTTTACTGTAACAATAGAAATGCTATGTTTTATACAAGAAATTCACAAACCCTGGACAAATTTAAAATAACCCTGTATTCTTTTACTGAGTAGTATGCTTTTTCTATGACAATTGTTTGCATTATATTAAGAAATGTATTTTTGTCTTTTCTATTTCCTATGTTTTTGTGGCAATTTACTAATTTAATCCAAAACAGAAAGGACACTTTACAAATAATGTGAATATATGGACAAGTACATTTAGTCATATTTATTACACTATTATTACTATATAATTGACGACTTGCCTGTTTTCAACAATGCTTGTAAAACATAAGGTGATAATAAAGTATTATTATTATTATTATTACACATCAGCTTCACTTACATACATATATTCAGGACATGTTTTGCTAACTATCGTTGCATCATCAGCTCTAATGCAACTAAAGCTTGATCCAGTGGTGTGAGTAGTTCTGGAGTTGCTGCTGCCATCTGTTGATTTTGTGATGAATTTAAATGTGGAGTTGTCTTCTGGGAGGGATTTTGAAGTTCATTAGTTGGTTTTTATGTTTTTCTATGTATATTCGCTCCCATTTGATGAGTTCACTATATTTTTGTACGTATTTTAGTAATTCTGTGCTATCTTCAATTTCATGATTTTCAGACCAGAAATGAGCTGCTATTGCGGACTTATCAATATTTTTGTATTTTAAGTGCCTAAAATGTTCTTTCTTTCTAGTGCCTATGTTTCTTTTTGTCCTCCCTATGTAAATTTTTCACAGTCTTTACACTTAATCTTGTAAATGCCTGACTTTTCTTCTGGTTTTATGTTATCAGTATTATTACTGTTAAGTAGGTTTTTAATGTTGTAATTGTTTTTTTGGTGCCAATGTTATATTGTATTTCTTGAATATTTTTTGGAACTCTTTTGTGGCGCAGGGGTGTAAGTAAATTTAGCAAATCTAATTTCTTGTTTCATTGGTGAAAAAGCTGTGATCTGTTTTAATCTTTTTTGAAGTTTGAATGATTTTTTTTTATCTACAAGGCTTTTTCTATATTCATTTTTAATTGCAGTTTTTAAGATTTGATGGTATTCTTTTTGATATTCTTGCTGGCTGAGAGGTAGATTTACTAATCTGTGTGTGAGACTGTTGATGGTTGCATGTTTGTGTGGAATTGGGTTGAAACAATTTGCTTTGATGTAATTATCTGTGTGTGTTGCTTTCCTGTGTATACCAAATTCCAGTTTTTCATTGTTTTTTTGTTATTTTAAGGCCAAGAAAGGTAGAGCACAGTCCTCTTCAGTTTCTACTGTGAATTGTACTCTGGGTTCTTGAAGGTTGAGCAGTTTCAAAGCATCATCTATCTGTTTGTAGCATACTATTGCAAAGATGTCCTCTATGTATCTGTACCATGTTTTAAAAATATGAGGAAAGGCTTTAGTTACACGTATTTCAAAAAAGCTCATGTATAAATTGGCTAAAAAAGGTGATAGCAGGCTTCCCATAGCCAGTCCTGAAATTTGTTTGTAATATTTTCCATTGAAGACAAAATAATTTTGGTGTATACATATTTCAGTCATTGCTAAATATTCTTCTATTGTTCCGTTGTGGTGTAAGTTGTGGCCATCAAATTAAAGCTCACAACCTAAATGGACTGTATTGTAGAAGAATCGGCGAATTGTCAGCAGAAGAAAATGTTTGATCCTTATATTGATGTACTTAATTTTCTTACTCTCAAAGCCAGTACATTCTTGTACTCACACTAACTACTACACTTTGCAAATATCACATATAACAAGTGCTGGCTAAATCTAATACTTGATTAAACATTAAAATGATTTACAATACAAAACTAACTCTTTGCCACGAACATGTTTCAATCTTCTGCTATTCTCAATTGTCTGTTTCAAAAAGGTCCACCAACTCCTTTAAACACACTATGACCAACTGTCACTGAACGTACCGGCTGCCAAGAAATAAGTAATATTTCTTCAAAAAAATAAAATTAACTAAAATGTTCAAACATTAAAAAACAAACGAAAGTGAAGCAGATGTGTAAAAAATACGACTTATCTAAAATTTAATAATTAAAAAACAAAATCACAAGTTTGTTTCTGTAGGAAGAGGGCAAAGCTTTACAATAGGCCTTTTAAATGATCCACTATCTGTGTGAATAGTTACAACTCGAACTAGTCCGTCATCTCCTGGATGTACTTGTTCCACCAATGCTAGCTTCCAGCGAAGTAGAGGAATGTTGTCTTCCTTCACTATGACCAGGGTACCCGGCTGGATATTTGCACCCTTATTGGTCCACTTGGCTCGCTGCTGATGATGTAGATAATCACCTGATCATCTGGACCAGAATTCCTGTAACTGCTGCTGCAGTCTCTCCCACCTGAGTGGGAGAGTTTCACACTAAGTTTCACACTACTGAAATCTGGCTCAGGTAGGCTGGTAAGGGGAGAACCAATCAAGAAATGACCAGGAGTTAGAACTTTCAGATCATTTGGATCAGAAGAGAGAGAGGAATTAAGGATCTGGAATTCAAACATGCTTCAATTTGACAGGTTAAAGTATAAAATTCTTCCTAAGTTAGACATGCTGCTCCATTGCACATCTATGATGTTTGAATGACTTCATCCCAGCTTCCCAAAGACCACCAAAATTTGGTGTTCTTGGTGGACTAAAATGCCAGTTTATACCCTCAGCACTGGTGTAATGTTGGATTTCCTGCTTAGTTTGCTCACATCTAAAAAGCTCTTGTAGTTCTCTGAATTTCCTTTCTGCACCTATGAAATTTGTGCCGTTATCACTATAAATATTCTGGCATCGGCCACGATGGGAAACAAATCTCCTCAAGGCTGCAATGAATGCATTTGTAGACATGTTATTAACAACTTCTAAGTTGTAGCAAGACAAATGAATAAAACTATATAACATTTTACCTTTGTCTTTGTTCTAAAGGTACCAGATTTAATAAGAAATGGTCCTACATAATCAATACCAGAATTCCAGAATGGTCGAATTGACTCCACCCGTGCTCGTGGTAACTGTCCCATAAGTTGTTTTGCTGCATTTGCTTTCAGTTCATAACAAATGAGGCAATTATGAATCAAACTTCTGATAGTGTTTCTGCCATTCAATATCTTTCTCTAAGTGAGGATAGTAGGTGCTGACAATCTGCATGCAACAATCTTCTATGCTCATGCTCATCAATGATTTTTGTTAAATGATGACGACTCGGTAATATCAAGAGATATTTCTGATCGTAGGTTAAATCAGAATGTTCTAGCCTCCCACCAACTCGAGGTAGTCCTTGACTGTCTACAAAGGGATTCAAAGATTTCAAGCAACTGTCAGAGCCAACTGTCTGGTCAGATGTTAGCTGCTGTATTTCTGTGATAAAAACTGATAATTGTACATATTAATACATCTATTTAAAAAAAAATTCTGTAATTCAATAAGTGATAAAGGCCCAAGTATCCTCTTGGTCTTTGGTTTAGTACAGCTGTAGCAGAACCTCAAACAATAAGCTAAAACACGTTGCAATCTAGACAAAGCAGAAAATATAACTAAGAGTTATTTCTGGGCTGTTATGCTGTGGTCTGCTGCAGTTGGATTTTCCAGACATTTCGTCCACAACTATGGTGGACATCTTCAGTGGCGTGGTCGTGGTTGTAGTCTCCTCGGAGAAGTTCGAGTAGTGTCTGAAGAGTTGACTGTCTGAGCTGCAATATTTATAGGCCGAGTGACCTCCGCTGATTGGCCCAGCTGGCGGACAGAGTGAGAGAGGGGGCGGGCTTCGTTACAGATGTTGCTCCCTTCTGATTGGTTCACTTTGTTTTCTTCAGTTTCATGCCATTTCTTGTGTTGGATGACCGAGTGCCAGTTGCTATTGAGCTTCAAGGTTTCCTCTTTCTTGTTGAAACTATGTGGATGTTTATAGATTTCAATAGCCTCGCGTTCTAGTCGGGCATGGTAGTGCGTTATGGATGACAGAATGTTAGTCTCCTGGAACTTGATGTGTTCACCCTCATCTTCAATGGCATGTTGGGCGACTGCAGACATCTGTTTGTCCCAAGCGGCAGTTATATTGACTCCGGCCGTGCAAGCCTACGCTCTCTTAAAGCAGAAAATCTTGTAATTATTTCATCTGGTCTTATAGTCACAGCATAACAAGTAAGTTTGGTTTTCACTTCTGGAATTTCCTCTTGATTGGAAATCTCATCTAATACAGGCCAAAGTGTAGCATTTCCACTACGCCAAGGTGGCCCTTTCCACCAAAAGTTATTCTCAATAAGTGTCTCAGGAAGAACACCTCTTGATATTAGATCTGCTGGGTTATGCTGTGAAGGAATGTGTCTCCATACAGCCCCTTCGGACAACTCTTGAATCTCAGACATCCAAATGTCTTCCATTGTGTAAAAGGTGCTGATAACCATGACAATACTACTGTAGAATCAGTCCATAAATATATGGATTTGAATAAGTTTAGTGCTTCTTTCACCTTCTTTAGTAAGCGAGCAAGCAGTAATGCACCACAAAGTTCTAAACATGGAAGTGATAATCTCTTTAAAGGTGCAACTCGTGACTTTGAGCAAAGGAGTTTCACAAATGTCCTTCCATCCTTATTTATGGAGCGTATGTAGAGGCACCCTCCATATGCTCTTTCTGATGCATTGCAGAATCCATCTAATTCAATGTAGCTAGTTGAACCATCACCTATTACTTTACGATCAATATGAATATTGCTAATTAGAAGAAGTTGATTGTAAAGTATCTTCCAATCAGCTGTCAATTTCTCTGACATAGGCTGATCCCAGTTAACTTATTCTTGCCGCAGGTTTTGAAGAAACATCCTGCATAAAACAAAAGGACTTATGAACCCCAAAGGATAAAAAATGCCAGAAATTACTGATAAAACTATTCTTTTAGTAACTCCAGATGAACCTCTTGCACCTAGATTGCTCATAATTTGAAACCCATCCATATTCGGATGCCATAATAATCCGAGGGTCTTGACTCCATTTTTGTCAAGCTGTAGTGGCAGTCTGGTTTCTCTCAGGTGTAGTGGAATGTTTGTCAAAAGTTCTGGATTGTTACTACACCATTTGCACAGTGAAAATCCACCTTTCTTCAGCATAGCCATCAATTCCTGTTGAAACTTAATCGCCTCTTCTAAAGTAGCAGATCCTGAAATGCAGTCATCAACATAGAAATCTCTCAAAGTTGTTGCTGCTGCTTTAGAAAAGATATGTGCTTCTTCATGAGCCAATTGCTGCAGACAACGAATAGCTAAAAATGGAGAACTGGCCATATCATACGTTACAGTCTTCAACTGATACTCAAGAATTGGAGATGCAGGGCCACTTCTCCATAGTATTCTTTGGTACACTTGATCATTAGGGTGTACCCAAATCTGTCAATACATCTTTTCTATGTCAGCTGTAAATGCTACTTCATGCATTCTGAACCTCAAGTTAACTGTACAAATATCCTGTTGAATAGTAGGACCAACAGGTAACAAATCATTCAATGCGGTTTCATTCTTTGAGGCTGCAGAACAGTCAAATACTCCTCTGGTCTTTGTAGTTGAGCTGTCTTCCTTTACAACTGCATGATAAGGCATGTAGTAGCAACATTCTCTCGGAGTTGCTACCTCCATATGACCTAATTCTTCATATTCTCGTAAAAACTATATAATCTTCCTTTATTCTCTGGTTTTTGTCTAGCTTTCTTTCTAACTGATATAGCCTTCTGGTGGCTGCCATCGTTGAGTCATCTAACTTCTTTGGGTCTTCCTTAAATGGGAGGCGAACCACAAATCTTTCATCAGATTCTCTTGTAGTATTTTGAGAAAAGTGGTCTTCACATGCTATTTCATCCTTGGATTTTGGTGTTTGATGCAACTTTTCAATCTCCCAAAATCTTTGTAGTTGTTGCTGAATATTAACATCAGTCTTTGCAAAACAGGAAACGACCAGTCGTCGTGTTGCATCACAGGACCTTCCAGCATCTGAATATTTTCCTGAAAGTACCCAACCAAACTCTGTTTCCATCGTAACAGGATGATCATTATCTCAAAGTAATTTACTTTGACGCTGAATGTATGAGCACATTTCTGCGCCCAATAAAATATCTGTTCTTCCAGGCTCATAAAATCTAGGATCTGCAAATGAAATATTCTGAGGTAAATTCCAATCACTGAAGTCAATTTTCTCTACTGGCAGATTTTCTGTAACCCTTGGTAGCACTAAACATTCCACCGACATTGCAAAATCATTTACAAGTGATCTAATTTGAATGCAAATGCCATGTTTAGTTTCCAATTCCTTGAACAGGTTTAGGATCATGATGCCTCAGATATAAAGCATGATTGTGATCCTGTGTCTAACAAGGCTCTGCAGGTCTGCCACTGACCTTTATCTTTCTTAACTTTTATCAAGGCTGTAGATAGGAGAATGTGTTTGCGAGGTTCCATTTTTAATGCACAATAACTATTGATGCCATTATCTCTTAATGAGATGCTTGGGTCTGCTGAACCTTCAGATTACTAGTGTGTTGCTGTTTAGAATCATCAAGGTGCACTAAGGTATTATATTTTTTACCACAAATGTGACAGTTGCTTGATTTGCATTTTCTAACTATATGACCTGTTAGCAAACAGTTGAAGCACAGATTGGCATTTTTAACAACTTTTCTGCGTTCCAAAACAGGAGCTTGTCTGAAATCTTTACATTTTGTTAAATGCATGAACATTATTATAATATGCACACTTTATTGTTGTAGAAATGTAAGTCTGTGAAAGCTAGATTTGTGTTTGTGATTTGTGGCTTTCTAAGAGTGAGGATTAACATTGCTTGTGCCACTTGTATTTAACTCACAACTTACAATTTCTAATGATTTACATTTTCCTTCTAGGAAGTTAATAAGATCCTGTAGAGAAGGGAACTTATTTGCATCTAGAGCACCTTCAAATTCCTTTCTAACCACTGTATCTAACTTACCTAGCACTAGTTGTGACACTATCAGATCATTCAATGAAATATCTAAGTTTAATGCCTTTATTGCATTTAAGTTACTCATGGTTTGATTTATCAGTGCCCTTAGCTCCTTTGCTGATGACTTATGAGCTACAGGTAAATTCAACAAATGTGCAAGATGAGCAGAAGCATTAAGTCGTAAATTGTCATAACAATTGCAAATAGTTTTCAATGCAACATCAAAATTGGAACTTGTAACTGGAATGTTAGCTATCAAATTGTGTGCATCGCCAGTAAGCGACGATAGCAAATAATGAAACCTCTGAATATCATCTAGAGACTCATTATTAACAACTAAGCTCTCAAATGTATCAAAAAAGAACTTAAAAGTGGCTACATCTCCACTGAATGAAGGTAACTTTATTGTTGGCAATTTAATTGTCTTCTTACTAACACTTGAAATTGAAAGGGAATGGCTATTGGGATTATTTTCAGCATTTCTCTCTGTACTTTGTGCTATCAGTTCAGTCATTTTTGCTTCTAGGTTATAGTAAGCTAATTCAAATGCTTCTCTATCAGTAGCATGTATTTCAACATCTTCAAATAATTTAAACTGTGACTGAGCATCTTCAAATTTATCTCTAATATTGGGCAAGTCTTTCATTCTTACATTTATCAAAGAAATATTTGAACCTATTTGAAATTCTTCAACAAAATTCACAAGACGAGTAAAGCCTCCTTTAGCTACTGCTCATGCTGTAATTAATTTCCTCTTGATTTGTTCATCCATGCAGGAAGTTTACAATACACGAATTGAAATCGACGAATCTAGGTGATGAGATGAAACAAAGAATAGGCATGTATTTGTAAGATGAGGAGAATGCAAAGTACAATGGTTGTAAGTAACCTCAGCCAGTATGGTAGGTTACTACTTAGCTACTAATATTAAAAACTCAAACCTGGAGCTGCAGAAATGGTTACCATCCAACAATCTTACTACGTAGTAGTCACCTCATTTCATTTCAGAGTGTACCATCGGCTTGCTTCTTGCTCTGACGTCAGCTTCCAATTTGGAGAAGACAAAATGGCCGCATGCTGAATTCATAAGCGTCACCAAATATGTTACAAAGTTCCTGTCCCAGTACACAATTTCACTGACAATTAACCACCAAATTCACTAGATCCGGCCCGGAGGACCAAAATGTTCCGTCGTGGTGTAAGTTGAGGCCATCACAACCTAAATGGACTGTATTGCAGAAGAATCGGTGAATTGTCAGGAGAAGAAAATGTTTGATGCTTATATTAATGTATTTAATTTTCTTACTCTTTTAAACTTTTAAATATATATATATATATATATATATATATATATTTCTTTTTCTTTTTTCTTATTTAACCGATTTTTCATTATTTCCATTTATTTTCTTATCCATTTTCCTAATTTCACAAATATTCACTATACAAATACACATTATATACATAAACACCCATGACCAAGGTGGGACTTGAACCCGCGACCCTCTATGCAGCGGAACACTAGAGACATACGCTTTAGCGACCATGGCTGCGAGGGCCGGCAATCTCTCAAAGCCAGTACATTCTTGTACTCACACTAACTACTACACGTAGCAAATATCACATATAACGAATGCTGGCTAAATCTAATACTTGATCGGGCCCAAATGACCTCGTTGTTGACAGGCCCTAAAACATCTTTTAAATTTCCTATATATCTCCTTTAAACACAACATGACCAATTGTATTGGCATCTAGGTTAATAGAAGTTAGCCATTTCTTAAGTTGAATCAAAAGTTTTGTCTATTGGGATGCTAGGGAAGAGGGAACAAACATCAAAGGTTACTAAAGTGTCTTGAGGTTTTAGTTTAAGTTTTCGAATTTTTTCTACCAGGTCTAAAGAGTGTTTTATGTTCAAAGTATTGAATTGTGGAAAGGACTGAAATTTTCTGGATAGCCAACTCAATACTCTGAGCATAAAAAACTCATTAGACCTGGTAGAAAAAATTCAAAATCTTAAACTAAAATCTCAAGACACTTTAGTATCCTTTGATGTCCGCTCCCTCTTCCTTAGCATACCAATAAACAAACTTTGGATTCAACTTACGAAATGGCTAATTTCTATTGACCTAGATGCCAATACAATAGAAGAATATTTGGCAATGACTGAAATATGTATACACCAAAATTATTTTGTCGTCAATGGAAAATATTAAAAACAAATTTCAGGACTGGCTATGGGAAGCCCGCTATCACCTTCTTTAGCCAATTTATACATGAGCTTTTTCGAAATACGTGTAACTAAAGCCTTTCCTCATATTTTTAAAACATGGTACAGATACATAGAGGACATCTTTGCAATAGTATGCTACAAACAGATAGATGATGCTTTGAAACTGCTCAACCTTCAAGAACCCAGAGTACAATTCACAGTAGAAACTGAAGAGGACTGTACTCTACCTTTCTTGGCCTTAAAATAACAAAAAAACAATGAAAAACTGGAATTTGGTATTCATAGAAAAGCAACACACACAGATAATTACATCAAAGCAAATAGTTTCAACCCAATTCCACACAAACCTGCAACCATCAACAGTCTCACACACAGATTAGTTAATCTACCCCTCAGCCAGCAAGAATATCAAACAGAATACCATCAAAGCTTAAAAACTGCAATAAAAAATGGATATGGAAAAAGCCTTATAGATAAAAAAATAAATTCATTCAAACTTCAAAACAGATTAAAACAGATCACAGTTCTTTCAGCAATGAAACAAGAAATTAGATTTGCTAAATTTACTTACACCCCTGGGCCACAAAAAAGTTCCAAAAAATATTCAAGAAATATAACATTGGCACCAAAAAACAAGTACAACATTAGTAACCTACTTAACAGTAATAATACTGATAAGATAACACCAGAAGAAAAGTCAGGCATTAACAAGATTAAGTGTAAAGACTGTGAAAAAATGTACATAGGGAGGACAAAAAGAAACATAGGCACTAGAAAGAAAGAACATTTTAGGCACTTAAGATACAAAAATATTGATAAGTCCGCAATAGCAGCTCATTTCTGGTCTGAAAATCATGAAATTGAAGATAGCACCAAATTGCTAAAATACGTACAAAAACATAGTGAACTCTTCATATGGGAGAGATTATACATAGAAAAATATAAAAACCAACTAATGAACTTCGAAATCCTGCGGAAAAACAACCCCACAATTAAATTCATCACACAATCAACAGATGGCAGCAGGAACTGCAGAACTACACACACCACTGGATCAAGCTTTAGTTGCATTAGAGCTGATGCGAACAATAGCGAAACACGTCCTCAATATAGGTATGTAAGTGAAGCTGATGTGCAATAAAATACAACTCATATATAATTTAATATATTTAGGCAATTTTGATTTTTAGTTTCATTGTTATATATATATATATATATATATATACACGGTTATTACAGTATTTATCCAAGTTTTCATATATAGGTCCTGTTAATTCATATACTGTGAACAGGGTAAAAAGTATGCTTAGGTTTCTAAATAAATTTCTGAAAAAGGTTTTGGGACTGACATGTCTCATAATATGAATAATTCTTTTTTCAGTATTTTAAATATTTTCTACCTTGCTTGAGGTTTCCCATAATACCATATGCTACAATGGAATGAAAATAGCTATTATACTGCCTTTCTAGTTTCTAAATTTGCAATTTTTAATTGAATAAGATCACTCATTTAGACACTAGTTTCAAATTAACTGATATAACGAGCCATATTTTCTGCACGAAAGATAATCAGATAATTGTTGGCATCTGATAACACTACCCAGCATGATTTCTGTGGCAAAGTATCTGATAAGTGATTATGACTAAATAAGATCTCCTGATTTGAGAAATGTCACTGGTGTTCCTGTAATATGTCGAGTTTTCATGCCAATGCGTCACTGCAACTCTGTGCTGCTTTGCAATAACAGTGAATTGGCATGGTACATGACTCAAAAACAGAGGGTAAAAACTGTTACAAATTCTGGCTTAATTGAGCACAAAATTTATTTTGCCACCACTACACATCAAGCTGGGAATCATGACAATCCAAACTTTGAACAGATGATGAACGCCGTGGAACCTGCTCCATAGATTTCAATGAGACTTCATGATGAAGTTCCTAGAAAATGTACAAGAGTGAACAGTACAAAACAATAATGAAGACATGTTAGATCACATGAAGGAGCTGGGTGTAGACTGAGCCTGAAACAGCACTTCCTTCATTCTCACCTCGATCACTTTCCTGAAAACCTTGCATATGTTAGTGAAAAGATGGGAGAAAGGTTTCACCAAGAACGTCAAAGAGGCAGAAAGAACCAATGATTGCCGACGACTGCTGGTGTTTGAAAAGAGCTGGCAAACATGCAGCAGGCAGACACTGGGCAGCCAAGCCATCATTCAAATGGGACATCTAGGGCTGTTCACACTAAATGTGACTACAATTTTTTCCTGTAATATCTTCTGGTGTTATTTCACATATACACTGCCTTCTTTGTGAAAACTTTTGTCACATTTAATTGCAAGAGTACAGAAATTATAAACTTGTGCATTTTAGCAATACATGGACCAAGAAATTCTGGTTTGACCCTAGGCATTGGCACTTATATAGATGCAACTTGCATTAGTCTACCTCTCACAATAAATAGTAGAATAGACATGTTCTGGACTGTATACACAATTCACTATATTTCTCTATGATATTTCAAAACATATCTTAGTTTGTTCAGAACTTTTTATTCCTAAATCTCTTTATTTTGGAGTACCTAGTGCAAATAAAAAAACTTGATGTGATACGTACTAACGAATAACGGATTCTTGTTCAGCAACCAAAACTTACATAAGATTACATGCCACATCCCTTGCGGCAGGAAAAAAGTTTCAAAAAGCTGGGTAGTGTAACTGATTAGTTTCAGACCATGTGTACAATGTGCTAAATTATATGCTCAGAAGTTTTGTTCAGCTTTTCTGGAGCAACGCTTACCATGGACTGCAGTAAAAATTACAGATAATAATATCAAACACCGCTAAGTGGTTGCATTCACTTGTAGCACTTTCCAGATATATACAAAGCAGAAGGAAAAAAGGGGTTTGAAGCCAGACACCATGAGCTACAATAAATAACTACTAATAATCACATTTGTTTCACCAGAAGCACCATTGCATAGTTACATTCATTTGTAGCACTTTCAAGAAAGAGGCCCAAATGACCTTGTTGTCAACGGGCCCTAAAACACCACACACACACACACACACACACTCACTCACTCACTCACTCACTCACTCCACAGAAAAATAAAATATAGGGATTTACCATGCTTCTTCAATATTAGCCTTTTCTATTGCATCTTTATCTGCATCAATTTCATTTCCTTCAAGCCAAAAGGTACTGGCCATAGTTTAGTAATGATAAATTTACTGTATTTCTGATGAACAACTATGAAATTTTCCTACAAACAATACGTCGTCATTACAATATCAAATACCGCTTTAACAAGAATTGGTTTCCCGCTTTATTCCTTTAACCATGACGAATTGGTCAGAGAATATAGAACAGTCAGAGAGTTCCACCTGTGGTTCCACCGCAATACATATTGTAATCGCCGCTGTATAAAGAATGGAATTCGGGAAGCCAGAATGGGCCAAAAGAACTACCAGCTAAAATCACACTATCAAACGAAAGAAAATTTTATTGTATTTTTGGGCCTACTATTGTTTAAGCTTATAAAGGCCCGGAACAACAGTAATATCTACCAATCTGGAGTCCATAATCATGAAACTAATTTCAAAGAACACAAACATTTCCTCCTCATTTACAATGAATGATCATGAATTTTCCCATAACCTTAAATACAAACTATCGCAACATCAATATAACAGTAAAAACTATTAAATTTCAGAAATGCAAAAGCTTACGTAATCGCCTCGCGTACTCATAAATTAACTGCAACAGATTTCGTTGTTTAATTGCGAGCACAGGGAGCATTTAACCAATTGAAATCAGCAACTCCAACAAATCTGAGCTCGAGAATTATATAGAAATGAAACATGTAGCCACCAACCAGAGCCACCGACGAGACTGGCAAAAAGCTTTCAGCCTCCAATACATAAAAGCAGTACCCTCCCGCATATTAAAAACAGGAGCCTCCAGGTATCAAATATATATATATATATATATATATATATATATATATATATATATATATATATATATATATTCTCCATAAGTCGCTCCATCTTCCCGATAGTCTGTTAATCTTAACTTATCAATTATGGTTGTTGGAGTAGATAAGTAAAGTTTAACTGAGGTTTTCTTGTCTGAACCACCTACATCTGTCAGTACAGAAGGTTTTATACAAGCAAAAATTCCTTTACAAATGCATGTGAGAAACACTACAAACCTTCTTCATCTATTAAGACTATTTTTGTACTATATAGCTGGTGTCCCATACTTACTGTTATTCTTACTATGCATCGTAAGTTAACATTCCCCCCCTGCAGCTTACTAACTATGAAAACAAAAGAAATCTCAGTACTTTAAAAATTTAACAAAAGCACAAGTGCTGTAAAAAACATATTTTAAAATATTGATTGTGATATTATAATTTGTACAATTGTTGAGTGCAATTCACCATCTAGCTCCTGCTCTTTAAATCTAAACTTGTTATTTTATATCTTGTGACTTTGTGGGTACGTGAAATTAAAAGTCCAATTGCACAAATTTAAAATGGTCTTTATTTCCACCGAATTACAGTTGGAACACCTGCCGATTATATAAAATTACGTAGCGCACACAATTACAATTCACCAGTTCGTCCGTTACAGTTCCACTTGCACTCGCAATTACGTACATTCTTCCGATGCACGTACGCAGTCCGTCCCATCACTGGGCGCTCCTCACAGCTGCTCGCCAAGAACTAAACTCACTCGCAACTGCAGCCCCCTTTATAGGAATATCGCTGTTTTCTGGAAGCCTCGCGGTTCAGCGAATTATCACGAAGGTTCGAGACGGCAGGGGGATGTGGAAGAGACGGCACAGTGACGTTTTTCCAGCCACCCTTCATTACTGCTACAAGATAAATAGGTAGGCGTGGCGGAATACTTACCTTCTGGCCCTACTGCTGGCCGGTTCTCTCGGGAGTTCCTCCTCAAAGCTGGTCGTCCGGAACAGCACCATCGTAGCGTGCCAGACGATCCAGGTGTACCACCAACATCTTCCCTCGGGAAACCTTCTGGATGCGGTAGACCACGTCGTTAACCCTCTTCACCACCCGGTACGGTCATTGCCATGGCTGCTGTAGCTTCGGACAGCGTCCCATGGTCCGGGTAGGGAGGTACAACCAGACCAGGTCACCTTGCTGGAACCCTTGACTGTTGGCTTGCCTGTCGTATCGGGTCTTCATGCGGTCGCTCGCCTTCTGCATGTTCTGGGGAGCCATCTCGTGCATGTGGAGATGGTCACCCAGGTTCCGCAGATACTTGGTTGCTGGCTGTTCCGCTTCCGGATGGCTTCCAAAAGCCAGGTCACAAGGGAGGCGTAACACTCGGCCGAACATTAAGCTGGCTGGCGTCATCCCAGTTGTGTCGTGTGTGGACGAGCGGTAGGCCAGCAAGAGCAGTGGCTTCTTGACGTCCCAGTCTCGCTGGTGGCTGGCCACGACCTTTCTCAGCTGTTCCTCTAAGTTCTTGATGTACCCTTCGACCATTCCATCCGACTGGGGATGTAGAGGCGTCGTGCGGGTCTTGTTCACTCCAAGCCTTTGTAGTGCCTCCTTCATCAGGTTGGACTCAAAATTGGTACCCTGGTCACTGTGTAGCTCTAACGGCACCCCAAATCGACAGAACACTTACTCCACGAGGCAGTCTGTGATTTTCTTTGCCTCTTGGTTCGGGATGGCATACACCTCCGGCCACTTGGTGAAGTAGTCCACGACCACCATTAGGTACTTGTTGCCTCGGTCGGAAACTGGGAACGGTCCAGCAATGTCAACGGCGATCCGTTCGAATGGCACTCCGACGTTGTACTGCTGCATGCGATCCCGGCTCCTAGTCTGGGGGCCGCGAATCGCAACGCACACGTGGCACTGACGGCACCATCTCTCAGCGTCTGCTCGGAGTCTCAGCCAGTTGTAGCGCTGCCGTAGTTTTTCAATCGTTCGGTTCACTCACAGGTGTCCTCCTGAACTTTAAAAGGTACGTGTTCTCTAATTGTTTCCAGGATAAGTGTTTTGAAACTAACCCATGCTTCATTTCCACTAGTGGCAGATTTTACAAATAACCCATATATTTCCCGGAGAAATGTATGGATAGCCTCCCCGTTCACCCTATGGAAATCCCAACTAATTACTTGTTCCGTTTCAAACCGGTTTGTCTGCCGTTTCCAGTTTAGATCTAATTGCACACACTGGTGGTCACTTATACCTGGCAAGACATCGCATGCAGAAAACAATGACTCGGGTTTGCATAAAAATACGTCCAGTAATGCTGATTGCCGAGTAACAGTTTTCACGACTTGAAATAACCCCTGCTCCCAAACCAGAAAGTTAATGAGCTTTTGAGCTTCACCTCCTATTAACTGTCCGTCCCAGTTTA